>CAWUFW010000402.1:3310920-3911840 GCA_963921515.1 Calotriton arnoldi | reverse complement strand
CCCTATGGGGTGGACACCGGTAGGAGTTCTAGGCATCCACCTCCCTATGGAGTGGACAATGCTGGGAGTGATAGGCATTCACCCCCTATGGGGTGGACACCGGTGGGGGTGATAGGCATCCACGGCCTATGGGGTGGACAATGCTGGGAGTGATAGGCATCCACCCCCTATGGGGTGGACACCAGTAGGAGTGATAGGCATCCACCCCGTATAGGGTGGACAATGCTGGGAGTGATAGGCATCCACCCCCATGGGGTGGACACCGGTGGGACTGATAGGCATCCACCCCCATAGGGGGACACAGGTGGGAGTGATAGGCATCCACCCCCTATGGGGTGGACACCGGTGGGAGTGATAGGCATCCACCCCCTATGGGTTGGACAATGCTGGGAGTTCTAGGCATTCACCCCCATGGGGTGAACAATCCTGGGAGTGATAGGCATCCACCCCCTATGGGGTGGACACCAGTAGGAGTGATAGGCATCTACCCCCTATGGGGTGGATAATGCTGGGAGTGATAGGCATCCACCCTCCCATGGGGTGGACACCAGTGGGAGTGTTATGGCATCCACCCCCTATGGGGTGGACACCGGTGCCTGGGGTGGATACTGGTGGGAGTGATAGGCATCCACCCCCTATGGTGTGGACAATGCTGGGAGTGATAGGCATCCACCTCCCTATGGAGTGGACAATGCTGGGAGTGATAGGCATTCACCCCCTATGGGGTGGACACTGGTGGGAGTGCTAGGCATCCACCCCCTAAGGGATGGACGATGCTGGGAGTGATAGGCATCCACCACCCTATGGGGTGGACACCGGTGGCTGTGCTAGGCATCCTCCCCCTATGGGGTAGACAATGCTGGGAGTGATAGGCATCAACCCCTTATGGGATGGACAATGCTGGGAGTGATAGGCATCTACCCCCATATGGGGTGGACACCTGTGGGAGTGATAGGCATCCACCCCCTATGGAGTGGACAATGCTGGGAGTGATAGGCATTCACCCCCTATGTGGTGGACACCGGTGGGAGTGATAGGCATCCTTCCCCTATGGGGGGGACAATGCTGGGAGTGATTGACATCCACACCCTATGGGGTGGACATCGGTTGGAGTGAGAGGCATCATCCACCCTATGGGGTGGACACTGGTGGGAGTGATAGGCATCCACCCCCCTATGGGGTGGACAATGCTGGGAATGATAGGCATCCTCCCCCCCATGGGGTGGACACCGGTCGGAGTGATAGTCATCCTCCCCTCTATAGGGGGGACACAGGTGGGAGTGATAGGCATCCACCCTCCTATGGGTTGGACAACGGTGGGAGTGATAGGCATCCACGCCCTATGGGTTGTACAATGCTGGGAGTGCTAGGCATTCACCCCCTGTGGGGTGGACAATGCTGGGAGTGATAGGCATCCACCCCCCTATGGGGTGGACACCGGTAGGAGTTCTAGGCATCCACCTCCCTATGGAGTGGACAATGCTGGGAGTGATAGGCATTCACCCCCCTATGGGGTGGACACCGGTGGGGGTGATAGGCATCCACGGCCTATGGGGTGGACAATGCTGGGAGTGATAGGCATCCACCCCCTATGGGGTGGACACCAGTAGGAGTGATAGGCATCCACCCCGTATAGGGTGGACAATGCTGGGAGTGATAGGCATCCACCCCCCCATGGGGTGGACACCGGTGGGACTGATAGGCATCCACCCCCCCATAGGGGGGACACAGGTGGGAGTGATAGGCATCCACCCCCCTATGGGGTGGACACCGGTGGGAGTGATAGGCATCCACCCCCTATGGGTTGGACAATGCTGGGAGTTCTAGGCATTCACCCCCATGGGGTGAACAATCCTGGGAGTGATAGGCATCCACCCCTATGCGGTGGACACCAGTAGGAGTGATAGGCATCTACCCCCTATGGGGTGGATAATGCTGGGAGTGATAGGCATCCACCCTCCCATGGGGTGGACACCAGTGGGAGTGTTATGGCATCCACCCCCCTATGGGGTGGACACCGGTGCCTGGGGTGGATACTGGTGGGTGTGATAGGCATCCACCCCCCTATGGTGTGGACAATGCTGGGAGTGATAGGCATCCACCTCCCTATGGAGTGGACAATGCTGGGAGTGATAGGCATTCACCCCCCTATGGGGTGGACACTGGTGGGAGTGCTAGGCATCCACCCCCCTAAGGGATGGACGATGCTGGGAGTGATAGGCATCCACCACCCTATGGGGTGGACACCGGTGGCTGTGCTAGGCATCCACCCCCTATGGGGTGGACACCAGTAGGAGTGATAGGCATCCACCCCCTATGGGGTGGATAATGCTGGGAGTGATAGGCATCCACCCCCCATGGGGTGGACACCAGTGGGAGAGTTATGGCATCCATCCCCCTATGGGGTGGATATCAGTGCCTGGGGGGATACTGGTGGGAGTGATAGGCATCCACCCCCTATGGTGTGGACAATGCTGGGAGTGCTAGGCATCCACTTCCCTATGGAGTGGACAATGCTGGGAGTGATAGGCATTCACCCCCTATGGGGTGGACACTGGTGGGAGTGCTAGGCATCCACCCCTCTAAGGGGTGGACAATGCTGGGAGTGATAGGCATCAACCCCCTATGGGATGGACACCAGTGGTAGTGATAGGCATCCACCCCCCTATGGGGTGGGCATCGGTAGGAGTGATAGGCATCAATCCCCTGTGGGGTGGACAATGCTGGGAGTGATAGGCATCCACCCCAATATGGGGTGGACACCAGTGGGAGTGATAGGCATCCACACCCCTATGGGGTGGACACCGGTTGGAATGAGAGGCATCCTCCACCCTATGGGGTGGACAATGGTGGGAGTGATAGGCATCCACCCCCCTATGGGGTGGACAATGCTGGGAGTGATAGGCATCCACCCCCCCATGGGGTGGACACCGGTGGGAGTGATAGGCATCCACCCCCCTATGGGGTGGACGATGCCTGAAGTGATAGGCATCCACCTCCCTATGGGATGTACACCGGTGGGAGTAATAGGCATCCACCCCCCTATGGGGTGGACACTCCTGGGAGTGATAGGCATCCACCCCCCAATGGGGTGGACACAGGTGGGAGTGATAGGCATCCACCCCCCTATGGGGTGGACAATGCTGGAAGTGATAGGCATCCACCTCCCTATGGGATGTACACCGGTGGGAGTAATAGGCATCCACCCCCCTATGGGGTGGACACTGCTGGGAGTGATAGGCATCCACCCCCCAATGGGGTGGACACAGGTGGGAGTGATAGGCATCCACCCCCCTATGGGGTGGACAATGCTGGAAGTGATAGGCATCCACCTCCCTATGGGATGTACACCGGTGGGAGTAATAGGCATCCACCCCCTATGGGGTGGACACTGCTGGGAGTGATAGGCATCCACCCCCCAATGGGGTGGACACAGGTGGGAGTGATAGGCATCCACCCCCCTATGGGGTGGACACAGGTAGGAATGCTAGGCGTCAACCCCCCTATGGGGTGGACAATGCTGGGAGTGCTAGGCATTCACCCTCTATGGGGTGGACAATGTTGGGAGTGATAGGCATTCACCCCCTATGGGTTGGACACAGGTGGGAGTGCTAGGCATCCACCCCCCTATGGGGTGGACAATGCTGGGAGTGATAGGCATCCACCCCCCTATCCGGTGGACACCGGTGAGAGTGATAGGCATCCACCCCCCTATGGGGTGGACAATGCTGGGAGTGATAGGCATCCACCTCCCTATGGGATGTACACCGGTGGTAGTGATAGGCATCCACCCCCCTATGGGGTGGACACTGCTGGGAGTGATAGGCATCCACCCCCCAATGGGGTGGAAACCGGTGGGAGTGATAGGCATCCACACCCCTATGTGGTGGACAATGCTGGGAGTGATAGGCATCTACCCCCCTTTGGGGTGGTCACCGGTGGGAGTGCTAGGCATCCACCACTCTGTGGGGTGGACAATGCTGGGAGTGATAGGCATCCACCCCCCTATGGGGTGGACACCGGTAGGAGTTCTAGGCATCCACCTCCCTATGGAGTGGACAATGCTGGGAGTGATAGGCATTCACCCCCCTATGGGGTGGACACCGGTGGGGGTGATAGGCATCCACGGCCTATGGGGTGGACAATGCTGGGAGTGATAGGCATCCACCCCCTATGGGGTGGACACCAGTAGGAGTGATAGGCATCCACCCCGTATAGGGTGGACAATGCTGGGAGTGATAGGCATCCACCCCCCCATGGGGTGGACACCGGTGGGACTGATAGGCATCCACCCCCCCATAGGGGTGACACAGGTGGGAGTGATAGGCATCCACCCCCCTATGGGGTGGACACCGGTGGGAGTGATAGGCATCCACCCCCTATGGGTTGGACAATGCTGGGAGTTCTAGGCATTCACCCCATGGGGTGAACAATCCTGGGAGTGATAGGCATCCACCCCCTATGGGGTGGACACCAGTAGGAGTGATAGGCATCTACCCCCTATGGGGTGGATAATGCTGGGAGTGATAGGCATCCACCCTCCCATGGGGTGGACACCAGTGCCTGGGGTGGATACTGGTGGGAGTGATAGGCATCCACCCCCCTATGGTGTGGACAATGCTGGGAGTGATAGGCATCCACCTCCCTATGGAGTGGACAATGCTGGGAGTGATAGGCATTCACCCCCTATGGGGTGGACACTGGTGGGAGTGCTAGGCATCCACCCCCTAAGGGATGGACGATGCTGGGAGTGATAGGCATCCACCACCCTATGGGGTGGACACCGGTGGCTGTGCTAGGCATCCTCCCCCTATGGGGTAGACAATGCTGGGAGTGATAGGCATCAACCCCTTATGGGATGGACAATGCTGGGAGTGATAGGCATCTACCCCCATATGGGGTGGACACCAGTGGGAGTGATAGGCATCCACCCCCTATGGAGTGGACAATGCTGGGAGTGATAGGCATTCACCCCCTATGTGGTGGACACCGGTGGGAGTGATAGGCATCCTTCCCCTATGGGGGGACAATGCTGGGAGTGATTGGCATCCACACCCTATGGGGTGGACATCGGTTGGAGTGAGAGGCATCATCCACCCTATGGGGTGGACACTGAGTGGGAGTGATAGGCATCCACCCCCTATGGGGTGGACAATGCTGGGAATGATAGGCATCCACCCCCATGGGGTGGACACCGGTCGGAGTGATAGTCATCCTCCCCTCTATAGGGGGACACAGGTGGGAGTGATAGGCATCCACCCTCCTATGGGTTGGACAACGGTGGGAGTGATAGGCATCCACGCCCTATGGGTTGTACAATGCTGGGAGTGCTAGGCATTCACCCCCTGTGGGGTGGACAATGCTGGGAGTGATAGGCATCCACCCCCTATGGGGTGGACACCGGTAGGAGTTCTAGGCATCCACCTCCCTATGGAGTGGACAATGCTGGGAGTGATAGGCATTCACCCCCTATGGGGTGGACACCGGTGGGGGTGATAGGCATCCACGGCCTATGGGGTGGACAATGCTGGGAGTGATAGGCATCCACCCCCTATGGGGTGGACACCAGTAGGAGTGATAGGCATCCACCCCGTATAGGGTGGACAATGCTGGGAGTGATAGGCATCCACCCCCCATGGGGTGGACACCGGTGGGACTGATAGGCATCCACCCCCCATAGGGGGACACAGGTGGGAGTGATAGGCATCCACCCCCTATGGGGTGGACACCGGTGGGAGTGATAGGCATCCACCCCCTATGGGTTGGACAATGCTGGGAGTTCTAGGCATTCACCCCCATGGGGTGAACAATCCTGGGAGTGATAGGCATCCACCCCCTATGGGGTGGACACCAGTAGGAGTGATAGGCATCTACCCCCTATGGGGTGGATAATGCTGGGAGTGATAGGCATCCACCCTCCCATGGGGTGGACACCAGTGGGAGTGTTATGGCATCCACCCCCTATGGGGTGGACACCGGTGCCTGGGGTGGATACTGGTGGGAGTGATAGGCATCCACCCCCTATGGTGTGGACAATGCTGGGAGTGATAGGCATCCACCTCCCTATGGAGTGGACAATGCTGGGAGTGATAGGCATTCACCCCCTATGGGGTGGACACTGGTGGGAGTGCTAGGCATCCACCCCCTAAGGGATGGACGATGCTGGGAGTGATAGGCATCCACCACCCTATGGGGTGGACACCGGTGGCTGTGCTAGGCATCCACCCCCTATGGGGTGGACACCAGTAGGAGTGATAGGCATCCACCCCCTATGGGGTGGATAATGCTGGGAGTGATAGGCATCCACCCCCCATGGGGTGGACACCAGTGGGAGAGTTATGGCATCCATCCCCCTATGGGGTGGATATCAGTGCCTGGAGGGGATACTGGTGGGAGTGATAGGCATCCACCCCCCTATGGTGTGGACAATGCTGGGAGTGCTAGGCATCCACTTCCCTATGGAGTGGACAATGCTGGGAGTGATAGGCATTCACCCCCCTATGGGGTGGACACTGGTGGGAGTGCTAGGCATCCACCCCTCTAAGGGGTGGACAATGCTGGGAGTGATAGGCATCAACCCCCTATGGGATGGACACCAGTGGTAGTGATAGGCATCCACCCCCCTATGGAGTGGACATCGGTAGGAGTGATAGGCATCAATCCCCTGTGGGGTGGACAATGCTGGGAGTGATAGGCATCAACCCCTTATGGGATGGACAATGCTGGGAGTGATAGGCATCTACCCCCATATGGGGTGGATACCAGTGGGAGTGATAGGCATCCACCCCCCTATGGAGTGGACAATGCTGGGAGTGAAAGGCATTCACCCCCCTATGTGGTGGACACCGGTGGGAGTGATAGGCATCCTTCCCCTATGGGGGGGACAATGCTGGGAGTGATTGGCATCCACACCCTATGGGGTGGACATCGGTTGGAGTGAGAGGCATCATCCACCCTATGGGGTGGACACTGGTGGGAGTGATAGGCATCCACCCCCCTATGGGGTGGACAATGCTGGGAATGATAGGCATCCACCCCCCCATGGGGTGGACACCGGTCGGAGTGATAGTCATCCTCCCCTCTATAGGGGGACACAGGTGGGAGTGATAGGCATCCACCCTCCTATGGGTTGGACAACGGTGGGAGTGATAGGCATCCACGCCATATGGGTTGTACAATGCTGGGAGTGCTAGGCATTCACCCCCTATGGGGTGGACAATGTTGGGAGTGATAGGCATCCACCCCCCTATGGGGTGGACAATGCTGGGAGTGATAGGCATCCACCCCCTATCCGGTGGACACCAGTGGGAGTGATAGGCATTAACCCCCCTATGGGGTGGACAATGCTGGAAGGGATAGGCATCCACCTCCCTATGGGATGTACACCGGTGGGAGTAATAGCCATCCACCCCCCTATGGGGTGGACATTGCTGGGAGTGATAGGCATCCACCCCCAATGGGGTGGATACAGGTGGGAGTGATAGGCATCCACCCCCCTATGTGGTGGACAATGCTGGGAGTGATAGGCATCTACCCCCCTATGGGGTGGTCATCGGTGGGAGTGCTAGGCATCCACCATTCTATGGGGTGGACAATGCTGGGAGTGATAGGCATCCACCCCCCTCCTATGTGGTAGACACAGGTAGGAATGCTAGGCATCCACCCCCCCATGGGGTGGACAATGCTGGGAGTGATAGGCATTCACCCCCCTATTGGGTGGACACCGCTGGGGGTGATAGGCATAGACGGCCTATGGGGTGGACAATGCTGGGAGTGATAGGCATCAACCCCCTATGGGGTGGACACCAGTAGGAGTGATAGGCATCCTCCCCCTATGGGGTGGAAAATGGTGGGAGTGATAGGCATGCACCCCCCCATGGGGTGGATACCAGTGGGAGTGATAGGCATCCACACCCACATAGGGGGGACACAGGTGGTAGTGATAGGCATCCACCCCCCTATGGGGTGGACACCGGTGGGAGTGATAGGCATCCACCCCCTATGGGTTGGACAATGCTGGGAGTGCTAGGCATTCACCCCCATGGGGTGGACAATCCTGGGAGTGATAGGCATCCACCCCCTATGGGGTGGACACCAGTAGGAGTGATAGGCATCCACCCCTATGGGGTGGATAATGCTGGGAGTGATAGGCATCCACCCCCCATGGGGTGGACACCAGTGGGAGAGTTATGGCATCCATCCCTCTATGGGGTGGATACCGGTGCCTGGGGTGGATACTGGTGGGAGTGATAGGCATCCACCCCCTATGGTGTGGACAATGCTGGGAGTACTAGGCATCCACCTCCCTATGGAGTGGACAATGCTGGGAGTGATAGGCATTCACCCCCCTATGGGGTGGACACTGGTGGGAGTGCTAGGCATCCACCCCCCTAAGGGGTGGACAATGCTGGGAGTGATAGGCATCAAGCCCCTATGGGATGGACACCAGTGGTAGTGATAGGCATCCACCCCCCTATGGGGTGGACATCGGTAGGAGTGATAGGCATTAATCCCCTGTGGGGTGGACAATGCTGGGAGTGATAGGCATCCACCCCCATATGGGGTGGACACCAGTAGGAGTGATAGGCATCCACGCCCCTATGGGGTGGACACCGGTGCCTGGGGTGGATACTGGTGGGAGTGATAGGCATCCACCCCCCTATGGAGTGGACAATGCCGGGAGTGCTAGGCATCCACCTCCCTATGGAGTGGACAATGCTGGGAGTGATAGGCATTCACCCCCCTATGGGGTGGACACCGGTGGGAGTGATAGGCATCTACCCCCTATGGGGTGGACAATGCTGGGAGTGAAAGGCATCCACACCCTATGGGGTGGACACCGGTTGGAGTGAGAGGCATCCTCCACCCTATGGGGTGGACAATGGTGGGAGTGATAGGCATCCACCCCCCTATGGGGTGGACAATGCTGGGAGTGATAGGCATCCACCCCCCCATGGGGTGGACACCGGTGGGAGTGATAGTCATCCTCCCCTCTATAGGGGGGACACAGGTGGGAGTGATAGGCATCCACCCTCCTATGGGGTGGACACCGGTGGGAGTGATAGGCATCCACGCCCTATGGGTTGTACAATGCTGGGAGTGCTAGGCATTCACCCCCTATGGGGTGGACAATGTTGGGAGTGATAGGCATCCACCCCCCTATGGGGTGGACATTGCTGGGAGTGATAGGCATCCACCCCCCAATGGGGTGGATACAGGTGGGAGTGATAGGCATCCACCCCCCTTGTGGTGGACAATGCTGGGATTTATAGGCATCTACCCCCCTATGGGGTGGTCATCGGTGGGAGTGCTAGGCATCCACCATTCTATGGGGTGGACAATGCTGGGAGTGATAGGCATCCACCCCCCTCCTATGTGGTGGACACAGGTAGGAATGCTAGGCATCCACCCCCCTATGGGGTGGACAATGCTGGGAGTGATAGGCATTCACCCCCCTATTGGGTGGACACCGCTGGGGGTGATAGGCATCCACGGCCTATGGGATGGACAATGCTGGGAGTGATAGGCATCAACCCCCTATGGGGTGGACACCAGTAGGAGTGATAGGCATCCTCCCCCTTTGGGGTGGAAAATGTTGGGAGTGATAGGCATGCACCCCCCCATGGGGTGGATACCGGTGGGAGTGATAGGCATCCACACCCTCATAGGGGGGACACAGGTGGGAGTGATAGGCATCCACCCCCCTATGGGGTGGACACCGGTGGGAGTGATAGGCATCCACCCCCTATGGGGTGGATAATGCTGGGAGTGATAGGCATCCACCCCCCATGGGGTAGACACCAGTGGGAGAGTTATGGCATCCATCCCCCTATGGGGTCGATACCGGTGCCTGGGGTGGATACTGGTGGGAGTGATAGGCATCCACCCCCCTATGGTGTGGACAATGCTGGGAGTGCTAGGCATCCACCTCCCTATCGAGTGGACAATGCTGGGAGTGATAGGCATTCACCCCCCTATGGGGTGGACACTGGTGGGAGTGCTAGGCATCCACCCCCCTATTGGGTGGACACCAGTGGGAGTGATAGGCATCCACCCCCCTATGGGGTGGACACCGGTGCCTGGGGTGGATACTGGTGGGAGTGATAGGCATCCACCCCCCTATGGTGTGGACAATGCTGGGAGTGCTAGGCATCCACCTCCCTATGGAGTGGACAATGCTGGGAGTGATAGGCATCCACCCCCCTATGGAGTGGACAATGCTGGGAGTGCTAGGCATCCACCTCCCTATGGAGTGGACAATGCTGGGAGTGATAGGCATTCACCCCCCTATGTGGTGGACACCGGTGGGAGTGATAGGCATCTACCCCCTATGGGGTGGAGAATGCTGGGAGTGATAGGCATCCACACCCTATGGGGTGGACACCGGTTGGAGTGAGAGGCATCCTCCACCCTATGGGGTGGACAATGGTGGGAGTGATAGGCATCCACCCCCCTATGGGGTGGACAATGCTGGGAGTGATAGGCATCCACCCCCCATGGGGTGGACACCGGTGGGAGTGATAGTCATCCTCCCCTCTATACGGGGGACACAGGTGGGAGTGATAGGCATCCACCCTCCTATGGGGTGGACACCGGTGGGAGTGATAGGCATCCACGCCCTATGGGTTGTACAATGCTGGGAGTGCTAGGCATTCACCCCCTATGGGGTGGACAATGTTGGGAGTGATAGGCATCCACCCCCCTATGGGGTGGACAATGCTGGGAGTGATAGGCATCCACCCCCAAATGGGGTGGACACAGGTGGGAGTGATAGGCATCCACCCCCCTATGGGGTGGACAATGCTGGAAGTGATAGGCATCCACCTCCCTATGGGATGTACACCGGTGGGAGTAATAGGCATCCACCCCCCTATGGGGTGGACACTGCTGGGAGTGATAGGCATCCACCCCCCAATGGGGTGGACACAGGTGGGAGTGATAGGCATCCACCCCCCTATGTGGTGGACAATGCTGGGAGTGATAGGCATCTACCCCCCTATGAAGTGGTCACCAGTGGGAGTGCTAGGCATCCACCACTCTATGGGGTGGACAATGCTGGGAGTGATAGGCATCCACCCCCCTATGGGGTGGACACAGGTAGGAATGCTAGGCATCAACCCCCCTATGGGGTGGACAATGCTGGGAGTGATAGGCATTCACCCCCCTATTGGGTGGACACCACTGGGGGTGATAGGCATCCACCCCCCTATGGGGTGGACAATGCTGGGAGTGCTAGGCATTCACCCTCTATGGGGTGGACAATGTTGGGAGTGATAGGCATTCACCCCCTATGGGTTGGACACAGGTGGGAGTGCTAGGCATCCACCCCCCTATGGGGTGGACAATGCTGGGAGTGATAGGCATCCACCCCCCTATCCGGTGGACACCGGTGAGAGTGATAGGCATCCACCCCCCTATGGGGTGGACAATGCTGGGAGAGATAGGCATCCACCTCCCTACGGGATGTACACCGGTGGTAGTGATAGGCATCCACCCCCCTATGGGGTGGACACTGCTGGGAGTGATAGGCATCCACCCCCCAATGGGGTGGAAACCGGTGGGAGTGATAGGCATCCATACCCCTATGTGGTGGACAATGCTGGGAGTGATAGGCATCTACCCCCCCTTTGGGGTGGTCACCGGTGGGAGTGCTAGGCATCCACCACTCTGTGGGGTGGACAATGCTGGGAGTGATAGGCATCCACCCCCCTATGGGGTGGACACCGGTAGTAGTTCTAGGCATCTACCTCCCTATGGCGTGGACAATGCTGGGAGTGATAGGCATTCACCCCCTATGGGGTGGACACCGGTGGGGGTGATAGGCATCCACGGCCTATGGGGTGGACAATGCTGGGAGTGATAGGCATCCACCCCCTATGGGGTGGACACCAGTAGAAGTGATAGGCATCCACCCCGTATAGGGTGGACAATGCTGGGAGTGATAGGCATCCACCCCCCCATGGGGTGGACACCGGTGGGAGTGATAGGCATCCACCCCCCCATAGGGGGGACACAGGTGGGAGTGATAGGCATCCACCCCCCTATGGGGTGGACACCGGTGGGAGTGATAGGCATCCACCCCCTATGGGTTGGACAATGCTGGGAGTTCTAGGCATTCACCCCCATGGGGTGAACAATCCTGGGAGTGATAGGCATCCACCCCCTATGGGGTGGACACCAGTAGGAGTGATAGGCATCTACCCCCTATGGGGTGGATAATGCTGGGAGTGATAGGCATCCACCCCCCCATGGGGTGGACACCAGTGGGAGTGTTATGGCATCCACACCCTATGGGGTGGACACCGGTGCCTGGGGTGGATACTGGTGGGAGTGATAGGCATCCACCCCCCTATGGTGTGGACAATGCTGGGAGTGCTAGGCATCCACCTCCCTATGGAGTGGACAATGCTGGGAGTGATAGGCATTCACCCCCCTATGGGGTGGACACTGGTGGGAGTGTTAGGCATCCACCCCCCTAAGGGGTGGACAATGCTGGGAGTGATAGGCATCCACCACCCTATGGGGTGGACACCGGTGGCTGTGCTATGCATCCTCCCCCCTATGGGGTGGACATCGGTAGGAGTGATAGGCATCAATCCCCTATGGGGTGAACAAATCTGGGAGTGATAGGCATCTACCCCCATATGGGGTGGACACCAGTGGGAGTGATAGGCATCCACCCCCCTATGGAGTGGACAATGCTGGGAGTGCTAGGCATCCACCTCCCTATGGAGTGGACAATGCTGGGAGTGATAGGCATTCACCCCCCTATGGGGTGGACACCAGTGGGAGTGATAGGCATCCTTCCCCTATGGGGGGGACAATGCTGGGAGTGTGAGGCATCCACACCCTATGGGGTGGACACCGGTTGGAGTGAGAGGCATCCTCCACCCTATGGGGTGGACACTGGTGGGAGTGATAGGCATCCACCCCCCTATGGGGTGGACAATGCTGGGAATGATAGGCATCCACCCCCCCATGGGGTGGACACCGGTCGGAGTGATAGTCATCCTCCCCTCTATAGGGGGGACACAGGTGGGAGTGATAGGCATCCACCCTCCAATGGGGTGGACACTGGTGGGAGTGATAGGCATCCACGCCCTATGGGTTGTACAATGCTGGAAGGGATAGGCATCCACCTCCCTATGGGATATACACCGGTGGGAGTAATAGGCATCCACCCCCCTATGGGGTGGACATTGCTGGGAGTGATAGGTATCCACCCACCAATGGGGTAGATACAGGTGGGAGTGATAGGCATCCACCCCCCTATGTGGTGGACAATGCTGGGAGTGATAGGCATCTACCCCCCTATGGGGTTTGGTCCTCGGCGAGTGCTAGGCATCCACCATTCTATGGGGTGGACAATGCTGGGAGTGATAGGCATCCACCCCCCTATGTGGTGGACACAGGTAGGAATGCTAGGCATCCACCCCCCTATGGGGTGGACAATGCTGGGAGTGAGAGGCATTCACCCCCCTATTGGGTGGACACCGCTGGGGGTGATAGGCATCCACGGCCTATGGGGTGGACAATGCTGGGAGTGATAGGCATCAACCCCCTATAGGGTGGACACCAGTAGGAGTGATAGGCATCCTCCCCCTATGGGGTGGAAAATGTTGGGAGTGATAGGCATGCACCCCCCCATGGGGTGGACACCGGTGGGAGTGATAGGCATCCACACCCTCATAGGGGGGACACAGGTGGGAGTGATAGGCATCCACCCCCCTATGGGGTGGCACCGGTGGGAGTGATAGGCATCCACCCCCTATGGGTTGGACAATGCTGGGAGTGCTAGGCATTCACCCCCATGGGGTGGACAATCCTGGGAGTGATAGGCATCCAACCCCTATGGGGTGGACACCAGTAGGAGTGATAGGCATCTACCCCCTATGGGGTGGATAATGCTGGGAGTGATAGGCATCCACCCCCCCATGGGGTGAACACCAGTGGGAGTGTTATGGCATCCACCCCCCTATGGGGTGGACACCGGTGCCTGGGGTGGATACTGGTGGGAGTGATAGGCATCCACCCCCCCATGGTGTGGACAATGCTGGGAGTGCTAGGCATCCACCTCCCTATGGAGTGGACAATGCTGGGAGTGATAGGCATTCACCCCCCTATGGGATGGACACTGGTGGGAGTGGTAGGCATCCACCCCCCTAAGGGGTGGACAATGCTGGGAGTGATAGGCATCCACCACCCTATGGGGTGGACACCGGTGGCTGTGCTAGGCATCCTCCCCCCTATGGGGTGGACAATGGTGGGAGTGATAGGCATCAACCCCCTATGGGATGGACACCAGTGGTAGTGATAGGCATCCACCCCCCTATGGGGTGGACATCGGTAGGAGTGATAGGCATCAATCCCCTATGGGGTGGACAATGCTGGGAGTGATAGGCATCTACCCCCATATGGGGTGGACAATGCTGGCAGTGCTAGGCATCCACCTCCCTATGGAGTGGACAATGCTGGCAGTGATAGGCATTCACCCCCCTATGGGGTGGACTCTGGTGGGAGTGATAGGCATCCACCCCCCTATGGGGTGGACAATGCTGGGAATGATTGGCATCCACCCCCCCATGGGGTGGACACCGGTCGGAGTGATAGTCATCCTCCCCTCTATAGGGCGGACACAGGTGGGAGTGATAGGCACCCACCCTCCTATGGGCAGATGTGCCGTTTGTGCAGAGGGCGGATACTCCACTCCAGGGCTTAACTGCTCCCTTCCCTGTTGCCTGGATTCACTTCCGGTGTGGACGTGCTCCACTCGTCCACCGGAAACACTATTTAGGGGCCAGATGGTGAGGGCGCGCAGCGGACTAGAGTAAGCCCGGCTGGCGCGTCCCACATTTATCTTGCTGCTGCCTTGATGTTTTATGTGATCTCCTTGTATTTATATCTTGCTGCCACTTTTATGCGACCCTCATGCTCTTATTCTTTTAGTTGACGTTTTTAGGTGCTTTTTTAACTATTTCAAGCATTTTAAACATTTGTGTACTATAAAGTATTTTTACGCTACCTGCACTCGTGCACTTTCACCCGCTCATTCTGCTTTTGTGGTCCGACCCCGTTACGCCGCGGCTGATGTGCCGTTTGTGCAGAGGGCGGATACTCCACTCCAGGGCTTAACTGCTCCCTTCCCTGTTGCCTGGATTCACTTCCGGTGTGGACGTGCTCCACTCGTCCACCGGAAACACTATTTAACGGCCAGATGGTGAGGGCGCGCAGCGGACTAGAGTAAGCCCGGCTGGCGCGTCCCACGTTTATCTTGCTGCTGCCTTGATATTTTATGTGATCTCCTTGTATTTATATCTTGCTGCCACTTTTATGCGACCCTCATGCTCTTATTCTTTTAGTTGACGTTTTTAGGTGCTTTTTTAACTATTTCAAGCATTTTAAACATTTGTGTACTATAAAGTATTTTTACGCTACCTGCACTCGTGCACTTTCACCCGCTCATTCTGCTTTTGTGGTCCGACCCCGTTACGCCGCGGCTGATGTGCCGTTTGTGCGGAGGGCGGACACTCCACTCCAGGGCTTAACTGCTCCCTTCCCTGTTGCCTGGATTCACTTCCGGTGTGGACGTGCTCCACTAGTCCACCGGAAACACTATTTAGGGGCCAGATGGTGAGGGCGCGCAGCGGACGCGTGCAGCGGGCGCGCCGCTGGCGTGCCAAAGGCGCGCCTAAGGCAAGCCCGTCTGCGCCCGTCCGCGCCTGCCCCGGGCCTGGGGCCAGAGCCCCTGGCCATTTTGCCACCCAGGCTCATACTTATACCCCTAAGGAGTTACTCTGCCTCAATTCGCCCGTGCCATCATGCCGCCGACTCAAGCCGGATGAGGGTGATGTTGCTTGCCCTTGCGGCTTTCTGCTGCCACAATCTCTGAGCACTAGCGCTTTCCAGCCTTTTAAACAACCCCTGAATCATAGCCCCCTCCTTGGCACAGAGACTGCTAAATTGAAGGGCGGACTTGTAAATGTCAGATCTCTGGCCAAACATAAACATGAAATAGCACTCATGATTCTAGCTGACGGTATTGACATACTTTTTATGACTGAAACCTGGGCAGATGCTTCCTCTGACCCCGATGTCATCTCCGCTACCCCAGCGGGCTACCGGGCATTCAGGGTTGATAGATCTGTTAAACGAGGCTGTGGATTGGCTATTATTTTGAGAGAACATTTTCCTATTACTTTTCAGTCCGCCTCCACGCCTGTATTCGAAGCCCTTCATTTTACGATTAAACTTGGTCCCAGGCAGACTTTTAAAGGAATTTTATTGTATCGGCCCCCCAATTCTAGAAGTACCTTTTTATCTAATTTAGACAGTCTTCTAGAATCTACCCTTATTAATGACGATTTTACCATCCTCAGAGATTTTAATTTTTATCTAGAAGATAAGGAAAATAGTGAGACAGATGCATTGCTACATACCCTGGGGTCGGTCGGTCTCAGTCAATTGGTTCAGACCCATACTCATGAGGCCGGCCATACTCTAGATGGCATTTTCACCTCAGTTCAGGGTCTTTCTTGTATAGAAACCCTGCCTCTGGTCTGGTCAGATCACTCACTTATAAAATTTGACCTACCAATAATGCTGTTTGGTCCTACTCAGGCCTATAAGATCCCTTCTAAGACCAAAAGGGACTGGGGTAATTTGGATAAATCCTTCCTTCGTACAATACTAGAGAGGACGCACCCCCAGGTAGGTGGGCCCTCAGACGAATCGGCCCCTAATTACACAGATTGGTTAAATACGGCGTTTCTAGCCACAGTGCCCACCAAAAGCATTGCTGGTAATAGGAGAACCCCTTCGGCTCCTTGGTTCTCAGATGCCTTACGGGCAGAAAAACAAAAATGTCGCCGGCTGGAAAGACGCTGGCGCGTTAAGTATGATCCATCCGAGAGGGAAACATATAAATTAGCTTTAAGAGAATACAAAAATCTCCTTACATTGGAAAAGAGAGAATATTTTACTAGAGTAATCTCGGAGGCAAAATATTCCTCTAAAGCTCTCTTTACAGCAGTGAACAAGCTTACCACCCCTCATAGTACAGGGCCAGAAAACAGTCAAGAGTCCTGTGATGCCATTGCTTCTGCCTTCAAAACTAAAGTTTTGGACATCTTTAAAAATTTTGAGGACACATTAGCTCACGCCACCGCCCTGCTGCTTTCACCAATTTCTCGGGGCACAAACATCCTGCTCAGCTTTACACCAGTATCATTGGACACAGTGGCAAAACACATTCGGGAGGCTAAGTCAGGTTCCCCAGAGGACCCTTGCCCACCTGAGCTGCTGAAAGAAGTCTCTGATTTGGTAAGCCCGGTGTTAACAGATATTTTTAACTCCATGTTCTCCTCCGGCAATTTCCCAGCAATTTGGAAGGATACGTCTATCCTTCCACTGCTGAAAAAACCAACTTTGGATGCAGCCGATCCCAATAACTATCGCCCCATAGCCCGCTTGCCGCTGCCCGCGAAGATAATTGACAACATTTTGAATATCCAACTTTCCCAGTTTATTGGTGAACATGATCTGTTGGACCATTCTCAGTTCGGTTTCCGTCGGGAACACAGTACCGAAACGGCACTTATTAAAGCCACGGAGGAAATAAGAGTGGTGACGGATGGAGGAGGGTCAGCGGCCCTGATACTCCTCGATCTATCAGCCGCATTTGACACGGTTGATCATTTCCTCCTACAACAGCGGCTGAAGATGCTGGGAGTCGGGGGTTCAGCACTGGCACTGGTGTCCTCCTTCCTTAAGGACAGAAGACTGGTAGTGTCGATCGATGGATACCAGTCCGAGCCATATCTCCTCCCTTGTGGAGTGCCCCAGGGCTCCTCCTTGAGCCCCACCCTTTTCAATATATACGTCTCTGAACTAGCCCCACTTATCCGGATTTTTGGCTTTAGCCTTACTTCTTATGCAGATGATTCCCAGATTGTAGTAGCAGCATATAAAAATCAGTCCTCGCCTGCTCTGCAATTTAAGAACTGCATGGGTGTCATCACTAATTGGATGAGCACACACTGCCTTAAACTCAATTCTGGAAAAACTGAAATCTTGACCTTTGGGAACCTGCATCCTAGTTGGGGCAGTGTGTGGTGGCCCGTTGATATGGGTGATCCACCGGAACCAGCAACTAAAGCGAAGAACCTGGGAGTATGGGTGGATAGTAAACTTTCTTTTGTTCAACACACTAATGCTGTGGTTTCCTCCGCCCACTTCCTTATTAAGAAAATCAGGAAGATTCTCCCTTATCTTCCGGAGGACACGAAAAGAACTGTAGTCACTTCATTAATCCAGTCTAAATTGGATTATTGTAATGGGCTGTTTATAAACGTCCAGAAGCATTGCCTGAAAAGACTACAGATTGTGCAAAATTCAGCCGCTCGACTTCTGTCAAACACCCCTTGGTTCAAATCAGTATCTGGAGAGATCCGTAATTTGCATTGGCTCCCTGTAGCGCAGCGAATAAAATTCAAGGCTCTTAGCCTGGTGTTCAGGGCCCTGAATCATACAGGGCTAGCCTTTTTGCAAAATCTTCTTGTTTGGTATGAACCAACTAGACACCTTCGTTCATCTGGTGCTAAACTCTTGAGAGTGCCCAGAATTCGTACCTTACTCTGGGGTGGTCGCAGCTTTCATTACTGCGCTGCTAAACTCTGGAATTCCCTACCGATTGACTTGAGAAACGCGTCATCTCTTGTCTCTTTCAGAAAGGAGCTAAAAACCTGGCTCTTCTGCAACTAGAGACTCACCAGTGGCTTACTTTGTCCGTAGCGCCAAGACACCTCCGGGTATTTGTGCTCTTTACAAGTCTTGATAACATAACATAACATAACATGGGGTGGACACCGGTGGGAGTGATAGGCATCCACGCCCTATGGGTTGTACAATGCTGGGAGTGCTAGGCATTCACCCCCTATGGGGTGGACAATGTTGGGAGTGATAGGCATCCACCCCCCTATGGGGTGGACAATGCTGGGAGTGATAGGCATCCACCCCCTATCCGGTGGACACCAGTGGGAGTGATAGGCATCCACCCCCCTATGAGGTGGACAATGCTGGAAGGGATAGGCATCCACCTCCCTATGGGATGTACACCGGTGGGAGTAATAGGCATCCACCCCCATATGGGGTGGACATTGCTGGGAGTGATAGGCATCCACCCCCCAATGGGGTGGATACAGGTGGGAGTGATAGGCATCCACCCCCCTATGTGGTGGACAATGCTGGGAGTGATAGACATCTACCCCTGTATGGGGTGGTCATCGGTGGGAGTGCTAGGCATCCACCATTCTATGGGGTGGACAATGCTGGGAGTGATAGGCATCCACCCCCCTATGTGGTGGACACAGGTAGGAATGCTAGGCATCCACCCCCCTATGGGGTGGACAATGCTGGGAGTGATAGGCATTCACCCCCCTATTGGGTGAACACCGCTGGGGGTGATAGGCATCCACAGCCTATGGGGTGGACAATGCTGGGAGTGATAGGCATCAACCCCCTATGGGGTGGACACCAGTAGGAGTGATAGGCATCCTCCCCCTATGGGGTGGAAAATGTTGGGAGTGATAGGCATGCAGCCCCCCATGGGGTGGACACGGTGGGAGTGATAGGCATCCACACCCTCATAGGGGGGACACAGGTGGGAGTGATAGGCATCCACCCCCCTATGGGGTGGACACCGGTGGGAGTGAAAGGCATCCACCCCCTATGGGTTGGACAATGCTGGGAGTGCTAGGCATTCACCCCCTATGGGGTGGACATCGGTAGGAGTGATAGGCATCCACCCCCTATGGGGTGGACAATGCTGGGAGTGGTAGGCATCCACCACCCCATGGGGTGGACACCGGTGGGAGTGATAGGCATCCAACCCCCTATGGGGTGGACACTGGTGGGAGTGATAGGCATCCACGCCCTATGGGTTGGACAATGCTGGGAGTGCTAGGCATTCAACCCCTATGGGGTGGACAATGTTGGGAGTGCTAGGCATCCACCCCCTATGGGGTGGACAATGCTGGGAGTGATTGGCATCCACCCCCAATGGGGTGTACACCGGTGGGAGTGATAGGCATCCACCCCCTTATGTGGTGGACAATGCTGGGAGTGATAGGCATCCACCCCCAATGGGGTGTACACCGGTGGGAGTGATAGGCATCCACCCCCCTATGGGGTGGACAATGCTGGGAGTGATAGGCATCCACCTCCCTATGGGATGTACACCGGTGGGAGTGATAGGCATCCACCCCCCTATGGGGTGGACACTGCTGGGAGTGATAGGCATCCACCCCCCAATGGGGTGTACACCGGTGGGAGTGATAGGCATCCACCCCCTTATGTGGTGGACAATGCTGGGAGTGATAGGCATCTACCCCCCTATGGGGTGGTCACCGGTGGGAGTGCTAGGCATCCACCACTCTATGGGGTGGACAGTGCTGGGAGTGATAGGCATCCACCTCCCTATGGGGTGGACACTGGTAGGAGTGCTAGGCATCCTCCCCCCTGTGGGGTGGACAATGCTGGGAGTGATAGGCATTCACCCCCCTTTGGGGTGGACACCGGTGGGGGTTATAGGCATCCTCGGCCTATGGGGTGGACAATGCTGGGAGTGATAGGCATCCACCCCCTATGGGGTGGACACCAGTAGGAGAGATAGGCATCCACCCCCTATGGGGTGGACAATGCTGGGAGTGATAGGCATCCACCCCCCTATGGGGTGGACACCAGTGGCAGTGATAGGCATCCACCCCCCCCATAGGCGGGACACAGGTGGGAGTGATAGGCATCCACCCCCCTATGGGGTGGACACAGGTGGGAGTGATAGGCATCCACCCCCTATGGGTTGGACAATGCTGGGAGTGCTAGGAATTCACCCCTATGGGGTGGACAATCCTGGGAGTGATAGGCATCCACCCCCTATGGGGTGGATAATGCTAGGAGTGATAGGCATCCACCCCCCCAAGGGTGGACACCAGTGGTAGTGATAGGCATCCACCCCCCCATAGGGAGGACACAGGTGGGAGTGATAGGTATCCACCCCCCTATGGGGTAGACACCGGTGGGAGTGATAGGCATCCACCCCCTATGGGTTGGACAATGCTGTGAGTGCTAGGCATTCACCCACTATGGGGTGGACAGTGCTGGCAGTGATAGGCATCCACCCCCATATTGGGTGGACACCGGTGGGAGTGATAGGCATCCACCCCCCTATGGGGTAGACAATGATGGGAGTGATAGGCATCCACCCCCATATTGGGTGGACACCGGTGCCTTGGGTGGATACTGGTGGGAGTGATAGGCATCCACCCCCCTATGGAGTGGACAATGCTGGGAGTGCTAGGCATCCAGCTCCCTATGGTGTGGACAATGCTGGGAGTGATAGGCATTCCCCCCTATGGGGTGGAAACTGGTGGGAGTGCTAGGCATCAACCCCACTAAGGGGTGGACAATGCTGGGTGTGATAGGCATCCACCACCCTATGGGGCGGACACCGGTGGCTGTGCTAGGTATCCTCCCCCCTATGGGGTGGACAATGCTGGGAGTGATAGGTATCAACCCCCTATGAGATGGACACCAGTGGTAGTGAGAGGCATTCACCCCCCTATGGGGTGGACATCGGTAGGAGTGATAGGCATCCATCCCCCTATGGGGTGGACAATGCTGGGAGTGATAGGCATCCACCCCCCTAAGGGGTAGACACCAGTGGGAGTGATAGGCATCCACCCCCCTATGGGGTGGACACCGGTGCCTGGGGTGGATACTGGTGGGAGTGATAGGCATCCACCCCCCTATGGAGTGGAGAATGCTGGGAGTGCTAGGCATCCAACTCCCTATGGAGTGGACAATGCTGGGAGTGATAGGCATTCACCCCCCTATGGGGTGGACACCGGTGGGAGTGACAGGCATCCCCCCCTATGGGGTGGACAATGCTGGGAGCGATAGGCATCCACACCCTATGGGGTGGACACTGGTTGGACTGAGAGGCATCCTCCACCATATGGGGTGGTCATCGGTGGGAGTGCTAGGCATCCACCAATCTATCTGGTGGACAATGCTGGGAGTGATAGGCATCCACCCCCCTATGGGGTAGACACCGGTGGGAGTGCTAGGCATCCACCCCCCTATGGGGTGGATAATGCTGGGAGTGATAGGCATTCACCCCCTATGGGTTGGACACCGGTGGGGGTGATAGGCATCCACCCCCTATGGGGTGGACACCAGTAGGAGTGATAGGCATCCACCCCCTATGGGGTGGACAATGCTGGGAGTGATAGGCATCCACCCCCCATGGGGTGGACACCAGTGGGAGTGATAGGCATCCACCCCTCTATAGGGGGGACACAGGTGGGAGTGATAGGCATCCACCCCCCCATGGGGTTGACACCGGTGGGAGTGATAGGCATCCATGCCCTATGGGTTGGACAATGCTGGTAGTGCTAGGCATTCACCCCCTATGGGGAGGACAATGTTGGGAGTGTTAGGCATCCACCCCCTATGGGGTGGACACAGGTGGGAGTGCTAGGCATCCACCCCCCTATGGGGTGGACAATGCTGGGAGTGATTGGCATCCACCCCCCTATCTGTTGGACACCGGTGGGAGTGATAGGCATTCACCCCCTATGGGGTGGACAATGCTGGGAGTGATAGGCATCCACCTCCCTATGGGATGTACACCGGTGTGAGTGATAGGCATCCACCCCCCTATGGGGTGGACAATGCTGGGAGTGATAGGCATTCACCCCCCTTTGGGGTGGACACCGGTGGGGGTTATAGGCATCCACCCCCCAATGGGGTGTACACCGGTGGGAGTGATAGGCATCCACCCCCCTATGTGGTAGACAATGCTGGGAGTGATAGGCATCCACCTGCCTATGGGGTGGACACTGGTAGGAGTGCTAGGCATCCACCCCCCTGTGGGGTGGACAATGCTGGGAGTGATAGGCATTCACCCCCCTTTGGGGTGGACACCGGTGGGGGTTATAGGCATCCACAGCCTATGGGGTGGACAATGCTGGGAGTGATAGGCATCCACCCCCCCATGGGGTGGACACCAGTCGCAGTGATAGGCATCCACCCCCCCATAGGCGGGACACAGGTGGGAGTGATAGGCATCCACCCCCCTATGGGGTGGATACCGGTGGGAGTGATAGGCATCCACCCCCTATGGGGTGGACAATCCTGGGAGTGATAGGCATCCACCCCCTATGGGGTGGACACCAGTAGGAGTGATAGGCATCCACCCCCTATGGGGTGGATAATGCTAGGAGTGATAGGCATCCACCCCCCCATGGGGTTGACACCGGTGGTAGTGATAGGCATCAACCCCCCCATAGGGAGGACACAGGTGGGAGTGATAGGTATCCACCCCCCTATGGGGTGGACACCGGTGGGAGTGATAGGCATCCACCCCCTATGGGTTGGACAATGCTGGGAGTGCTAGGCATTCACCCACTATGGGGTGGACAATGCTGGGAGTGATAGGCATCCACCCCCCTATCCGGTGGACACCGGTGGGAGTGATAGGCATCCACCCCCCTATGGGATAGACAATGATGGGAGTGATAGGCATCCACCCCCATATGGGGTGGACACCGGTGCCTTGGGTGGATACTGGTGGGAGTGATAGGCATCCACCCCCCTATGGAGTGGACAATGCTGGGAGTGCTAGGCATCCACCTCCCTATGGAGTGGACAATGCTGGGAGTCATAGGCATTCACCCCCCTATGGGGTGGACACTGGTGGGAGTGCTAGGCATCCACCCCCCTAAGGGGTGGACAATGCTGGGTGTGATAGGCATCCACCACCCTATGGGGCAAACACCGGTGGCTGTGCTAGGCATCCTCCCCCCTATGGGATGGACAATGCTGGGAGTGATAGGCATCAACCCCCTATGGGATGGACACCAGTGGTAGTGAGAGGTATCCACCCCCCTATGGGGTGGACATCGGTAGGAGTGATAGGCATCCATCCCCCTATGGGGTGAACAATGCTGGGAGTGATAGGCATCCACCCCCCTATGGGGTGGACACCAGTGGGAGTGATAGGCATCCACCCCCCTATGGGGTGGACACCGGTGCCTGGGGTGGATACTGGTGGGAGTGATAGGCATCCTTCCCCTATGGGGTGGACAATGCTGGGAGTGATAGGCATCCACACCCTATGGGGTGGACACTGGTTGGAGTTAGAGGCATCCTCCACCCTATGGGGTGGACACTGGTGGGAGTGATAGGCATCCACCCCCCTATGGGGTGGACAATGCTGGGAGTGATAGGCATCCACCCCCCTATGGGATGGTTGCTGGTGGGAGTGCTAGGCATCCACCACTCTATGTGGTGGACAATGCTGGAAGTGATAGGCATCCACCCCCCTATGGGGTGGACACCGGTGGGAGTGACAGGCATCCCCCCTATGGGGTGGACACCGGTGGGAGTGCTAGGCATCCATCCCCCTATGGGGTGGACAATGCTGGGAGTGATAGGCATCTACCCCCCTATTGAGTGGTCACCGGTGGGTGTGCTAGGCATCCACCACTCCATGGGCTGGACAGTGCTGGGAGTGATAGGCATCCACCCCCTATGGGGTGGACACTGGTAGGAGTGCTAGGCATCCACCCACCTATGGGGTGGACAATGCTGGGAGTGATAGGCATTCACCCCCCTATGGGGTGGACACCGGTGGGGGCGATAGGCATCCACGGCCTATGGCGTGGACAATGCTGGGAGTGATAGGCATCCACCCCCCCTTAGGGGGACACAGGTGGGAGTGATAGGCATCCACCCGCTATGGGGAGGACACCGGTGGGAGTGATAGGCATCCACCCCCTATGGGTTGGACAATGCTGGGAGTGATAGGCATTCACCCATTATGGGGTGGACAATCCTGGGAGTGATAGGCATCCACCCCCTATGGGGTGGACACCAGTAGGAGTGATAGGCATCCACCCCCTATGTGGTGGATAATGCTGGGAGTGATAGGCATCCACCCCCTATGGGGTGGACAACAGTGGCAGTGATAGGCATCCACCCCCTATGTGGTGGACACCGGTGCCTGGGGTGGATACTGGTGGGAGTGATAGACTTCCACCCCCTATGGAGTGGACAATGCTGGGAGTGCTAGGCATCCACCTCCCTATGGAGTGGACAATGCTGGGAGTGATAGGCATTCACCCCCTATGGGCTGGACACCAGTGGGAGTGCTAGGCATCCACCCCCTATGGGGTGGACAGTGCTGGGAGTGATAGGCATTCACACCCCTATGGGGGGACACTGGTGGGGGTGATAGGCATCCACCCCCTATGGGGTGGACACCAGTAGGAGTGATAGGCATCCACCCCTATGGGTCGGACACCGGTGGCTGTGCTAGGCATCCTCCCCCTATGGGGTGGACAATGCTGGGAGTGATAGGCATCAACCCCCTATGGGATGGACACCAGTGGTAGTGAGAGGCATTCACCCCCTATGGGGTGGACATCGGTGCCTGGGGTGGATACTGGTGGGAGTGATAGGCATCCACCCCCTATGGAGTGGACAATGCTGGGAGTGCTAGGCATCCAACTCCTATGGAGTGGACAATGCTGGGAGTGATAGGCATTCACCCCCTATGGGGTGGACACCGGTGGGAGTGACAGGCATCCCCCTATGGGGTGGACAATGCTGGGAGTGATAGGCATCCACACCCTATGGGGTGGACACCGGTTGGACTGAGTGGCATCCTCCACCCTATGGGGTGGTCACCGGTGGGAGTGCTAGGCATCCACCAATCTATGTGGTGGACAATGCTGGGAGTGATAGGCATCCACCCCCCTATGGGGTAGACACCGGTGGGAGTGCTAGGCATCCACCCCCCTATGGGGTGGATAATGCTGGGCGTGATAGGCATTCACCCCCTATGGGTTGGACACCGGTGGGGGTGATAGGCATCCACCCCCTATGGGGTGGACAATGCTGGGAGTGATAGGCATCCACCCCCCATGGGGTGGACACCGGTGGGAGTGATAGGCATCCACCCCTCTATAGGGGGGACACAGGTGGGAGTGATAGGCATCCACCCCCCTATGGGGTTGACACCGGTGGGAGTGATAGGCATCCATGCCCTATGGGTTGGACAATGCTGGTAGTGCTTGGCATTCACCCCTATGGGGAGGACAATGTTGGGAGTGTTAGGCATCCACCCCCTATGGGGTGAACACAGGTGGGAGTGCTAGGCATCCACCCCCCTATGGGGTGGACAATGCTGGGAGTGATTGGCATCCACCCGCCTATCCGGTGGACACCGGTGTGAGTGATAGGCATTCACCCCCCTATGGGGTGGACAATGCTGGGAGTGATAGGCATCCACCTCCCTATGGGATGTACACCGGTGGGAGTGATAGGCATCCACCCCCCTATGGGGTGGACAATGCTGGGAGTGATAGGCATTCATCCCCCTTTGGGCTGGACACCGGTGGGGGTTATAGGCATCCACCCCCCAATGGGGTGTACACCGGTGGGAGTGATATGCATCCACCCCCCTATGTGGTGGACAATGCTGGGAGTGATAGGCATTCACCCCCCTTTGGGGTGGACACCGGTGGGGATATAGGCATCCACAAGCCTATGGGGTGGACAATGCTGGGAGTGATAGGCATCCACCCCCTATGGGGTGGACACCAGTAGGAGAGATAGGCATCCACCCCCTATGGGGTGGACAATGCTGGGAGTGATAGGCATCCACCCCCCATGGGGTGGACACCAGTCGCAGTGATAGGCATCCACCCCCCCATAGGCAGGACACAGGTGGGAGTGATAGGCATCCACCCCACTATGGGGTGGACACCGGTGGGAGTGATAGGCATCCACCCCCTATGGGTTGGACAATGCTGGGAGTGCTAGGCATTCACCCCCTATGGGGTGGACAATCCTGGGAGTGATAGGCATCACCCCCTATGGGATGGACACCAGTAGGAGTGATAGGCATCCACCCCCTATGGGGTGGATAATGCTAGGAGTGATAGGCATCCACCCCCCCATGGGGTTGACACCGGTGGTAGTGATAGGCATCCACCCCCCTATGGGGTAGACAATGATGGGAGTGATAGGCATCCACCCCCATATGGGGTGGACACCAGTGCCTTGGGTGGATACTGGTGGGAGTGATAGGCATCCACCCCCCTATGGAGTGGACAATGCTGGGAGTGCTAGGCATCCACCTCCCTATGGAGTGGACAATGCTGGGAGTCATAGGCATTCACCCCCCTATGGGGTGGACACTGGTGGGAGTGCAAGGCATCCACCCCCCTAAGGGGTGGACAATGCTGGGTGTGATAGGCATCCACCACCCTATGGGGCGGACACCGGTGGCTGTGCTAGGCATCCTCCCCTATGGGGTGGACAATGCTGGGAGTGATAGGCATCAACCCCCTATGGGATGGACACCAGTGGTAGTGAGAGGCATCCACCCCCTATGGGGTGGACATCGGTAGGAGTGATAGGCATCCATCCCCTATGGGGTGGACAATGCTGGGAGTGATAGGCATCCACCCCCTATGGGGTGGACACCAGTGGGAGTGATAGGCATCCACCCCCTATGGGGTGGACACCAGTGCCTGGGGTGGATACTGGTGGGAGTGATAGGCATCCTTCCCCTATGGGGTGGACAATGCTGGGAGTGATAGGCATCCACACCCTATGGGGTGGACACCAGTTGGAGTGAGAGGCATCCTCCACCCTATGGGGAGGACACTGGTGGGAGTGATAGGCATCCACCCCCCTATGGGGTGGACAATGCTGGGAGTGATAGGCATCCACCCCCCTATGGGGTGGTCGCCGGTGGGAGTGATAGGCATCCACCACTCTATGTGGTGGACAATGCTGGAAGTGATAGGCATCCACCCCCCAATGGGGTGGACACCGGTGGGAGTGACAGGCATCCCCCCTATGGGGTGGACACCGGTGGGAGTGCTAGGCATCCACCCCCCTATGGGGTGGACAATGCTGGGAGTGATAGGCATTCACCCTCCTATGGGGTGGACACCGGTGGGGGTGATAGGCATCCACCCCTATGGGGTGGACACCAGTAGGAGTGATAGACATTCACCCCCTATGGGGTGGACAATGCTGGGAGTGATAGGCATCCACCCCCCATGGGGTGGACACCGGTGGGAGTGATAGGCATCCATGCCCTATGGGTTGGACAATGCTGGGAGTGCTAGGCATTCACCCCTTATGGGGTGGACAATGTTGGGAGTGATAGGCATCCACCCCCTATGGGGTGGACACAGCTGGGAGTGCTAGGCATCCACCCCCCTATGGGGTGGACAATGCTGGGAGTGATAGGCATCCACCTCCCTATGGGGTGGACACTGCTGGGAGTGATAGGCATCCACCCCCCAATGGGGTGGACACCCGTGGGAGTGATAGGCATCCACCCCCCTATGTGGTGGACAATGCTGGGAGTGATAGGTATCTACCCCCCTATTGAGTGGTCACCAGTGGGAGTGCTAGGCATCCACCCCCCTATGGGGTGGACACTGCTGGGAGTGATAGGCATCCATCCCCCAATGGGGTGGACACCCGTGGGAGTGATAGGCATCCACCCCCCTATGTGGTGGACAATGCTGGGAGTGATAGGTATCTACCCCCCTATTGAGTGGTCACCGGTGGGAGTGCTAGGCATCCACCACTCCATGGGCTGGACAGTGCTGGGAGTGATAGGCATCCACCCCCCTATGGGGTGGACACCGGTAGGAGTGCTAGGCATCCACCCACCTATGGGGTGGACAATGCTGGGAGTGATAGGCATTCACCCCCTATGGGGTGGACACCGGTGGGGGCGATAGGCATCCACGGCCTATGGCGTGGACAATGCTGGGAGTGATAGGCATCCACCCCCATAGGGGGACACAGGTGGGAGTGATAGGCATCCACCCCTATGGGGAGGACACCGGTGGGAGTGATAGGCATCCACCCCCTATGGGTTGGACAATGCTGGGAGTGATAGGCATTAACCCATTATGGGGTGGACAATCCTGGGAGTGATAGGCATCCACCCCTATGGGGTGGACACCAGTAGGAGTGATAGGCATCCACCCCCTATGTGGTGGATAATGCTGGGAGTGATAGGCATCCACCCCCTATGGGGTGGACAACAGTGGCAGTGATAGGCATCCACCCCCTATGTGGTGGACACCGGTGCCTGGGGTGGATACTGGTGGGAGTGATAGACTTCCACCCCCTATGGAGTGGACAATGCTGGGAGTGCTAGGCATCCACCTCCCTATGGAGTGGACAATGCTGGGAGTGATAGGCATTCACCCCCTATGGGGTGGACACCAGTGCGAGTGCTAGGCATCCACCCCTCTATGGGGTGGACAGTGCTGGGAGTGATAGGCATTCACACCCCTATGGGGGGACACTGGTGGGGGTGATAGGCATCCACCCCTATGGGGTGGACACCAGTAGGAGTGATAGGCATCCACCCCCTATGGGGTGGACACTGGTGGGAGTGATAGGCATCCACCCCTATAGGGGGGACACAGGTGGGAGTGATAGGCATCCACCCCCTATGGGGTGAACACTGGTGGGAGTGATAGGCATCCACCCCCTATGGGTTGGACAATGCTGGGAGTGCTAGGCATTCACCCCCTATGGGGTGGACAATGCTGGGAGTGATAGGCATCCACCCCCTATGGGGTGGACACAGGTGGGATTGCTAGGCATCCACCCCCTATGGGGTGGACAATGCTGGGAGTGATAGGCATCCACCACCCTATCCGGTGGACACCGGTGGGAGTGATAGGCATCCACCCCCTATGGGGTGGACAATGCTGGGAGTGATAGGCATCCACCGCCCTATCCGGTGGACACCGGTGGGAGTGATAGGCATCCACCCCCCTATGGGGTGGACAATGCTGGGAATGAGAGGCATCCACCCCCTTTGGGGTGGACACCAGTGGTAGTGATAGGCATCAACCCCCCTCTGGGGTGGACAATGCTGGGAGTGATAGGAATCCACCCCCCAATGGGGTGGACACCGGTGGGAGTGATAGGCATCCAACCCCTATGTGGTAGACATTGCTGGCAGTGATAGGCATCTACCCCCCTATGGGGTGGTCACCGGTGGGAGTGCTAGGCATCCACCACACTATGGGGTGGACAATGCTGGGAGTCATAGGCATTCACCCCCCTATGGGGTGGACACTGGTGGGAGTGCTAGGCATCCACCCCCCTAAGGGGTGGACAATGCTGGGTGTGATAGGCATCCACCACCCTATGGGGCAAACACCGGTGGCTGTGCTAGGCATCCTCCCCCCTATGGGATGGACAATGCTGGGAGTGATAGGCATCAACCCCCTATGGGATGGACACCAGTGGTAGTGAGAGGCATCCACCCCCCTATGGGGTGGACATCGGTAGGAGTGATAGGCATCCATCCCCCTATGGGGTGAACAATGCTGGGAGTGATAGGCATCCACCCCCTATGGGGTGGACACCAGTGGGAGTGATAGGCATCCACCCCCTATGGGGTGGACACCGGTGCCTGGGGTGGATACTGGTGGGAGTGATAGGCATCCTTCCCCTATGGGGTGGACAATGCTGGGAGTGATAGGCATCCACACCCTATGGGGTGGACACCGGTTGGAGTGAGAGGCATCCTCCACCCTATGGGGTGGACACTGGTGGGAGTGATAGGCATCCACCCCCCTATGGGGTGGACAATGCTGGGAGTGATAGGCATCCACCCCCCTATGGGATGGTCGCTGGTGGGAGTGCTAGGCATCCACCACTCTATGTGGTGGACAATGCTGGAAGTGATAGGCATCCACCCCCCTATGGGGTGGACACCGGTGGGAGTGACAGGCATCCCCCCCTATGGGGTGGACACCGGTGGGAGTGCTAGGCATCCACCCCCCTATGGGGTGGACAATGCTGGGAGTGATAGGCATTCACCCTCCTATGGGGTGGACACCGGTGGGGGTGATAGGCATCCACCCCTATGGGGTGGACACCAGTAGGAGTGATAGACATTCACCCCCTATGGGGTGGACAATGCTGGGAGTGATAGGCATCTACCCCCCATGGGGTGGACACCGGTGGGAGTGATAGGCATCCATGCCCTATGGGTTGGACAATGCCAGGAGTGCTAGGCATTTACCCCCTATGGGGTGGACAATGTTGGGAGTGATAGGCATCCACCCCCTATGGGGTGGACACAGGTGTGAGTGCTAGGCATCCACCCCCCTATGGGGTGGACAATGCTGGGAGTGATAGGCATCCACCCCCCTATCCAGTGGACACCGGTGGGAGTGATAGGCATCTACCCCCCTATGGGGTGGACAATGCTGGGAGTGATAGGCATCCACCTCCCTATGGGATGTACACTGGTGGTAGTGATAGGCATCCACCCCCCTATGGGGTGGACACTGCTGGGAGTGATAGGCATCCACCCCCCAATGGGGTGGACACCCGTGGGAGTGATAGGCATCCACCCCCTATGTGGTGGACAATGCTGGGAGTGATAGGCATCTACCCCCTATTGAGTGGTCACCGGTGGGTGTGCTAGGCATCCACCACTCCATGGGCTGGACAGTGCTGGGAGTGATAGGCATCCACCCCCCTATGGGGTGGACATCGGTAGGAGTGCTAGGCATCCACCCACCTATGGGGTGGACAATGCTGGGAGTGATAGGCATTCACCCCCCTATGGGGTGGACACCGTTGGGGGTGATAGGCATCCACGGCCTATGGCGTGGACAATGCTGGCATTGATAGGCATCCACCCCCCCATAGGGGGACACAGGTGGGAGTGATAGGCATCCACCCGCTATGGGGAGGACACCAGCGGGAGTGATAGGCATCCACCCCCTATGGGTTGGACAATGCTGGGAGTGATAGGCATTCACCCATTATGGGGTGGACAATCCTGGGAGTGATAGGCATCCACCCCTATGGGGTGGACACCAGTAGGAGTGATAGGCATCCACCCCTATGTGGTGGATAATGCTGGGAGTGATAGGCATCCACCCCCTATGGGGTGGACAACAGTGGCAGTGATAGGCATCCACCCCCCTATGTGGTGGACACCGGTGCCTGGGGTGGATACTGGTGGGAGTGATAGACTTCCACCCCCCTATGGAGTGGACAATGCTGGGAGTGCTAGGCATCCACCTCCCTATGGAGTGGACAATGCTGGGAGTGATAGGCATTCACCCCCCTATGGGCTGGACACCAGTGGGAGTGCTAGGCATCCACCCCCCTATGGGGTGGACAGTGCTGGGAGTGATAGGCATTCACACCCCTATGGGGGGACACTGGTGGGGGTGATAGGCATCCACCCCCTATGGGGTGGACACCAGTAGGAGTGATAGGCATCCACCCCCTATGGGGCAGACACCGGTGGCTGTGCTAGGCATCCTCCCCCCTATGGGGTGGACAATGCTGGGAGTGATAGGCATCAACCCCCTATGGGATGGACACCAGTGGTAGTGAGAGGCATTCACCCCCCTATGGGGTGGACATCGGTGCCTGGGGTGGATACTGGTGGGAGTGATAGGCATCCACCCCCCTATGGAGTGGACAATGCTGGGAGTGCTAGGCATCCAACTCCCTATGGAGTGGACAATGCTGGGAGTGATAGGCATTCACCCCCCTATGGGGTGGACACCGGTGGGAGTGACAGGCATCCCCCCCCTATGGGGTGGACAATGCTGGGAGTGATAGGCATCCACACCCTATGGGGTGGACACCGGTTGGACTGAGTGGCATCCTCCACCCTATGGGGTGGTCACCGGTGGGAGTGCTAGGCATCCACCAATCTATGTGGTGGACAATGCTGGGAGTGATAGGCATCCACCCCCCTATGGGGTAGACACCGGTGGGAGTGCTAGGCATCCACCCCCCTATGGGGTGGATAATGCTGGGAGTGATAGGCATTCACCCCCTATGGGTTGGACACCGGTGGGGGTGATAGGCATCCACCCCCTATGGGGTGGACACCAGTAGGAGTGATAGGCATCCACCCCCTATGGGGTGGACAATGCTGGGAGTGATAGGCATCCACCCCCCATGGGGTGGACACCGGTGGGAGTGATAGGCATCCACCCCTCTATAGGGGGACACAGGTGGGAGTGATAGGCATCCACCCCCCTATGGGGTTGACACCGGTGGGAGTGATAGGCATCCATGCCCTATGGGTTGGACAATGCTGGTAGTGCTTGGCATTCACCCCCTATGGGGAGGACAATGTTGGGAGTGTTAGGCATCCACCCCCTATGGGGTGAACACAGGTGGGAGTGCTAGGCATCCACCCCCCTATGGGGTGGACAATGCTGGGAGTGATTGGCATCCACCCGCCTATCCGGTGGACACCGGTGGGAGTGATAGGCATTCACCCCCCTATGGGGTGGACAATGCTGGGAGTGATAGGCATCCACCTCCCTATGGGATGTACACCGGTGGGAGTGATAGGCATCCACCCCCCTATGGGGTGGACAATGCTGGGAGTGATAGGCATTCACCCCCCTTTGGGCTGGACACCGGTGGCGGTTATAGGCATCCACCCCCCAATGGGGTGTACACCGGTGGGAGTGATATGCATCCACCCCCCTATGTGGTGGACAATGCTGGGAGTGATAGGCATCCACCCTTTCTATGGGGTGGACACTGGTAGGAGTGCTAGGCATCCACCCCCCTGTGGGGTGGACAATGCTGGGAGTGTTAGGCATTCACCCCCCTTTGGGGTGGACACCGGTGGGGGTTATAGGCATCCACAGCCTATGTGGTGGACAATGCTGGGAGTGATAGGCATCCACCCCCTATGGGGTGGACACCAGTAGGAGAGATAGGCATCCACCCCCTATGGGGTGGACAATGCTGGGAGTGATAGGCATCCACCCCCCCATGGGGTGGACACCAGTCGCAGTGATAGGCATCCACCCCCCCATAGGCGGGACACAGGTGGGAGTGATAGGCATCCACCCCCTATGGGGTGGACACAGGTGGGAGTGATAGGCATCCACCCCCTATGGGTTGGACAATGCTGGGAGTGCTAGGCATTCACCCCTATGGGGTGGACAATCCTGGGAGTGATAGGCATCACCCCTATGGGATGGACACCAGTAGGAGTGATAGGCATCCACCCCTATGGGGTGGATAATGCTAGGAGTGATAGGCATCCACCCCCATGGGGTTGACACCGGTGGTAGTGATAGGCATCCACCCCCTATGGGGTAGACAATGATGGGAGTGATAGGCATCCACCCCCATATGGGGTGGACACCAGTGCCTTGGGTGGATACTGGTGGGAGTGATAGGCATCCACCCCCCTATGGAGTGGACAATGCTGGGAGTGCTAGGCATCCACCTCCCTATGGAGTGGACAATGCTGGGAGTCATAGGCATTCACCCCCCTATGGGGTGGACTCTGGTGGGAGTGCAAGGCATCCACCCCCCTAAGGGGTGGACAATGCTGGGTGTGATAGGCATCCACCACCCTATGGGGCGGACACCGGTGGCTGTGCTAGGCATCCTCCCCCCTATGGGGTGGACAATGCTGGGAGTGATAGGCATCAACCCCCTATGGGATGGACACCAGTGGTAGTGAGAGGCATCCACCCCCCTATGGGGTGGACATCGGTAGGAGTGATAGGCATCCATCCCCCTATGGGGTGGACAATGCTGGGAGTGATAGGCATCCACCCCCCTATGGGGTGGACACCAGTGGGAGTGATAGGCATCCACCCCCCTATGGGGTGGACACCAGTGCCTGGGGTGGATACTGGTGGGAGTGATAGGCATCCTTCCCCTATGGGGTGGACAATGCTGGGAGTGATAGGCATCCACACCCTATGGGGTGGACACCAGTTGGAGTGAGAGGCATCCTCCACCCTATGGGGAGGACACTGGTGGGAGTGATAGGCATCCACCCCCCTATGGGGTGGACAATGCTGGGAGTGATAGGCATCCACCCCCCTATGGGGTGGTCGCCGGTGGGAGTGCTAGGCATCCACCACTCTATGTGGTGGACAATGCTGGAAGTGATAGGCATCCACCCCCAATGGGGTGGACACCGGTGGGAGTGACAGGCATCCCCCTATGGGGTGGACACCGGTGGGAGTGCTAGGCATCCACCCCCTATGGGGTGGACAATGCTGGGAGTGATAGGCATTCACCCTCCTATGGGGTGGACACCGGTGGGGGTGATAGGCATCCACCCCTATGGGGTGGACACCAGTAGGAGTGATAGACTTTCACCCCCTATGGGGTGGACAATGCTGGGAGTGATAGGCATCCACCCCCCATGGGGTGGACACCGGTGGGAGTGATAGGCATCCATGCCCTATGGGTTGGACAATGCCGGGAGTGCTAGGCATTCACCCCCTATGGGGTGGACAATGTTGGGAGTGATAGGCATCCACCCCCTATGGGGTGGACACAGGTGGGAGTGCTAGGCATCCACCCCCCTATGGGGTGGACAATGCTGGGAGTGATAGGCATCCACCCCCCTATCCAGTGGACACCGGTGGGAGTGATAGACATCTACCCCCCTATGGGGTGGACAATGCTGGGAGTGATAGGCATCCACCTCCCTATGGGGTGGACACTGCTGGGAGTGATAGGCATCCACCCCCCAATGGGGTGGACACCCGTGGGAGTGATAGGCATCCACCCCCCTATGTGGTGGACAATGCTGGGAGTGATAGGTATCTACCCCCCTATTGAGTGGTCACCAGTGGGAGTGCTAGGCATCCACCCCCCTATGGGGTGGACACTGCTGGGAGTGATAGGCATCCATAACCCAATGGGGTGGACACCCGTGGGAGTGATAGGCATCCACCCCCCTATGTGGTGGACAATGCTGGGAGTGATAGGTATCTACCCCCCTATTGAGTGGTCACCGGTGGGAGTGTAGGCATCCACCACTCCATGGGCTGGACAGTGCTGGGAGTGATAGGCATCCACCCCCCTATGGGGTGGACACCGGTAGGAGTGCTAGGCATCCACCCACCTATGGGGTGGACAATGCTGGGAGTGATAGGCATTCACCCCCCTATGGGGTGGACACCGGTGGGGGCGATAGGCATCCACGGCCTATGGCGTGGACAATGCTGGGAGTGATAGGCATCCACCCCCCCATAGGGGGACACAGGTGGGAGTGATAGGCATCCACCCCCTATGGGGAGGACACCGGTGGGAGTGATAGGCATCCACCCCGTATGGGTTGGACAATGCTGGGAGTGATAGGCATTCACCCATTATGGGGTGGACAATCCTGGGAGTGATAGGCATCCACCCCCTATGGGGTGGACACCAGTAGGAGTGATAGGCATCCACCCCCTATGTGGTGGATAATGCTGGGAGTGATAGGCATCCACCCCCCTATGGGGTGGACAACAGTGGCAGTGATAGGCATCCACCCCCCTATGTGGTGGACACCGGTGCCTGGGGTGGATACTGGTGGGAGTGATAGACTTCCACCCCCCTATGGAGTGGACAATGCTGGGAGTGCTAGGCATCCACCTCTTATGGAGTGGACAATGCTGGGAGTGATAGGCATTCACCCCCCTATGGGGTGGACACCAGTGGGAGTGCTAGGCATCCACCCCCTATGGGGTGGACAGTGCTGGGAGTGATAGGCATTCACACCCCTATGGGGGGACACTGGTGGGGGTGATAGGCATCCACCCCTATGGGGTGGACACCAGTAGGAGTGATAGGCATCCAACCCCTATAGGGGGGACACAGGTGGGAGTGATAGGCATCCACCCCCCTATGGGGTGAACACCGGTGGGAGTGATAGGCATCCACCCCCTATGGGTTGGACAATGCTGGGAGTGCTAGGCATTCACCCCCTATGGGGTGGACAATGCTGGGAGTGATAGGCATCCACCCCCTATGGGGTGGACACAGGTGGGATTGCTAGGCATCCACCCCACTATGGGGTGGACAATGCTGGGAGTGATAGGCATCCACCACCCTATCCGGTGGACACCGGTGGGAGTGATAGGCATCCACCCCCCTATGGGGTGGACAATGCTGGGAGTGATAGGCATCCACCGCCCTATCCGGTGGACACCGGTGGGAGTGATAGGCATCCACCCCCCTATGGGGTGGACAATGCTGGGAATGAGAGGCATCCACCCCCTTTGGGGTGGACACCAGTGGTAGTGATAGGCATCAACCCCCCTCTAGGGTGGACAATGCTGGGAGTGATAGGAATCCACCCCCCAATGGGGTGGACACCGGTGGGAGTGATAGGCATCCAACCCCTATGTGGTGGACATTGCTGGCAGTGATAGGCATCTACCCCCCTATGGGGTGGCCACCGGTGGGAGTGCTAGGCATCCACCACACTATGGGGTGGACAATGCTGGGAGTGATAGGCATCCACCCCCGTATGGGGTGGACACCGGTGGGAGTGCTAGGCATCCACCCCCCTATGGGGTGGAGAATGCTGGGAGTGATAGCCGTACACCCCCCTATGGGGTGGACACCGGTGGGAGTGATAGTCATCCACGGCCTATGGGGTGGACAATGCTGGCAGTGATAATCATCTACCCCCCTATGGGGTGGTCACCGGTGGGAGTGCTAGGCATCCACCACACTATGGGGTGGACAATGCTGGGAGTGATAGGCATCCACCCCCCTATGGGGTGGACACCGGTGGGAGTGCTAGGCATCCACCCCCCTATGGGGTGGAGAATGCTGGGAGTGATAGGCATTCACCCCACTATGGTGTGGACACCGGTGGGGGTGATAGTCATCCACAGCCTATGGGGTGGACAATGCTGGGAGTGATAGGCATCCACCCCCAATTGGGTGGACACCAGTAGGAGTGATAGGCATCCACCCCCTATGGGGTGGACAATGCTGGGAGTGATAGGCATCCACCCCCTATGGGGTGGACACCAGTAGGAGTGATAGGCATCCACCCCCTATGGGGTAGACAATGCTGGGAGTGATAGGCATCCACCCCCCTATTTGGTGGACACCGGTGCCTGGGGTGGATACTGGTGGGAGTGATAGACTTCCACCCCCCTATGGAGTGGACAATGCTGGGAGTGCTAGGCATCCACCTCCCTATGGAGTGGACAATGCTGGGAGTGATAGGCATTCACCCCCCTATGGGGTGGACACCAGTGGGGGTGATAGGCATCCACCCCCTATGGGGTGGACACCAGTAGGAGTGATAGGCATCCACCCCTTATGTGGTGGACAATGCTGGAAGTGATAGGCATCCACCCCCCTATGGGGTGGACACTGGTGGGAGTGACAGGCATCCCCCCCTATGGGGTGGACACCGGTGGGAGTGCTAGGCATCCACCCCCCTATGGGGTGGACAGTGCTGGGAGTGATAGGCATTCACACCCTATGGGTTGGACACCAGTAGGAGTGATAGGCATCCACCCCCTATGGGGTGGACAATGCTGGGAGCGATAGGCATCCACCCCCCATGGGGTGGACACTGGTGGGAGTGATAGGCATCCACCCCCTATAGGGGGGACACAGGTGGGAGTGATAGGCATCCACCCCCCTATGGGGTGAACACCGGTGGGAGTGATAGGCATCCACCCCCTATGGGTTGGACAATGCTGGGAGTGCTAGGCATTCACCCCCTATGGGGTGGACAATGCTGGGAGTGATAGGCATCCACCTCCTATGGGGTGGACACAGGTGGTATTGCTAGGCATCCACCCCCCTATGGGGTGGACAATGCTGGGAGTGATAGGCATCCACCACCCTATTCGGTGGACACCGTTGGGAGTGATAGGCATCCACCCCCCTATGGGGTGGACAATGCTGGGAGTGATAGGCATCCACCGCCCTATCCGGTGGACACCGGTGGGAGTGATAGGCATCCACCCCCCTATGGGGTGGACAATGCTGGGAATGATAGGCATCCACCCCCTTTGGGGTGGACACCAGTGGTAGTGATAGGCATCAACCCCCCTCTGGGGTGGACAATGCTGGGAGTGATAGGAATCCACCCCCCAATGGGGTGGACACCGGTGGGAGTGATAGGCATCCACCCCCTATGTGGTGGACATTGCTGGCAGTGATAGACATCTACCCCCTATGGGGTGGTCACTGGTGGGAGTGCTAGGCATCCACCACACTATGGGGTGGACAATGCTGGGAGTGATAGGCATCCACCCCCTATGGGGTGGACACCGGTGGGAGTGCTAGGCATCCACCCCCTATGGGGTGGACACCGGTGGGAGTGCTAGGCATTCACCCCCTATGGGGTGGACACCGGTGGGGGTGATAGTCATCCACTGCCCATGGGGTGGACAATGCTGGCAGTGATAGGCATCCACCCCCAATGGGGTGGACACCAGTAGGAGTGATAGGCATCCACCCCCTATGGGGTGGACAATGCTGGGAGTGATAGGCATCCACCCCCTATGGGGTGGACACCAGTAGGAGTGATAGGCATCCACCCCCTATGGGGTAGACAATGCTGGGAGTGATAGGCATCCACCCCCCGTGGGGTGGACACCGGTGGAAGTGATAGGCATCCACCCCCATAGGTGGGCACAGGTGGGAGTGACAGGCATCCACCCCCTATGGGGTGGACACCGGTGGGAGTGATAGGCATCCACCCCCTATGGGTTGGACAATGCTGGGAGTGCTAGGCATTCCCCCTATGGGGTGGACAATGCTGGGAGTGAAAGGCATCCAACCCCTATGGGGTGGACACAGGTGGGAGTGCTAGGCATCCACCCCCTATGGGGTGGACAATGCTGGGAGTGATAGGCATCCACCACCCTATTCGGTGGACACCGGTGGGAGTGATAGGCATCCACCCCCTATGGGGTGGACAATACTGGGAGTGATAGGCATCCACCGCCCTATCCAGTGGACACCGGTGGGAGTGATAGGCATCCACCCCCCTATGGGGTGGACAATGCTGGGAATGATAGGCATCCACCCCCTTTGGGGTGGACACCGGTGGTAGTGATAGGCATCAACCCCCTGTGGGGTGGACAATGCTGGGAGTGATAGGAATCCACCCCCCCAATGGGGTGGACACCGGTGGGAGTGATAGGCATCCACCCCCCCTATGTGGTGGAAATTGCTGGCAGTGATAGGCATCTACCCCCCTATGGGGTGGTCACTGGTGGGAGTGCTAGGCATCCACCACACAATGGGGTGGACAATGCTGGGAGTGATAGGCATCCATCCCCCTATGGGGTGGACACCGGTGGGAGTGCTAGGCATCCACCCCCCTATGGGGTGGACACCAGTGGGAGTGCTAGGCATTCACCCCCCTATGAGGTGGACACCGGTGGGGGTGATAGTCATCCACGGCCTATGGGGTGGACAATGCTGGCAGTGATAGGCATCCACCCCCAATGGGGTGGACACCAGTAGGAGTGATAGGCATCCACCCCCTATGGGGTGGACAATGCTGGGAGTGATAGGCATTGACCCCCTATGGGGTGGACACCAGTAGGAGTGATAGGCATCCACCCCCTATGGGGTAGACAATGCTGGGAGTGATAGGCATCCACCCCCCATGGGGTGGACACCGGTGGAAGTGATAGGCATCCACCCCCCATAGGTGGGCACAGGTGGGAGTGACAGGCATCCACCCCCTATGGGGTGGACACCGGTGGGAGTGATAGGCATCCACCCCTATGGGTTGGACAATGCTGGGAGTGATAGGAATTCCCCCCCTTTGGGGTGGACAATGCTGGGAGTGCTAGGCATCCACCCCCCTATGGGGTGGACAATGCTGGGAGTGATAGGCATACACCACCCTATCCGGTAGACACCGGTGGGAGTGATAGGCATCCACCCCCCTATGGGGTGGACAATGCTGGGTGTGATAGGCATCCACCGCCCTATCTGGTGGACACCGGTGGGAGTGATAGGCATCCACCCCCCTATGGGGTGGACAATGCTGGGAGTGATAGGCATCCACCCCCTTTGGGGTGGACACCGGTGGGAGTGATAGGCATCAACCCCCCTCTGGGGTGGACAATGCTGGGAGTGATAGGAATCCACCCCCCAATGGGGTGGACACCGGTGGGAGTGATAGGCATCCACCCCCCTATGTGGTGGACATTGCTGGGAGTGATAGGCATCTACCCCCCTATGGGGTGGTCACCGGTGGGAGTGATAGGCATCTACCCCCCTATGGGGTGGTCACCGGTGGGAGTGCTAGGCATCCACCACACTATGGGCTGGACAATGCTGGGAGTGATAGGCATCCACCCCCCTATGGGGTGGACACCGGTGGGAGTGCTAGGCATCCACCCCCCTATGGGGTGGAGAATGCTGGAAGTGATAGGCATTCACCCCCCTATGGGGTGGACACCGGTGGGGGTGATAGTCATCCACGGCCTATGGGGTGGACAATGCTGGGAGTGATAGGCATCCACCCCCAATGGGGTGGACACCAGTAGGTGTGATAGGCATCCACCACCTATGGGGTAGACAATGCTGGGAGTGATAGGCATCCACCCCCCATGGAGTGGACACCGGTGGAAGGTATAGGCATCCACCCCCCATAGGTGGGCACAGGTGGGAGTGACAGGCATCCATCCCCCTATGGGGTGGACACCGGTGGGAGTGATAGGCATCCACCCCTATGGGTTGGACAATGCTGGGAGTGCTAGGCATTCACCCCCTATGTGGTGGACAATGCTGGGAGTGATAGGCATCCAACCCCTATGGGGTGGACACAGGTGTGAATGCTAGGCATCCACCCCCTATGGGGTGGACACCGGTGGGAGTGATAGGCATCCACCCCTATGGGGTGGACAATGCTGGGAGTGATAGGTATCCACACCCTATGGGGTGGACACCGGTTGGAGTGAGAGGCATCCTCCACCCTATGGGGTGGACAATGGTGGGAGTGATAGGCATCCACCCACCTATGGGCTGGGCAATGCTGGGAGTGATAGGCAACCACCCCCCTATGGGGTGGACACCGGTGGGGGTGATAGGCATCCACTACCTATTGGGGTGGACAATGCTGGGAGTGATAGGAATCCACCCCCTATGGGGTGAACACCCATAGGAGTGATAGGCATCCACCCCCTATGGGATGGACAATGCTGGGAGTGATAGGCATCCACCCCCCTATTTGGTGGACACCGGTGCCTGGGGTGGATACTGGTGGGAGTGATAGACTTCCACCCCCCTATGGAGTGGACAATGCTGGGAGTGCTAGGCATCCACCTCCCTATGGAGTGGACAATGCTGGGAGTGATAGGCATTCACCCCCCTATGGGGTGGACACCAGTGGGGGTGATAGGCATCCACCCCCTATGGGGTGGACACCAGTAGGAGTGATAGGCATCCACCCCTTATGTGGTGGACAATGCTGGAAGTGATAGGCATCCACCCCCTATGGGGTGGACACTGGTGGGAGTGACAGGCATCCCCCTATGGGGTGGACACCGGTGGGAGTGCTAGGCATCCACCCCCTATGGGGTGGACAGTGCTGGGAGTGATAGGCATTCACACCCTATGGGTTGGACACCAGTAGGAGTGATAGGCATCCACCCCCTATGGGGTGGACAATGCTGGGAGCGATAGGCATCCACCCCCATGGGGTGGACACTGGTGGGAGTGATAGGCATCCACCCCCTATAGGGGGGACACAGGTGGGAGTGATAGGCATCCACCCCCCTATGGGGTGAACACCGGTGGGAGTGATAGGCATCCACCCCCTATGGGTTGGACAATGCTGGGAGTGCTAGGCATTCACCCCCTATGGGGTGGACAATGCTGGGAGTGATAGGCATCCACCTCCTATGGGGTAGACACAGGTGGTATTGCTAGGCATCCACCCCCCTATGGGGTGGACAATGCTGGGAGTGATAGGCATCCACCACCCTATTCGGTGGACACCGTTGGGAGTGATAGGCATCCACCCCCCTATGGGGTGGACAATGCTGGGAGTGATAGGCATCCACCGCCCTATCCGGTGGACACCGGTGGGAGTGATAGGCATCCACCCCCCTATGGGGTGGACAATGCTGGGAATGATAGGCATCCACCCCCTTTGGGGTGGACACCAGTGGTAGTGATAGGCATCAACCCCCCTCTGGGGTGGACAATGCTGGGAGTGATAGGAATCCACCCCCCAATGGGGTGGACACCGGTGGGAGTGATAGGCATCCACCCCCCCTATGTGGTGGACATTGCTGGCAGTGATAGACATCTACCCCCCTATGGGGTGGTCACTGGTGGGAGTGCTAGGCATCCACCACACTATGGGGTGGACAATGCTGGGAGTGATAGGCATCCACCCCCCTATGGGGTGGACACCGGTGGGAGTGCTAGGCATCCACCCCCTATGGGGTGGACACCGGTGGGAGTGCTAGGCATTCACCCCCTATGGGGTGGACACCGGTGGGGGTGATAGTCATCCACTGCCCATGGGGTGGACAATGCTGGCAGTGATAGGCATCCACCCCCAATGGGGTGGACACCAGTAGGAGTGATAGGCATCCACCCCTATGGGGTGGACAATGCTGGGAGTGATAGGCATCCACCCCCTATGGGGTGGACACCAGTAGGAGTGATAGGCATCCACCCCTATGGGGTAGACAATGCTGGGAGTGATAGGCATCCACCCCCGTGGGGTGGACACCGGTGGAAGTGATAGGCATCCACCCCCCATAGGTGGGCACAGGTGGGAGTGACAGGCATCCACCCCCCTATGGGGTGGACACCGGTGGGAGTGATAGGCATCCACCCCCTATGGGTTGGACAATGCTGGGAGTGCTAGGCATTCCCCCCCTATGGGGTGGACAATGCTGGGAGTGAAAGGCATCCAACCCCTATGGGGTGGACACAGGTGGGAGTGCTAGGCATCCACCCCCCTATGGGGTGGACAATGCTGGGAGTGATAGGCATCCACCACCCTATTCGGTGGACACCGGTGGGAGTGATAGGCATCCACCCCCCTATGGGGTGGACAATACTGGGAGTGATAGGCATCCACCGCCCTATCCAGTGGACACCGGTGGGAGTGATAGGCATCCACCCCCCTATGGGGTGGACAATGCTGGGAATGATAGGCATCCACCCCCTTTGGGGTGGACACCGGTGGTAGTGATAGGCATCAACCCCCCTGTGGGGTGGACAATGCTGGGAGTGATAGGAATCCACCCCCCCAATGGGGTGGACACCGGTGGGAGTGATAGGCATCCACCCCCCCTATGTGGTGGACATTGCTGGCAGTGATAGGCATCTACCCCCCTATGGGGTGGTCACTGGTGGGAGTGCTAGGCATCCACCACACAATGGGGTGGACAATGCTGGGAGTGATAGGCATCCATCCCCCTATGGGGTGGACACCGGTGGGAGTGCTAGGCATCCACCCCCCTATGGGGTGGACACCGGTGGGAGTGCTAGGCATTCACCCCCCTATGAGGTGGACACCGGTGGGGGTGATAGTCATCCACGGCCTATGGGGTGGACAATGCTGGCAGTGATAGGCATCCACCCCCAATGGGGTGGACACCAGTAGGAGTGATAGGCATCCACCCCCTATGGGGTGGACAATGCTGGGAGTGATAGGCATCCACCCCCTATGGGGTGGACACCAGTAGGAGTGATAGGCATCCACCCCCTATGGGGTAGACAATGCTGGGAGTGATAGGCATCCACCCCCCATGGGGTGGACACCGGTGGAAGTGATAGGCATCCACCCCCCATAGGTGGGCACAGGTGGGAGTGACAGGCATCCACCCCCCTATGGGGTGGACACCGGTGGGAGTGATAGGCATCCACCCCCTATGGGTTGGACAATGCTGGGAGTGATAGGAATTCCCCCCCTATGGGGTGGACAATGCTGGGAGTGATAGGCATCCAACCCCTATGGGGTGGACACAGGTGGGAGTGCTAGGCATCCACCCCCCTATGGGGTGGACAATGCTGGGAGTGATAGGCATACACCACCCTATCCGGTAGACACCGGTGGGAGTGATAGGCATCCACCCCCCTATGGGGTGGACAATGCTGGGAGTGATAGGCATCCACCCCCTTTGGGGTGGACACCGGTGGGAGTGATAGGCATCAACCCCCCTCTGGGGTGGACAATGCTGGGAGTGATAGGAATCCACCCCCCAATGGGGTGGACACCGGTGGGAGTGATAGGCATCCACCCCCCTATGTGGTGGACATTGCTGGGAGTGATAGGCATCTACCCCCCTATGGGGTGGTCACCGGTGGGAGTGATAGGCATCTACCCCCCTATGGGGTGGTCACCGGTGGGAGTGCTAGGCATCCACCACACTATGGGCTGGACAATGCTGGGAGTGATAGGCATCCACCCCCTATGGGGTGGACACCGGTGGGAGTGCTAGGCATCCACCCCCTATGGGGTGGAGAATGCTGGAAGTGATAGGCATTCACCCCCATGGGGTGGACACCGGTGGGGGTGATAGTCATCCACGGCCTATGGGGTGGACAATGCTGGGAGTGATAGGCATCCACCCCCAATGGGGTGGACACCAGTAGGTGTGATAGGCATCCACCACCTATGGGGTAGACAATGCTGGGAGTGATAGGCATCCACCCCCCATGGAGTGGACACCGGTGGAAGGTATAGGCATCCACCCCCCCCATAGGTGGGCACAGGTGGGAGTGACAGGCATCCATCCCCCTATGGGGTGGACACCGGTGGGAGTGATAGGCATCCACCCCCTATGGGTTGGACAATGCTGGGAGTGCTAGGCATTCACCCCCTATGTGGTGGACAATGCTGGGAGTGATAGGCATCCAACCCCTATGGGGTGGACACAGGTGTGAATGCTAGGCATCCACCCCCCTATGGGGTGGACACCGGTGGGAGTGATAGGCATCCACCCCCTATGGGGTGGACAATGCTGGGAGTGATAGGTATCCACACCCTATGGGGTGGACACCGGTTGGAGTGAGAGGCATCCTCCACCCTATGGGGTGGACAATGGTGGGAGTGATAGGCATCCACCCACCTATGGGCTGGGCAATGCTGGGAGTGATAGGCAACCACCCCCCTATGGGGTGGACACCGGTGGGGGTGATAGGCATCCACTACCTATTGGGGTGGACAATGCTGGGAGTGATAGGAATCCACCCCCTATGGGGTGAACACCCATAGGAGTGATAGGCATCCACCCCCTATGGGATGGACAATGCTGGGAGTGATAGGCATCCACCCCCCTATGGGGTGGACACCGGTGGTAGTGATAGGCATCCACCCCCCTATAGGGGGGACACAGGTCGGAGTGATAGGCATCCACCCCCTATGGGATGGACAATGCTGGGAGTGATAGGCATCTGCCCCACTATGGTGTGGACAATGCTGGGAGTGAAAGGCATCCACCTCCTATGGGGTGGACACCAGTGGTAGTGATAGGCATCCACCCCCCTATGGGGTGGACAATGCTGGGAGTGATAGGAATCCACCCCCTATGCGGTGGACACCAGTGGGAGTGATAGGCATCCAACCCTCTATGGGGTTGACAATGGTGGGAGTGATAGGCATCTACCCCTCAATGGGGTGGACAGTGCTGGGAGTTATAGGCATCCACCCCCCTAAGGGGTGGACACTGGTGGGAGTGCGAGGCATTCACCTCCCTACGGTGTGGACAATGCTGGGAGTGACAGGCATCCACCACCCTATGGGGTGGACACCGGTGGCTGTGCTAGGCATCCTCCCCCTATGGGGTGGACAATGCTGGGAGTGATAGGCATCAACCCCCTATAGGATGGACACCAGTGGTAGTGATAGGTATCCACCCCCCTATGGGGTGGACATCGGTGGGAGTGATAGGCATCCATCCCCCTATGGAGTGGACAATGCGGGGAGTGATAGGCATCCACCTCCCTATGGAGTGGACAATGCTGGGAGTGATAGGCATTCACCCCGCTATGGGGTGGACACCGGTGGGACTGATAGGCATCCACCACCTATGGGGTGGACAATGCTGGGAGTGATAGGCATCCACACCCTATGGGGTGGACACCGGTTGGAGTGAGAGGCATCCTCCACCCTATGGGGTGGACACTGGTGGGAGTGATAGGCATCCACCCCCCCTATGGGCTGGGCAATGCTCGGAGTGATAGGTAACCACCCCCCTATGGGGTGGACACCAGTGGGGGTGATAGGCATGCACCCCCTATTTGGTGGACACCGGTGGGAGTGCTAGGCATCCACCCCCCTATGGGGTGGAGAATGCTGGGAGTGATAGGCATTCACCCCCCTATGGGGTGGACACCGGTGGGGGTGATAGTCATCCACAGCCTATGGGGTGGATAATGCTGGGAGTGATAGGCATCCACCCCCAATGGGGTGGACACCAGTAGGAGTGATAGGCATCCACCCCCTATGGGGTGGACAATGCTGGGAGTGATAGGCTTCCACCCCCTATGGGGTGGACACCAGTAGGAGTGATAGGCATCCACCCCCTATGGGGTAGACAATGCTGGGAGTGATAGGCATCCACCCCCCATGGGGTGGACACCGGTGGAAGTGATAGGCATCCACCCCCCATAGGTGGGCACAGGTGGGAGTGACAGGCTTCCACCCCCCTATGGGGTGGACACCGGTGGGAGTGATAGGCATCCACCCCCTATGGGTTGGACAATGCTGGGAGTGCTAGGCATTCTCCCCCTATGGGGTGGACAATGCTGGTATTGATAGGCATCCAACCCCTATGGGGTGGACACAGGTGGGAGTGCTAGGCATCCACCCCCCTATGGGGTGGACAATGCTGGGAGTGATAGGCATCCACCACCCTATCCGGTAGACACCGGTGGGAGTGATAGGCATCCACCCCCTATGGGGTGGACAATGCTGGGTGTGATAGGCATCCACCGCCCTATCCGGTGGACACCGGTGGGAGTGATAGGCATCCACCCCCCTATGGGGTGGACAATGCTGGGAGTGATAGGCATCCACCCCCTTTGGGGTGGACACAGGTGGGAGTGATAGGCATCAACCCCCCTCTGGGGTGGACGATGCTGGGAGTGATAGGAATCCACCCCCCAATGGGGTGGACACCGGTGGGAGTGATAGGCATCCACCCCCCTATGTGGTGGACATTGCTGGGAGTGATAGGCATCTACCCCCCTATGGGTTGGTCACCGGTAGGAGTGCTAGGCATCCACCACACTATGTGGTGGACAATGCTGGGAGTGATAGGCATCCACCCCCCTATGGGGTGGACACCGGTGGGAGTGCTAGGCATCCACCCCCCTATGGGGTGGACACCGGTGGGAGTGCTAGGCATCCACCCCCCTATGGGGTGGAGAAAGTTGGGAGTGATAGGCATTCACCCCGCTATGGGGTGGACACCGGTGGGGGTGATAGTCATCCACGGCCTATGGGGTTTAACAATGGTGGGAGTGATAGGCATCCACCCCCAATGGGGTGGACACCAGTAGGAGTGATAGGCATCCACCCCCTATGGAGTGGACAATGCTGGGAGTGATAGGCATTCACCTCCCTACGGGGTGGACACCGGTGGGGGTGATAGTCATCCACGGCCTATGGGGTGGACAATGCTGGGAGTTATAGGCAATCACCCCCTATGGGGTGGACACCAGTAGGAGTGATAGGCATCCACCACCTATGGGGTAGACAATGCTGGGAGTGATAGTCATCCACCCCCCATGGGGTGGACACCGGTGGAAGTGATAGGCATCCACCCCCCCATAGGTGGGCACAGGTGGGAGTGACAGGCATCCACCCCCCTATGGGGTGGACACCGGTGGGAGTGATAGGCATCCACCCCCTATGGGTTGGACAATGCTGGGAGTGCTAGGCATTCACCCCTTATGGGGTGGACAATGCTGGGAGTGATAGGCATCCAACCCCTATGGGGTGGACAAAGGTGGGAGTGCTAGGCATCCACCCCCCTATGGGGTGGACACCGGTGGGAGTGATAGGCATCCACCCCCTATGGGGTGGACAATGCTGGGAGTGATAGGCATCCACACCCTATGGGGTGGACACCGGTTGGAGTGAGAGGCATCCTCCACCCTATGGGGTGGACAATGGTGGGAGTGATAGTCATCCACCCACCTATGGGCTGGGCAATGCTGGGAGTGATAGGCAACCACCCCCCTATGGGGTGGACACCGGTGGGGGTGATAGGCATCCACTACCTATTGGGGTGGACAATGCTGGGAGTGATAGGAATCCACCCCCTATGGGGTGAACACCCGTAGGAGTGATAGGCATCCACCCCCTATGGGATGAACAATGCTGGGAGTGATAGGCATCCACCCCCCTATGGGGTGGACACCGGTGGTAGTGATAGGCATCCACCCCCCTATAGGGGGGACACAGGTGGGAGTGATAGGCATCCACCCCCTATGGGATGGACAATGCTGGGAGTGATAGGCATCTGCCCCACTATGGGGTGGACAATGCTGGGAGTGATAGGCATCCACCCCCTATGTGGTGGTGTTAGACCTGTCAGCCCTAGGGTGGTCTTGCCCTGTTTTTTTTCCCTTTTGCGCCTCATTTTTGCCACCGTATTTTTACTGGACCTAGGTCTCCGGGCGCCTTGCCACTGCTAGCCAGTGCTGAGGTGCAGGTGCTCTCTCACTCAAAATGGCTGCCACAGGCCCCTGCTACTGCAGAGGGGCCTTACACGCATACACACTAGTAGCCAGGGTCAGGCTGGGACATAGGGATACAGTATCCATTCCGTCCCCGCCTCTGGGCCACATAGCCAGACATGTAGAAGGTTCCAGAACCTTCCGGGCTGTGGGAGGAGTTATGTTTTGCCGCCTTTGGGAGGGTCACCTGACCTAAGGGTATAAAAGGCTTGGAGGGAAATCTTTTAGTCAGTTGGGGCACCACTGATCCTGGGAGAACCTCTGCCGGAGTACAGGCTTTAGGGCCTAGGGGGGAGACCTACACTACTGCTGCTGACAAGGCTTAGGCCCTGCGGTAGTAAGGTAGCTGAGGAACGCCCACCACCCACTGACCTTGCCCAGTGTGAGGGGACCCAGGGAACCACCTTCAGCATGCTGGGAAGAACATCAAGCACTCCCAGAACCACCAACTCATCCCCCCCTCATAAGAAGAAACTTCTGACAAGAAACTTTTGACAAGAAACTTATAATAAGAAACTTCTGACAAGAAACTCCTAAGAAGCAACCAATCTGAAACAGCCGCAAGAAACCTTAATCTGGGGAGGCCTGACCGTCCAGCAAGGCCTAAAACCTAAACTGCCACACTGGGGATCACCAGGTAAAGCGCCGTGCCCTGAAGCGCTAGACCTTCACCCCCTATCTATTCCTGCCTGCTGCTGGGCTGCCCCCCAAGTACTTTTCCAGTCAGCCCTGCCCACAGGCTGCTGGTGCGCCCCGCGTTCTGTCTCCACGAGGGAGAAACTGCCCCCCCTCAGGTCACTGACCTCGTGAGGGAAACACCGCCGCGGCCGCCGCCGCGTGAGAAGTGCTGCTGTGAGGAAGGCCCTCCTCGGGGCCGTGTGGCGAGGTGCGCCGTCCGCGCCCTCACCGAAGGAAGCGCTGTGGTGAGGGAGGCCCCTCGAGTGGATGTGGTGAGGTGCGCCGTCCGCGCCCTCACCGAAGCCTCTAAATATCCCCAAAGACATCGCCGCCGGGCCCGGGGCCCCACCGCCGCCGTCGCAGCCGGAGAAATCACCGCCGCAGCCCAAGGGGGCCGCGTGAAGCAGCCGCGGCCTAGCGCGATCCGCAAGGCCTCCAGGCCCCGCCGAAGCCGTTGCTGGGCAACCGGGGATGCCGGCCGCGCCCCCGGGAAGGCCGCGCAGCGATTGGGCGCCGGCTCCCGCCACGCCCCCCAGCGCCGACGGAGGCCGAGGAAGAGCTCCGGCTGTGCAGAGGGAGATGGGGAGCCGGCCGGAGAGGACTGCCGGCTCCCGCTCCCCTTCCCGAAGGCCCGCAAAGTCACTTCCCTGATCCCGGGGGCCGGAGGAGGGTAATACCGGCCCCCACAACGTCCCTGAAGCCCGCAAAGTCACTCACCTGATCCCGGGGGCCGGAGGAGGGTGATACCGGCCCCCGCAACGACCCGTAATTCCGGCCAGAAGGCCGAGGTACCCCGACCGGGCCCCGCCCTCCAGAACACGGGCCGGGCCTGGAGATTGCCAGTCGCTAGGAAGCGCGACCAACGACCACGCATCAGGTGAGTCCAGGAGGCCCCTAGGGCCCACAGAAACGCCACTGGGGGCCTGGGGCCACCATTAACCCTTAGAGTAACCTGTGACTTTCCCCATGAGGCGAGGCCCCGGAGAGGAGTGGGCCTAGCCTGGTATTAACCCCTGAGGAACACAGAAGCCCCAGAATACAGGACATGTTGAGGGGTTCCCCACAGTGTTTATTAATTTAATGCTGATGCCTATTGTAATTACTGCCTAGGCCTATGCTTATAACTGCAAAGTCTTTACCTAAGGGGGAAAGTGATTAATTGAATTGAGCTGAAGTGTACACCGCCAAGAGTTGAAGTGTTTTATGTTACAGGTGTACTGGAGTTGCGACGCCCACTGTACTGAATGTGGGTGCGCCTAGATTAATGCAGGCCTATTGAAATGTAACGTGAAAAGCCTTCTTTTAAGTAATTGAATATTCTTGAAGTGAACTGCATGTTTAGGCCCATGTTTTATTAATGCACCTTGTGATCATTATTGGTGCTACGTTTAGGAGATGATTAATGCGGCCTCTTAGTGGCCTACAATGTTGATGAGCTATGATGCTTTATTAAGAATGTGCACCAGTGGAGTAATGCAATGAATTTAAATGTAGATCTGAATTAATCTGCCTCATCTGATGCTACCTTGATTTATATATAAAAGATCTTGATTTTAAATACACAAGCCTGGTGTGGTGTCATGTTATTGCGTTCGCATTCCTGAGTCAAAGTAAGAGTGTGCTGCACAACTGCCTTACACATTGCCTTCGCGTGCTTTCCCGCCTCGCGCCATGCTACCGTGGCGGACTCGGTAAACCCGGTTCCAACATTTGGTGTTCAGCGGTTGGCTAAGGACTGGTGTTTGTGCAGCACCCTACAGTGACTCAGTGTGCGCCGCAATTGGACACCTATTGTAATGCAAGTGCTAGGAATTCTTTTGTAATTGCCGATTGTGTACATTCCTGCGTTAGACCTGCTACCTACAGTCTAGAACCCTTTCCCTAAATTGTCTGGGGCCCCACCTAGGAGGATGGAGTTTGAGTTAGCCAACCTAGAAAGGTATACGGTGACACAGCTCAAGGAGTTCTGCCTAGAGAGGGGGTGGCCGTCAAGCGAGGCGCCAGGAAGGAGGTGCTTCAGAAAGCTTTGAGGGCATGGGTAATGGCCCACCCGGAGGGAAGAGGGGATGAGGAGCAGGGGGAGGCAGACAACCCAGGAGAACTGGACCTACTGCACATTGATGTTAGCGAGAATGTGTTGCCAGGAAAACGTTCCAGGGCAGGCAGTAGTGCGTCAGGGGGAGTTTGTCGGCAGAGGAATTTGAGGACAGGAGGGAGGAGAGGCGATTAACATTAGAACTTGCTAGGATGGAAAGAGAAGGAGAACAGGCAAGGCTAGCCATGGAGGAAAGGAAGCTTGCGCATGAGCTTAGCCTGAAGGAACTAGAGCTCCGAGCCTTGCAGATGGAGATGCAGGGCAAAGTGAATGGTGGCAGCGTACCTGCTGGGGTTCCACAGGAGCCCAAATTTTATCTACCAAGAGAGGTGATAGCCAGTTTTAGTGTAGGAGATGACATCGATAAGTGGTTGGCGGCGTACGAGGTGGCTTTGGTGACCCATAGAGTTCCTGAGAGTTACTGGGGGGAGGTCTTTACAGGTACATACCTCAACCAGTAAGGGACACACTTTTAACCTTGGATAAGGGGGATCAGACCAACTACCCCATCATGAAGGAGGCCCTGCTCAAGAAGTTTGGCCTCACCCCAGAAAAGTACCGCCAAAAGTTCCGCAACAGCCACAAGCTTCACACACAAAACTGGGTGGATTTTTTTGATTATGCCCGGAAGGCATTGGAGGGTTGGGTGCGTGGCAGCAATGTTGACAATTACAAAGGGCTGTACGACCTGTTCTTGAGAGAGCACCTCCTAGAGAAATGTTTTCCGGAGCTGCGCCAGTACTTGGTGGACCGCAAGCTGACCAATCCTAGGGAGCTTGCAGAGGAGGCAGACACGTGGGTCAGCACTCGGGTGTCCCACAAGGGAGCCGGGGCGGACCCCCCAAAAGGTGGACAGGGGCTCCCCCAGAAGAAAGAGGGGGGAGATAAAAAGAGGGAGTTCTTTAAAGGCCCCCAAAATAGACCGCCTGGGAGAGGGGTAGGTTCCCCATCCCAATCTGGATTCCAGAAACCCACTTATCCTGACAGGAGTCAGCAGCCCAGAACTGTCCGGTGCTACGAGTGCGGGGAGGTTGGACACTACAAGGGGGATCCCCAGTGTCGCAAGAGAACCCCAGCCCCCACAGGAGGTAAGAGCCCCGGGGTGGCCAGTGTAGCGCTTGGGGAGGAGTTGTCCCTAGGTAGGGGAGGTGAGTGGACAGGCTTGACCTTAGTTTCCCTGGGGGATAGAGAGATCATCCCACGGGTTCAGGTACCCGCGAACACTGCCAAGTATTGGCAGAGGGTCCTGGTGAACGGGGAGGAGGTGGAGGCTCTGAGGGACACAGGTGCCAGCATGACGATGGTGAGACGTCAGCTGGTGTCCCCAGAGCAGGTGATTCCTGAGGAATTCCACCCGGTTGTTATGGCTGATAATAGCCTGGGTCATTACCCCGTGGCCCAAGTTCCCTTTGAGTGGGGAGGAGTATCAGGTCTGTTGAAGGTTGCGGGGAGCCCTGCCATGCCAGTTGACTTTCTGCTGGGTAATGACTTGGAACATACTGCCTGGAGGGAGGTAGAGTTCAATGCCCATGCTGAGTTGTTGGGATTACCAGGATGGACTTGCGTCGTCACGCGGTCCATGGCTGCCCGACAAGGAACTCAGCCCGGGTTGGAGCCTGAAATAATGGCCCAGCCCACTGCTGGACGAGGAGATTTCCAGGAGGAGACACCCGGTGAGATGGATGGGGAGCCCGCGGAGGTGACCCCGGAGTCCGCTGAGGTGGTTGGTGTTCCCGTGGGGGACCTGCCGACCCCTGCAGAGTGGCAGGTGGAAGGAGGGCCTACCCGGGAGGAATTTTGCCGGGCGCAGAAGGAGTGCCCTACGCTTGAAGGCATGCGGCAACAGGCCGAAGCCCAAGCAGCTGGAACAGAGACTGGTAACTACCATGTCTACTGGGAGGATGGTCTCCTCTACAGTGAGCCTAAGGCTCCGGTGCATGGGTCATCAAGGGCCGTGGTGGTCCCCCAATGCTACCGAGCCTTTCTGCTAGAGTTGGCACACGAAATACCACTAGCAGGACACCTGGGCCAAGACAAGACGTTTGCGCGTCTGGTCCCACATTTTTACTGGCCCAGGATGCGCGTCACTTCTGACACTTTTTGCAAGACTTGCACCACTTGCCAAGTGAGCGGCAAGACAGGGACGAAAGTGAAGGTCCCTCTAGAACCTCTCCCAGTTGTCGATACCCCTTTTGAGCGGGTAGGGATTGACATTGTCGGGCCATTGGACCCGCCGACTTCTGCAGGACATAGGTTCATTTTGGTGCTGGTAGACCACGCCACCCGGTACCCGGAGGCAATCCCTCTGAGGACCATCACTGCACCGGTGGTGGCGCGGTCCCTGATGGGGATTTTTACCCAAGTGGGATTCCCCAAGGTCGTGGTGTCAGATAGGGGCACGAATTTCATGTCGGCCTACATGCAGGCCATGTGGAAGGAGTGTGGAGTGACCTACCGGTTCTCCACTCCTTACCACCCCCAGACGAACGGGCTCATGGAGCGCTTTAACAAAACCTTGAAGGGGATGATCAGGAGCCTACCCGAGGACTTGAGAAGGAAGTGGGACGTCCTCTTACCCTGTCTGCTCTTCTCCTACCGAGAGGTGCTGCAGAAGGGGGTCGGTTTCAGCCCCTTTGAGCTGCTCTATGGCCACCCCATTCGGGGGCCCCTCAGTCTTGTCAAGGAGGGGTGGGAGAAGTCTTCCTCGAAGCTTCTCCGTGATGTGGTCAGCTATATGCTGGCATTCCGCAGCCAAGTGGCCAAGCTGTGGAAGGAGGCCTCGGACAACCTAGAGGCTAGTCAGGCCGTCATGAAGAAATGGTATGACCGGAACGCTCGAACTGTAGAGTTAGACGCTGGACAGAAGGTGTGGGTCATGGAGCCAGGAGAGCTTAGCGCCCTCCAGGACCGGTGGACTGGACCGTTTCAGATCTTGGAAAGGAGAGGCCAGACCACATATGTCGTCGATGTGAAGACCCCACGTCAACCCCACAGGGTGTTCCACGTCAACCGCCTGAAGCCACACCAGGAGCGTTCAGAGCTCACTCTCCTAATGATAACAGATAGAAGTGAGGAGGAGGAGAGTGAGCCTCTTCCAGACCTTCTGGCGGCCCATGAGAAGGATGGTTCGGTAGAGGGAGTGGTCCTCGCCCCATCCTTGACCCCAGAGCAACAGAGGGACTGCCGCCAGGTCTTGGGGCAGTACGCCTCGTTGTTCTCCCTCACGCCTGGGATCATGCACCTGTGTACCCATGATGTGGACACAGGGGACAGTCTGCCAGTAAAAACCAAGTCTTACCGGCTGTCCGATAAAGTCAAGGCTAGTATCCAGGGTGAGGTTACCAAGATGCTAGAACTGGGAGTGATTGAGCCTTCCAGTAGCCCTTGGGCTAGTCCGGTGGTGTTGGTGCCGAAAGCGGCCCCAGCGGGCACCACACCAGAACTTCGGTTCTGTGTGGATTACCGCGGACTCAACTCAGTCACTAAGACCGACGCTCACCCGATCCCTCGGGCAGATGAGCTCATTGACCGGCTGGGAGCAGCCCGGTATCTGAGTACCATTGATTTGACGTCAGGCTATTGGCAGATCGCCATGGCGGAAGGAGCAAGGGAGAAGACTGCGTTCTCCACCCCCGAGGGCCACTTTCAATTTTGGGTGATGCCCTTCGGGTTGAAAAATGCTCCAGCCACTTTCCAGCGGTTGGTTAACCAGGTGCTGTCTGGCCTAGAGGCCTTCTCTGCTGCCTACCTGGATGACATAGCTGTCTTCAGTAGCAGCTGGGAGGACCATCTGGAGCATCTCCAGGAGGTGCTACAGGCTCTGCAACGGGCTGGTCTAACCATCAAGGCCAGCAAGTGCCAGATTGGACAGGGATCTGTCGTGTACCTGGGACATCTGATGGGCGGAGGTAAGGTGCAACCCCTCCAAGCCAAGATTGAGACCATCTTGGCCTGGGAGCCCCCCAAGACCCAAACAGAGGTCCGAGATTTTCTCGGCATCACGGGATACTACCGCCGGTTCGTCAAGGGATATGGAACCATCGTGGGCCCATTGACGGAATTGACTTCAAAGAAGCAGCCACGCAGAGTCATCTGGACGGCTGCCTGCCAGGAAGCCTTTGAGACCCTCAAACGTGCAATGTGCACCGCACCGGTGCTCAGGACTCCAGACTTTGGACGGGAATTTATCGTGCAGACAGACGCTTCTGAGCATGGCATAGGAGCTGTGCTCTCGCAGCTGAATGACGATGGCCAAGACCAGCCAGTGGCCTTCATTTCCCGAAGACTACTCCCCGGGAACAGCGGTGGAGTACCATCGAACGAGAAGCCTTTGCTGTGGTTTGGGCTGTAAAGAAGTTGAGGCCATACCTTTTTGGTTGTCACTTCCTGATCCAGACCGACCACAGACCCCTTCGCTGGCTCATGCAGATGAGAGGCGAAAACCCCAAATTGTTGAGGTGGTCCATTTCCCTCCAGGGGATGGACTTTCGGGTGGAACATCGACCCGGTGTAGACCACGCCAACGCTGACGGTCTCTCCCGGTTTTCCGCCTTAGCGACAAGAACTCCCTAGAGGTTGGGAAGCTCTCCCTCTTTCGGCTGGGGGGATGCGTGTTAGACCTGTCAGCCCCAGGGTGGTCTTGCCCTGTTTTTTTCCCTTTTGCACCTCATTTTTGCCACCGTATTTTTACTGGACCTAGGTCTCCGGGCGCCTTGCCACTGCTAGCCAGTGCTGAGGTGCAGGTGCTCTCTCACTCAAGATGGCTGCCACAGGCCCCTGCTACTGCAGAGGGGCCTTACACGCATACACACTAGTAGCCAGGGTCAGGCTGGGACATAGGGATACAGTATCCATTCCGTCCCCGCCTCTGGGCCACATAGCCAGACATGTAGAAGGTTCCAGAACCTTCCGGGCTGTGGGAGGAGTTATGTTTTGCCACCTTTGGGAGGGTCACCTGACCTAGGGGTATAAAAGGCTTGGAGGGAAATCTTTTAGTCAGTTGGGGCACCACTGATCCTGGGAGAACCTCTGCCGGAGTACAGGCTTTAGGGCCTAGGGGGGAGACCTACACTACTGCTGCTGACAAGGCTTAGGCCCTGCGGTAGTAAGTTAGCTGAGGAACGCCCACCACCCACTGACCTTGCCCAGTGTGAGGGGACCCAGGGAACCACCTTCAGCGTGCTGGGAAGAACATCAAGCACTCCCAGAACCACCAACTCATCCCCCTCATAAGAAGAAACTTCTGACAAGAAACTTTTGACAAGAAACTTATAATAAGAAACTTCTGACAAGAAACTCCTAAGAAGCAACCAATCTGAAACAGCCGCAAGAAACCTTAATCTGGGGAGGCCTGACCGTCCAGCAAGGCCTAAAACCTAAACTGCCACACTGGGGATCACCAGGTAAAGCGCCGTGCCCTGGAAGCGCTAGACCTTCACCCCCTATCTATTCCTGCCTGCTGCTGGGCTGCCCCCAAGTACTTTTCCAGTCAGCCCTGCCCACAGGCTGCTGGTGCGCCCCGCGTTCTGTCTCCACGAGGGAGAAACTGCCCCCCCCTCAGGTCACTGACCTCGTGAGGGAATCACTGCCGCGGCAGCCGCCGCGTGAGGAGAAGTGCTGCTGTGAGGAAGGCCCTCCTCGGGGCCGTGTGGTGAGGTGCGCCGTCCGCGCCCTCACCGAAGGAAGCGCTGTGGTGAGGGAGGCCCCTCGAGTGGATGTGGTGAGGTGCGCCGTCTGCGCCCTCACCGAAGCCTCTAAATATATCCAAAGACATCGCCGCCGGGCCCGGGGCCCCACCGCCGCCGTCGCGGCCGCAGAAATCACCGCCGCAGCCCAAGGGGGCCGCGTGAAGCAGCCGCGGCCTAGCGCAATCCGCGAGGCCTCCAGGCCCCGCCGACGCCGTTGCTGGGCAACCGGGGACGCCGGCCGCGCCCCGGGAATGCCGCGCAGCGATTGGGCGCCGGCTCCCGCCCACGCCCCCAGCGCCGACGGAGGCCGAGGAAGAGCTCCGGCCGTGCAGAGGGAGACGGGGAGCCGGCCGGAGAGGACTGCCGGCTCCCTCTCCCCTTCCCGAAGGCCCGCAAAGTCACTTCCCTGATCCCGGGGGCCGGAGGAGGGTGATACCGGCCCCCGCAACGTCCCTGAAGCCCGCAAAGTCACTCACCTGATCCCGGGGGCCGGAGGAGGGTGATACCGGCCCCTGCAACGACCCGTAATTCCGGCCAGAAGGCCGAGGTACCCCGACCGGGCCCCGCCCTCCAGAACACAGGCCGGGCCTGGAGATTGCCAGTCTCTAGGAAGCGCGACCAACGACCACGCATCAGGTGAGCCCAGGAGGCCCCTAGGGCCCACAGAAACGCCACTGGGGGCCGGGGGCCACCATTAACCCTTAGAGTAACCTGTGACTTTCCCCATGAGGCGAGGCCCCGGAGAGGAGTGGGCCTAGCCTGGAATTAACCCCTGAGGGACACAGAAGCCCCAGAATACAGGACATGTTGAGGGTTCCCCACAGTGTTTATTAATTTAATGCTGATGCCTATTGTAATTACTGCCTAGGCCTATGCTTATAACTGCAAAGTCTTTACCTAAGGGGGAAAGTGATTAATTGAATTGAGCTGAAGTGTACACCGCCAAGAGTTGAAGTGTTTTATGTTACAGGTGTACTGGAGTTGCGACGCCCACTGTACTGAATGTGGGTGCGCCTAGATTAATGCAGGCCTATTGAAATGTAACGTGAAAAGCCTTCTTTTAAGTAATTGAATATTCTTAAAGTGAACTGCATGTTTAGGCCCATGTTTTATTAATGCACCTTGTGATCATTATTGGTGCTACGTTTAGGAGATGATTCCTGCGGCCTCTTAGTGGCCTACACTGTTGATGAGCTATGATGCTTTATTAAGAATGTGCACCAGGTGAGTAATGCAATGAATTTAAATGTAGATCTGAATTAATCTGCCTCATCTGATGCTACCTTGATTTATATATAAAAGATCTTGATTTTAAATACACAAGCCTGGTGTGGTGTCATGTTATTGCGTTCGCATTCCTGAGTCAAAGTAAGAGTGTGCTGCACAACTGCCTTACACATTGCCTTCGCGTGCTTTCCCGCCTCGCGCCATGCTACCGTGGCGGACTCGGTAAACCCGGTTCCAACAGGTGGAAACTGGTGGGAGTGATAGGCATCCACCCCTCTATGAGGTAGACAATGCTGGGAGTGATAGGAATCCACCCCCTATGGGGTGGACACCAGTGGGAGTGATAGGCATCCAACCCTATATGGGGTTGACAATGGTGGGAGTGATAGGCATCTACCCCTCAATGGGGTGGACAATGCTGGGAGTTATAGGCATCCACCCCCCTAAGGGGTGGACACTGGTGGGAGTGTGAGGCATCCACCCCCCTACGGTGTGGACAATGCTGGGAGTGATAGGCATCCACCACCCTATGGGGTGGACACCGGTGGCTGTGCTAGGCATCCTCCCCCCTATGGGGTGGACAATGCTCGGAGTGATAGGCATCAACCCCCTATGGGATGGACACCAGTGGTAGTGATAGGTATCCACCCCCCTATGGGGTGGACATCGGTGGGAGTGATAGGCATCCATCCCCCTATGGAGTGGACAATGCGGGGAGTGCTAGGCATCCATCTCCCTATGGAGTGGACAATGCTGGGAGTGATAGGCATTCACCCCGCTATGGGGTGGACACCGGTGGTAGTGATAGGCATCCACCACCTATGGGGTGGACAATGCTGGGAGTGATAGGCATCCACACCCTATGGGGTGGACACCGGTTGGAGTGAGAGGCATCCTCCACCCTATGGGGTGGACACTGGTGGGAGTGATAGGCATCCACCCCCCCTATGGGCTGGGCAATGCTCGGAGTGATAGGTAACCACCCCCCATGGGGTGGACACCGGTGGGGGTGATAGGCATCCACCCCCTATGGGGTGGACACTGGTAGGAGTGATAGGCATCCACCACCTATTGGGGTGGACAATGCTGGGAGTGATAGGAATCCATCCCCTATGGGGTGGACACCAGTGGGAGTGATAGGCATCCAACCCCCGATGGGGTTGACAACGGTGGGAGTGATAGGCATCTACCCCTCAATGGGGTGGACAATGCTGGGAGTTATAGGCATCCACCCCCCTATGGGGTGGACACCAGTGGTAGTGATAGGCATCCACCCCCCTACGGGGTGGACAATGCTGGGAGTGATAGGCATCCACCCCCTATGGGGTGGACACTGGTGGGAGTGATAGGCATCCACCCCCCTATGTGGTAGTCAATGCTGGGAGTGATAGGAATCCACCCCCTATGGGGTGGACACCAGTGGGAGTGATAGGCACCCAACCCTCTATGGGGTTGACAATGGTGGGAGTGATAGGCATCTACCCCTCAATGGGGTGGACAATGCTGGGAGTTATAGGCATCCACCCCCCTAAGGGGTGGACACTGGTGGGAGTGCGTGGCATCCACCCCCCTACGGTGTGGACAATGCTGGGAGTGATAGGCATCCACCACCCTATGGGGTGGACACCGGTGGCTGTGCTAAGCATCCTCCCCCCTATGGGGTCGACAATGCTGGGAGTGATAGGCATCAACCCCCTATGGGATGGACACCAGTGGTAGTGATAGGCATCCACCCCCCTATGGGGTGGACATCGGTGGGAGTGATAGGCATCCATCCCCCTATGGAGTTGACAATGCGGAGAGTGCTAGGCATCCACCTCCCTATGGAGTGGACAATGCTGGGAGTGATAGGCATTCACCCCGCTATGCGGTGGACACCGGTGGGAGTAATAGGCATCCACCACCTATGGGGTGGACAATGCTGGGAGTGATAGGCATCCACACCCTATGGGGTGGACACCGGTTGGAGTGAGAGGCATCCTCCACCCTATGGGGTGGACACTGGTGGGAGTGATATGCATCCACCCCCCCTATGGGCTGGGCAATGCTCGGAGTGATAGGTAACCACCCCCCTATGGGGTGGACACCCGTGGGGGTGATAGGCATCCACCCCCTATGGGGTGGACACTGGTAGGAGTGATAGGCATCCACCGCCTATTGGGGTGGACAATGCTGGGAGTGATAGGAATCCACCCCCTATGGGGTGGACACCAGTGGGAGTGATAGGCATCATACCCCCTATGGGGTTGACAACGGTGGGAGTGATAGGCATCCACCTCCCTATAGGGGGGACACAGGTGGGAGTGATAGGAATCCACCCCCTATGGGATGGACAATGCTGAGAGTGATAGGCATCCACCCCCCTATGGTGTGGACTTGCTGGAAGTGATAGGCATCCACCCCCTATGGGGTGGACACTGGTGGGAGTGATAGGCCTCAACCCGCCTATGGGGAGGACAATGCTGGGTGTGATAGGAAGCCACACCCAATGGGGTGGACACCAGTGGGAGTGATAGGCATCCAACCCCCGATGGGGTTGACAACGGTGGAAGTGATAGGCATCTACCCCTCAATGGGGTGGACAATGCTGGGAGTTATAGGCATCCACCCCCCTATGGGGTGGACACTGGTGGGAGTGCTAGGCATACACCCCCCTAAGGGGTGGACAATGCTGGGAGTGATAGGCATCCACCACCCTATGGGGTGGACACCGATGGCTGTGCTAGGCATCCTCCCCCCTATGGGGTGGACAATGCTGGGAGTGATAGGCATCAACCCCCTATGGGATGGACACCAGTGGTAGTGATGGGCATCCACCCCCCTATGGGGTGGACACCGGTAGGAGTGATAGGCATCCATCCCCCTATGGGGTGGACAATGCTGGGAGTGATAGGCATCCACCCCCCTATGGGGTGGACCCCAGTGGGAGTGATAGGCATCCACCCCCCTATGGGTTGGACACCGGTGCCTGGGGTGGATACTGGTGGGAGTAATAGGCATCCACCCCCTATGGAGTGGACAATGCTGGGAGTGCTAGGCATCCACCTCCTTATGGAGTGGACAATGCTGGGAGTGATAGGCATTCACCCCCCTATGGGGTGGACACCGGTGGGAGTGATAGGCATTTACCCCCTATGGGGTGGACAATGATGGGTGTGATAGGCATCCACACCCTATGGTGTGGACACCGGTTGGAGTGAGAGGCATCCTCACCCTATGGGGGGGACACTGGTGGGAGTGATAGGCATCCACCCCCCTATGGGGTGGACAATGCTGGGAGTGATAGGCATCCTCCCCCCTATGGGGTGGTCACCGGTGGGAGTGCTAGGAATCCACCACTCTATGTGGTGGACAATGCTACGAGTGATAGGCATCCACCCCCTATGGGGTGGACACCGGTGGGAGTGCTAGGCATCCACCCCCCTATGGGGTGGACAATGCTGGGAGTGATAGGCATTCACCCTCCTATGGGGTGGACACCGGTGGGGGTGATAGGCATCCACCCCTATGGGGTGGACACCATTAGGAGTGATAGACATTCACCCCCTATGGGGTGGACAATGCTGGGAGTGATAGGCATCCACCCCCCCATTTATTTATTTATTTATTTTATATAGCGCACGAATCACCCCATTAGGGTATCTCAGCGCACGGACCGCCAAAGAGTGCCAAGGAGAAATGATTTAGAACAGCGATGTTTTTAGCAGTTTCCTGAAAACCAGGTAATCAGTGCATTGTCGCAGAAGTAGGGGAAGTTCGTTCCAGTAAAGTGGGGCGATATGGTAAAAGGCCTTACCACCTTGGCGGGATTTTTTGAAACACGGGACTTGTATCAGGGCTTTAGCTCCTGAGCGGAGGGGTCTGGAAGGTACATAATTGACAAATTTGTCATTTAGATAACTGGGGCCTAATCTGTTGACGGCTTTATAGGCCATACAACATATTTTGAATTTAATCCTTTTTCGTATGGGCAGCCAATGTAGTTTCTGAAGTAAGGGAAGGGAGGCCGTTCTAGGGAGAGCATTGGTTATCAGCCCATGGGGTGGACACTGGTGGGAGTGATAGGCATCCACTCCTCTATAGGGGGGACACAGGTGGGAGTGATAGGCATCCACCCCCCTATGGGGTGGACACCGGTGGGAGTGATAGGCATCCACGCCCTATGGGTTGGACAATGCCGGGAGTGCTAGGCATTCACCCCCTATGGGGTGGACAATGTTGGGAGTGATAGGCATCCACCCCCTATGGGGTGGACACAGGTGGGAGTGCTAGGCATCCACCCCCCTATGGGGTGGACAATGCTGGGAGTGAAAGGCATCCACCCCCCTATCCGGTGGACACCGGTGGGAGTGATAGGCATCCACCGCCCTATAGGATGTACACCGGTGGGAGTGATAGGCATCCACCCCCCATGGGATGGACACTGCTGGGAGTGATAGGCATCCACCCCCCAATGGGGTGGACACCGGTGGGTGTGATAGGCATCCACCCCCTATGTGGTGGACAATGCTGGGAGTGATAGGCATCTAACCCCCTATGGGGTGGTCACCAGTGGGAGTGCTAGGCATCCACCACTCTATGGGGTGGACAATGCTGGGAGTGATAGGCATCCACCCCCCTATGGGGTGGACAATGCTGGGAGTGATAGGCATCCACCCCCTATGGGGTGGACACCAGTAGGAGTGATAGACATCCACCCCCTATGGGGTGGACAATGCTGGGAGTGATAGGCATTCACCCCCCCTATGGGGTGGACACCGGTGGGGGTGATAGTCATCCACGGCCTATGGGGTGGACAATGCTGGGAGTGATAGGCATCCACCCCCTATGGGGTGGACACCAGTAGGAGTGATAGGCATCCACCCCTATGGGGTAGACAATGCTGGGAGTGATAGGCATCCACCCCCATGGGGTGGACACTGGTGGAAGTGATAGGCATCCACCCCCCCATAGGGGGGCACAGGTGGGAGTGACAGGCATCCACCCCCCTATGGAGTGGACACCGGTGGGAGTGATAGGCATCCACCCCCTATGGGTTGGACAATGCTGGGAGTGCTAGGCATTCACCCCCTATGGGGTGGACAATGCTGGGAGTGATAGGCATCCACCCCCTATGGGGTGGACACCAGTAGGAGTGATAGGCATCCACCCCCTATGGGGTAGACAATGCTGGGAGTGATAGGCATCCAACCCCTATGGGGTGGACACAGGTGGGAGTGCAAGCCATCCACCCCCCTATGGGATGGACACCGGTGGGAGTGATAGGCATCCACCCCCTATGGGGTGGACAATGCTGGGAGTGATAGGCATCCACACCCTATGGGGTGGACACTGGTGGGAGTGATAGGCATCCACCCACCTATGGGCTGGGCAATGCTGGGAATGATAGGCAACCACCCCCCTATGGGGTGGACACCGGTGGGGGTGATAGGCATCCACCCCCCTATGGGGTGGACACTGGTAGGAGTGATAGGCATCCACCACCTATTGGGGTGGACAATGCTGGGAGTGATAGGAATCCACCCCCTATGGGGTGAACACCAGTAGGAGTGATAGGCATCCACCCCCTATGGGATGGACAATGCTGGGAGTGAAAGGCATCCACCCCCCTATGGGGTGGACACCGGTGGTAGTGATAGGCATCCACCCCCCTATAGGGGGGACACAGGTGGGAGTGATAGGCATCCACCCCCTATGGGATGGACAATGCTGGGAGTGATAGGCATCTGCCCCACTATGGTGTGTACAATGCTGGGAGTTTAAAGGCATCCACCCCCTATGGGGTGGACACTGGTGGGAGTGATAGGCATCCACCCCCCTATGAGGTGGACAATGCTGGGAGTGATAGGAATCCACCGCCTATGTGGTGGACACCAGTGGGAGTGATAGGCATCCAACCCCCTATGGGGTTGACAACGGTGGGAGTGATAGGCATCTACCCCTCAATGGGGTGGACAATGCTGGGGGTAATAGGCATCCAACCCCCTATGGGGTGGACACTGGAGGGAGTGCTAGGCATCCACCCCCCTTAGGGGTGGACAATGCTGGGAGTGATAGGCATCCACCACCCTATGGGGTGGACACCAGTGGCTGTGCTAGGCATCCTCCCCCCTATGGGGTGGACATTGCTGGGAGTGATAGGCATCAACCCCCTATGGGATGGACACCAGTGGTAGTGATAGGCATCCACCCCCCTATGGGGTGGACAATGCTGGGAGTGATAGGCATCCACCCCCTATGGGGTGGACACTGTTGGAAGTGATAGGCATCCACCCCCCTATGAGGTAGACAATGCTGGGAGTGATAGGAATCCACCCCCTATGGGGTGGACACCAGTGGGAGTGATAGGCATCCAACCCTCTATGGGGTTGACAATGGTGGGAGTGATAGGCATCTACCCCTCAATGGGGTGGACAATGCTGGGAGTTATAGGCATCCACCCCCTAAGGGGTGGACACTGGTGGGAGTGCGAGGCATTCACCCCCCTACGGTGTGGACAATGCTGGGAGTGATAGGCATCCACCACCCTATGGGGTGGACACCGGTGGCTGTTCTAGGCATCCTCCCCCCTATGGGGTGGACAATGCTGGGAGTGATAGGCATCAACCCCCTATGGGATGGACACCAGTGGTAGTGATAGGCATCCACCCCCTATGGGGTGGACATCGGTGGGAGTGATAGGCATCCATCCCCTTATGGTGTGGACAATGCGGGGAGTGCTAGGCATCCACTTCCCTATGGAGTGGACAATGCTGGGAGTGATAGGCATTCACCCCGCTATGGGGTGGACACCGGTGGGAGTGATAGGCATCCACCACCTATGGGGTGGACAATGCTGGGAGTGATAGGCATACACACCCTATGGGGTGGACACCAGTTGGAGTGAGAGGCATCCTCCACCCTATGGGGTGGACACTGGTGGGATTGATAGGCATCCACCCCCCCTATGGGCTGGGCAATGCTCGGAGTGATAGGTAACCACCCCCCTATGGGGTGGACACTGGTGGGGGTGATAGGCATCCACCCCCTATGGGGCGGACACTGGTAGGAGTGATAGGCATCCACCGCCTATTGGGGTGGACAATGCTGGGAGTGATAGGAATCCACCCCTTATGGGGTGGACACCAGTGGGAGTGATAGGCATCCAACCCCCGATGGGGTTGACAACGGTGGGAGTGATAGGCATCTACCCCTCAATGGGGTGGACAATGCTGGAAGTTGTAGGCATCCACCCCCCTATGGGGTGGACACCAGTGGTAGTGATAGGCATCCACCCCCTATGGGGTGGACAATGCTGGGAGTGATAGGCATCCACCCCTATGGGGTGGACACTGGTGGGAGTGATAGGCATCCACCCACCTATGAGGTAGACAATGCTGGGAGTGATAGGAATCCACCCCCTATGGGGTGGACACCAGTGGGAGTGATAGGCATCCAACCCTCTATGGGGTTGACAATGGTGGGAGTGATAGGCATCTACCCCTCAATGGGGTGGACAATGCTGGGAGTTATAGGCATCCACCCCCTAAGGGGTGGACACTGGTGGGAGTGAGGCATCCACCCCCCTATGGTGTGGACAATGCTGGGAGTGATAGGCATCTTCCACCCTATGGGGTGGACACCGGTGGCTGTGCTAGGCATCCTCCCCCCTATGGGGTGGACAATGCTGGGAGTGATAGGCATCAACTCCTTATGGGATGGACACCAGTGGTAGTGATAGGCATCCACCACCTTTGGGGTGGACAATGCGGGGAGTGCTAGGCATCCACCTCCCTATGGAGTGGACTGTGAGAAGTTGGCCTGGCATATGCTGTCCACTAATTATAGTGGGCACCTTGCACCAGTCCAAACAACCCCTTATTGGAGATAGGTTAAAGACAACCTTATTGAAAGCTATCCTAGTGGTAGCTATGGAGAGCAGCCTTCAGGCTAAGTCTTGAAGGAATGTAAAGCAGCTTGTTTTACCAGTCTATAATCTCTTGTGTGACCAAATGAAAGAGCACCACACCAGGTATATATTCAAAATATATGTATTTATTGCTAAACACACCCCTCTAGTCTCTTTATGAGGCTAGAGTTCGAAATACACAAGTTATAAGTTATTTAAACACAGTAATAGCACAAATACACGTTTGGGCCCTAGGGGCGTACCAAACCATATACCAATAAAGTGGTATAAGAACCACGACTGAACTAGACACTAGGCCTAGAGCCTCTAGAAGTGCTTGGACCACAAGGAACCACCCAAGGTAGTGACACAGGGGACCCACGGGGACGCGTGCAGTGTAAATACACAACCGCGAAACGCCGTTAACTTCTATGGAGAAAGTCGCGATCAGGAAATTAAAGAAAAGGGACACTTAAAGGAGGACTTGGAGCAAACCCTTTGAGAACTAGGTCGTTCTAGAGTCTCTACCCACGGGAGCACCGGAGTACTCGTGTTACCTCACCCAGGGAAGCCGGGTGCATAGGTGCCTTTCTGGGTCGGGTTTCGTCGTCGATTTGAATGGCGATCTGCTGCAAAGTGCTGCTGGCGACCAAGTGGAAAGTGTCCGGGTGGATCCAAGAGTGGATCGGAGATCTGAAGAACCTGAAAGCAGAGGGGACAGAGTCTGGGTCACTAGCCAGTGACCAGGAAGGCGATGGACAGATGCCCACCGATGTCGCTTGCTTCAAGTGCGTTGATGGTCGTCTTGACTCTTCAGCCACGAGGTCCAGGAGGCATTGTCGGCGACCAGGAGCAGGATTCCGGCTGGTACACGATGTTTGTCGAGTGCTAAGGTGTCGGCGACTGGATTGGACCCAACAAGCCTTGGCAACAGCAAGTCTTGATGAAAATGAAGATCGTCGATGGTGCAGACCAGCAAGGTCTGAGGAACTCACCCAGCAAGGGTAAGTGAGGGCAGGCCTGGCGCAACCAGGGTGCCCAAGAAGAAAAGGATTGGTCTTCGTGAAGGGCTACTAGCCACCGGGCTAGCGACCGCGAAGGAGCCTCGAGACGTCGCACGTGGATCTGGCTCACAGAACACTCGTGGAGTGGAGGCCAGTGATCTTCGGTGCAGTTGGTGCTGGAGGCTAGGGCTACTGGGAGCCCAAAGCACGACTTCGTGGGAGACCCAGAAGAGGATGCACTAGCAAATGCGTGCGGTGTCCAGGGGTCACGGTTCCACGTTATCCATGACAGCTACGGGCCTCAGCTTTGCTGGGGACTCAGGGCAACCTCGGGGAAGTCTGGAAATACACCTTTGGTGATGCAAAGACTTCGGTGTCCGACGGGAGCTTAGGCGATGCAGACCGGACAATTGCTTCTTTGGTGCCTGCCAAGCAGGGGAGTCACTCCTTGACCCCAAGGGAGATTCTTCTGTCCTCTAGTCTTTAGTAGAGCGTCGAAGGTCCAGGATTCTGTTTCAGAGTTTCGTCCAGGGATAATCTAAAGTCCTAAGGACTGGGTTCCTATACTTATACCAAGTTTAGGGGTTGGACTACTCTGTGGCCCCACCTATGGGTGGGTCAGGGCAGAGGGGTGGCTACACCCCTTTCCCTTTGTCCAGTTCGCGCCAAAGCAGGGGCTGCAAGCCCCTGATCCGGTTTGAACTGGGGTATGCATGAGGACACCAAATGTGCCCCCAGTGCAGGACTTCAAAGCACCCGAAAGTGCTCCCGCCCAGCCCCAATACACATTATCCTGTCTGGGGAGGTGGTCACACCTCCCTGGGACAGGAAACCTGTGTCCAGGCCTCCCCTGCCGGAGTTTCGTCCAGCAGCAGGAGGCCAGACTCGTGTCTGTGGCAGCAGCATCCATTTTGTGATGCCAGGGCTTTAGAAAGAAGTTACCGGCCAGGCCAGGGTTAAAATGTCTCTCCCTCTAGAAGGGTGGAATGCTACCCCGCCACCAGAATTGGCGGGGGGTAGTATTCCAAGATGTTTGACACCAAACAAGACATGTTTAGGTGCAGCCATTCCAAAGTTAGCATTTAACGCGAGGTTATAATGCGCTTAAGAGTATATGGTCAGGCTGCACTACAAACAGCATCAGAGAAGGGTCTCCGAACGCTGCAGAGGGCCCTGCTCATGCAGGGGCACCCTCTCACATAGGAACCACGCACTCTGCCTTCAGGATTGATAAGGCCTGCCATAGGAGTGACTTATAGGTTTATATGTGTGTATGTATTTAGTGATATAGGTAACCTATATCACAGTAAGGAGTGCATGCACCACCTTACCCAGGCTGCAGTAGCAGATCTGTGGTGTCAGTTTGGATGGCCTTCCAGGGGTGGCATAATACATGCTGCAGCCCCTGGTAGGCCTCTGAAGTACCTATGCCCTTGGTACATAGTATACCATATACTAGGGACTTATAAGGGCACTCCAGATTCCAATCAGTGATGTGCCTAAGGCACATGGAAACCATTTTAGAGAGGAAGCAGCTAGGCTGGGGTTCTGATTAGCAGGGCCCCAGCCAGACTAATGTCGAAAAACAGAGAAGCATCAGCAAAAAGTGGGGGTACCCATGTGAAGCAGATCCTACTCTCCTACATGGACAATGCTGGGAGTGATAGGCATTCACCCCGCTATGGGGTGGACACCGGTGGGAGTGATAGGCATCCACCACCTATGGGGTGGACAATGCTGGGAGTGATAGGCATCCACACCCTATGGGGTGGACACCGGTTGGAGTGAGAGGCATCCTCCACCCTATGGGGTGGACACTGGTGGGAGTGATAGGCATCCACCCCCCCTATGGGCTGGGCAATGCTCAGAGTGATAGGCATCCACCCCCTGTGGAGTGGACAATGCTGGGAGTGCTAGACATCCACCTCCTTATGGAGTGGACACTGGTAGGAGTGATAGGCATCCACCGCCTATTGGGGTGGACAATGCTGGGAGTGATAGGAATCCACCCCCTATGGGGTGGACACCAGTGGGAGTGATAGGCATCCAACCCCCTATGGGGTTGACAACGGTGGGAGTGATAGGCATCCACCTCCCTATAGGGGGGACACAGTTGGGAGTGATAGGAATCCACCCCTATGGGATGGACAATGCTGGGAGTGATAGGCATCCACCCCCTATGGTGTGGACACTGCTGGGAGTGATAGGCATCCACCCCCTATGGGGTGGACACTGGTGGGAGTGATAGGCCTCAACCCCCTATGAGGAGGACAATGCTGGGAGTGATAGGAATCCACCCCTATGGGGTGGACACCAGTGGGAGTGATAGGCATCCAACCCCCGATGGGGTTGACAACGGTGGGAGTGATAGGCATCTATCCCTCAATGGGGTGGATAATGCTGGGAGTTATAGGCATCCACCCCCCTATGGGGTGGACACTGGTGGGAGTGCTAGGCATACACCCCCCTAAGGGGTGGACAATGCTGGGAGTGATAGGCATCCACCACCCTATGGGGTGGACACCAATGGCTGTGCTAGGCATCCTCCCCCCTATGGGGTGGACAATGCTGGGAGTGATAGGCATCAACCCCCTATGGGATGGACACCAGTGGTAGTGATGGGCATCCACCCCCCTATGGGGTGGACATCAGTAGGAGTGATAGGCATCCATCCCCTTTGGGGTGGACAATGCTGGGAGTGATAGGCATCCACCCCTATGGGGTGGACACCAGTGGGAGTGATAGGCATCCACCCCCCTATGGGGTGGACACCGGTGCCTGGGGTGGATACTGGTGGGAGTGATAGGCATCCACCCCCTATGGAGTGGACAATGCTGGGAGTGCTAGGCATACACCTCCTTATGGAGTGGCCAATGCTGGGAGTGATAGGCATTCACCCCCCTATGGGGTGGACATCGGTGGGAGTGATAGGCATCCACCCCCTATGGGGTGGACAATGCTGGGAGTGATAGGCATCCACCCCCCTATGGGGTGGTCACCGGTGGGAGTGCTAGGCATCCACCACTCTATGTGGTGGACAATGCTGGGAGTGATAGGCATCCACCCCCCTATGGGGTGGACACCGGTGGGAGTGCTAGGCATCCACCCCCCTATGGGGTGGACAATGCTGGCAGTGATAGGCATTCACCCTCCTATGGGGTGGACACCAGTGGGGGTGATAGGCATCCACCCCTATGGGGTGGACACCAGTAGGAGTGATAGACATTCACCCCCTATGGGGTGGACAATGCTGGGAGTGATAGGCATCCGCCCCCCCATGAGGTGGACACCGGTGGGAGTGATAGGCATCCACTCCTCTATAGGGGACACACAGGTGGGAGTGATAGGCATCCACCCCCCTATGGGGTGGACACCGGTAGGAGTGATAGACATCCACACCCTATGGGTTGGACAATGCCGGGAGTGCTAGGCATTCACCCCTATGGGGTGGACAATGTTGGGAGTGATAGGCATCCACCCCCTATGGGGTGGACACAGGTGGGAGTGCTAGGCATCCACCCCCTATGGGGTGGATAATGCTGGGAGTGAAAGGCATCCACCCCCCTATCCGGTGGACACCGGTGGGAGTGATAGGCATCCACCGCCCTATGGGATGCACACCGGTGGGAGTGATAGGCATCCACCCCCCATGGGATGGACACTGCTGGGAGTGATAGGCATCCACCCCCCAATGGGGTGGACACCGGTGGGAGTGATAGGCATCCTCCCCCTATGTGGTGGACAATGCTGGGAGTGATAGGCACCTTACTCCCTATGGGGTGGTCACCAGTGGGAGTGCTAGGCATCCACCACTCTATGGGGTGGACAATGATGGGAGTGATAGGCATCCACCCCCCTATGGGGTGGACAATGCTGGGAGTGATAGGCATTCACCCCCCTATGGGGTGGAGACCGGTGGGGGTGATAGTCATCCACGCCCTATGGGGTGGACAATACTGGGAGTGATAGGCATCCACCCCCTATGGGGTGGACACCAGTAGGAGTGATAGGCATCCACCCCCTATGGGGTGGACAATGCTGGGAGTTATAGGCATCCACCCCCCTAAGGGGTGGACACTGGTGGGAGTGCAATGCATTCACCCCCCTACGGTGTGGACAATGCTGGGAGTGATAGGCATCCACCACCCTATGGGGTGGACACCGGTGGCTGTGCTAGTCATCCTCCCCCCTATGGGGTGGACAATGCTGGGAGTGATAGGCATCAACCCCCTATGGGATGGACACCAGTGGTAGTGATAGGCATCCACCCCCCTATGGGGTGGACATCGGTGGGAGTGATAGGCATCCATCCCACTATGGAGTGGACAATGCAGGGAGTGCTAGGCATCCACTTCCCTATGGAGTGGACAATGCTGGGACTGATAGGCATTCACCCCGCTATGGGGTGGACACCGGTGGGAGTGATAGGCATCCACCACCTTTGGGCTGGGTAATGCTCGGAGTGATAGGTAACCACCCCCCTATGTGGGTGGACACCGGTGGGGGTGATAGGCATCCACCCCCTATGGGGTGGACACTGGTAGGAGTGATAGGCATCCACCGCATATTGGGGTGGACAATGCTGGGAGTGATAGGAATCCAACCCCTATAGGGTGGACACCAGTGGGAGTGATAGGCATCCAACCCCCGATGGGGTTGACAACGGTGGGAGTGATAGGCATCTACCCCTCAATGGGGTGGACAATGCTGGGAGTTGTAGGCATCCACATCCCCTATGGGGTGGACACCAGTGGTAGTGATAGGCATCCACCCCCCTATGGGGTGGACAATGCTGGGAGTGATAGGCATCCACCCCCTATGGGGTGGACACTGGTGGGAGTGATAGGCATCCACCCCCCTATGAGGTAGACAATGCTGGGAGTGATAGGAATCCACCCCCTATGGGGTGGACACCAGTGGGAGTGATAGGCATCCAATCCTCTACGGGGTTGACAATGGTGGGAGTGATAGGCATCTACCCCTCAATGGGGTGGACAATGCTGGGAGTTATAGGCATCCACCCCCCTAAGGGGTGGACACTGGTGGGAGTGCGAGTCATCCACCCCCTATGGTGTGGACAATGCTGGGAGTGATAGGCATCCACCACCCTATGGGGTGGACACCGGTGGCTGTGCTAGGCATCCTCCCCCCTATGGGGTGGACAATGCTGGGAGTGATAGGCATCAACCCCCTATGGGATGGATACCAGTGGTAGTGATAGGCATCCACCACCTATGGGGTGGACAATGCGGGGAGTGCTAGGCATCCACCTCCCTATGGAGTGGACAATGCTGGGAGTGATAGGCATTCACCCCGCTATGGGGTGGACACCGGTGGGAGTGATAGGCATCCACCACCTATGGGGTGGACAGTGCTGGGAGTTATAGGCATCCACACCCTATGGGGTGGACACCGGTTGGAGTGAGAGGCATCCTCCACCCTATGGGGTGGACACCGGTGGGAGTGCTAGGCATCCACCCCCCTATGGGGTGGACAATGCTGGGAGTGATAGGCATTCACCCTCCTATGGGGTGGACACCAGTGGGGGTGATAGGCATCCACCCCTATGGGGTGGACACCAGTAGGAGTGATAGACATTCACCCCCTATGGGGTGGACAATGCTGGGAGTGATAGGCATCCGCCCCCCATGAGGTGGACACCGGTGGGAGTGATAGGCATCCACTCCTCTATAGGGGGGACACAGGTGGGAGTGATAGGCATCCACCCCCCTATGGGGTGGGCAATGCTCGGAGTGATAGGTAACCACCCCCCTATGTGGGTGGACACCGGTGGGGGTGATAGGCATCCACCCCCTATGGGGTGGACACTGTTAGGAGTGATAGGCATCCACCGCCTATTGGGGTGGACAATGCTGGGAGTGATAGGAATCCAACCCCTATGGGGTGGACACCAGTGGGAGTGATAGGCATCCAACCCCCGATGGGGTTGACAACGGTGGGAGTGATAGGCATCTACCCCTCAATGGGGTGGACAATGCTGGGAGTTGTAGGCATCCACCCCCCTATGGGGTGGACACCAGTGGTAGTGATAGGCATCCACCCCCCTATGGGGTGGACACTGGTGGGAGTGATAGGCATCCACCCCCCTATGAGGTAGACAATGCTGGGAGTGATAGGAATCCACCCCTATGGGGTGGACACCAGTGGGAGTGATAGGCATCCAATCCTCTATGGGGTTGACAATGGTGGGAGTGATAGGCATCTACCCCTCAATGGGGTGGACAATGCTGGGAGTTATAGGCATCCACCCCCTAAGGGGTGGACACTGGTGGGAGTGCGAGTCATCCACCCCCTATGGTGTGGACAATGCTGGGAGTGATAGGCATCCACCACCCTATGGGGTGGACACCGGTGGCTGTGCTAGGCATCCTCCCCCTATGGGGTGGACAATGCTGGGAGTGATAGGCATCAACCCCCTATGGGATGGATACCAGTGGTAGTGATAGGCATCCACCACCTATGGGGTGGACAATGCGGGGAGTGCTAGGCATCCACCTCCCTATGGAGTGGACAATGCTGGGAGTGATAGGCATTCACCCCGCTATGGGGTGGACACCGGTGGGAGTGATAGGCATCCACCACCTATGGGGTGGACAGTGCTGGGAGTGATAGGCATCCACACCCTATGGGGTGGACACCGGTTGGAGTGAGAGGCATCCTCCACCCTATGGGGTGGACACTGGTGGGAGTGATAGGCATCCACCCCCCCTATGGGCTGGGCAATGCTCGGAGTGATAGGAAACCACCCCTCTATGGGATGGACACCGGTGGGGGTGATAGGCATCCACCCCCTATGGGGTGGACACTGGTAGGAGTGATAGGCATCCACCGCCTATTCGGATGGACAATGCTGGGAGTGATAGGAATCCACCCCCTATGGGGTGGACACCAGTGGGAGTGATAGGCATCCACCTCCCTATAGGGGGGACACAGTTGGGAGTGATAGGAATCCACCCCCTATGGGATGGACAATGCTGGGAGTGATAGGCATCCACCCCCCTATGGTGTGGACACTGCTGGGAGTGATAGGCATCCACCCCTATGGGGTGGACACTGGTGGGAGTGATAGGCCTCAACCCCCTATGGGGAGGACAATGCTGGGAGTGATAGGAATCCACCCCTATGGGGTGGACACCAGTGGGAGTGATAGGCATCCAACCCCCGATGGGGTTGACAACGGTGGGAGTGATAGGCATCTACCCCTCAATGGGGTGGATAATGCTGGGAGTTATAGGCATCCACCCCCCTATGGGGTGGACACTGGTGGGAGTGCTAGGCATACACCCCCCTAAGGGGTGGACAATGCTGGGAGTGATAGGCATCCACCACCCTATGGGGTGGACACTGATGGCTGTGCTAGGCATCCTCCCCCCTATGGGGTGGACAATGCTGGGAGTGATAGGCATCAACCCCCTATGGGATGGACACCAGTGGTAGTGATGGACATCCACCCCCCTATGGAGTGGACATCAGTAGTAGTGATAGGCATCCATCCCCCTATGGGGTGGACAATGCTGGGAGTGATAGGCATCCACCCCCTATGGGGTGGACACCAGTGGGAGTGATAGGCATCCACCCCCTATGGGGTGGACACCGGTGCCTGGGGTGGATACTGGTGGGAGTGATAGGCATCCACCCCCTATGGAGTGGACAATGCTGGGAGTGCTAGGCATCCACCTCCTTATGGAGTGGCCAATGCTGGGAGTGATAGGCATTCACCCCCTATGGGGTGGACACCGGTGGGAGTGATAGGCATCCACCCCCTATGGGGTGGACAATGCTGGGAGTGATAGGCATCCACCCCCTATGGGGTGGTCACCGGTGGGAGTGCTAGGCATCCACCACTCTATGTGGTGGACAATGCTGGGAGTGATAGGCATCCACCCCCTATGGGGTGGACACCGGTGGGAGTGCTAGGCATCTACCCCCTATGGGGTGGACAATGCTGGCAGTGATAGGCATTCACCCTCCTATGGGGTGGACACCAGTGGGGGTGATAGGCATCCACCCCTATGGGGTGGACACCAGTAGGAGTGATAGACATTCACCCCCTATGGGGTGGACAATGCTGGGAGTGATAGGCATCCGCCCCCCCCATGAGGTGGACACCGGTGGGAGTGATAGGCATCCACTCCTCTATAGGGTGGACACCGGTAGGAGTGATAGACATCCACACCCTATGGGTTGGACAATGCCGGGAGTGCTAGGCATTCACCCCCTATGGGGTGGACAATGTTGGGAGTGATAGGCATCCACCCCCTATGGGGTGGACACAGGTGGGAGTGCTAGGCATCCACCCCCCTATGGGGTGGACAATGCTGGGAGTGAAAGGCATCCACCCCCCTATCCGGTGGACACCGGTGGGAGAGATAGGCATCCACCGCCCTATGGGATGCACACCGGTGGGAGTGATAGGCATCCACCCCCCATGGGATGGACACTGCTGGGAGTGATAGGCATCCACCCCCCAATGGGGTGGACACCGGTGGGAGTGATAGGCATCCACCCCCTATGTGGTGGACAATGCTGGGAGTGATAGGCACCTTACTCCCTATGTGGTGGTCAACAGTGGGAGTGCTAGGCATCCACCACTCTATGGGGTGGACAATGATGGGAGTGATAGGCATCCACCCCCTATGGGGTGGACAATGCTGGGAGTGATAGGCATTCACCCCCTATGGGGTGGACACCGGTGGGGGTGATAGTCATCCACGCCCTATGGGGTGGACAATGCTGGGAGTGATAGGCATCCACCCCCTATGGGGTGGACACCAGTAGGAGTGATAGGCATCCACCCCCTATGGGATGGACACCAGTGGTAGTGACAGGCATCCACCCCCTATGGGGTGGACATCGGTGGGAGTGATAGGCATCCATCCCCTATGGAGTGGACAATGCAGGGAGTGCTAGGCATCCACTTCCCTATGGAGTGGACAATGCTGGGACTGATAGGCATTCACCCCGCTATGGGGTGGACACCGGTGGGAGTGATAGGCATCCACCACCTTTGGGCTGGGCAATGCTCGGAGTGATAGGTAACCACCCCCCTATGTGGGTGGACACCGGTGGGGGTGATAGGCATCCACCCCCTATGGGGTGGACACTGGTAGGAGTGATAGGCATCCACCGCCTATTGGGGTGGACAATGCTGGGAGTGATAGGAATCCAACCCCTATGGGGTGGACACCAGTGGGAGTGATAGGCATCCAACCCCCGATGGGGTTGACAACGGTGGGAGTGATAGGCATCTACCCCTCAATGGGGTGGACAATGCTGGGAGTTGTAGGCATCCACCCCCTATGGGGTGGACACCAGTGGTAGTGATAGGCATCCACCCCTATGGGGTGGACAATGCTGGGAGTGATAGGCATCCACCCCTATGGGGTGGACACTGGTGGGAGTGATAGGCATCCACCCCCTATGAGGTAGACAATGCTGGGAGTGATAGGAATCCACCCCTATGGGGTGGACACCAGTGGGAGTGATAGGCATCCAATCCTCTATGGGGTTGACAATGGTGGGAGTGATAGGCATCTACCCCTCAATGGGGTGGACAATGCTGGGAGTTATAGGCATCCACCCCCCTAAGGGGTGGACACTGGTGGGAGTGCGAGTCATCCACCCCCCTATGGTGTGGACAATGCTGGGAGTGATAGGCATCCACCACCCTATGGGGTGGACACCGGTGGCTGTGCTAGGCATCCTCCCCCCTATGGGGTGGACAATGCTGGGAGTGATAGGCATCAACCCCCTATGGGATGGACAATGCGGGGAGTGCTAGGCATCCACCTCCCTATGGAGTGGACAATGCTGGGAGTGATAGGCATTCACCCCGCTATGGGGTGGACACCGGTGGGAGTGATAGGCATCTACCACCTATGGGGTGGACAATGCTGGGAGTGATAGGCATCCACACCCTGTGGGGTGGACAATGCGGGGAGTGATAGGCATCTACCACCTATGGGGTGGACAATGCTGGGAGTGATAGGCATCCACACCCTGTGGGGTGGACACCGGTTGGAGTGAGAGGCATCCTCCACCCTATGGGGTGGACACTGGTGGGAGTGATAGGCATCTACCCCCCCTATGGGCTGGGCAATGCTCGGAGTGATAGGAAACCACCCCCCTATGGGGTGGACACCGGTGGGGGTGATAGGCATCCACCCCCTATGGGGTGGACACTGGTAGGAGTGATAGGCATCCACCGCCTATTGGGGTGGACAATGCTGGGAGTGATAGGAATCCACCCCCTATGGGGTGGACACCAGTGGGAGTGATAGGCATCCAACTCCCTATGGGGTTGACAACGGTGGGAGTGATAGGCATCCACCTCCCTATAGGGGGGACACAGTTGGGAGTGAAAGGAATCCACCCCCTATGGGATGGACAATGCTGGGAGTGATAGGCATCCACCCCCCTATGGTGTGGACACTGCTGGGAGTGATAGGCATCCACCCCCTATGGGGTGGACACTGGTGGGAGTGATAGGCCTCAACCCCCTATGGGGAGGACAATGCTGGGAGTGATAGGAATCCACCCCCTATGGGGTGGACACCAGTGGGAGTGATAGGCATCCAACCCCCAATGGGGTTGACAACGGTGGGAGTGATAGGCATCTACCCCTCAATGGGGTGGATAATGCTGGGAGTTATAGGCATCCACCCCCCTATGGGGTGGACACTGGTGGGAGTGGTAGGCATACACCCCCCTAAGGGGTGGACAATGCTGGGAGTGATAGGCATCCACCACCCTATGGGGTGGACACCGATGGCTGTGCTAGGCATCCTCCCCCCTATGGGGTGGACAATACTGGGAGTGATAGGCATCAACCCCCTATGGGATGGACACCAGTGGTAGTGATGGACATCCACCCCCCTATGGGGTGGACATCAGTAGTAGTGATAGGCATCCATCCCCCTATGGGGTGGACAATGCTGGGAGTGATAGGCATCCACCCCCTATGGGGTGGACACCAGTGGGAGTGATAGGCATCCACCCCCCTATGGGGTGGACACCGGTGCCTGGGGTGGATACTGGTGGGAGTGATAGGCATCCACCCCCTATGGAGTGGACAATGCTGGGAGTGCTAGGCATCCACCTCCTTATGGAGTGGCCAATGCTGGGAGTGATAGGCATTCACCCCCTATGGGGTGGACACCGGTGGGAGTGATAGGCATCCACCCCTATGGGGTGGACAATGCTGGGAGTGATAGGCATCCACCCCCTATGGGGTGGTCACCAGTGGGAGTGCTAGGCATCCACCACTCTATGTGGTGGACAATGCTGGGAGTGATAGGCATCCACCCCTATGGGGTGGACACCGGTGGGAGTGCTAGGCATCTACCCCCTATGGGGTGGACAATGCTGGCAGTGATAGGCATTCACCCTCCTATGGGGTGGACACCAGTGGGGGTGATAGGCATCCACCCCTATGGGGTGGACACCAGTAGGAGTGATAGACATTCACCCCCTATGGGGTGGACAATGCTGGGAGTGATAGGCATCCGCCCCCCCCTTGAGGTGGACACCGGTGGGAGTGATAGGCATCCACTCCTCTATAGGGTGGACACCGGTAGGAGTGATAGACATCCACACCATATGGGTTGGACAATGCCGGGAGTGCTAGGCATTCACCCCCTATGGGGTGGACAATGTTGGGAGTGATAGGCATCCACCCCTATGGGGTGGACACAGGTGGGAGTGCTAGGCATCCACCCCCCTATGGGGTGGACAATGCTGGGAGTGAAAGGCATCCACCCCCCTATCCGGTGGACACCGGTGGGAGAGATAGGCATCCACCGCCCTATGGGATGCACACCGGTGGGAGTGATAGGCATCCACCCCCCATGGGATGGACACTGCTGGGAGTGATAGGCATCCACCCCCCAATGGGGTGGACACCGGTGGGAGTGATAGGCATCCACCCCCTATGTGGTGGACAATGCTGGGAGTGATAGGCACCTTACTCCCTATGTGGTGGTCACCAGTGGGAGTGCTAGGCATCCACCACTCTATGGGGTGGACAATGATGGGAGTGATAGGCATCCACCCCCTATGGGGTGGACAATGCTGGGAGTGATAGGCATTCACCCCCTATGGGGTGGACACCGGTGGGGGTGATAGTCATCCACGCCCTATGGGGTGGACAATGCTGGGAGTGATAGGCATCCACCCCTATGGGGTGGACACCAGTAGGAGTGATAGGCATCCACCCCCTATGGGATGGACACCAGTGGTAGTGACAGGCATCCTCCCCCCTATGGGGTGGACATCGGTGGGAGTGATAGGCATCCATCCCCCTATGGAGTGGACAATGCAGGGAGTGCTAGGCATCCACTTCCCTATGGAGTGGACAATGCTGGGACTGATAGGCATTCACCCCGCTATGGGGTGGACACCGGTGGGAGTGATAGGCATCCACCACCTTTGGGCTGGGCAATGCTCGGAGTGATAGGTAACCACCCCCCTATGTGGGTGTCACCGGTGGGGGTGATAGGCATCCACCCCCTATGGGGTGGACACTGGTAGGAGTGATAGGCATCCACCGCCTATTGGGGTGGACAATGCTGGGAGTGATAGGAATCCAACCCCTATGGGGTGGACACCAGTGGGAGTGATAGGCATCCAACCCCCGATGGGGTTGACAACGGTGGGAGTGATAGGCATCTACCCCTCAATGGGGTGGACAATGCTGGGAGTTGTAGGCATCCACCCCCCTATGGGGTGGACACCAGTGGTAGTGATAGGCATCCACCCCCCTATGGGGTGGACAATGCTGGGAGTGATAGGCATCCACCCCCTATGGGGTGGACACTGGTGGGAGTGATAGGCATCCAATCCTCTATGGGGTTGACAATGGTGGGAGTGATAGGCATCTACCCCTCAATGGGGTGGACAATGCTGGGAGTTATAGGCATCCAGCCCCTAAGGGGTGGACACTGGTGGGAGTGCGAGTCATCCACCCCCTATGGTGTGGACAATGCTGGGAGTGATAGGCATCCACCACCCTATGGGGTGGACACCGGTGGCTGTGCTAGGCATCCTCCCCCTATGGGGTGGACAATGCTGGGAGTGATAGGCATCAACCCCCTATGGGATGGATACCAGTGGTAGTGATAGGCATCCACCACCTATGGGGTGGACAATGCGGGGAGTGCTAGGCATCCACCTCCCTATTGAGTGGACAATGCTGGGAGTGATAGGCATTCACCCCGCTATAGGGTGGACACCGGTGGGAGTGATAGGCATCCACCACCTATGGGGTGGACAATGCTGGGAGTGATAGGCATCCACACCCTATGGGGTGGACACCGGTTGGAGTGAGAGGCATCCTCCACCCTATGGGGTGGACACTGGTGGGTGTGATAGGCATCTACCCCCCCTATGGGCTGGGCAATGCTCGGAGTGATAGGAAACCACCCCCCTATGGGGTGGACAATGCTGGGAGTGATAGGCATCCACCCCCTATGGGGTGGACACTGGTGGGAGTGATAGGCATCCACCCCCCTATGAGGTAGACAATGCTGGGAGTGATAGGAATCCACCCCCTATGGGGTGGACACCAGTGGGAGTGATAGGCATCCAATCCTCTATGGGGTTGACAATGGTGGGAGTGATAGGCATCTACCCCTCAATGGGGTGGACAATGCTGGGAGTTATAGGCATCCACCCCCCTAAGGGGTGGACACTGGTGGGAGTGCGAGTCATCCACCCCCCTATGGTGTGGACAATGCTGGGAGTGATAGGCATCCACCACCCTATGGGGTGGACACCGGTGACTGTGCTAGGCATCCTCCCCCCTATGGGGTGGACAATGCTGGGAGTGATAGGCATCAACCCCCTATGGGATGGATACCAGTGGTAGTGATAGGCATCCACCACCTATGGGGTGGACAATGCGGGGAGTGCTAGGCATCCACCTCCCTATGGAGTGGACAATGCTGGGAGTGATAGGCATCAACCCCCTATGGGATGGATACCAGTGGTAGTGATAGGCATCCACCACCTATGGGCTGGGCAATGCTCGGAGTGATAGGAAACCACCCCCTATGGGGTGGACACCGGTGGGGGTGATAGGCATCCACCCCCTATGGGGTGGACACTGGTAGGAGTGATAGGCATCCACCGCCTATTGGGGTGGACAATGCTGGGAGTGATAGGAATCCACCCCCTATGGGGTGGACACCAGTGGGAGTGATAGGCATCCAACTCCCTATGGGGTTGACAACGGTGGGAGTGATAGGCATCCACCTCCCTATAGGGGGGACACAGTTGGGAGTGATAGGAATCCACCCCCTATGGGATGGACAATGCTGGGAGTGATAGGCATCCACCCCCCTATGGTGTGGACACTGCTGGGAGTGATAGGCATCCACCCCCTATGGGGTGGACACTGGTGGGAGTGATAGGCCTCAACCCCCCTATGGGGAGGACAATGCTGGGAGTGATAGGAATCCACCACCTATGGGGTGGACACCAGTGGGAGTGATAGGCATCCAACCCCCGATGGGGTTGACAACGGTGGGAGTGCTAGGCATACACCCCCCTAAGGGGTGGACAATGCTGGGAGTGATAGGCATCCACCACCCTATGGGGTGGACACCGATGGCTGTGCTAGGCATCCTCCCCCCTATGGGGTGGATAATGCTGGGAGTTATAGGCATCCACCCCCCTATGGGGTGGACACTGGTGGGAGTGCTAGGCATACACCCCCCTAAGGGGTGGACAATGCTGGGAGTGATAGGCATCCACCACCCTATGGGGTGGACACCGATGGCTGTGCTAGGCATCCTCCCCCCTATGGGGTGGACAATGCTGGGAGTGATAGGCATCAACCCCCTATGGGATGGACACCAGTGGTAGTGATGGACATCCACCCCCCTATGGGGTGGACATCAGTAGGAGTGATAGGCATCCATCCCCCTATGGGGTGGACAATGCTGGGAGTGATAGGCATCCACCCCCCTATGGGGTGGACACCAGTGGGAGTGATAGGCATCCACCCCCCTATGGGGTGGACACCGGTGCCTGGGGTGGATACTGGTGGGAGTGATAGGCATCCACCCCCTATGGAGTGGACAATGCTGGGAGTGCTAGGCATCCACCTCCTTATGGAGTGGCCAATGCTGGGAGTGATAGGCATTCACCCCCCTATGGGGTGGACACCGGTGGGAGTGATAGGCATCCACCCCCTATGGGGTGGACAATGCTGGGAGTGATAGGCATCCACCCCCCTATGGGGTGGTCACCAGTGGGAGTGCTAGGCATCCACCACTCTATGTGGTGGACAATGCTGGGAGTGATAGGCATCCACCCCCCTATGGGGTGGACACCGGTGGGAGTGCTAGGCATCTACCCCCCTATGGGGTGGACAATGCTGGCAGTGATAGGCATTCACCCTCCTATGGGGTGGACACCAGTGGGGGTGATAGGCATCCACCCCTATGGGGTGGACACCAGTAGGAGTGATAGACATTCACCCCCTATGGGGTGGACAATGCTGGGAGTGATAGGCATCCGCCCCCCCCATGAGGTGGACACCGGTGGGAGTGATAGGCATCCACTCCTCTATAGGGTGGACACCGGTAGGAGTGATAGACATCCACACCCTATGGGTTGGACAATGCCGGGAGTGCTAGGCATTCACCCCCTATGGGGTGGACAATGTTGGGAGTGATAGGCATCCACCCCCTATGGGGTGGACACAGGTGGGAGTGCTAGGCATCCACCCCCTATGGGGTGGACAATGCTGGGAGTGAAAGGCATCCACCCCCTATCCGGTGGACACCGGTGGGAGAGATAGGCATCCACCGCCCTATGGGATGCACACCAGTGGGAGTGATAGGCATCCACCCCCCATGGGATGGACACTGCTGGGAGTGATAGGCATCCACCCCCCAATGGGGTGGACACCGGTGGGAGTGATAGGCATCCACCCCCTATGTGGTGGACAATGCTGGGAGTGATAGGCACCTTACTCCCTATGTGGTGGTCACCAGTGGGAGTGCTAGGCATCCACCACTCTATGGGGTGGACAATGATGGGAGTGATAGGCATCCACCCCCCTATGGGGTGGACAATGCTGGGAGTGATAGGCATTCACCCCCCTATGGGGTGGACACCGGTGGGGGTGATAGTCATCCACGCCCTATGGGGTGGACAATGCTGGGAGTGATAGGCATCCACCCCCTATGGGGTGGACACCAGTAGGAGTGATAGGCATCCACCCCCTATGGGATGGACACCAGTGGTAGTGACAGGCATCCACCCCCCTATGGGGTGGACATCGGTGGGAGTGATAGGCATCCATCCCCCTATGGAGTGGACAATGCAGGGAGTGCTAGGCATCCACTTCCCTATGGAGTGGACAATGCTGGGACTGATAGGCATTCACCCCGCTATGGGGTGGACACCGGTGGGAGTGATAGGCATCCACCACCTTTGGGCTGGGCAATGCTCGGAGTGATAGGTAACCACCCCCCTATGTGGGTGGACACCGGTGGGGGTGATAGGCATCCACCCCCTATGGGGTGGACACTGGTAGGAGTGATAGGCATCCACCGCCTATTGGGGTGGACAATGCGGGGAGTGATAGGAATCCAACCCCTATGGGGTGGACACCAGTGGGAGTGATAGGCATCCAACCCCCGATGGGGTTGACAACGGTGGGAGTGATAGGCATCTACCCCTCAATGGGGTGGACAATGCTGGGAGTTGTAGGCATCCACCCCCCTATGGGGTGGACACCAGTGGTAGTGATAGGCATCCACCCCCCTATGGGGTGGACAATGCTGGGAGTGATAGGCATCCACCCCCTATGGGGTGGACACTGGTGGGAGTGATAGGCATCCACCCCCCTATGAGGTAGACAATGCTGGGAGTGATAGGAATCCACCCCCTATGGGGTGGACACCAGTGGGAGTGATAGGCATCCAATCCTCTATGGGGTTGACAATGGTGGGAGTGATAGGCATCTACCCCTCAATGGGGTGGACAATGCTGGGAGTTATAGGCATCCACCCCCCTAAGGGGTGGACACTGGTGGGAGTGCGAGTCATCCACCCCCCTATTGTGTGGACAATGCTGGGAGTGATAGGCATCCACCACCCTATGGGGTGGACACCGGTGGCTGTGCTAGGCATCCTCCCCCTATGGGGTGGACAATGCTGGGAGTGATAGGCATCAACCCCCTATGGGATGGATACCAGTGGTAGTGATAGGCATCCACCACCTATGGGGTGGACAATGCGGGGAGTGCTAGGCATCCACCTCCCTATGGAGTGGACAATGCTGGGAGTGATAGGCATTCACCCCGCTATGGGGTGGACACCGGTGGGAGTGATAGGCATCCACCACCTATGGGGTGGACAATGCTGGGAGTGATAGGCATCCACACCCTATGGGGTGGACACCGGTTGGAGTGAGAGGCATCCTCCACCCTATGGGGTGGACACTGGTGGGTGTGATAGGCATCTACCCCCCCTATGGGCTGGGCAATGCTCGGAGTGATAGGAAACCACCCCCCTATGGGGTGGACACCGGTGGGGGTGATAGGCATCCACCCCCTATGGGGTGGACACTGGTAGGAGTGATAGGCATCCACCGCCTATTGGGGTGGACAATGCTGGGAGTGATAGGAATCCACCCCCTATGGGGTGGACACCAGTGGGAGTGATAGGCATCCAACTCCCTATGGGGTTGACAACGGTGGGAGTGATAGGCATCCACCTCCCTATAGGGGGGACACAGTTGGGAGTGATAGGAATCTACCCCCTATGGGATGGACAATGCTGGGAGTGATAGGCATCCACCCCCCTATGGTGTGGACACTGCTGGGAGTGATAGGCATCCACCCCCTATGGGGTGGACACTGGTGGGAGTGATAGGCCTCAACCCCCCTATGGGGAGGACAATGCTGGGAGTGATAGGAATCCACCCCCTATGGGGTGGACACCAGTGGGAGTGATAGTCATCCAACCCCCGATGGGGTTGACAACAGTGGGAGTGATAGGCATCTACCCCTCAATGGGGTGGATAATGCTGGGAGTTATAGGCATCCACCCCCCTATGGGGTGGACACTGGTGGGAGTGCTAGGCATACACCCCCCTAAGGGGTGGACAATGCTGGGAGTGATAGGCATCCACCACCCTATGGGGTGGACACCGATGGCTGTGCTAGGCATCCTCCCCCCTATGGGGTGGACAATGCTGGGAGTGATAGGCATCAACCCCCTATGGGATGGACACCAGTGGTAGTGATGGACATCCACCCCCCTATGGGGTGGACATCAGTAGGAGTGATAGGCATCCATCCCCCTATGGGGTGGACAATGCTGGGAGTGATAGGCATCCACCCCCTATGGGGTGGACACCAGTGGGAGTGATAGGCATCCACCCCCTATGGGGTGGACACCGGTGCCTGGGGTGGATACTGGTGGGAGTGATAGGCATCCACCCCTATGGAGTGGACAATGCTGGGAGTGCTAGGCATCCACCTCCTTATGGAGTGGCCAATGCTGGGAGTGATAGGCATTCACCCCCCTATGGGGTGGACACCGGTGGGAGTGATAGGCATCCACCCCCTATGGGGTGGTCAATGCTGGGAGTGATAGGCATCCACCCTCCTATGGGGTGGACACCAGTGGGAGTGCTAGGCATCCATAACTCTATGTGGTGGACAATGCTGGGAGTGATAGGCATCCACCCCCTATGGGGTGGACACCGGTGGGAGTGCTAGGCATCCACCCCCTATGGGGTGGACAATGCTGGGAGTGATAGGCATTCACCCTCCTATGGGGTGGACACCAGTGGGGGTGATAGGCATCCACCCCTATGGGGTGGACACCAGTAGGAGTGATAGACATTCACCCCCTATGGGGTGGACAATGCTGGGAGTGATAGGCATCCGCCCCCCATGAGGTGGACACCGGTGGGAGTGATAGGCATCCACTCCTCTATAGGGGGGACACAGGTGGGAGTGATAGGCATCCACCCCCCTATGGGGTGGACACCGGTAGGAGTGATAGACATCCACACCCTATGGGTTGGACAATGCCGGGAGTGCTAGGCATTCACCCCCTATGGGGTGGACAATGTTGGGAGTGATAGGCATCCACCCCTTTGGGGTGGACACAGGTGGGAGTGCTAGGCATCCACCCCCTATGGGGTGGACAATGCTGGGAGTGAAAGGCATCCACCCCCTATCCGGTGGACACCGGTGGGAGTGATAGGCATCCACCGCCCTATGGGATGCACACCGGTGGGAGTGATAGGCATCCACCCCCATGGGATGGACACTGCTGGGAGTGATAGGTATCCACCCCCAATGGGGTGGACACCGGTGGGAGTGATAGGCATCCACCCCCTATGTGGTGGACAATGCTGGGAGTGATAGGCACCTTACTCCCTATGGGGTGGTCACCAGTGGGAGTGCTAGGCATCCACCACTCTATGGGGTGGACAATGCTGGGAGTGATAGGCATTCACCCCCCTATGGGGTGGACACCGGTGGGGGTGATAGTCATCCACGCCCTATGGGGTGGACAATGCTGGGAGTGATAGGCATCCACCCCCTATGGGGTGGACACCAGTAGGAGTGATAGGCATCCACCCCCTATGGGGTGGACAATGCTGGGAGTTATAGGCATCCACCCTCCTAAGGGGTGGACACTGGTGGGAGTGCAATGCATTCACCCCCCTACGGTGTGGACAATGCTGGGAGTGATAGGCATCCACCACCCTATGGGGTGGACACCGGTGGCTGTGCTAGGCATCCTCCCCCCTATGGGGTGGACAATGCTGGGAGTGATAGGCATCAACCCCCTATGGGATGGACACCAGTGGTAGTTATAGGCATCCACCCCCCTATGGGGTGGACATCGGTGGGAGTGATAGGCATCCATCCCCCTATGGAGTGGACAATGCAGGGAGTGCTAGGCATCCACTTCCCTATGGAGTGGACAATGCTGGGACTGATAGGCATTCACCCCGCTATGGGGTGGACACCGGTGGGAGTGATAGGCATCCACCACCTTTGGGCTGGGCAATGCTCGGAGTGATAGGTAACCACCCCCTATGTGGGTGGACAACGGTGGGGGTGATAGGCATCCACCCCCCTATGGGGTGGACACCGGTGCCTGGGGTGGATACTGGTGGGAGTGATAGGCATCCACCCCCTATGGAGTGGACAATGCTGGGAGTGCTAGGCATCCACCTCCTTATGGAGTGGCCAATGCTGGGAGTGATAGGCATTCACCCCCCTATGGGGTGGACACCGGTGGGAGTGATAGGCATCCACCCCCTATGGGGTGGACAATGCTGGGAGTGATAGGCATCCACCCCCCTATGGGGTGGTCACCGGTGGGAGTGCTAGGCATCCACCACTCTATGTGGTGGACAATGCTGGGAGTGATAGGCATCCACCCCCCTATGGGGTGGACACCGGTAGGAGTGATAGACATCCACACCCTATGGGTTGGACAATGCCGGGAGTGCTAGGCATTCACCCCCTATGGGGTGGACAATGTTGGGAGTGATAGGCATCCACCCCCTATGGGGTGGACACAGGTGGGAGTGCTAGGCATCCACCCCCCTATGGGGTGGACAATGCTGGGAGTGAAAGGCATCCACCCCCCTATCCGGTGGACACCGGTGGGAGTGATAGGCATCCACCCCCTATGTGGTGGACAATGCTGGGAGTGATAGGCACCTTACTCCCTATGGAGTGGTCACCAGTGGGAGTGCTAGGCATCCACCACTTTTTGGGGTGGACAATGATGGGAGTGATAGGCATCCACCCCCTATGGGGTGGACAATGCTGGGAGTGATAGGCATTCACCCCCCTATGGGGTGGACACCGGTGTGGGTGATAGTCATCCACGCCCTATGGGGTGGACAATGCTGGGAGTGATAGGCATCCACCCCCTATGGGGTGGACCCCAGTAGGAGTGATAGGCATCCACCCCCTATGGGGTGGAAAATGCTGGGAGTTATAGGCATCCACCCCCCTAAGGGGTGGACACTGGTGGGAGTGCAATGCATTCACCCCCCTACGGTGTGGACAATGCTGGGAGTGATAGGCATCCACCACCCTATGGGGTGGACATCGGTGGCTGTGCTAGGCATCCTCCCCCCTATGGGGTGGACAATGCTGGGAGTGATAGGCATCAACCCCCTATGGGATGGACACCAGTGGTAGTGATAGGCATCCACCCCCCTATGGGGTGGACATCGGTGGGAGTGATAGGCATCCATCCCCCTATGGAGTGGACAATGCAGGGAGTGCTAGGCATCCACTTCCCTATGGAGTGGACAATGCTGGGACTGTTAGGCATTCACCCCGCTATGGGGTGGACACCGGTGGGAGTGATAGGCATCCACCACCTTTGGGCTGGGCAATGCTCGGAGTGATAGGTAACCACCCCCTATGTGGGTGGACACCGGTGGGGGTGATAGGCATCCACCCCTATGGGGTGGACACTGGTAGGTGTGATAGGCATCCACCGCCTATTGGGGTGGACATTGCTGGGAGTGATAGGAATCCAACCCCTATGGGGTGGACACCAGTGGGAGTGATAGGCATCCAACCCCCGATGGGGTTGACAACGGTGGGAGTGATAGGCATCTACCCCTCAATGGGGTGGACAATGCTGGGAGTTGTAGGCATCCACCCCCTATGGGGTGGACACTGGTGGGAGTGATAGGCATCCACCCCCCTATGAGGTAGACAATGCTGGGAGTGATAGGAATCCACCCCCTATGGGGTGGACACCAGTGGGAGTGATAGGCATCCAACCCCCGATGGGGTTGACAACGGTGGGAGTGATAGGCATCTAACCCTCAATGGGGTGGACAATGCTGAGAGTTATAGGCATCCACCCCCCTAAGGGGTGGACACTGGTGGGAGTGCGAGTCATCCACCCCCCTATGGTGTGGACAATGCTGGGAGTGATAGGCATCCACCACCCTATGGGGTGGACACCGGTGGCTGTGCTAGGCATCCTCCCCCCTATGGGGTGGACAATGCTGGGAGTGATAGACATCAACCCCCTATGGGATGGATACCAGTGGTAGTGATAGGCATCCACCACCTATGGGGTGGACAATGCGGGGAGTGCTAGGCATCCACCTCCCTATGGAGTGGACAATGCTGGGAGTGATAGGCATTCACCCCGCTATGGGGTGGACACCGGTGGGAGTGATAGGCATCCACCTCCTTTGGGGTGGACAATGCTGGGAGTGATAGGCATCCACACCCTATGGGGTGGACACCGGTTGGAGTGAGAGGCATCCTCCACCCTATGGGGTGGACACTGGTGGGAGTGATAGGCATCCACCCCCCCTATGGGCTGGGCAATGCTCGGAGTGATAGGAAACCACCCCCCTATGGGGTGGACACCGGTGGGGGTGATAGGCATCCACCCCCTATGGGGTGGACACTGGTAGGAGTGATAGGCATCCACCGCCTATTGGGGTGGACAATGCTGGGAGTGATAGGAATACACCCCCTATGGGGTGAACACCAGTGGGAGTGATAGGCATCCAACTCCCTATGGGGTTGACAACGGTGGGAGTGATAGGCATCCACCTCCCTATAGGGGGGACACAGTTGGGAGTGATAGGAATCCACCCCCTATGGGATGGACAATGCTGGGAGTGATAGGCATCCACCCCCCTATGGTGTGGACACTGCTGGGAGTGATAGGCATCCACCCCCTATGGGGTGGACACTGGTGGGAGTGATAGGCCTCAACCCCCCTATGGGGAGGACAATGCTGGGAGTGATAGGAATCCACCCCCTATGGGGTGGACACCAGTGGGAGTGATAGGCATCCAACCCCCGATGGGGTTGACAACGGTGGGAGTGATAGGCATCTACCCCTCAATGGGGTGGATAATGCTGGGAGTTATAGGCATCCACCCCCCTATGGGGTGGACACTGGTGGGAGTGCTAGGCATACACCCCTCTAAGGGGTGGACAATGCTGGGAGTGATAGGCATCCACCACCCTATGGGGTGGACACCGATGGCTGTGCTAGGCATCCTCCCCCCTATGGGGTGGACAATGCTGGGTGTGATAGGCATCAACCCCCTATGGGATGGACACCAGTGGTAGTGATGGGCATCCACCCCCCTATGGGGTGGACATCAGTAGGAGTGATAGGCAGCCATCCCCCTATGGGGTGGACAATGCTGGGAGTGATAGGCATCCACCCCCCTATGGGGTGGACACCAGTGAGAGTGATAGGCATCCACCCCCCTATGGGGTGGACACCGGTGCCTGGGGTGGATACTGGTGGGAGTGATAGGCATCCACCCCCTATGGAGTGGACAATGCTGGGAGTGCTAGGCATCCACCTCCTTATGGAGTGGCCAATGCTGGGAGTGATAGGCATTCACCCCCTATGGGGTGGACACCGGTGGGAGTGATAGGCATCCACCCCTATGGGGTGGACAATGCTGGGAGTGATAGGCATCCACCCCCTATGGGGTGGTCACCGGTGGGAGTGCTAGGCATCCACCACTCTATGTGGTGGACAATGCTGGGAGTGATAGGCATCCACCCCCTATGGGGTGGACACCGGTGGGAGTGCTAGGCATCCACCCCCTATGGGGTGGACAATGCTGGGAGTGATAGGCATTCACCCTCCTATGGGGTGGACACCAGTGGGGGTGATAGGCATCCACCCCTATGGGGTGGACACCAGTAGGAGTGATAGACATTCACCCCCTATGGGGTGGACAATGCTGGGAGTGATAGGCATCCGCCCCCCCATGAGGTGGACACCGGTGGGAGTGATAGGCATCCACTCCTCTATAGGGGGGACACAGGTGGGAGTGATAGGCATCCACCCCCCTATGGGGTGGACACCGGTAGGAGTGATAGACATCCACACCCTATGGGTTGGACAATGCCGGGAGTGCTAGGTATTCACCCCCTATGGGGTGGACAATGTTGGGAGTGATAGGCATCCACCCCTATGGGGTGAACACAGGTGGGAGTGCTAGGCATCCACCCCCTATGGGGTGGACAATGCTGGGAGTGAAAGGCATCCACCCCCTATCCGGTGGACACCGGTGGGAGTGATAGGCATCCACCGCTCTATGGGATGCACACCGGTGGGAGTGATAGGCATCCACCCCCATGGGATGGACACTGCTGGGAGTGATAGGCATCCACCCCCAATGGGGTGGACACCGGTGGGAGTGATAGGCATCCACCCCCTATGTGGTGGACAATGCTGGGAGTGATAGGCACCTTACTCCCTATGGGGTGGTCACCAGTGGGAGTGCTAGGCATCCACCACTCTATGGGGTGGACAATGATGGGAGTGATAGGCATCCACCCCCCTATGGGGTGGACAATGCTGGGAGTGATAGGCATTCACCCCCCTATGGGGTGGACACCGGTGGGGGTGATAGTCATCCACGCCCTATGGGGTGGACAATGCTGGGAGTGATAGGCATCCACCCCCTATGGGGTGGACACCAGGTGGGAGTGATAGGCATCCTCCCCCTATGGGGTGGACAATGCTGGGAGTGATAGGCATCAACCCCCTCTATGGGCTGGGCAATGCTCGGAGTGATAGGAAACCACCACCCTATGGGGTGGACACCGATGGCTGTGCTAGGCATCCTCCCCGATGGGGTTGACAACGGTGGGAGTGATAGGCATCTACCCCTCAATGGGGTGGATAATGCTGGGAGTTATAGGCATCCACCCCCTATGGGGTGGACACTGGTGGGAGTGCTAGGCATACACCCCCTAAGGGGTGGACAATGCTGGGAGTGATAGGCATCCACCACCCTATGGGGTGGACACCGATGGCTGTGATAGGCATCCTGCCCCCTATGGGGTGGACAATGCTGGGAGTGATAGGCATCAACCCCCTATGGGATGGACACCAGTGGTAGTGATGGGCATCCACCCCCTATGGGGTGGACATCAGTAGGAGTGATAGGCATCCATCCCCCTATGGGGTGGACAATGCTGGGAGTGATAGGCATCCACCCCGCTATGGGGTGGACACCAGTGGGAGTGATAGGCATCCACCCCTCTATGGGGTGTACACCGGTGCCTGGGGTGGATACTGGTGGGAGTGATAGGCATCCACCCCCTATGGAGTGGACAATGCTGGGCGTGCTAGGCATCCACCTCCTTATGGAGTGGCCAAGCTGGGAGTGATAGGCATTCACACCCCTATGGGGTGGACACCGGTGGGAGTGATAGGCATCCACCCCTATGGGGTGGACAATGCTGGGAGTGATAGGCATCCACCCCCTATGGGCTGGTCACCGGTGGGAGTGCTAGGCATCCACCACTCTATGTGGTGGACAATGCTGGGAGTGATAGGCATCCACCCCCTATGGGGTGGACACCGGTGGGATTGCTAGGCATCCACCCCCTATGGGGTGGACAATGCTGGGAGTGATAGGCATTCACCCTCCTATGGGGTGGACACCGGTGGGGGTGATAGGCATCCACCCCTATGGGGTGGACACCAGTAGGAGTGATAGACATTCACCCCCTATGGGGTGGACAATGCTGGGAGTGATAGGCATCCACCCCCATGGGGTGGACACCGGTGGGAGTGATAGGCATCCACTCCTCTATAGGAGGGACACAGGTGGGAGTGATAGGCATCCACCCCCTATGGGGTGGACACCGGTGGGAGTGATAGACATCCACACCCTATGGGTTGGACAATGCCGGGAGTGCTAGGCATTCACCCCTATGGGGTGGACAATGTTGGGAGTGATAGGCATCCACCCCCTATGGGGTGGACACAGGTGGGAGTGCTAGGCATCCACCCCCTATTGGGTGGACAATGCTGGGAGTGAAAGGCATCCACCCCTATCCGGTGGACACCGGTGGGAGTGATAGGCATCCACCGCCCTATGGGATGGACACTGCTGGGAGTGATAGGCATCCACCCCCAATAGGGTGGACACCGGTGGGAGTGATAGGCATCCACCCCCTATGTGGTGGACAATGCTGGGAGTGATAGGCATCTAACTCCCTATGGGGTGGTCACCAGTGGGAGTGCTAGGCATCCACCACTCTATGGGGTGGACAATGATGGGAGTGATAGGCATCCACCCCCTATGGGGTGGACAATGCTGGGAGTGATAGGCATTCACCCCCTATGGGGTGAACACCGGTGGGGGTGATAGTCATCCACGGCCTATGGGGTGGACAATGCTGGGAGTGATAGGCATCCACCCCCTATGGGGTGGACACCAGTAGGAGTGATAGGCATCCACCCCCTATGGGGTGGAAAATGCTGGGAGTGATAGGCATTCACCCCACTATGGGGTGGACACCGGTGGGGGTGATAGTCATCCTTGGCCTATGGGGTGGACAATGCTGGGAGTGATAGGCATCCACCCCTATGGGGTGGTCACCAGTAGGAGTGATAGGCATCCACCCCCTATGGGGTAGACAATGCTGGGAGTGATAGGCATCCACCCCCATGGGGTGGACACCGGTGGAAGAGATAGGCATCCACCCCCCCATAGGGGGGCACAGGTGGGAGTGACAGGCATCCATCCCCCTATGGGGTGGACACCGGTGGGAGTGATAGGCATCCAACCCCTATGGGGTGGACAAAGGTGGGAGTGCTAGGCATCCACCCACCTATGGGATGGATACCGGTGGAAGAGATAGGCATCCACCCCCCCATAGGGGGGCACAGGTGGGAGTGACAGGCATCCATCCCCCTATGGGGTGGACACCGGTGGGAGTGATAGGCATCCAACCCCTATGGGGTGGACAAAGGTGGGAGTGCTAGGCATCCAACCCCCTATGGGGTTGACAACGGTGGGAGTGATAGGCATCTACCCCTCAATGGGGTGGACAATGCTGGGGGTAATAGGCATCCACCCCCCTATGGGTTGGACAATGCTGGGATTGCTAGGCATTCACCCCCTATGGGGTGGACAATGCTGGGAGTGATAGGCATCCAACCCCTATGGGGTGGACAAAGGTGGGAGTGCTAGGCATCCACCCCCCTATGGGATGGATACCGGTGGGAGTGATAGGCATCCACCCTCTATGGGGTGGACAATGCTGGGAGTGATAGGCATCAACACCCTATGGGGTGGACACCGGTTGGAGTGAGAGGCATCCTCCACCCTATGGGGTGGACACTGGTGAGAGTGATAGGCATCCACCCACCTATGGGCTGGGCAATGCTGGGAGTGATAGGCAACCACCCCCTATGGGGTGGACACCGGTGGGGGTGATAGGCATCCATCCCCTTTGGGGTGGACACTGGTAGGAGTGATAGGCATCCACCACCTATTGGGGTGGACAATGCTGGGAGTGATAGGAATCCACCCCCTATGGGGTGAACACCAGTAGGAGTGATAGGCAGCCACCCCCTATGGGATGGACAATGCTGGGAGTGATAGGCATCCACCACCCTATGGGGTGGACACCGGTGGTAGTGATAGGCATCCACACCCCTATAGGGGGGACACAGGTGGGAGTGATAGGCATCCACCCCCTATGGGATGGACAATGCTGGGAGTGATAGGCATCTGCCCCACTATGGTGTTGACAATGCTGGGAGTGATAGGCATCCACCCCCTATGGGGTGGACACTGGTGGGAGTGATAGGCATCCACCCCCCTATGAGGTGGACAATGCTGGGAGTGATATGAATCCACCGCCTATGGGGTGGACACCAGTGGGAGTGATAGGCATCCAACCCCCTATGGGGTTGACAACGGTGGGAGTGATAGGCATCTACCCCTCAATGGGGTGGACAATGCTGGGGGTAATAGGCATCCACCCCCCTATGGGGTGGACACTGGAGGGAGTGCTAGGCATCCACCCCCCTAAGGAGTGGACAATGCTGGGAGTGATAGGCATCCACCACCCTATGGGGTGGACACCAGTGGCTGTGCTAGGCATCCTCCCCCCTATGGGGTGGACAATGCTGGGAGTGATAGGCATCAACCCCCTATGGGATGGACACCAGTAGTAGTGATAGGCATCCACCCCCCTATGGGGTGGAGATCGGTAGGAGTGATAGGCATCTATCCCCCTATGGGGTGGACAATGCTGGGAGTGATAGGCATCCACCCCCCTATGGGGTGGACACCAGTGGGAGAGATAGGCATCCACCCCCCTATGGGGTGGACACAGGTGCCTGGGGTGGATACTGGTGGGAGTGATAGGCATCCACCCCACTATGGAGTGGACAAATGCTGGGAGTGCTAGGCATCCACCTCCCTATGGAGTGGACAATGCTGGGAGTGATAGGCATTCAACCCTCTATGGGGTGGACACCGGTGGGAGTGATAGACATCCACCCCCTATGGGGTGGACAATGCTGGGAGTGATAGGCATCCACACCCTATGGGGTGGACACCGGTTGGAGTGATAGGCATCCACCCCCTATGGGGTGGACACCAGTGCCTGGGGTGGATACTGGTGGGAGTGATAGGCATCGACCCCCTATGGAGTGGACAATGCTGGGAGTGCTAGGCATCCACCTCCTTATGGAGTGGCCAATGCTGGGAGTGATAGGCATTCACCCCCCTATGGGGTGGACACCGGTGGGAGTGCTAGGCATCCATCCCCCTTTGGGGTGGACACTGGTAGGAGTGATAGGCATCCACCACCTATTGGGGTGGACAATGCTGGGAGTGATAGGCATTCACCCTCCTATGGGGTGGACACAGGTGGGAGTGATAGGCATCTACCCCCCTATGGGGTGCACACCAGTGGGAGTGATAGGCATCCACCCCCCATGGGATGGACACTGCTGGGAGTGATAGGCATCCAACCCCCAATATGGTGGACACCGGTGGGAGTGATAGGCATCCTCCCCCTATGTGATGGACAATGCTGGGAGTGATAGGCATCTAACCCCCTATGGGGTGGTCACCAGTGGGAGTGCTAGGCATCCACCACTCTATGGGGTGGACAATGCTGGGAGTGATAGGCATCCACCTCCTTATGGAGTGGCCAATGCTGGGAGTGATAGGCATTCACCCCCCTATGGGGTGGACACCGGTGGGAGTGCTAGGCATCCATCCCCCTTTGGGGTGGACACTGGTAGGAGTGATAGGCATCCACCACCTATTGGGGTGGACAATGCTGGGAGTGATAGGCATCCACCCCCCTATGGGGTGGTCACCGGTGGGAGTGCTAGGCATCCACCACTCTATGTGGTGGACAATGCTGGGAGTGATAGGCATCCACCCCCCTATGGGGTGGACACCGGTGGGAGTGCTAGGCATCCACCCCCCTATGGGGTGGACAATGCTGCGAGTGATAGGCATTCACCCTCCTATGGGGTGGACACCGGTGGGGGTGATAGGCATCCACCCCTATGGGGTGGACACCAGTAGGAGTGATAGACATTCACCCCCTATGGGGTGGACAATGCTGGGAGTGATAGGCATCCACCCCCATGGGGTGGACACCGGTGGGAGTGATAGGCATCCACTCCTCTATAGGGGGACACAGGTGGGAGTGATAGGCATCCACCCCCTATGGGGTGGACACCGGTGGGAGTGATAGACATCCACACCCTATGGGTTGGACAATGCCGGGAGTGCTAGGCATTCACCCCTATGGGGTGGACAATGTTGGGAGTGATAGGCATCCACCCCTATGGGGTGGACACAGGTGGGAGTGCTAGGCATCCACCCCCTATGGGGTGGACAATGCTGGGAGTGAAAGGCATCCACCCCCTATCCGGTGGACACCGGTGGGAGTGATAGGCATCCACCGCCCTATGGGATGGACACTGCTGGGAGTGATAGGCATCCACCCCCAATAGGGTGGACACCGGTGGGAGTGATAGGCATCCACCCCCTATGTGGTGGACAATGCTGGGAGTGATAGGCATCTAACTCCCTATGGGGTGGTCACCAGTGGGAGTGCTAGGCATCCACCACTCTATGGGGTGGACAATGATGGGAGTGATAGGCATCCACCCCCCTATGGGGTGGACAATGCTGGGAGTGATAGGCATTCACCCCCCTATGGGGTGGACACCGGTGGGGGTGATAGTCATCCACGGCCTATGGGGTGGACAATGCTGGGAGTGATAGGCATCCACCCCTATGGGGTGGACACCAGTAGGAGTGATAGGCATCCACCCCCTATGGGGTGGAAAATGCTGGGAGTGATAGGCATTCACCCCACTATGGGGTGGACACCGGTGGGGGTGATAGTCATCCACGGCCTATGGGGTGGACAATGCTGGGAGTGATAGGCATCCACCCCTATGGGGTGGACACCAGTAGGAGTGATAGGCATCCACCCCCTATGGGGTAGACAATGCTGGGAGTAATAGGCATCCACCCCCATGGGGTGGACACCGGTGGAAGAGATAGGCATCCACCCCCCATAGGGGGCACAGGTGGGAGTGACAGGCATCCATCCCCTATGGGGTGGACACCGGTGGGAGTGATAGGCATCCACCCCTATGGGTTGGACAATGCTGGGATTGCTAGGCATTCACCCCCTATGGAGTGGACAATGCTGGGAGTGATAGGCATCCAACCCCTATGGGGTGGACAAAGGTGGGAGTGCTAGGCATTCACCCCCCTATGGGATGGATACCGGTGGGAGTGATAGGCATCCACCCCCTATGGGGTGGACAATGCTGGGAGTGATAGGCATCCACACCCTATGGGGTGGACACCGGTTGGAGTGAGAGGCATCCTCCACCCTATGGGGTGGACACTGGTGAGAGTGATAGGCATCCAACCACCTATGGGCTGGGCAATGCTGGGAGTGATAGTCAACCACCCCCTATGGGGTGGACACCGGTGGGGGTGATAGGCATCCATCCCCCTTTGGGGTGGACACTGGTAGGAGTGATAGGCATCCACCACCTATTGGGGTGGACAATGCTGGGAGTGATAGGCATTCACCCTCCTATGGGGTGGACACAGGTGGGAGTGATAGGCATCTACCCCCCTATGGGGTGCACACCAGTGGGAGTGATAGGCATCCACCCCCCATGGGATGGACACTGCTGGGAGTGATAGGCATCCAACCCCCAATATGGTGGACACCGGTGGGAGTGATAGGCATCCTCCCCCTATGTGATGGACAATGCTGGGAGTGATAGGCATCTAACCCCCTATGGGGTGGTCACCAGTGGGAGTGCTAGGCATCCACCACTCTATGGGGTGGACAATGCTGGGAGTGATAGGCATCCACCCCCCTATGGGGTGGACAATGCTGGGAGTGATAGTCATTCACCCCCCTATGGGGTGGACACCAGTGGGGGTGATAGTCATCCACGGCCTATGGGGTGGACAATGCTGGGAGTGATAGGCATCCACACCTATGGTGTGGACACCGGTTGGAGTGAGAGGCATCCTCACCCTATGGGGGGACACTGGTGGGAGTGATAGGCATCCACCCCCTATGGGGTGGACAATGCTGGAAGTGATAGACATCCACCCCCTATGGGGTGGTCACCGGTGGGAGTGCTAGGCATCCACCACTCTATGTGGTGGACAATGATGGGAGTGATAGGCATCCACCCCCTATGGGGTGGACACCGGTGGGAGTGCTAGGCATCCACCGCCCTATGGGGTGGACAATGCTGGGAGTGATAGGCATTCACCCTCCTATGGGGTGGACACCGGTGGGGGGTGATAGGCATCCACCCCTATGGGGTGGACACCAGTAGGAGTGATAGACATTCACCCCCATGGGGTGGACAATGCTGGGAGTGATAGGCATCCACCCCCCCATGGGGTGCACACCAGTGGGAGTGAAAGGCATCCACGCCCTATGGTTTGGACAATGCCGGGAGAGCTAGGCATTCACCCCCTATGGGGTGGACAATGTTGGGAGTGATAGGCATCCACCCCCTATGGGGTGGACACAGGTGGGAGTGCTAGGCATCCACCCCCCTATGGGGTGGACAATGCTGGGAGTGAAAGGCATCCACCCCCCTATCCGGTGGACACCGGAGGGAGTGATAGGCATCCACCGCCCTATGGGATATACACCGGTGGGAGTGATAGGCATCCACCCCCCATGGGATGAACACTGCTGGGAGTGATAGGCATCCACCCCCCAATGGGGTGGACACCGGTGGGAGTGATAGGCATCCACCCCCTATGTGGTGGACAATGCTGGGAGTGATAGGCATCTAACCCCCTATGGGGTGGTCACCAGTGGGAGTGCTAGGCAATCCACCACTCTATGGGGTGGACAATGCTGGGAGTGATTGGCATCCACCCCCCTATGGGGTGGACAATGCTGGGAGTGATATGCATTCACCCCCTATGGGGTGGACAATGTTGGGAGTGATAGGCATCCACCCCCTATGGGGTGGACACAGGTGGGAGTGCTAGGCATCCACCCCCCTATGGGGTGGACAATGCTGGGAGTGAAAGGCATCCACCCCCCTATCCGGTGGACACCGGAGGGAGTGATAGGCATCCACCGCCCTATGGGATATACACCGGTGGGAGTGATAGGCATCCAACCCCCATGGGATGAACACTGCTGGGAGTGATAGGCATCCACCCCCATGGGGTGGACACCGGTGGAAGAGATAGGCATCCACCCCCCATAGGGGGCACAGGTGGGAGTGACAGGCATCCATCCCCCTATGGGGTGGACACCGGTGGGAGTGATAGGCATCCACCCCCTATAGGTTGGACAATGCTGGGATTGCTAGGCATTCACCCCACTATGGAGTGGACAATGCTGGGAGTGCTAGGCATCCACCTCCCTATGGAGTGGACAATGCTGGGAGTGATAGGCATTCACCCCTCTATGGGGTGGACACCGGTGGGAGTGATAGACATCCACCCCCTATGGGGTGGACAATGCTGGGAGTGATAGGCATCCACACCCTATGGGGTGGACACCGGTTGGAGTGATAGGCATCCACCCCCTATGGGGTGGACACCAGTGCCTGGGGTGGATACTGGTGGGAGTGATAGGCATCGACCCCCTATGGAGTGGACAATGCTGGGAGTGCTAGGCATCCACCTCCTTATGGAGTGGCCAATGCTGGGAGTGATAGGCATTCACCCCCTATGGGGTGGACACCGGTGGGAGTGATAGGCATCCATCCCCTATGGGGTGGACAATGCTGGGAGTGATAGGCATCCACCCCCTATGGGGTGGTCACCGGTGGGAGTGCTAGGCATCCACCACTCTATGTGGTGGACAATGCTGGGAGTGATAGGCATCCACCCCCTATGGGGTGGACACCGGTGGGAGTGCTAGGCATCCACCCCCTATGGGGTGGACAATGCTGGGAGTGATAGGCATTCACCCTCCTATGGGGTGGACACCGGTGGGGGTGATAGGCATCCACCCCTATGTGGTGGACAATGCTGGGAGTGATAGGCATCTAACTCCCTATGGGGTGGAAACCAGTAGGAGTGATAGACATTCACCCCCTATGGGGTGGACAATGCTGGGAGTGATAGGCATCCACCCCCCATGGGGTGGACACCGGTGGGAGTGATAGGCATCCACTCCTCTATAGGGGGACACAGGTGGGAGTGATAGGCATCCACCCCCTATGGGGTGGACACCGGTGGGAGTGATAGACATCCACACCCTATGGGTTGGACAATGCCGGGAGTGCTAGGCATTCACCCCCTATGGGGTGGACAATGTTGGGAGTGATAGGCATCCACCCCTATGGGGTGGACACAGGTGGGAGTGCTAGGCATCCACCCCCTATGGGGTGGACAATGCTGGGAGTGAAAGGCATCCACCCCCTATCCGGTGGACACCGGTGGGAGTGATAGGCATCCACCGCCTATGGGATGGACACTGCTGGGAGTGATAGGCATCCACCCCCCAATAGGGGGACACCGGTGGGAGTGATAGGCATCCACCCCCTATGTGGTGGACAATGCTGGGAGTGATAGGCATCTAACTCCCTATGGGGTGGTCACCAGTGGGAGTGCTAGGCATCCACCACTCTATGGGGTGGACAATGATGGGAGTGATAGGCATCCACCCCCTATGGGGTGGACAATGCTGGGAGTGATAGGCATTCACCCCCTATGGGGTGGACACCGGTGGGGGTGATAGTCATCCACGGCCTATGGGGTGGACAATGCTGGGAGTGATAGGCATCCACCCCTATGGGGTGGACACTAGTAGAAGTGATAGGCATCCACCCCCTATGGGGTGGAAAATGCTGGGAGTGATAGGCATTCACCCCACTATGGGGTGGACACCGGTGGGGGTGATAGTCATCCACGGCCTATGGGGTGGACAATGCTGGGAGTGATAGGCATCCACCCCTATGGGGTGGACACCAGTAGGAGTGATAGGCATCCACCCCCTATGGGGTAGACAATGCTGGGAGTGATAGGCATCCACCCCCATGGGGTGGACACCGGTGGAAGAGATAGGCATCCACCCCCATAGGGGGCACAGGTGGGAGTGACAGGCATCCATCCCCCTATGGGGTGGACACCGGTGGGAGTGATAGGCATCCACCCCTATGGGTTGGACAATGCTGGGATTGCTAGGCATTCACCCCCTATGGGGTGGACAATGCTGGGAGTGATAGGCATTCACCCTCCTATGGGGTGGACACCGGTGGGGGTGATAGGCATCCACCCCTATGGGGTGGACACCAGTAGGAGTGATAGACATTCACCGCCTATTGGGGTGGACAATGCTGGGAGTGATAGGAATCCACCCCCTATGGGGTGAACACCAGTGGGAGTGATAGGCATCCAACTCCTATGGGGTTGACAACGGTGGGAGTGATAGGCATCCACCTCCCTATAGGGGGACACAGTTGGGAGTGATAGGAATCTACCCCCTATGGGATGGACAATGCTGGGAGTGATAGGCATCCACCCCCTATGGTGTGGACACTGCTGGGAGTGATAGGCATCCACCCCCTATGGGGTGGACACTGAGTGGGAGTGATAGGCCTCAACCCCCTATGGGGAGGACAATGCTGGGAGTGATAGGAATCCACCCCCTATGGGGTGGACACCAGTGGGAAGGATAGGCATCCAACCCCCGATGGGGTTGACAACGGTGGGAGTGATAGGCATCTACCCCTCAATGGGGTGGATAATGCTGGGAGTTATAGGCATCCACCCCCCTATGGGGTGGACACTGGTGGGAGTGCTAGGCATACACCCCCCTAAGGGGTGGACAATGCTGGGAGTGATAGGCATCCACCACCCTATGGGGTGGACACCGATGGCTGTGCTAGGCATCCTCCCCCTATGGGGTGGACAATGCTGGGTGTGATAGGCATCAACCCCCTATGGGATGGACACCAGTGGTAGTGATGGGCATCCACCCCCTATGGGGTGGACATCAGTAGGAGTGATAGGCAGCCATCCCCCTATGGGGTGGACAATGCTGGGAGTGATAGGCATCCACCCCCTATGGGGTGGACACCATTGGGAGTGATAGGCATCCACCCCCTATGGGGTGGACACCGGTGCCTGGGGTGGATACTGGTGGGAGTGATAGGCATCCACCCCTATGGAGTGGACAATGCTGGGAGTGCTAGGCATCCACCTCCTTATGGAGTGGCCAATGCTGGGAGTGATAGGCATTCACCCCCTATGGGGTGGACACCGGTGGGAGTGATAGGCATCCACCCCCTATGGGGTGGACAATGCTGGGAGTGATAGGCATCCACCCCCTATGGGGTGGTCACCGGTGGGAGTGCTAGGCATCCACCACTCTATGTGGTGGACAATGCTGGGAGTGATAGGCATCCACCCCCTATGGGGTGGACACCGGTGGGAGTGCTAGGCATCCACCCCCCTATGGGGTGGACAATGCTGGGAGTGATAGGCATTCACCCTCCTATGGGGTGGACACCAGTGGGGGTGATAGGTATCCACCCCTATGGGGTGGACACCAGTAGGAGTGATAGACATTCACCCCCTATGGGGTGGACAATGCTGGGAGTGATAGGCATCCGCCCCCCACATGAGGTGGACACCGGTGGGAGTGATAGGCATCCACTCCTCTATAGGGGGGACACAGATGGGAGTGATAGGCATCCACCCCCCTATGGGGTGGACACCGGTAGGAGTGATAGACATCCACACCCTATGGGTTGGACAATGCCGGGAGTGCTAGGTATTCACCCCCTATGGGGTGGACAATGTTGGGAGTGATAGGCATCCACCCCCTATGGGGTGAACACAGGTGGGAGTGCTAGGCATCCACCCCCCTATGGGGTGGACAATGCTGGGAGTGAAAGGCATCCACCCCCTATCCGGTGGACACCGGTGGGAGTGATAGGCATCCACCGCTCTATGGGATGCACACCGGTGGGAGTGATAGGCATCCACCCCCCATGGGATGGACACTGCTGGGAGTGATAGGCATCCACCCCCCAATGGGGTGGACACCGGTGGGAGTGATAGGCATCCACCCCTATGTGGTGGACAATGCTGGGAGTGATAGGCACCTTACTCCCTATGGGGTGGTCACCAGTGGGAGTGCTAGGCATCCACCACTCTATGGGGAGGACAATGATGGGAGTGATAGGCATCCACCCCCTATGGGGTGGACAATGCTGGGAGTGATAGGCATTCACCCCCTATGGGGTGGACACCGGTGGGGGTGATAGTCATCCACGCCCTATGGGGTGGACAATGCTGGGAGTGATAGGCATCCACCCCCTATGGGGTGGACACCAGTAGGAGTGATAGGCATCCTCCCCCTATGGGGTGGACAATGCTGGGAGTGATAGGCATCAACCCCCTATGGGCTGGGCAATGCTCGGAGTGATAGGAAACCACCACCCTATGGGGTGGACACCGATGGCTGTGCTAGGCATCCTCCCCCGATGGGGTTGACAACGGTGGGAGTGATAGGCATCTACCCCTCAATGGGGTGGATAATGCTGGGAGTTATAGGCATCCACCCCCTATGGGGTGGACACTGGTGGGAGTGCTAGGCATACACCCCCTAAGGGGTGGACAATGCTGGGAGTGATAGGCATCCACCACCCTATGGGGTGGACACCGATGGCTGTGATAGGCATCCTGCCCCCTATGGGGTGGACAATGCTGGGAGTGATAGGCATCAACCCCCTATGGGATGGACACCAGTGGTAGTGATGGGCATCCACCCCCTATGGGGTGGACATCAGTAGGAGTGATAGGCATCCATCCCCCTATGGGGTGGACAATGCTGGGAGTGATAGGCATCCACCCCGCTATGGGGTGGACACCAGTGGGAGTGATAGGCATCCACCCCTCTATGGGGTGTACACCGGTGCCTGGGGTGGATACTGGTGGGAGTGATAGGCATCCACCCCCTATGGAGTGGACAATGCTGGGCGTGCTAGGCATCCACCTCCTTATGGAGTGGCCAAGCTGGGAGTGATAGGCATTCACACCCCTATGGGGTGGACACCGGTGGGAGTGATAGGCATCCACCCCCTATGGGGTGGACAATGCTGGGAGTGATAGGCATCCACCCCCTATGGGCTGGTCACCGGTGGGAGTGCTAGGCATCCACCACTCTATGTGGTGGACAATGCTGGGAGTGATAGGCATCCACCCCCTATGGGGTGGACACCGGTGGGATTGCTAGGCATCCACCCCCTATGGGGTGGACAATGCTGGGAGTGATAGGCATTCACCCTCCTATGGGGTGGACACCGGTGGGGGTGATAGGCATCCACCCCTATGGGGTGGACACCAGTAGGAGTGATAGACATTCACCCCCTATGGGGTGGACAATGCTGGGAGTGATAGGCATCCACCCCCATGGGGTGGACACCGGTGGGAGTGATAGGCATCCACTCCTCTATAGGAGGGACACAGGTGGGAGTGATAGGCATCCACCCCCCTATGGGGTGGACACCGGTGGGAGTGATAGACATCCACACCCTATGGGTTGGACAATGCCGGGAGTGCTAGGCATTCACCCCCTATGGGGTGGACAATGTTGGGAGTGATAGGCATCCACCCCCTATGGGGTGGACACAGGTGGGAGTGCTAGGCATCCACCCCCCTATTGGGTGGACAATGCTGGGAGTGAAAGGCATCCACCCCCCTATCCGGTGGACACCGGTGGGAGTGATAGGCATCCACCGCCCTATGGGATGGACACTGCTGGGAGTGATAGGCATCCACCCCCAATAGGGTGGACACCGGTGGGAGTGATAGGCATCCACCCCTATGTGGTGGACAATGCTGGGAGTGATAGGCATCTAACTCCCTATGGGGTGGTCACCAGTGGGAGTGCTAGGCATCCACCACTCTATGGGGTGGACAATGATGGGAGTGATAGGCATCCACCCCCCTATGGGGTGGACAATGCTGGGAGTGATAGGCATTCACCCCCCTATGGGGTGAACACCGGTGGGGGTGATAGTCATCCACGGCCTATGGGGTGGACAATGCTGGGAGTGATAGGCATCCACCCCCTATGGGGTGGACACCAGTAGGAGTGATAGGCATCCACCCCCTATGGGGTGGAAAATGCTGGGAGTGATAGGCATTCACCCCACTATGGGGTGGACACCGGTGGGGGTGATAGTCATCCACGGCCTATGGGGTGGACAATGCTGGGAGTGATAGGCATCCACCCCTATGGGGTGGTCACCAGTAGGAGTGATAGGCATCCACCCCCTATGGGGTAGACAATGCTGGGAGTGATAGGCATCCACCCCCATGGGGTGGACACCGGTGGAAGAGATAGGCATCCACCCCCCATAGGGGGGCACAGGTGGGAGTGACAGGCATCCATCCCCCTATGGGGTGGACACCGATGGGAGTGATAGGCATCTACCCCCTATGGGTTGGACAATGCTGGGATTGCTAGGCATTCACCCCCTATGGGGTGGACAATGCTGGGAGTGATAGGCATCCAACCCCTATGGGGTGGACAAAGGTGGGAGTGCTAGGCATCCACCCCCTATGGGATGGATACCGGTGGGAGTGATAGGCATCCACCCTCTATGGGGTGGACAATGCTGGGAGTGATAGGCATCCACACCCTATGGGGTGGACACCGGTTGGAGTGAGAGGCATCCTCCACCCTATGGGGTGGACACTGGTGAGAGTGATAGGCATCCACCCACCTATGGGCTGGGCAATGCTGGGAGTGATAGGCAACCACCCCCTATGGGGTGGACACCGGTGGGGGTGATAGGCATCCATCCCCCTTTGGGGTGGACACTGGTAGGAGTGATAGGCATCCACCACCTATTGGGGTGGACAATGCTGGGAGTGATAGGAATCCACCCCCTATGGGGTGAACACCAGTAGGAGTGATAGGCAGCCACCCCCTATGGGGTGGACAATGCTGGGAGTGATAGGCATCCACACCCTATGGGGTGGACACCGGTTGGAGTGATAGGCATCCACCCCCTATGGGGTGGACACCAGTGCCTGGGGTGGATACTGGTGGGAGTGATAGGCATCGACCCCCTATGGAGTGGACAATGCTGGGAGTGCTAGGCATCCACCTCCTTATGGAGTGGCCAATGCTGGGAGTGATAGGCATTCACCCCCTATGGGGTGGACACCGGTGGGAGTGATAGGCATCCATCCCCTATGGGGTGGACAATGCTGGGAGTGATAGGCATCCACCCCCTATGGGGTGGTCACCGGTGGGAGTGCTAGGCATCCACCACTCTATGTGGTGGACAATGCTGGGAGTGATAGGCATCCACCCCCTATGGGGTGGACACCGGTGGGAGTGCTAGGCATCCACCCCCTATGGGGTGGACAATGCTGGGAGTGATAGGCATTCACCCTCCTATGGGGTGGACACCGGTGGGGGTGATAGGCATCCACCCCTATGTGGTGGACAATGCTGGGAGTGATAGGCATCTAACTCCCTATGGGGTGGAAACCAGTAGGAGTGATAGACATTCACCCCCTATGGGGTGGACAATGCTGGGAGTGATAGGCATCCACCCCCCATGGGGTGGACACCGGTGGGAGTGATAGGCATCCACTCCTCTATAGGGGGACACAGGTGGGAGTGATAGGCATCCACCCCCTATGGGGTGGACACCGGTGGGAGTGATAGACATCCACACCCTATGGGTTGGACAATGCCGGGAGTGCTAGGCATTCACCCCCTATGGGGTGGACAATGTTGGGAGTGATAGGCATCCACCCCTATGGGGTGGACACAGGTGGGAGTGCTAGGCATCCACCCCCCTATGGGGTGGACAATGCTGGGAGTGAAAGGCATCCACCCCCCTATCCGGTGGATACCGGTGGGAGTGATAGGCATCCACCGCCCTATGGGATGGACACTGCTGGGAGTGATAGGCATCCACCCCCCAATAGGGGGACACCGGTGGGAGTGATAGGCATCCACCCCTATGTGGTGGACAATGCTGGGAGTGATAGGCATCTAACTCCCTATGGGGTGGTCACCAGTGGGAGTGCTAGGCATCCACCACTCTATGGGGTGGACAATGATGGGAGTGATAGGCATCCACCCCCTATGGGGTGGACAATGCTGGGAGTGATAGGCATTCACCCCCTATGGGGTGGACACCGGTGGGGGTGATAGTCATCCACGGCCTATGGGGTGGACAATGCTGGGAGTGATAGGCATCCACCCCTATGGGGTGGACACTAGTAGAAGTGATAGGCATCCACCCCCTATGGGGTGGAAAATGCTGGGAGTGATAGGCATTCACCCCACTATGGGGTGGACACCGGTGGGGGTGATAGTCATCCACGGCCTATGGGGTGGACAATGCTGGGAGTGATAGGCATCCACCCCTATGGGGTGGACACCAGTAGGAGTGATAGGCATCCACCCCCTATGGGGTAGACAATGCTGGGAGTGATAGGCATCCACCCCCATGGGGTGGACACCGGTGGAAGAGATAGGCATCCACCCCCCCATAGGGGGGCACAGGTGGGAGTGACAGGCATCCATCCCCCTATGGGGTGGACACCGGTGGGAGTGATAGGCATCCACCCCCTATGGGTTGGACAATGCTGGGATTGCTAGGCATTCACCCCCTATGGGGTGGACAATGCTGGGAGTGATAGGCATTCACCCTCCTATGGGGTGGACACCGGTGGGGGTGATAGGCATCCACCCCTATGGGGTGGACACCAGTAGGAGTGATAGACATTCACCGCCTATTGGGGTGGACAATGCTGGGAGTGATAGGAATCCACCCCCTATGGGGTGAACACCAGTGGGAGTGATAGGCATCCAACTCCCTATGGGGTTGACAACGGTGGGAGTGATAGGCATCCACCTCCCTATAGGGGGGACACAGTTGGGAGTGATAGGAATCTACCCCCTATGGGATGGACAATGCTGGGAGTGATAGGCATCCACCCCCCTATGGTGTGGACACTGCTGGGAGTGATAGGCATCCACCCCCTATGGGGTGGACACTGGTGGGAGTGATAGGCCTCAACCCCCCTATGGGGAGGACAATGCTGGGAGTGATAGGAATCCACCCCCTATGGGGTGGACACCAGTGGGAAGGATAGGCATCCAACCCCCGATGGGGTTGACAACGGTGGGAGTGATAGGCATCTACCCCTCAATGGGGTGGATAATGCTGGGAGTTATAGGCATCCACCCCCCTATGGGGTGGACACTGGTGGGAGTGCTAGGCATACACCCCTCTAAGGGGTGGACAATGCTGGGAGTGATAGGCATCCACCACCCTATGGGGTGGACACCGATGGCTGTGCTAGGCATCCTCCCCCTATGGGGTGGACAATGCTGGGTGTGATAGGCATCAACCCCCTATGGGATGGACACCAGTGGTAGTGATGGGCATCCACCCCCTATGGGGTGGACATCAGTAGGAGTGATAGGCAGCCATCCCCCTATGGGGTGGACAATGCTGGGAGTGATAGGCATCCACCCCCTATGGGGTGGACACCATTGGGAGTGATAGGCATCCACCCCCCTATGGGGTGGACACCGGTGCCTGGGGTGGATACTGGTGGGAGTGATAGGCATCCACCCCCTATGGAGTGGACAATGCTGGGAGTGCTAGGCATCCACCTCCTTATGGAGTGGCCAATGCTGGGAGTGATAGGCATTCACCCCCTATGGGGTGGACACCGGTGGGAGTGATAGGCATCCACCCCCTATGGGGTGGACAATGCTGGGAGTGATAGGCATCCACCCCCTATGGGGTGGTCACCGGTGGGAGTGCTAGGCATCCACCACTCTATGTGGTGGACAATGCTGGGAGTGATAGGCATCCACCCCCTATGGGGTGGACACCGGTGGGAGTGCTAGGCATCCACCCCCTATGGGGTGGACAATGCTGGGAGTGATAGGCATTCACCCTCCTATGGGGTGGACACCAGTGGGGGTGATAGGTATCCACCCCTATGGGGTGGACACCAGTAGGAGTGATAGACATTCACCCCCTATGGGGTGGACAATGCTGGGAGTGATAGGCATCCGCCCCCACATGAGGTGGACACCGGTGGGAGTGATAGGCATCCACTCCTCTATAGGGGGACACAGATGGGAGTGATAGGCATCCACCCCCTATGGGGTGGACACCGGTAGGAGTGATAGACATCCACACCCTATGGGTTGGACAATGCCGGGAGTGCTAGGTATTCACCCCCTATGGGGTGGACAATGTTGGGAGTGATAGGCATCCACCCCCTATGGGGTGAACACAGGTGGGAGTGCTAGGCATCCACCCCCCTATGGGGTGGACAATGCTGGGAGTGAAAGGCATCCACCCCCTATCCGGTGGACACCGGTGGGAGTGATAGGCATCCACCGCTCTATGGGATGCACACCGGTGGGAGTGATAGGCATCCACCCCCCATGGGATGGACACTGCTGGGAGTGATAGGCATCCACCCCCCAATGGGGTGGACACCGGTGGGAGTGATAGGCATCCACCCCCTATGTGGTGGACAATGCTGGGAGTGATAGGCACCTTACTCCCTATGGGGTGGTCACCAGTGGGAGTGCTAGGCATCCACCACTCTATGGGGTGGACAATGATGGGAGTGATAGGCATCCACCCCCCTATGGGGTGGACAATGCTGGGAGTGATAGGCATTCACCCCCCTATGGGGTGGACACCGGTGGGGGTGATAGTCATCCACGCCCTATGGGGTGGACAATGCTGGGAGTGATAGGCATCCACCCCCTATGGGGTGGACACCAGTAGGAGTGATAGGCATCCTCCCCCTATGGGGTGAACAATGCTGGGAGTGATAGGCATCAACCCCCCCTATGGGCTGGGCAATGCTCGGAGTGATAGGAAACCACCACCCTATGGGGTGGACACCGATGGCTGTGCTAGGCATCCTCCCCCCGATGGGGTTGACAACGGTGGGAGTGATAGGCATCTACCCCTCAATGGGGTGGATAATGCTGGGAGTTATAGGCATCCACCCCCCTATGGGGTGGACACTGGTGGGAGTGCTAGGCATACACCCCCTAAGGGGTGGACAATGCTGGGAGTGATAGGCATCCACCACCCTATGGGGTGGACACCGATGGCTGTGATAGGCATCCTGCCCCCTATGGGGTGGACAATGCTGGGAGTGATAGGCATCAACCCCCTATGGGATGGACACCAGTGGTAGTGATGGGCATCCACCCCCTATGGGGTGGACATCAGTAGGAGTGATAGGCATCCATCCCCCTATGGGGTGGACAATGCTGGGAGTGATAGGCATCCACCCCGCTATGGGGTGGACACCAGTGGGAGTGATAGGCATCCACCCCTCTATGGGGTGTACACCGGTGCCTGGGGTGGATACTGGTGGGAGTGATAGGCATCCACCCCCTATGGAGTGGACAATGCTGGGCGTGCTAGGCATCCACCTCCTTATGGAGTGGCCAAGCTGGGAGTGATAGGCATTCACACCCCTATGGGGTGGACACCGGTGGGAGTGATAGGCATCCACCCCCTATGGGGTGGACAATGCTGGGAGTGATAGGCATCCACCCCCTATGGGCTGGTCACCGGTGGGAGTGCTAGGCATCCACCACTCTATGTGGTGGACAATGCTGGGAGTGATAGGCATCCACCCCCTATGGGGTGGACACCGGTGGGATTGCTAGGCATCCACCCCCTATGGGGTGGACAATGCTGGGAGTGATAGGCATTCACCCTCCTATGGGGTGGACACCGGTGGGGGTGATAGGCATCCACCCCTATGGGGTGGACACCAGTAGGAGTGATAGACATTCACCCCCTATGGGGTGGACAATGCTGGGAGTGATAGGCATCCACCCCCATGGGGTGGACACCGGTGGGAGTGATAGGCATCCACTCCTCTATAGGAGGGACACAGGTGGGAGTGATAGGCATCCACCCCCCTATGGGGTGGACACCGGTGGGAGTGATAGACATCCACACCCTATGGGTTGGACAATGCCGGGAGTGCTAGGCATTCACCCCCTATGGGGTGGACAATGTTGGGAGTGATAGGCATCCACCCCTATGGGGTGGACACAGGTGGGAGTGCTAGGCATCCACCCCCTATTGGGTGGACAATGCTGGGAGTGAAAGGCATCCACCCCCTATCCGGTGGACACCGGTGGGAGTGATAGGCATCCACCGCCCTATGGGATGGACACTGCTGGGAGTGATAGGCATCCACCCCCCAATAGGGTGGACACCGGTGGGAGTGATAGGCATCCACCCCCTATGTGGTGGACAATGCTGGGAGTGATAGGCATCTAACTCCCTATGGGGTGGTCACCAGTGGGAGTGCTAGGCATCCACCACTCTATGGGGTGGACAATGATGGGAGTGATAGGCATCCACCCCCTATGGGGTGGACAATGCTGGGAGTGATAGGCATTCACCCCCTATGGGGTGAACACCGGTGGGGGTGATAGTCATCCACGGCCTATGGGGTGGACAATGCTGGGAGTGATAGGCATCCACCCCCTATGGGGTGGACACCAGTAGGAGTGATAGGCATCCACCCCCTATGGGGTGGAAAATGCTGGGAGTGATAGGCATTCACCCCACTATGGGGTGGACACCGGTGGGGGTGATAGTCATCCACGGCCTATGGGGTGGACAATGCTGGGAGTGATAGGCATCCACCCCTATGGGGTGGTCACCAGTAGGAGTGATAGGCATCCACCCCCTATGGGGTAGACAATGCTGGGAGTGATAGGCATCCACCCCCATGGGGTGGACACCGGTGGAAGAGATAGGCATCCACCCCCCATAGGGGGGCACAGGTGGGAGTGACAGGCATCCATCCCCCTATGGGGTGGACACCGATGGGAGTGATAGGCATCTACCCCCTATGGGTTGGACAATGCTGGGATTGCTAGGCATTCACCCCCTATGGGGTGGACAATGCTGGGAGTGATAGGCATCCAACCCCTATGGGGTGGACAAAGGTGGGAGTGCTAGGCATCCACCCCCTATGGGATGGATACCGGTGGGAGTGATAGGCATCCACCCTCTATGGGGTGGACAATGCTGGGAGTGATAGGCATCCACACCCTATGGGGTGGACACCGGTTGGAGTGAGAGGCATCCTCCACCCTATGGGGTGGACACTGGTGAGAGTGATAGGCATCCACCCACCTATGGGCTGGGCAATGCTGGGAGTGATAGGCAACCACCCCCTATGGGGTGGACACCGGTGGGGGTGATAGGCATCCATCCCCCTTTGGGGTGGACACTGGTAGGAGTGATAGGCATCCACCACCTATTGGGGTGGACAATGCTGGGAGTGATAGGAATCCACCCCCTATGGGGTGAACACCAGTAGGAGTGATAGGCAGCCACCCCCTATGGGATGGACAATGCTGGGAGTGATAGGCATCCACCGCCTATGGGGTGGACACCAGTGGGAGTGATAGGCATCCAACCCCCTATGGGGTTGACAACGGTGGGAGTGATAGGCATCTACCCTCAATGGGGTGGACAATGCTGGGGGTAATAGGCATCCACCCCCTATGGGGTGGACACTGGAGGGAGTGCTAGGCATCCACCCCTAAGGAGTGGACAATGCTGGGAGTGATAGGCATCCACCACCCTATGGGGTGGACACCAGTGGCTGTGCTAGGCATCCTCCCCCTATGGGGTGGACAATGCTGGGAGTGATAGGCATCAACCCCCTATGGGATGGACACCAGTAGTAGTGATAGGCATCCACCCCCCTATGGGGTGGAGATTGGTAGGAGTGATAGGCATCTATCCCCCTATGGGGTGGACAATGCTGGGAGTGATAGGCATCCACCCCCCTATGGGGTGGACACCAGTGGGAGAGATAGGCATCCACCCCCCTATGGGGTGGACACAGGTGCCTGGGGTGGATACTGGTGGGAGTGATAGGCATCCACCCCACTATGGAGTGGACAAATGCTGGGAGTGCTAGGCATCCACCTCCCTATGGAGTGGGCAATGCTGGGAGTGATAGGCATTCAACCCTCTATGGGATGGACACCGGTGGGAGTGATAGACATCCACCCCCTATGGGGTGGACAATGCTGGGAGTGATAGGCATCCACACCCTATGGGGTGGACACCGGTTGGAGTGATAGGCATCCACCCCCTATGGGGTGGACACCAGTGCCTGGGGTGGATACTGGTGGGAGTGATAGGCATCGACCCCCTATGGAGTGGACAATGCTGGGAGTGCTAGGCATCCACCTCCTTATGGAGTGGCCAATGCTGGGAGTGATAGGCATTCACCCCCTATGGGGTGGACACCGGTGGGAGTGATAGGCATCCATCCCCTATGGGGTGGACAATGCTGGGAGTGATAGGCATCCACCCCCTATGGGGTGGTCACCGGTGGGAGTGCTAGGCATCCACCACTCTATGTGGTGGACAATGCTGGGAGTGATAGGCATCCACCCCCCTATGGGGTGGACACCGGTGGGAGTGCTAGGCATCCACCCCCCTATGGGGTGGACAATGCTGCGAGTGATAGGCATTCACCCTCCTATGGGGTGGACACCGGTGGGGGTGATAGGCATCCACCCCTATGAGGTGGACACCAGTAGGAGTGATAGACATTCACCCCCTATGGGGTGGACAATGCTGGGAGTGATAGGCATCCACCCCCCCATGGGGTGGACACCGGTGGGAGTGATAGGCATCCACTCCTCTATAGGGGGACACAGGTGGGAGTGATAGGCATCCACCCCCTATGGGGTGGACACCGGTGGGAGTGATAGACATCCACACCCTATGGGTTGGACAATGCCGGGAGTGCTAGGCATTCACCCCTATGGGGTGGACAATGTTGGGAGTGATAGGCATCCACCCCCTATGGGGTGGACACAGGTGGGAGTGCTAGGCATCCACCCCCCTATGGGGTGGACAATGCTGGGAGTGAAAGGCATCCACCCCCCTATCCGGTGGACACCGGTGGGAGTGATAGGCATCCACCGCCCTATGGGATGGACACTGCTGGGAGTGATAGGCATCCACCCCCCAATAGGGTGGACACCGGTGGGAGTGATAGGCATCCACCCCCTATGTGGTGGACAATGCTGGGAGTGATAGGCATCTAACTCCCTATGGGGTGGTCACCAGTGGGAGTGCTAGGCATCCACCACTCTATGGGGTGGACAATGATGGGAGTGATAGGCATCCACCCCCCTATGGGGTGGACAATGCTGGGAGTGATAGGCATTCACCCCCCTATGGGGTGGACACCGGTGGGGGTGATAGTCATCCACGGCCTATGGGGTGGACAATGCTGGGAGTGATAGGCATCCACCCCCTATGGGGTGGACACCAGTAGGAGTGATAGGCATCCACCCCCTATGGGGTGGAAAATGCTGGGAGTGATAGGCATTCACCCCACTATGGGGTGGACACCGGTGGGGGTGATAGTCATCCACGGCCTATGGGGTGGACAATGCTGGGAGTGATAGGCATCCACCCCTATGGGGTGGACACCAGTAGGAGTGATAGGCATCCACCCCCTATGGGGTAGACAATGCTGGGAGTAATAGGCATCCACCCCCATGGGGTGGACACCGGTGGAAGAGATAGGCATCCACCCCCCCATAGGGGGGCACAGGTGGGAGTGACAGGCATCCATCCCCCTATGGGGTGGACACCGGTGGGAGTGATAGGCATCCACCCCCTATGGGTTGGACAATGCTGGGATTGCTAGGCATTCACCCCCTATGGAGTGGACAATGCTGGGAGTGATAGGCATCCAACCCCTATGGGGTGGACAAAGGTGGGAGTGCTAGGCATTCACCCCCTATGGGATGGATACCGGTGGGAGTGATAGGCATCCACCCCTATGGGGTGGACAATGCTGGGAGTGATAGGCATCCACACCCTATGGGGTGGACACCGGTTGGAGTGAGAGGCATCCTCCACCCTATGGGGTGGACACTGGTGAGAGTGATAGGCATCCAACCACCTATGGGCTGGGCAATGCTGGGAGTGATAGTCAACCACCCCTATGGGGTGGACACCGGTGGGGGTGATAGGCATCCATCCCCCTTTGGGGTGGACACTGGTAGGAGTGATAGGCATCCACCACCTATTGGGGTGGACAATGCTGGGAGTGATAGGCATTCACCCTCCTATGGGGTGGACACAGGTGGGAGTGATAGGCATCTACCCCCTATGGGGTGCACACCAGTGGGAGTGATAGGCATCCACCCCCATGGGATGGACACTGCTGGGAGTGATAGGCATCCAACCCCCAATATGGTGGACACCGGTGGGAGTGATAGGCATCCTCCCCCTATGTGATGGACAATGCTGGGAGTGATAGGCATCTAACCCCCTATGGGGTGGTCACCAGTGGGAGTGCTAGGCATCCACCACTCTATGGGGTGGACAATGCTGGGAGTGATAGGCATCCACCCCCCTATGGGGTGGACAATGCTGGGAGTGATAGTCATTCACCCCCCTATGGGGTGGACACCAGTGGGGGTGATAGTCATCCACGGCCTATGGGTTGGACAATGCTGGGAGTGATAGGCATCCACACCCTATGGTGTGGACACCGGTTGGAGTGAGAGGCATCCTCACCCTATGGGGGGACACTGGTGGGAGTGATAGGCATCCACCCCCTATGGGGTGGACAATGCTGGAAGTGATAGACATCCACCCCCTATGGGGTGGTCACCGGTGGGAGTGCTAGGCATCCACCACTCTATGTGGTGGACAATGATGGGAGTGATAGGCATCCACCCCCTATGGGGTGGACACCGGTGGGAGTGCTAGGCATCCACCGCCCTATGGGGTGGACAATGCTGGGAGTGATAGGCATTCACCCTCCTATGGGGTGGACACCGGTGGGGGTGATAGGCATCCACCCCTATGGGGTGGACACCAGTAGGAGTGATAGACATTCACCCCCATGGGGTGGACAATGCTGGGAGTGATAGGCATCCACCCCCCCATGGGGTGGACACCAGTGGGAGTGATAGGCATCCACGCCCTATGGGTTGGACAATGCCGGGAGAGCTAGGCATTCACCCTCCTATGGGGTGGACACAGGTGGGAGTGATAGGCATCTACCCCCCTATAGGGTGCACACCAGTGGGAGTGAAAGGCATCCACGCCCTATGGTTTGGACAATGCCGGGAGAGCTAGGCATTCACCCCCTATGGGGTGGACAATGTTGGGAGTGATAGGCATCCACCCCCTATGGGGTGGACACAGGTGGGAGTGCTAGGCATCCACCCCCTATGGGGTGGACAATGCTGGGAGTGAAAGGCATCCACCCCCTATCCGGTGGACACCGGAGGGAGTGATAGGCATCCACCGCCCTATGGGATATACACCGGTGGGAGTGATAGGCATCCACCCCCATGGGATGAACACTGCTGGGAGTGATAGGCATCCACCCCCAATGGGGTGGACACCGGTGGGAGTGATAGGCATCCACCCCCTATGTGGTGGACAATGCTGGGAGTGATAGGCATCTAACCCCCTATGGGGTGGTCACCAGTGGGAGTGCTAGGCAATCCACCACTCTATGGGGTGGACAATGCTGGGAGTGATAGGCATCCACCCCCCTATGGGGTGGACAATGCTGGGAGTGATAGGCATTCACCCCCTATGGGGTGGACAATGTTGGGAGTGATAGGCATCCACCCCCTATGGGGTGGACACAGGTGGGAGTGCTAGGCATCCACCCCCCTATGGGGTGGACAATGCTGGGAGTGAAAGGCATCCACCCCCCTATCCGGTGGACACCGGAGGGAGTGATAGGCATCCACCGCCCTATGGGATATACACCGGTGGGAGTGATAGGCATCCAACCCCCATGGGATGAACACTGCTGGGAGTGATAGGCATCCACCCCCCATGGGGTGGACACCGGTGGAAGAGATAGGCATCCACCCCCCCATAGGGGGGCACAGGTGGGAGTGACAGGCATCCATCCCCCTATGGGGTGGACACCGGTGGGAGTGATAGGCATCCACCCCCTATAGGTTGGACAATGCTGGGATTGCTAGGCATTCACCCCACTATAGAGTGGACAATGCTGGGAGTGCTAGGCATCCACCTCCCTATGGAGTGGACAATGCTGGGAGTGATAGGCATTCACCCCTCTATGGGGTGGACACCGGTGGGAGTGATAGACATCCACCCCCTATGGGGTGGACAATGCTGGGAGTGATAGGCATCCACACCCTATGGGGTGGACACCGGTTGGAGTGATAGGCATCCACCCCCCTATGGGGTGGACACCAGTGCCTGGGGTGGATACTGGTGGGAGTGATAGGCATCGACCCCCTATGGAGTGGACAATGCTGGGAGTGCTAGGCATCCACCTCCTTATGGAGTGGCCAATGCTGGGAGTGATAGGCATTCACCCCCCTATGGGGTGGACACCGGTGGGAGTGATAGGCATCCATCCCCTATGGGGTGGACAATGCTGGGAGTGATAGGCATCCACCCCCCTATGGGGTGGTCACCGGTGGGAGTGCTAGGCATCCACCACTCTATGTGGTGGACAATGCTGGGAGTGATAGGCATCCACCCCCCTATGGGGTGGACACCGGTGGGAGTGCTAGGCATCCACCCCCCTATGGGGTGGACAATGCTGGGAGTGATAGGCATTCACCCTCCTATGGGGTGGACACCGGTGGGGGTGATAGGCATCCACCCCTATGGGGTGGACACCAGTAGGAGTGATAGACATTCACCCCCTATGGGGTGGACAATGCTGGGAGTGATAGGCATCCACCCCCCCATGGGGTGGACACCGGTGGGAGTGATAGGCATCCACTCCTCTATAGGGGGGACACAGGTGGGAGTGATAGGCATCCACCCCCCTATGGGGTGGACACCGGTGGGAGTGATAGACATCCACACCCTATGGGTTGGACAATGCCGGGAGTGCTAGGCATTCACCCCCTATGGGGTGGACAATGTTGGGAGTGATAGGCATCCACCCCTATGGGGTGGACACAGGTGGGAGTGCTAGGCATCCACCCCCCTATGGGGTGGACAATGCTGGGAGTGAAAGGCATCCACCCCCCTATCCGGTGGACACCGGTGGGAGTGATAGGCATCCACCGCCCTATGGGATGGACACTGCTGGGAGTGATAGGCATCCACCCCCCAATAGGGGGACACCGGTGGGAGTGATAGGCATCCACCCCCTATGTGGTGGACAATGCTGGGAGTGATAGGCATCTAACTCCCTATGGGGTGGTCACCAGTGGGAGTGCTAGGCATCCACCACTCTATGGGGTGGACAATGATGGGAGTGATAGGCATCCACCCCCTATGGGGTGGACAATGCTGGGAGTGATAGGCATTCACCCCCTATGGGGTGGACACCGGTGGGGGTGATAGTCATCCACGGCCTATGGGGTGGACAATGCTGGGAGTGATAGGCATCCACCCCTATGGGGTGGACACTAGTAGAAGTGATAGGCATCCACCCCCTATGGGGTGGAAAATGCTGGGAGTGATAGGCATTCACCCCACTATGGGGTGGACACCGGTGGGGGTGATAGTCATCCACGGCCTATGGGGTGGACAATGCTGGGAGTGATAGGCATCCACCCCTATGGGGTGGACACCAGTAGGAGTGATAGGCATCCACCCCCTATGGGGTAGACAATGCTGGGAGTGATAGGCATCCACCCCCATGGGGTGGACACCGGTGGAAGAGATAGGCATCCACCCCCCATAGGGGGCACAGGTGGGAGTGACAGGCATCCATCCCCCTATGGGGTGGACACCGGTGGGAGTGATAGGCATCCACCCCCTATGGGTTGGACAATGCTGGGATTGCTAGGCATTCACCCCCTATGGGGTGGACAATGCTGGGAGTGATAGGCATCCAACCCCTATGGGGTGGACAAAGGTGGGAGTGCTAGGCATTCACCCCCCTATGGGATGGATACCGGTGGGAGTGATAGGCATCCACCCCCTATGGGGTGGACAATGCTGGGAGTGATAGGCATCCACACCCTGTGGGGTGGACACCGGTTGGAGTGAGAGGCATCCTCCACCCTATGGGGTGGACACTGGTGAGAGTGATAGGCATCCAACCACCTATGGGCTGGGCAATGCTGGGAGTGATAGTCAACCACCGCCTATGGGGTGGACACCGGTGGGGGTGATAGGCATCCATCCCCTTTGGGGTGGACACTGGTAGGAGTGATAGGCATCCACCACCTATTGGGGTGGACAATGCTGGGAGTGATAGGCATTCACCCTCCTATGGGGTGGACACAGGTGGGAGTGATAGGCATCTACCCCCTATGGGGTGCACACCAGTGGGAGTGATAGGCATCCACCCTCCATGGGATGGACACTGCTGGGAGTGATAGGCATCCAACCCCCAATATGGTGGACACCGGTGGGAGTGATAGGCATCCTCCCCCTATGTGATGGACAATGCTGGGAGTGATAGGCATCTAACCCCCTATGGGGTGGTCACCAGTGGGAGTGCTAGGCATCCACCACTCTATGGGGTGGACAATACTGGGAGTGATAGGCATCCACCCCCCTATGGGGTGGACAATGCTGGGAGTGATAGTCATTCACCCCCCTATGGGGTGGACACCAGTGGGGGTGATAGTCATCCACGGCCTATGGGGTGGACAATGCTGGGAGTGATAGGCATCCACACCCTATGGTGTGGACACCGGTTGGAGTGAGAGGCATCCTCACCCTATGGGGGGGACACTGGTGGGAGTGGTAGGCATCCACCCCCCTATGGGGTGGACAATGCTGGAAGTGATAGGCATCCACCCCCTATGGGGTGGTCACCGGTGGGAGTGCTAGGCATCCACCACTCTATGTGGTGGACAGTGATGGGAGTGATAGGCATCCACCCCCTATGGGGTGGACACCGGTGGGAGTGCTAGGCATCCACCGCCCTATGGGGTGGACAATGCTGGGAGTGATAGGCATTCACCCTCCTATGGGGTGGACACCGGTGGGGGTGATAGGCATCCACCCCTATGGGGTGGACACCAATAGGAGTGATAGACATTCACCCCCATGGGGTGGACAATGCTGGGAGTGATAGGCATCCACCCCCCCATGGGGTGGACACCAGTGGGAGTGATAGGCATCCACGCCCTATGGGTTGGACAATGCCGGGAGAGCTAGGCATTCACCCTGCTATGGGGTGGACACAGGTGGGAGTGATAGGCATCTACCCCCCTATGGGGTGCACACCAGTGGGAGTGAAAGGCATCCACGCCCTATGGTTTGGACAATGCCGGGAGAGCTAGGCATTCACCCCCTATGGGGTGGACAATGTTGGGAGTGATAGGCATCCACCCCCTATGGGGTGGACACAGGTGGGAGTGCTAGGCATCCACCCCCTATGGGGTGGACAATGCTGGGAGTGAAAGGCATCCACCCCCTATCCGGTGGACACCGGAGGGAGTGATAGGCATCCACCGCCCTATGGGATATACACCGGTGGGAGTGATAGGCATCCACCCCCATGGGATGAACACTGCTGGGAGTGATAGGCATCCACCCCCCAATGGGGTGGACACCGGTGGGAGTGATAGGCATCCACCCCCTATGTGGTGGACAATGCTGGGAGTGATAGGCATCTAACCCCCTATGGGGTGGTCACCAGTGGGAGTGCTAGGCATCCACCACTCTATGGGGTGGACAATGCTGGGAGTGATAGGCATCCACCCCCCTATGGGGTGGACAATGCTGGGAGTGATAGGCATTCACCCCCCTATGGGGTGGACACCGGTGGGGGTGATAGTCATCCACGGCCTATGGGGTGGACAATGCTGTGAGTGATAGGCATCCACCCCCTATGGGGTGGACACCAGTAGGAGTGATAGGCATCCACCCCCTATGTAGTGGACAATGCTGGGTGTGATAGGCATTCACCCCCCTATGGGGTGGACACCGGTGTGGGTGATAGTCATCCACAGCCTATGGGGTGGACAATGCTGGGAGTGATAGGCATCCACCCCCTAATGGGTGGACACCAGTAGGAGTGATAGGCATCCACCCCTATGTGGTAGACAATGCTGGGAGTGATAGGCATCCAACCCCATGGGGTGGACACCGGTGGAAGTGATAGGCATCCACCCACCCATAGGGGGCGCAGGTGGCAGTGACAGGCATCCACCCCCTATGGGGTGGACACCGGTGGGAGTGATAGGCATCCACCCCCTATGGGTTGGACAATGCTGGGAGTGCTAGGCATTCACCCCCTATGGGGTGGACAATGCTGGGAGTGATAGGCATCCAACCCCTATTAGGTGGACACAGGTGGGAGTGCTAGGCATCCACCCCCCTATGGGGTGGACACCGGTGGGAGTGATAGGCATCCACCCCCAATGGGGTGGACAATGCTGGGAGTGATAGGCATCCACACCCTATGGGGTGGACACAGGTTAGAGTGAGAGGCATCCTCCACCCTATGGGGTGGACACTGGTGGGAGTGATAGGCATCCACCCACCTATGGGCTGGGCAATGCTGGGAGTGATAGGCAACCACCCCCCTATGGGGTGGACACCGGTGGGGGTGATAGGCATCCACCCCCCTATGGGGTGGACACTGGTTGGAGTGATAGGCATCTACCACCTATTGGGGTGGACAATGCTGAGAGTGATAGGAATCCACCCCCTATGGGGTGAACACCAGTAGGAGTGATAGGCATCCACCCCCTATGGGATGGACAATGCTGGGAGTGATAGGCATCCACCCCCCTATGGGGTGGACACTGGTGGTAGTGATGGGCATCCACCCCCCTATAGGGGGGACACAGGTGGGAGTGATAGGAATCCACCCCCTATGGGATGGACAATGCTGGGAGTGATAGGCATCTGCCCCACTATGGTGTGGACAATGCTGGGAGTGATAGGCATTCACCCCCTATCGGGTGGACACTGGTGGGAGTGATAGGCATCCACCCCCCTATGAGGTGGACAATGCTGGGAGTGATAGGAATCCACCACCTATGGTGTGGACACCAGTGGGAGTGATAGGCATCCACCCCCCTATGGGTGGAGATCGGTAGGAGTGATAGGCATCTATCCCCCTATGGCGTGGACAATGCTGGGAGTGATAGGCATCCACCCCCCTATGGGGTGGACACCAGTGGGAGTGATAGGCATCCACCCCCCTATGGGGTGGACACGGGTGCCTGGGGTGGATACTGGTGGGAGTGATAGGCATCCACCCCACTATGGAGTGGACAATGCTGGGAGTGCTAGGCATCCACCTCCCTATGGAGTGGACAATGCTGGGAGTGATAGGCATTCACCCCTCTATGGGGTGGACACCGGTGGGAGTGATAGACATCCACCCCCTATGGGGTGGACAATGCTGGGAGTGATAGGCATCCACACCCTATGGGGTGGACACCGGTTGGAGTGAGAGGCATCCTCCACCCGATGGGGTGGACACTGGTGGGAGTGATAGACATACACCCCCTATGGGGTGGACAATGGTGGGAGTGATAGTCATCCACCCCCCTATGGGGTGGTCACCGGTGGGAGTGCTAGGCATCCACCACTCTATGTGGTGGACAATGCTGGGAGTGATAGGCATCCACCCCCATATGGGGTGGACAGCGGTGGGAGTGCTAGGCATCCACCCCCCTATGGGGTGGACAATGCTGGGAGTGATAGGCATTCACCCCCCTATGGGTTGGACACTGGTGGGGGTGATAGGCATCCATCCCCTATGGGGTGGACACCACTAGGAGTGATAGGGATCCACCCCCTATGGGGTGGACAATGCTGGGAGTGATAGGCATCCACCCCCCCATTGGGTGGACACCGGTGAGAGTGATAGTCATCCACCCCTCTATAGGGGGGACACAGGTAGGAGTGATAGGCATCCACCCCCCTATGGGGTGGACACCGGTGGGAGTGATAGGCATCCACGCCCTATGGGTTGGACAATGCTGGGAGTGATAGGCATTCATCCCCTATGGGATGGACAATGTTGGGAGTGATAGGCATTCACCCCCTATGGGGTGGACACAGGTGGGAGTGTTGGGCATCCACCCCCCTATGGGGGGGACAATGCTGGGAGTGATAGGCATCCACCACCCTATCCGGTGGACACCGGTGGGAGTGATAGGCATCCACCCCCCTATGGGGTGGACACTGCTGGGAGTGAAAGGCATCCACCCCCCAATGGGGTGGACACCGGTGGAAGTGATAGGCATCCACCCCCCTATATGGTGGACAATGCTGGGAGTGATAGGCATCTACCCCCCTTTGGGGTGGTCACCGGTGGGAGTGCAAGGCATCCACCACTCTGTGGGGTGGACAATGCTGGGAGTGATAGGCATCCACCCCCCTATGGGGTGGACACTGGTAGGAGTGCTAGGCATCCACCTCCCTATGGGGTGGACAATGCTGGGAGTGATAGGCATTCACCCCCCTATGTGGTGGACACCAGTGTGGGTGATAGGCATCCACGGCCTACGGGGTGGACAATGCTGGGAGTGATAGGCATCCACCCCCAATGGGGTGGACACCGGTGGGAGTGATAGGCATCCACCCCCCTATGTGGTGGACAATGCTGGGAGTGATAGGCATCGACCACCCTATGGGGTGGACACCAGTGGCTATGCTAGGCATCCTCCCCCCTATGGGGTGGACAATGCTGGGAGTGATAGGCATCAACCTCCTATGGGATGGACACCAGTGGTAGTGATAGGCATCCACCCCCCTATGGGGTAGAGATCGGTAGGAGTGATAGGCATCTATCCCCCTATGGGGTGGACAATGCTGGGAGTGATAGGCATCCACCCCCCTATGGGGTGGACACCAGAGGGAGTGATAGGCATCCACCCCCCTATGGGGTGGGCACGGGTGCCTGGGGTGGATACTGGTGGGAGTGATAGGCATCCACCCCACTATGGAGTGGACAATGCTGGGAGTGCTAGGCATCCACCTCCCTATGGAGTGGACAATGCTGGGAGTGATAGGCATTCACCCCTCTATGGGGTGGACACCGCTGGGAGTGATAGGCATCCACCCCCTATGTGGTGGACAATGCTGGGGGTGATAGGCATCCACACCCTATGGGGTGGACACCGGTTGGAGTGAGAGGCATCCTCCACCCGATGGGGTGGACACTGGTGGAAGTGATAGACATACACCCCCTATGGGGTGGACAATGCTGGGAGTGATAGTCATCCACCCCCCTATGGGGTGGTCACCGGTAGGAGTGCTAGGCATCCACCACTCTATGTGGTGGACAATGCTAGGAGTGATAGGCATCCACCCCCATATGGGGTGGACACCGGTGGGAGTGCTAGGCATCCACCCCCCTATGGGGTGGACACCGGTGGGGGTGATAGTCATCCACGGCCTATGGGGTGGACAATGCTGGGAGTGATAGGCATCCACCCCCTATGGGGTGGAAACCAGTAGGAGTGATAGGCATCCACCCCCTATGGGGTAGACAATGCTGGGAGTGATAGGCATCCACCCCCCATGGGGTGGACACCGGTGGAAGTGATAGGCATCCACCCCCCATAGGTGGGCACAGGTGGGAGTGACAGGCATCCACCCCCCTATGGGGTGGACACCGGTGGGAGTGATAGGCATCCACCCCCTATGGGTTGGACAATGCTGGAAGTGCTAGGCATTCACCCCCTATCGGGTGGACAATGCTGGGAGTGATAGGCATCCACCCCTATGGGGTGGACACAGGTGGGAGTGCTAGGCATCCACCCCCCTATGGGGTGGACACCGGTGGGAGTGATAGGCATCCACCCCCTATGGGGTGGACAATGCTGGGAGTGATAGGCATCCACACCCTATGGGGTGGACACCGGTTAGAGTGAGAGGCATCCTCCACCCTATGGGGTGGACACTGGTGGGAGTGATAGGCATCCACCCACCTATGGGCTGGGCAATGCTGGGAGTGATAGGCAACCACCCCACTATGGGGTGGACACCAGTGGGGGTGATAGGCATCCACCCCCCTATGGGGTGGACACTGGTAGGTGTGATAGGCATCCACCCACCTATGGGCTGTGCAATGCTGGGAGTGATAGTCAACCACCCCCCTATGGGGTGGACACCGGTGGGGGTGATAGGCATCCACACCCCTATGGGGTGGACACTGGTAGGAGTGATAGGCATCCACCACCTATTGGGGTGGACAATGCTGGGAGTGATAGGAATCCACCCCCTATGGGGTGAACACCAGTAGGAGTGATAGGCATCCACCCCCTATGGGATGGACAATGCTGGGAGTGATAGGCATCTGCCCCACTATGATGTGGACAATGCTGGGAGTGAAAGGCATCCACCCCCTATGGGGTGGACACTGGTGGGAGTGATAGGCATCCACCCCCCTATGAGGTAGACAATGCTGGGAGTGATAGGAATCCACAGCCTATGGGGTGGACACCAGTGGGAGTGATAGGCATCCAACCCCCTATGGGGTTGACAACGGTGGGAGTGATAGGCATCTACCCCTCAATGGGGTGGACAATGCTGGGGTAATAGGCATCCAACCCCCTATGGGGTGGACACTGGAGGGAGTGCTAGGCATCCACCCCCCTTAGGTGTGGACAATGCTGGGAGTGATAGGCATCCACCACCCTATGGGGTGGACACCAGTGGCTGTGCTAGGCATCCTCCCCCCTATGGGGTGGACAATGCTGGGAGTGATAGGCATCAACCCCCTATGGGATGGACACCAGTGGTATTGATAGGCATCCACCCCCCTAGGGGGTGGACAATGCTGGGAGTGATAGGCATCCACCCCCTATGGGGTGGACACTGGTGGGAGTGATAGGCATCCACCCCCCTATGAGGTAGACAATGCTGGGAGTTTTAGGAATCCACCCACTATGGGGTGGACACCAGTGGGAGTGATCGGCATCCAACCCTCTATGGGGTTGACAATGGTGGGAGTGATAGGCATCTACCCCTCAATGGGGTGGACAATGCTGGGAGTTATAGACATCCACCCCCCTAAGGGGTGGACACTGGTGGGAGTGCGAGGCATCCACCCCCCTATGGTGTGGACAATGCTGGGAGTGATAGGCATCCACCACCCTATGGGGTGGACACCGGTGGCTGTGCTAGGCATCCTCCCCCCTATGGGGTGGACAATGCTGGGAGTGATAGGCATCAACCCCCTATGGGATGGACACCAGTGGTAGTGATAGGCGTCCAACCCTCTATGGGGTGGACAATGCTGGGAGTGATAGGCATCCACACCCTATGGTGTGGACACCGGTTGGAGTGAGAGGCATCCTCCACCCTATGGGGGGGACACTGGTGGGAGTGATAGGCATCAACCCCCCTATGGGGTGGACAATGCTGGGAGTGATAGCCATCCACCCCCCTATGGGGTGGTCACCGGTGGGAGTGCTAGGCATCCACCACTCTATGTGGTGGACAATGCTGGGAGTGATAGGCATCCACCCCCCTATGGGGTAGACACCGGTGGGAGTGCTAGGCATCCACCCCCCTATGGGGTGGACAATGCTGGGAGTGATAGGCATTCACCCTCCTATAGTGTGGACACCGGTGGGGGTGATAGGCATCTACCCCTATGGGGTGGACACCAGTAGGAGTGATAGACATTCACCCCCTATGGGGTGGACAATGCTGGGAGTGATAGGCATCCACCCCCCCATGGGGTGGACAACGGTGGGAGTGATAGGCATCCACTCCTCTATAGGGGGGACACAGGTGGGAGGGATAGGCATCCACCCCCCTATGGGGTGGACACCGGTGGGAGTGATAGGCATCCACGCCCTATGGGTTGGACAATGCCGGGAGTGCTAGGCATTCACCCCCTATGGGGTGGACAATGTTGGGAGTGATAGGCATCCACCCCCTATGGGGTGGACACAGGTGGGAGTGCTAGGCATCCAACCCCCGATGGGGTGGACAAATGCTGGGAGTGAAAGGCATCCACCCCCCTATCCGGTGGACACCGGTGGGAGTGATAGGCATCACCGCCCTATGGGATGTACACCGGCGGGAGTGATAGGCATCCACCCCCCATGGGATGGACAATGTTGGGAGTGATAGGCATCCACCCCCTATGGGGTGGACAATGCTGGGAGTGATAGGAATCTGCCCCAATATGGTGTGGACAATGCTGGGAGTGATAGGCATCCACCCCCTATGGGGTGGACACTGGTGGGAGTGATAGGCATCCACCCCCCTATGAGGTGGACAATGCTGGGAGTGATAGGAATCCACCGCCTATGGGGTGGACACCAGTGGGAGTGATAGGCATCCACCCCCCTAAGGGGTGGACAATGCTGGAGTGATAGGCATCCACCACCCTATGGGGTGGACACCAGTGTCTGTGCTAGGCATCCTCCCCCCTATGGGGTGGACAATGCTGGGAGTGATAGGCATCCACCCCCCTTTGGGGTGGACACCGGTAGGAGTGATAGGCATCCACTGCCTATTGGGGTGGACAATGCTGGGAGTGATAGGCATCCACCCCCTATGGGGGGACACCAGTAGGAGAGATAGGCATCCACCCCCTATGGGATGGACAATGCTGGGAGTGATAGGCATCCACCCCCCTATGGGGTGGACACCGGTGGTAGTGATAGGCATCGACCCCCCTATAGGGGGGACACAGGTGGGAGTGATAGGCATCCATCCCCCTATGGGGTGGACAATGCTGGGAGTGATAGGCATACACCCCCCTATGGGGTGGACATCAGTGCGAGTGATAGGCATCCACCCCCCTATGAGGTGGACATTGGTGGGAGTAATAGGTATCCACCCCCCTATGGGGTGAACAATGCTGGGAGTGATAGGCATCCACCCCCCTATGGGGTGGACACCGGTGGGAGTGATAGGCATCCACCCCCTAAGGGGTGGACAATGCTGGGAGTGATAGGCATTCACCCCCCTATGGGGTGGACACCGGTAGGAGTGATAGGCATCCACCCCCTATGGGGTGGACACCGGTGGGGGTGATAGGCATCCACCCCCTATGGGGTGGACACCGGTAGGAGTGATAGGCATCCAATGCCTATTGGGGAGGACACTGGTAGGAGTGATAGGCATCCAATGCCTATTGGGGTGGACAATGCTGGGAGTGATAGGCATCCACGCCCTATGGGGGGGACACCAGTAGGAGAGATAGGCATCCACCCCCTATGGGATGGACAATGCTGGGAGTGATAGGCATCCACACCCTTTGGGGTGGACACCGGTTGGAGTGAGAGGCATCCTCCACCCTATGGGGTGGACACTGGTGGGAGTGGTAGGCATCCACCCCTCTATGGGCTGGGCAATGCTGGGAGTGATAGGCAACCACCCCCCTATGGGGTGGACACCGGTGGGGGTGATAGGCATCCACCCCCCTATGGGGTGGACACTGGTAGGAGTGATAGGCATCCACCGCCTATTGGGGTGGACAATGCTGGGAGTGATAGGAATCCACCCCCTATGGGGTGGACACCAGTAGGAGTGATAGGCATCCACCCCCTATGGGATTGACAATGCTGGGAGTGATAGGCATCCACCCCCCTATGGGGTGAACACCGGTGGTAGTGATAGGCATCCACCCCCCTATAGGGGGGACACAGGTGGGAGTGATAGGCATCCACCCACTATGGGATGGACAATGCTGGGAGTGATAGGCATCCACCCCCCTATGGTGTGGACACTGCTGGGAGTGATAGGCATCCACCCCCTATGGGGTGGACACTGGTGGGAGTGATAGGCCTCAACCCCCCTATGAGGAGGACAATGCTGGGAGTGATAGAAATCCACCCCCTATGGGGCGGACACCAGTGGGAGTGATAGGCATCCAACCCCCTATGGGGTTGACAACGGTGGGAGTGATAGGCACACACCCCACTAAGGGGTGGACAATGCTGGGAGTTATAGGCATCCACCAACCTATGGGGTGGACACCGGTGGCTGTGCTAGGCATCCTCCCCCCTATGGGGTGGACAATGCTGGGAGTGATAGGCATCAACCCCCTATGGGATGGACACCAGTGGTAGTGATAGGCATCCACCCCCCTAAGGGGTGGATATCGGTAGGAGTGATAGGCATCCATCCCCCTATGGGGTAGACAATGCTGGGAGTGATAGGCATCCACCCCCCTATGGGATGGACACTAGTGGGAGTGATAGGCATCCACCCCCCATGGGGTGGACACCGGTGCCTGGGGTGGATACTGGTGGGAGTGATAGGCATCCACCTCCTTTGGAGTGGACAATGCTGGGAGTGCTTGGCATCCACCTCCCTATGGAGTGGACAATGCTGGGAGTGATAGGCATTCACCCCCTATGGTGTGGACACCGCTGTGAGTGATAGGCATCCACACCCTATGGGGTTGGCACCGGTTGGAGTGAGAGGCATCCTCCACCCTATGGTGTGGACACTAGTGGGAGTGATAGGCATCCACCCCCCTATGGGGTGGACAATGCTGGGAGTGATAGGTATCCACCCCCCTATGGGGTGGTCACCGGTGGGAGTGCTAGGCATCCACCACTCTATGTGGTGGACAATGCTGGGAGTGATAGTCATCCACCCCCCTATGGGTTGGACACCGGTGGGAGTGCTAGGCATCCACCCCCCTATGGGTTGGACAATGCTGGGAGTGACAGGCATTCACCCTCCTATGGGGTGGACACCGGTGGGGGTGATAGGCATCCACCCCTATGGGGTAGACACCAGTAGGAGTGATAGGCATTCACCCCCTATGGGGTGGACAATGCTGGTAGTGATAGGCATCCACCCCCCATGGGGTGGACACCGGTGGGAGTGATAGGCATCCACTCCTCTGTAGGGGGGACACAGGTGGGAGTGATAGTCATCCACCCCCCTATGGGGTGGAAACCGGTGGGAGTGATAGGCATCTACGCCCTATGGGTTGGACAATTCCGATAGTGCTTGGCATTCACCCCCTATGCGTTGGACAATTTTGGGATTGATAGGCATCCACCCCCTATGGGGTGGACACAGGTGGGAGTGCTAGGCATCCACCCCCCTATGGGGTGGACAATGCTGGGAGTGATAGGCATCCACCCATCTATCCAGTGGACACCGGTGGGAGTGATAGGCATCCACCTCCCTATGGGATGTACACCGGTGGGAGTGATAGGCATCCACCCCCCATGGGGTGGACATTGCTGGGAGTGATAGGCATCCACCCCCCAATGGGGTGGACACCAGTGGGAGTGATAGACATCCACCCCCCTATGTGGTGGACAATGCTGGGAGTGATAGACATCTATCCCCCTATGGGGTGGTCACCAATGGGAGTGCTATGCATCCACCACTCTATGGGGTGGACAATGCTGGGAGTGATAGGCATCCACCCCCCCTATGTTGGGGACCCCGGTGGGAGTGCTAGGCATCCACCCCCCTATGGGGTGGACAATGCTGGGAGTGATAGGCATTCACCCCCCTATGGGGTGGACCCCGGTGGGGGTGATAGGCATCCACGGCCTATGGGGTGGACAATGCTGGGAGTGATAGGCATTCACCCCTATGGGGTGGACACCAGTAGGAGTGATAGGCATCCACCCCCTATGGGGTGGACAATGCTGGGAGTGATAGGCATCCACCCCCCCATGGGGTGGACACCGGTGGGAGTGATAGGCATCCACCCCCCATATGGGGGACACAGGTGGGAGTGATAGGCATCCACCCCCCTATGGGGTGGACATCAGTGGGAGTAATAGGCATCCATACCCCTATGGGGTGGACAATGCTGGGAGTGATAGGCATACACCACCCTATGGGGTGGACACCAGTGGGAGTGATAGGCATCCACCCCCCTATGGGGTGGACAATGCTGGGAGTGATAGGCATCCACCCCCCTATGGGGTGGTCACCGGTGGGAGTGATAGGCATCCACCCCCCTATGGGCTGGGCAATGCTGGGAGTGATAGGCATCCACCCCCCTATGGGGTGGACACCGGTGGGGGTGATAGGCATCCACCCCCCTATGGGGTGGACACTGGTGGGAGTGATAGGCATCCACCGCCTATTGGGGTGGACAATGCTGGGAGTGCTAGGCATCCACACCCCTATGGGGTGGACACCGGTGGTAGTCATAGGCATCCACCCCCTTATAGGGGGGACGCAGGTGGGAGTGATAGGCATCCACCCCCCTATGGGCTGGACACCAGTGGGAGTGATAGGCATCCACCCCCTATGGGGTGGACACCAGTAGGAGTGATAGGCATCCACCCCCTATGGGGTGGACAATGCTGGGAGTGATAGGCATCCACCCCCCCATGGGGTGGACACCGGTGGGAGTGATAGGCATCCACCCCCCCCATAGGGGGGACACAGGTGGGAGTGATAGGCATCCACCCCCCTATGGGTGGACAACGGTGGGAGTGATAGGCATCCACCCCCTATGGGGTGGACAATGCTGGGAGTGCTAGGCATCCACCCCCTATGGGGTGGAGAATGCTAGGAGTGATAGGCATCCACCCCCTTAGCGGTGGACAGTGGTGGGAGTGCTTGGCATCCACCCCCCTATGTTGTGGACAATGCTGGAAGTGCTAGGCAACCACCCCCCTATCGGGTGGACACCGGTGGGAGTGCTAGGCATCCACCCCCTTATGGGGTGGACAATGCTGGGAGTGATAGGCATCAACCCCCCTATGGGGTAGACACTAGTGGGAGTGATAGGCATCCACCCCCCTATGGGGTGGGCAATGCTGGGAGTGATAGGCATCCACCCCCTTATGGGGTGGACAATGCTGGGAGTGAGAGGCAACCACCCCCTATGGGTGGACACCGGTGGGAGTGATAGGCATCCACCACACCCTTTGCTCTACATTGCTGCAAGAATTCCCTCTTACCCCAATATTGACAGTGGTTTATCACAAACTGTGGGGTCGATTCCGATTCGGGCCGGAAAAAGCACCGACCGACTCGGATCCGGAAAAAATACCGACCGACACGTACCCGTGGCGCCCGACACGCCAAGTACGATGCAAGTCGCGAAAAATCCGACCGACACGTAACGAAACCAAGTCGACCGACCGAGCCGCACGGAAAACAGCAATCCGGCCGGAAAAACACGCGAATCCAACTGACCGACACGCACCCAGAACAAATCCGACCGAAACGTACACGCTAACTCCAAACCGCTAAGTACGATGCAAGGCGCGAAAACCACGAGCGAGTCGGACGGAGGACAAGCCGTACGACCGACACGCATACAAAACCGAGCCGAAGCAACACAATACACCGCGACCGACGCGTACGCAGCATAGAAAACTGCACAAACACAGCGTGAACGAAACGGAAAACACCGTACGAGACCAATGCAGGGTCCGACTCGGTCACAAGAACGTTTCCAACATACACAAACAGCACAAAGGAAAAATCACCCCAAAAAAGGCCAAACATGCAATTACCAAGCCAATAAATACTGGGGGGGTGGGGACAGAGAACAAGGACACACCCACAACTCCACCTATATAAAGGACACCAATCACTACCATGAGCCTTTGCAAATGCCATTCCACTGCCAGCACCCAAGAGAAAGCAACCACACACCCACAGCTCATCCCTCACACAAGCCACACACCATCAGCACACCAACAAATACCTACCTCACATACACCCAGCACAACACACACTCACACACCCTCACCTGCACACCAACACACACATCACCCACCATCACCACCCATCACCATGCCCCCCAAGAAGAATCCCAAGTTCCTAGATAGTGAATTGGAAGTCATGGTAGATGAGATCCTCAGGGTGGAGCCACAGCTGTTTGGCACTCTGGTCCAACAGACCCCCATGTCGCAGAAAACCAAGATGTGGGAGAGGATCATCAACAGGGTGAACGCCCAATCACCATGTCGGCGCACAAAGACGGACATCCAGAACAGGTGGTATGACGTGCGCAGGAGGGTACGGGACATGCTGAAGAAAGACTACATCAACAGCCAACACACCGGCAGTGGCCCTCCTGCCAAGCCAATATACCTCAGGCCCTGGGAGGAGAAGGTGCGGGCCATCCTTCCGCCAGTGAGCGTATATGGACTAGAGGACATCCCAGAGCCTGGTGAGTACACAACAAATGTACACAATAAACTGCCACAAAACACACACATCACTGTCAAGGGGAGAGTCAAACCATGCACTCATAGCAATTACACAGCAACTAGAACAGAATCATCCCAAAATGTGTATGTCAGTCAGATAAACACAACACATGCCATCAAAAAAGTCACATCCAACTGTGCCAACACATGTACAAACACAACCACAACTACAGCTAGGCAGTGGCACAAATAGAACTAACAAACACATCCACACATGTAGCCACCACAACAACACCAACACACAGGGAAGACCACTCAAAGGAAGGAATTCTGTGTATGGTGGCCATGTCAGTGTAGCCAATAGCATCATGGGAGTCGCAGTCACACATATTGCCCGCCCCAAAACTGTCCCATCAACACCACCATGAACCATGCGCACATCACAGGGAGTGGAGAAGGACTCACAAGATGGCTGACACTGGCTACTGCTGTGGGGAGCACAAGGCCCTGCTGCCAACTGTGCACCAACAAACAGCAGGACACCACTGACTGACATCCTGAGAGACAACTTCCACTCCCTGCAATGCAAGCACGTTCTATGGTGGGATATCTGGCTGGCTGGGTGGGAAGGGGGACTTGCAGCACTGACTATAGTCACCAGCACCTCCCCTCACACCCCCCCAACACAAACTCCACAGTACCCACCTGGTAGAATGCAATGCCCTCCATCCTAACACAAGATCCCACAAAGCACCACCACCCTGGGTTATGTTGTGTGAAGCACAGGGACACTCTTGGGACTCTTAGCCAAACAACTGCCAGGACAACACTCCCAGCCATCCTGTCAGCACAGCCAGCCCACCCCACAGGGAAGCAGAGTCAAAAGGAAGGAAGCATGGGCATGCTGGGAAGGGGGTGGAGGCAATAGCATGATGGGAGTCGTAGTCACAGACATTGCTCAGCCTCACAACTGGCCCATCAACACCACCCTGAACCATGCTCACATCACAGGGAGTGGAGAAGGACTCACAAGATGGCTGACACTGGCTACTGCTGTGGGGAGCACAAGGCCCTGCTGCCAACTGTGCACCAACAAACATCAGGACACCACTGACTGACATCCTGAGAGACAACTTACACTCCCTGCAATGCAAGCACGTTCCATGGTGGGATATCTGGCTGGCTGGGTGGGAAGGGGGACTTGCAGCACTGACTATAGTCACCAGCACCTCCCCTCACACCCCCCAACACAAACTCCACAGTACCCACCTGGTAGAATGCAATGCCCTCCATCCTAACACAAGATCCCACAAAGCACCACCACCCTGGGTTATGTTGTGTGAAGCACAGGGACACTCTTGGGACTCTTAGCCAAACAACTGCCAGGACAACACTCCCAGCCATCCTGTCAGCACAGCCAGCCCACCCCACAGGGAAGCAGAGTCAAAGGAAGGAAGCATGGGCATGCTGGGAAGGGGGTGGAGGCAATAGCATGTTGGGAGTCGTAGTCACAGACATTGCTCAGCCTCACAACTGGCCCATCAACACCACCCTGAACCATGCTCACATCACAGGGAGTGGAGAAGGACTCACAAGATGGCTGACACTGGCTACTGCTGTGGGGAGCACAAGGCCCTGCTGCCAACTGTGCACCAACAAACAGCAGGCCACCACTGACTGACATCCTGAGAGACAACTTACACTCCCTGCAATGCAAGCACGTTCCATGGTGGGATATCTGGCTGGCTGGGTGGGAAGGGGGACTTGCAGCACTGACTATAGTCACCAGCACCTCCCCTCACACCCCCCAACACAAACTCCACAGTACCCACCTGGTAGAATGCAATGCCCTCCATCCTAACACAAGATCCCACAAAGCACCACCACCCTGGGTTATGTTGTGTGAAGCACAGGGACACTCTTGGGACTCTTAGCCAAACAACTGCCAGGACAACACTCCCAGCCATCCTGTCAGCACAGCCAGCCCACCCCACAGGGAAGCAGAGTCAAAAGGAAGGAAGCATGGGCATGCTGGGAAGGGGGTGGAGGCAATAGCATGATGGGAGTCGTAGTCACAGACATTGCTCAGCCTCACAACTGGCCCATCAACACCACCCTGAACCATGCTCACATCACAGGGAGTGGAGAAGGACTCACAAGATGGCTGACACTGGCTACTGCTGTGGGGAGCACAAGGCCCTGCTGCCAACTGTGCACCAACAAACAGCAGGACACCACTGACTGACATCCTGAGAGACAACTTACACTCCCTGCAATGCAAGCACGTTCCATGGTGGGATATCTGGCTGGCTGGGTGGGAAGGGGGACTTGCAGCACTGACTATAGTCACCAGCACCTCCCCTCACACCCCCCAACACAAACTCCACAGTACCCACCTGGTAGAATGCAATGCCCTCCATCCTAACACAAGATCCCACAAAGCACCACCACCCTGGGTTATGTTGTGTGAAGCACAGGGACACTCTTGGGACTCTTAGCCAAACAACTGCCAGGACAACACTCCCAGCCATCCTGTCAGCACAGCCAGCCCAACCCACAGGGAAGCAGAGTCAAAAGGAAGGAAGCATGGGCATGCTGGGAAGGGGGAGGAGGCAATAGCATGATGGGAGTCGTAGTCACAGCCCTACATCCCCCACCACATGGCCCAGCAAGCTCACACTCACGCATGCACATCCCACAGAGAGTGGAAAGGCCCATCAAAGATGTCTGACACTGTTGCTGTGTCGTGGGGAGCACAAGGGCATGCTGGGTACTGCACACCAACCAACAGCAGGACACCACTGTCAGCCATCTTGCCATTGCCCTCACACCCACACCCACTGAACTCCACACAAAAGCAAGTAAGTATGGGAATGCTGGCAAGTGGGGTGGAGGCAATGGCATGATGGGAGTCGTAGTCACAGACATAGCTCACCCCCACAACTGTCCCATCAACACCACCCTGAACCATGCTCACATCACAGGGAGTGGAGAAGGACTCACAAGATGGCTGACACTGGCTACTGCTGTGGGGAGCACAAGGCCCTGCTGCCAACTGTGCACCAACAAACAGCAGGACACCACTGACTGACATCCTGAGAGACAACTTACACTCCCTGCAACGCAAGCACGTTCCATGGTGGGATAACTGACTGGCTGGGTGGGTGGGAAGGAGGTCCGGCTGTCAACCAAACACAAGCAATGCAGACCATGTTCACACCCCAGAAAATACATAGAAATGCCCAAATAATGCAGGACAATGTGCCACACCAATATCAACCCCTGACTGTGACGACTTAGGACAATGCAATGTACAGGCCCGCACCCAGAGGCACAGTCACAACTGTCATGTGTGTCAACCATTGATGCCTGCAGAAACATGACATACATTGTTTGTGTCTCCCAAAAACAGGTGATGATGGGGACACAGCAGCAGACGCTGAGGAGTCCCAGTCCCAGGCTCAAGAGGATGCCGAGCTCACTGGCGTCGTACAGCCTCTGTCCTCCTCGGACGATGAAGAACAACCTGGCACATCCGGTGCAAGTCAACATGCAGCACCAGCAGGACCACCAGCTGCAGCACCAGCAGGACCACCAGCTGCACCCCCTGCACCCACCCCTACAACGACTGTCACCACGAATACCATCCCTGCCGACATGGACAGAATAAGGAGCAACACCAGCACAGTGACCCTGGACCAACCTGGGGCCATGGACACCACCACCACCACCAACCCCCAAGGTGGACCAGGGTTATCTGTGCGTGCCACTGCACACACTGCACATGTCAGCAGGGGTGGTGGGAGGGGTGGGAGACAGAGGTCGCTGCTTGCAGACGTTGCTGGTGTGCATGACGACCCACAACTGGTACGCATAGCTGATGCGTACCAGTCCAGCACCGGAGAGCTCAGCCAGGTAGTGGGGCTCCTCAGAGACATTAAACAGCAGCAGGCTGCCCATCATGCCCGCTTGGACTCCCACATGTCCCACGTGGAGTCACACATGTCCCGTGTGGACTCACACATGTCCCGCGTGGAGTCCAAGTGGGATGCACTGCATGAGATGACGGCGGTGCACAGGGACATTTTACAATGCCTCCGCCAGATGAACAGCAACCAGTCCACACCTCCCTGTGTGCCAACAACATCTGGTGCCGAACAAACTGCAACTGCCACAGGGAGGGAGGAGGACTCTGGCGGAGAGTCCCCTGCACCGCAGCAGCCTGCACTTGAGGGCCCCCCCAAGAAGAGGGGTCGTCCGAGGAGGGAAAAGTGAGAGGCCGATGGCCAAGCGCAACTCCCAGGAAGCCTGAACCTGTTCTGGATGTTCGCCTTTGTGCACAGACTGTTCACCCTGTTGACGGCAACACTACTCCCACACATTGCATGGGGAGTACAAGTTGGACCAATGTGTCAGACAACTGTGGCCCCGATACTGGGGATCCTGTCTACCCGGACTTTCAATTCACCTAGGAACTTGGGATTGCAAGATTCATGTACAGCACAACCCATCCTATGCACTATTAACACAAATGTATCACAATAAACACACTAATACACCATACTTGCCTCTGTCGTGATTCCAACGTGGGTGCTGTTATGGGGATGATGAACTGCAAAATTACACAGTGTATGCGAACTGCAACAGCAAGGACAACACAGGCATGTGAGTACAGGCAACGTGACACACATGAGGGAGACACACCACCAGGGCTACACGACACATACACACCTAGGCCATCTGACTCATTGCCTACACTGATGTTGCCAGGGAAGACGGTGCAATGCACAGACACCACACCCATTCCCAGTTGTAGTCAAGTAGCCCACAGGTGCAGTAAGCAAATGGCAGTCAAATGTGTGACCACAGACAACGCACATCACAAAGTGAAGCACAGGTTTATTACACAGTTGCAACATGCCGTAACCACTACAGATGCAAGGTAACCCCACCTGGTAGCGGGCACACAGTCAACAACTGTAGACGGAAGGAAGTCCATGGGTGTGGCGCACATCACCTGTAGGGACACAACAGCTACCAGCCTGGATGTGCAATCACGTCGTCGGTGGACACAGTTGACCAAACGAATCTGAAAGTACCCTGTGAAGGACAGAAATGACACACAGTCAAAAGCAATGGAGTACAGGACAGAACAGCAAAACTCATGCACAATACATGTTACAAGATACCCACCCAGAACCAAGTTAGCATGTCAACACTGTTGGGGAGTACAGCCCACCTGTCACCACACATCGCAACACACATCCAGTCAAGTAGCCCATGGACACACTCCAACAGCACCAGAGCACCACCCACACATCATGCCAACTCACATCATTGACATGACACCTCAGGATACTCACATTCAGCTAAAGAAGTTGGTGATGAGCTGTGTGCGGACATCACCATCACCATCATCATCATCATCATCGTCACTGGCATCGTGGTCCAGGCCAGGATCCTCCACAGGTGGCGGATGTTGGTCATTGTCATCCTGGATGAGAGGCAACTCCTTCCGCACTGCCAGGTTGTGGAGCATGCAGCAGACGATGATAATCTTGCACACTTTCGCAGGGGCATATGGGAGGGACCCTCCGGTCTTGTCCAGGCAGCGGAAGCGGCTCTTCAGGAGACCAAAGGTCCGCTCAATCACTCTCCTGGTCCGACCATGTGCCTCATTGTAGCGCATCTGGGCAGGTGTCACAGGGTTCCTGAGGGGTGTCAGCAACCACGGCATGTTGGGGTATCCCGAGTCACCTACGGCCAGACAAGTGCACATTAGCTGACTTGGAAAAGTGGGCGGAATACTACAGATCAGATCACACACAATGGCACAAAGTCAGTACACACCGACAAGCCAGGCACGCTGGTTCTGCATCTGTGCCATCATCCTGGGGATGCGACTACTCCTCATCACAAAGGCATCGTGTGCTGAACCAGGGAAACGGGCACACACGTGTGTGATGGTCATGTCTGCAAGACACACCACCAGTGCATTGACCGAGTGGTAGTGCTTGCGGTTCCTGTAGGCCTGCTCCTGGGCCTGTGGTGGTACCAAAGCCACATGTGTCCCATCAATGGAGCCAATTACATGCGGCATCCTCCCCAGGGCATAAAAGTCACTCTTCACGTCAGTGAGTCGTCGCAGTCTAGGGAAATAGATGTACCGGTTCAGGAAGAGCAACATTGCCGCCAAAACATCGCGGAGCACACGGCTGAACATGGTCTGTGACATCCCACCAGCAGTCGCCACAGTATGTTGGAAGGTACCGGTGGCAAAGAAGTGTAGGGCTGCCATCACCTTCACCTTGGGGGTCAGCGCTGTAGGATACGGCCGGCCAGGCTGCAAATGTGGGGACAACTGCACTGCCAAATCCTCAATCAGCTGCCTGGTGAAGCGGTACCGTCGGATGCTGTCCCGTTCCACCATCGTTGCCAGGTCTGGGAATGGCCGATGGACAGCAGGAGCCCTGCAGTGCAGAGGAGAAGTAAGCAAGATTGTCAGTCACCCCACATATGCGGCATTGAACACACTCAAGATCCCAACATACATCATTATGAGGCACAACTACATGAAGTGTGCAGTACCGGAAGGACATGTATGGTACATACATGGCCAACATCTGTCAACACGGTCCTACAGGTGGCATCAATTTGTCCCAGGTTGGCCCATTGGATATCATGATGCCGTGTCACAGTTCCCATCTCCTGCTGCCGTGTCACATTCACCCCCCACAGTGACATGTGAGGACAGATGTGCCCCAGGCACCACAGCTCAACGACAGGTACATTCCCAGGGACCCTGTAATGCCACATGGACACTGGCATCACATGGAGTATCATGTGTACACCACAGCAAAACAAACATGACCCCCACAGGTAGTGGCCCCACTTGCCACGGCAGGACAGACATGGACGTCTGTGACACACACGCACAACATCAGAGTCCATGCACACACAACGTGGATGTGGAGACTGTCTCCCATTGTGCACATGAAATCAGAGACATTGTAAACACTACATGCACAAAGACTGTGGAGGTCCATCACTATTGTGCCACTGGGACACCCTGGCTCAAACATACCGTCCCACATGGGACTCACGGGGTATGTGACATGACATACACAAACACCACTGTGAAATGTGACCATGGCACATGCACAGATATGAACAGTTGCACATCACAGTGGTCACGTACACGTAACACCCAGGATCCTGTCCCCATGAACACGTGCACAGCCTGGGGGTGGCTGCCCACAGGTGACACCCACAGGACAACATGTACACCAACATACACACAATAGGAAATGCAGCCTTACATGCCTTATGATAAGGTTTGGACAGGCTGTCGTGATGTAGGTGTGCCCCTCACTCCCTGGGAGCTATCTGTGGCTGGCATATGTCCATCTGAGACAGGCATGCTGACATATGCCAGTCACATGTACAGTGATGCGTTGTACTGCAATGGACCGATCGGTGCCTCCGGCCGGCCCATTGCTTTCAATGTGTGGGGGTACGCGTTGTACCCCTGTGCGCGTTGAACTGCAATGGACCGATCGGTGCCTCCGGCCGGCCCATTGCTTTCAATGTGTGCGGGTACGCGTTGTACCCCTGTGCGCGTTGAACTGCAATGGACCGATCGGTGCCTCCGGCCGGCCCATTGCTTTCAATGTGTGCGGGTACGCGTTGTACCCCTGTGCGCGTTGAACTGCAATGGACCGATCGGTGCCTCCGGCCGGCCCATTGCTTTCAATGTGTGCGGGTACGCGTTGTACCCCTGTGCGCGTTGAACTGCAATGGACCGATCGGTGCCTCCGGCCGGCCCATTGCTTTCAATGTGTGCGGGTACGCGTTGTACCCCTGTGCGCGTTGAACTGCAATGGACCGATCGGTGCCTCCGGCCGGCCCATTGCTTTCAATGTGTGCGGGTACGCGTTGTACCCCTGTGCGCGTTGAACTGCAATGGACCGATCGGTGCCTCCGGCCGGCCCATTGCTTTCAATGTGTGCGGGTACGCGTTGTACCCCTGTGCGCGTTGTACCGCAATGGACCGATCGGTGCGCACCCATTGACAATGGGCTTGCCTGGCAACGGACGCGTTTTCGAATTTCGAACGAGTCGGTTGCTGGAAAATCAGTTGGTCACCCACAACAATGTTGCAAAATCATGTATGTCATGAAGTTGAAGATTTGAAGGATGCTGTGGGCGTGTTTTGGTGCTGCTATTCCATGGATTGGCCAGATTCAGAAGATGCAAACGACTTGGACCTATCACTTTGGACACAAGGGACAGTATCTGCCTCTCCAGCACATATATATTGCTGGCTGTTCCCCTGAGAGCCCACTTGCCTGCACTACATGCTCCAAGACGACATCTGCCACTGCACTGCTGCTGTCTCTGCCCCTCTGGACCCTGCAATGGCACGTACTGTGGAGAGAGCCCCAGCCTTCAGCCTTGAAGAGAACCAGGCCCTGCTGGACAGCCTACTTCCACAGTACAGCAAGCTGTATGGGACACCAGGGGAGCAGGTGAGTGTCCTGTGCACTGCCTTTCTGAATGTGCATTTTGTCTGACTAGCAAGGCTGAGAGTCTGCACGCCACTGGCTAGCAGGCTCACTGAGTAGTTGTCACCCCCCATAGTGTGTAGTGACTTGCACTGGACAGGTATGGTGCAGTGACAGTGCTTCTGAACAGGGTTTTACTCCCCATGCAATGATACCATGTAGTGACTTCTGGAAAACTGTCCATGGGCAGCCGTGCACTGCCTGTGTACACCATGTGCCCCTGTGATTGCGACATGTATATGCAACTGTGTCATGCACGGATATGTTGCATGTGTAGTAATGGCCTTATCACTTTGTCATCCTGACAGGCTTCTGCCCATCGGAAGCAGGAGATCTGGAAGGACATCGTCCGGGCTGTCCGGTCCGTGGGGGTCTACAAGCGCCGGATCCGCAACTGCCAAAAGAGGTGGCAGGACCTTCGGGGCTGGACCCGGAGGATTGCACGGGTCCAGCTGAAGCTGTCGCCTCCTCGCAGGAGGGGCGGAACACGGACCCTGACCCCCACATGCTCAGGATCCTGGCGGTGGTCTTTCCAGACCTGGATGGGCAGCTGAAGGCCAGAGAGCAGCAAGGAGGGGGTGAGTCAAAGACTGCACTGTGAACTCTGTCTAACATGCTATGTGCCCTCCTCGGGCCTGGTTAAACTGCCACAGTACAGCAGTCATGTTGTCCAGGAGCCATGTCCCTCTATTGTGCACTGCCCACTCCTCATCTGATACCCAGGTGTGGCCCTTACATGCAGGGAATTCTGTCACTTAGGACTGTGTCCTTGCAGTTTGCTTGACTCAAGGTGGGAGACAGCATCTGTTTCCCTGACTCTGTGGTGGGCATCATGGGTGGGTCCATTGCTTACACAATGCCTGTATTCTGACATGTATTCAGCGTGTTACTTTGATCTGTGGTCCAATTGCTGAGCTGATCCACCACATGTGGCTGGGGTATCTGGCACACACCCATGCTGCGGGTGGGAACAATGTTTGGGCCCCAGGAGTATGTATATGACGTGTGTCACACATACTTAGCCAGCTGCCTACAGTCCAGGGCTCATCCCTCATTCATGTGGGGCTGGACAGTCATGCCTACTCCAGGCCATACAATACACTCTGTACTCCCACTCCCGTGTATCAGCTGACACATTGTGCGCAGTGATTTGACCCCTCAGGTGTCTGCCTCTGTGTCAGTGTGCTGTGGATTAGTCGCCAGGACTGCTGTGGAGTTTCTTGGTAGGGGCTCAGCATGCCACTGGAGATGTGACCATAGGAGACGATACTTGTGTGTCACATAGGTGTCTGATCAGCTGCCCATGCAGACTGGGGCATGTGAATGTGAAGTTCAGGCAGCTGTTCCCCATTCACAGCAGAGTGTGAGGGGCTCAGGTTCAGAGGGTAGTGTCACAGGTCTCCCATATGTCCAATAGGTATGACCTGGACAGATGAGGGTTAAGAGGATGTGTTGTGGGGGGATGTACATGTGCACTTGTGCAGCTCCAGGACTTGCATTCCCCATGACCTACTATTGTGACACAGTGCAGAGTGTTGTTGTCTGGCTGCAAAGTCATACATCACTGAGACAGTGATGTATGACTTTGCAGTCATGCCTCCGCCATGGCATGTGTCTACTGATTGGTGAGCCTGCAGGGGAGTGACATGTGCTACATGCACACCATAGTGGCGCTGGCTATCAGGACATGGGTGCATCATGGTGTCTGTCGCTGGTATGCATCACATGCATTTCCTATTTGACTCTGGGCATCCCTTTCATCCGGAAACCTGTACTGACTCAGTGGCAAGAGCTGTGATGTGTGCATGTCCACATGCCACACCGTGTCCTCTGCACTGTCCAACTACTGTGTACTTGGTGCATGTGTCCACACTGGGGTGTTGCAATCCAACAGACACCAGACAGATGGGTGCAAGGCCATGTGGGATGTGAGTGCCATGCTTGGCATCAGACTGACAATTGGCTTCTCCTGTTCAGTTAGGGCACTTTTAGCAATGTACAACTAATGATGCCAGGGCTTGCTCTGTGATGTGCTGTGCTCACAGTGGTGTGTGCGTTTTGTGCAGGTGACTGATGTCTGTCTGTTTCCCCATTGTTTGCAGATACATCCACGGCCACGGAAGGGGACAGCTCCACGGACCAGGAGGAGCCAGAGAGCCAGACTGGGTCAGCAGCCGAGAGTGGTCGGAGGGACCCAGTGGCACGGAGGGCGAGGGAGCCACACCGAGGAGTCCTCAGCAGCATCCACCTCAGCTGAGGACCAGAGCAACTCGGAGGATGACTCCCTTGTGGAGGCGGGTGTCAGCAGCCACCACACCCCAGCTAGTGTTGCTGTCCCCGCCACCACCAGCACCACCACCGCCCTCCCATCGGCTCCCATTCCCCAGGTCCGTGGAGGCTCCCATGTCCGGGAGCGTGTCTCCTTTGGGCCAGGCACCGCAGCCCCTGCCCCTGTGTCCCCTGCTGCCCTGAGTGAGGAGTCTGTGTACCTCCTTCGCCAGCTCCATGTAGGCCAGACAGCCATGCTGAGTGTCCTCCATGCGCACACCGCGCTGTTGACTCAGCTGGTGTCGTTCATGGAGGGCATCTCATCGGGCATGTCTGACCTACAGAGGGGCAATAGGTCCATGGACTCCTCCCTGATGGCAGCAGTGTCCCTCCTCAAACGGTCCCTCACCCCTCCTGCCTCTGCTCCATCCACACTCCCCAGCACCTTACCCATCCCAAGCACACACCCACCGGCACAGGCACACACCAGCGCACACACATCCAGCACACTGACACACACGCCAATGACAAAACGCACACGCACGCACATTCAGGGGACTGAAGCCAGACTCACAGGGGATGGGGCCCTGGAACACACACACGCATCCACATGCACTGCGCAGTCCTCAGTTCCCTCTCCCTCCAAAGCACCCTCCCTTGCCTCACCTGCAACCCCAAAGTCACAGCAGCTCTTCCTCTGTGACCTCGGCCTCTTCCCCACCGATGAAGCTGCTCCAGCATCCCGGGGGAAGAGGAAGCCCACCCACACGGAGCAGAGTGCCCCTCGCCCCCGGACACCCTCCCCCAGGCGCAGACGGACTGAGGCCCCCACCCGCAAGTCCCCCGGAGTCCTAAGAGCAAGACCCCGCCACCGCCCTGCAGCTCAGGCACAAGGTCTCCGTCCTCCATCCCTCAGGCCCCCACTGCACAGGTGCCCCCACCACACCCTGCCCCAGGTTCCCCACCCACAGATATACCATCCCCAAGAGGATCAGGCCTTCTCCCCCTGCCACTTGCTCTCCCAGCACCACACCCCCGCTGCGCTTGTCTGTGCCACTGATGTGGTGAGGGTGTCCTCCCCCTCTGTCCAACCCACCTTGCCTGTTCCCCATTCTCCTCCCCTGGAGGTAGGCACTGCAGTGGAGTCCACTACCGCCCTGTCTGACTTGGGCACTGCAGTGGCGGACCTGTCCACTCCATCTGCAGGGTCCACTGCAGTTGTGCCGCCACCCACGACATCTGAGTCATGCCCCCAGTTGTGCCGGCACACACCATGTCAGACACCTCCACTGCAGTTGTCAGTGGCTCTCCAGCACCCACCACCCCTTCCCTGACTCCCCCTGGTGAGCCCTGATCCTGTCCCTGCGGTGCCTGGCCTGCCCCCGGTTGCCCCTCCTAGTGGATTGTCCCTGGTTTTGTGCAGGCATGCGTAGGGTGACATCTGCCAGTGTCACCCTGTTTGAACTTTGACAATGGACTGGCCATTGGCCTTTGCTCTTTTTTTCTGGACGTCGTTTTCATTCAACACATATGCTGAATAAAGCAACTTTCTTTTCTCTAGTGCTCATGCTTCAGATGTACATGTTGTTGGTGCTGCTAACCATGCCCTTGCTGCAGTGATGGTGATATCTGGTCTCATGATTATGAAGTGTTACTGTGCAGGAACCCATGTGGTCCAGTGGGAATGTGTCCTATCATGTGGTGTATCCATGTCATCCATAGCAGCATCTGAGGGTGTCATGTGTTCAGTATTTGGCAATGGGATTTCCTACTTACATTAGCAATTTCATATCTGTGGCTTCCACCCCTGCACATCTGTTGTGCCTGCCATTGTTGGATTTGTCTACTTCCCTGACCGTGTTGCCATCTCTACTGGACATGCAGGTTTGGGCATCAATGGGGAAGGACTCATCCGTGTAGTCAGTGCAACATTGCTATACAAGTGTGTTGGATCTGTGCTGATGATTCCGTTGGCACATCCATGACCAGGCTGATGTGACGGGAGCCCTCATTTGGTGCTAATTGTTGATTGTGTGACCAAGTGCTCAGCTGACATGATGGGGCCCTACTGAGGCAACATATGGCACAGCTTTCCTCACACAGGAGTGGAGTCCCCTCATGGCAGTGTGTACACGTGTGACATTGCCTGCGCCCAAGGTGTGTGTTGTATGTGCATGTCTGTGTGTTCACTTCCATTTATCTGCGCATGCTGTGATCCCTAGTGTTGTACCTGTTTGTGATGCTTGCTGACTTGAGCTATGTTCCCCCAAAGTCTTCTCCCTGTGTTCTCTGTGATGTGGGTGCATGGCACATTACTGGTCATCAGGGTGTCACCCATAGGTGTGTTTGCTGTCAGGGCTGAGTTTGTGTGCAGACGCAGATGGGTCACAGTCAGGTTTCCCCTTGGCACTTGTTGTTTGCCCCTGTCATGTGATTTTCAGTTCGTGTTATCTTTAAGTTATTGTGACACGTTGTGTGTGTGACTGCTGGCACTCCTCAGGGTCCGGGCTGCGATGTTGGTTGTTGTCTATGTGTGTTCTTTGTGGGTGACCTTGGCTTCTTCATTGGTGTGTGACTGTGGCTGGGATCCCATTGGTTGGTGTGGTATCGCCGTCATGTCCATGTACAGCGTAGTGTGCAGTTTTTCAGACATTCAGGAGTCTTGTTGAGTGGCCATGTGTGATGTGTTTCTGCACCTTGGTTCCCACCCACCACCCTGGAATAGTCATGGGTGCATGTGCAATGTCACCAGTGCATGTGTACTTCACTGCTGCACATTGTTGGAGGTCGAGGGGTGTGGTCTTGAGTGTGTGCAGATGGGAGTTGTTGCCCAGCTAGACCCCTGCCTCCATGTTGGCCTTGGCTTACTGGCCATGCTGATTGATTTGTGCTTGTGTCGGTGAGATGGTAGTTTGTTGCTCAGGACACATGACTGTGGTTCACAGTGTGAACCACATTCAGCTTTGTCATCAGAGTGGGATTTTTATGCAGCCAAGGGTCACCACTTGTGGGGGCCCTGGGGGTGGTGCTGTGGTGTGTCTGTGTCTTGCTGTGTCAGTTGTTGTTCCTACGTGCCTGTGTGACATGTGTGTTTTGTGCTCCCTCTCATCTGACAATGCCTGCTTGCCCACATAGGGGATTTGGATCCATGAGTTACCTTAGTGTGGCAGTGTATGCACATCTGTATGATTGGTATTCAGCTCTCCTCATGTGTTGTGTGGTTGCCTGGGGACACTGGCACCCCCCTCACCTGCTGTGTATGATGACAGTGTTGGTCTGCCTGTTTGTGTTTGTGCATCTGCACCACTGCATTGGCATATCTTGGGTGTGCCATTGGCTGTATGTTGTTTGGTGTGTTTCCCCTGCTGTCCCTGGGACTCCTAGGTCATCGGTCAGCACAGTGATCATGGTTTGTGTGTCCCATTGCTGCCATGGTATGGTATCTGTTCACCTCACATCTGCTGTCTCCACAGGATATCTGCATTTGTGTGCCCATTGGTGCAAATATGTGGTTCTGCATTCTGATGGTCACTTCTGTCATTGTGTCATTGATGAATGTTGACGGTGTCAGCCCCCATGGGTGTTGTTTGTCTGCACATGGCCAAAGGAATGTCTCATTTGCACTGCAGTATTTGGCTCACCCAATTTATGTTGCAATGGGACACATACACTACTTTGCCACAGATGAGTTTTTGGTTCTGTGACCAGGAATGATCCATGCAGTTTGGCAGTTGCAGCTCTTTCTTTGTCAACACTTACCTTTTGGTCACTGTGATGATGGGGGTGTAGACCCCATTGCCACAATGGTCAAAATGTGCTTCAGCTATGGACCCCACACTTCCCTTTTGGTCACTGTGATGATGGGGGTTTAGACCCCATTGCCACAATGGTCAAAATGTGCTTCAGCTATGGACCCCACACTTGCCTTTTGGTCACTGTGATGATGGGGGTTTAGACCCCATTGCCACAATGGTCAAAATGTGCTTCAGCTATGGACCCCACACTTGCCTTTTGGTCACTGTGATGATGGGGGTTTAGACCCCATTGCCACAATGGTCAAAATGTGCTTCAGCTATGGACCCCACACTTGCCTTTTGGTCACTGTGATGATGGGGGTTTAGACCCCATTGCCACAATGGTCAAAATGTGCTTCAGCTATGGACCCCACACTTACCTTTTGGTCACTGTGATGATGGGGGTTTAGGCCCCATTGCCACAATGGTCATGGGCTGCTTGCATTGTGGGTGCCACACACATATATGTGTGGCACATGTGCTAGGGGGCCACATTGTATGTTCAAAGTCATGTTCGGTGTTGTAGGCATTTGACACAGCCTACACACGCTTGTCATGGTGGTGGGGGATGTCTTTATCTTGCATTCCCTAGGTTGTGGTGTGCTGGTTGTGTCATGCATTGTCCATCCTATGAGTGGGGGTGTTAGTAGTGGTAGGCATCCTGCCCCCCTGGCTAAGGGTGGTAGTAGTGGTAGGCATCCAGCCCCCTGGCTAAGGGTGGTAGTAGTGGTAGGCATCCAGCCCCCCTGGGTGAGGGTGGTAGTAGTGGTAGGCATCCAGCCCCCCTGGCTAAGGGTGGTAGTAGTGGTAGGCATCCAGCCCCCCTGGCTAAGGGTGGTAGTAGTGGTAGGCATCCAGCCCCCCTTGCTGAGGGTGGTAGTAGTGGTAGGCATCCAGCCCCCCTGGGTGAGGGTGGTAGTAGTGGTAGGCATCCAGCCCCCTGGGTGAGGGTGGTAGTAGTGGTAGGCATCCAGCCCCCCTGGCTAAGGGTGGTAGTAGTGGTAGGCATCCAGCCCCCTGGCTAAGGGTGGTAGTAGTGGTAGGCATCCAGCCCCCCTGGCTAAGGGTAGTAGTAGTGGTAGGCATCCAGCCCCCTGGCTAAGGGTGGTAGTAGTGGCAGGCATCCTGCCCCCCTGGGTGAGGGTGGTAGTAGTGGTAGGCATCCAGCCCCCTGGCTAAGGGTGGTAGTAGTGGTAGGCATCCAGCCACCCCTGGCTAAGGGTGGTAGTAGTGGTAGGCATCCAGCCCCCTGGCTAAGGGTGGTAGTAGTGGTAGGCATCCAGCCCCCCCTGGCTAAGGGTGGTAGTAGTGGTAGGCATCCAGCAGTGGTAGGCATCCAGCCCCCCTGGCTAAGGGTGGTAGTAGTGGTAGGCATCCAGCCCCCTGGCTAAGGGTGGTAGTAGTGGTAGGCATCCTGCCCCCTGGCTAAGGGTGGTAGTAGTGGTAGGCATCCAGCCCCCTGGCTAAGGGTGGTAGTAGTGGTAGGCATCCAGCCCCCTGGCTAAGGGTGGTAGTAGTGGTAGGCATCCTACCCCCCTGGGTAAGGGTGGTAGTGGTGGTAGGCATCCAGCCCCCTGGGTGAGGGTGGTATTAGTGGTAGGCATCCAGCCCCCTGGCTAAGGGTGGTAGTAGTGGTAGGCATCCAGCCCCCTGGGTGAGGGTGGTAGTAGTGGTAGGCATCCAGCCCCCTGGGTGAGGGTGGTAGTAGTGGTAGGCATCCAGCCCCCCTGGCTAAGGGTGGTAGTAGTGGTAGGCATCCAGCCCCCTGGCTAAGGGTGGTAGTAGTGGTAGGCATCCAGCCCCCTGGCTAAGGGTGGTAGTAGTGGTAGGCATCCAGCCCCCCTGGCTAAGGGTGGTAGTAGTGGTAGGCATCCAGCCCCCCTGGCTAAGGGTGGTAGTAGTGGTAGGCATCCAGCCCCCTGGGTAGGGGTGGTGGTGCGCATTCAGGCCCCTGTGTACATATGTGGCATTGGTGATGGGCATCCCGCCCCTATGGTGCTGCTGTTGCTGGTGTAAGTATATTCAGCATCCCCGTGTGTGTGTGTGATGTGTCATGTACGTGTTGTATGTGTTTTGTGGTTGGTGTCTGGCTTACCTTCTGCGCCGTACGCGTCCGTGCCTGTTCCGGTAGTAAATGTAGAATATTGGTATGATCGGGACGAAGGGATTCATGGTTGGTTCGTGTCGTTCGTCCTTCTCGTTGCTTGGCATCGTCCTCGTCGCTTCGCCTCGTCCTCGTCGCTTCGCGTCGTCCTCGTTGGTGCCGTGTTCGTCTCGGAGCCGTGGATCGTGTTGTGGCGCCAATCGGAGCTTATGTGCGCCTCTCCCAGATGCTTTGACGTGCCGTGCGTAGCGACGGGTTCGGAGCGTACGGAAAGCGCATCGTACTTGTCCGGCCGGACGGGGCTTCATTTTTCCTTCCGTGCGACTCGATTCGGCGTTTCCGGATCCGCCTCGGTCGGAGAACAGGACCTGGTTTGGGTAAGTACGGCTCGGCCGGATTTTTTGCTGTTGTGCGCATCGTACTTGCTCGTTCGGTGTACTGTACGGATCGGTCGGGAAACAGGCTTTCGCATGGCTTTTTTCCCGACCGAATGGTATTGGGTGCGCCTCCGACCGAGATCGGAATCGGCCCCTGTGTATTATGTTTCCTTTCACGGGCTAGTGATGTTTTTAAGTGTGGTAGGTGTCTGACTTACCGTCTCTGACGAACGCATCATTTCAGGCTGTAGTATCGACCATAGGCGTACAGTATAGGGATGACATGCGCATTCGGATATATGGCTGCTCCGTCTCATTTGCAGGGATCGTGTTGTGGCATGATTCAGAGCTGAAATACTGCTCTTCCAGGTGCTCTGATGTGCTGGAGCTGGCAACCTGTACGGCGCGTAGGAAGCACGCATCGTACTTGGCCGGCTGGAAACTGATTGTGAAATGTCTCCGGACAACTCCATTCAGTGTTTACGGAGCCTGCTTGTAAGGAAATTGTACCGGAATCGGAGCGTACGAGTCGATCGGAAATTGGAGACTTTTGCGCATCGTACTTCTTCGTTTGGATGGACCGGCTCCCGAGATGAGTCGGACGGAAGGTAAGGCTACGGACGGCTCTTGGAGGGCCTTCCAGACGAGATCGGAATCAGGCCCTTAGTTGAGAAATAAAATAACTTGCTATTTTTTGTTGATGATATTTTTTCGATGATTTTGTTGTACGCTGTTTTTTGTAGAAGCAGCCAAGAGTAGAATATTTGTTAGTTATATTTGCTTTTTAATTTATTTTAATTTTGTTAATTCGTTTGTTGTATTTGTTGGTTAATTTATATACTTAATTTAATCTTTTTCTGTAATGTTGTTTTTGTCTCTGTTTTCGAAGTTAATTCTTGCTTTTCTGTTTTAAGGTGGACTTTTATTGAAGTGTAATCTGTGAAATATAAAATAAAAGGTTATAGTTTTAGTTTATCTGTTTGTTTTGCTTTTTGGTCTATTTATTTTATTGGAGAAAAAAATACTTACTGAATGCAGTTGGTGAAGTTTCTTTTGTTGATGTTGTTTTTTGTCTAATTTTGTAGAAGCTGTTAAGAGAAAAGTATTTGTTAGTAATAATTTGTTTTTATGAAATTTATCGTTTTTTAATAGTTAGGTCTAATTGTTGGTTATTTTATGTACTTACTTTGCATTATAATTTCCTATTATCTTGATTTTGTATTTTTTTCAAACATAATATATGTTTTGGGCGTTTTGGGTGGAGTTGCTGTGAATTATAATCTGTGAAAAATAAAACATTACTTTGATATTTTAGTTAATTTGATTATTTATATTATTAAGTGTTTATTTTTGTTTATTTGTAATTAAATAAATATACTTACTCTTTTTAGTTCATGGGGTGTCCCTGGTAGATATTTTGGTTTAGTCGGTTTTTGTAGAACCTGTTAAAAATTGAAGAATATTTGTTAGCTATGTTTTACTATTTTATTCAGTTTAGTTCTTTTAAATAATTTATGTTAGTTGTTGGTGAAGTCATATACTTACTTTGTGGTATATTTTATTGTTGTTGTGAACGTACATTTTTGTGTTGAACTTTCTAGATGCAAATTTAGTGATTTTGAATCTGTTATATATAAAGGAAATTATGTTGTAATATTTCACAAGTTTTTTTATTCATTTAGTTATAAAGTTTTGTGCTTACCTTTATTGCGGGATGTTTGGAATAGTTTTTGGTGTAGTTGTTTTTCATTTTGTCTTCTCTCTCTGAAAGCTTCACTCTTCCTTTGTGGTCGTCCATTATACAGTGAATTTTATGTTAATAATTTGATTGTTTTTATAGTGTTTGTTTAATTAGTTAGAGTTCTCTATTGGTTTGTGTTTGTGTGTTTTAAATTTATTGGTTGAGATAGCTTTTTTGAATTTTTTAGCTGTTAACTTGTAATTTATTTAATGTTTATTTATTGTTTGGTTTTTTGTTTGTTTATTGTTATTTAATTTTATATGTAGATAAATGTTTTATATTTTTTATATATTATATCTATGTATGTTTGTTTATTTTTGTTACTTTTGATTTATTTTGTATGTTTTATTGTTTGTTTATTAATTTGTTTTTGTATATTTCGTTTATTTGTTTAAATTAATGTGGTTAATTTGTAATTAATTTTCTTGGTTATATAAATTATTTGGTATATGTTATTTTATTTTATTATTGTAAATAGTATTTTTTATGTTAAAATTTTATTTACGATATAGTTTATATGTATTTTATCGATGTTTGTGTTGTCGATATTGTTTGTATCGATATTTTTGATGTGTTTCACTTTATTTTAATGTTATCTATATTTTTGTGTTCTATATATTTTTGTCGTCAATATTTTTGTCATTGAGATTTATTTAAACAATTTTTTTATCGATATTAGTGTTATTTCTATTTTGTGTATTGTGTGTCGATATTTTTGTTTACGATATTGTTAACTCGATAATTCTGTAGTTCGATGTTATGAGAGGCGATGTTGTATCAGTGATCCTTCCTGAGGTGGTAGGAACCTTGGCTGTGTTCTACCATTCCTGAAAACCTGGGAATTATTTGGACTTCAAGACCGCTGGTGGACCTGGCAAACCTGCCAAGGGGACCCGCCCAAGCTACTTCAAAAAAGGATAAAAAGCTTTGAGCGGTAAAAACGTAGTTCTCTTGTCTAGTTGGGTGCAACCATCCTGGAAAAACCTGGCAACTTTGGGGGTCATTAGGATGGCGGACGGACTGGAGTCTGTCCGCCATCCTAGTGGAGACCGGGACCGTCCGCCATACATGCGGCGGTCCCGCACACCAAATCAGGATGCGACCACCACCATGGCGGTCACATCCTGCCATTTAACATTGCGGCGGGTGCTCCTGACTGCAGCACCTGCTGCGATGCCAAAAAGGCAGGATGTGTATTTCACTGCACTACGTGGCAGGCATCGCACAGTGCCTGCCACGTTGTGCTGTGAAATGTAGGGGGGTACCATGGGTACCCCCAGTGCACCCACACCTCCCCCAACACAAGGGGGGCCCGCAACAGGCCCCCGTAACTAATCCCCACCAGCCTTTCCATGGCGGTATCGCCGCCATGGAAAGGCCGGCTGTAGCCAGCATCATGATTTGGTGGACGGTGCCTGCTAGGCACCGCCACCATTTTATGCTCTCTAGACCGTCCGCCAGGCAATCTGTATGATTGCTTTTGGCGGACCAGTGGTCTTTGTGTCCGCATTGGTCCAAGCGCGATTCCCTCCACCATCGTAATGTGGCAGGGGGAATATCGCGGTACGATTGCGGAAGGACCGCCTCCGCATTGCTGGCGGTGACGGGCCTTCCGCAATCGTAAACGGCCCCTTTGTTCCCATAATACAGTGGTGGAAAAAATATCCCATTTTTATCCAATTACTAGAAAAGTTGTGTTATTGTCACTCCTACAGTTACCTGCCACTCAGGGCAGTCCTCTAGTTACCATCTCTCTCTCCCCCCTGGTCTTCAGTCCTCTGTGGTCAGCTTGATCTTCTTAGAGATGGCAGTTCTTCTGTTTTGTGTCACTACAATAGGAGAATGTTGGAATTGGCCCTCTGTGCACGATCACCCTCAAAGGTTTTGCCTCACCCCTCCTATTTTATTAAACAGTTGTCTTTTAGACCTCTGGGCTCTTTACAACTCCTAGACAGTGCCAAAGTGCTTGTGCTCTGCCCCTAAAACAAGGTACAGTTGGCTTACACATGATTGGTCCTATTAATGTACTTGTAAGCCCCTCTTATATGGCACTAAAGTCATAAATGAAATGCTATTAGTGGACAGCAGCACTCATTGTGCCATCCACTACCAGTAGCATGTCTCTGGCCTTCCATTGCAGTCTGTTGTACAGTTTTAAACTGACATGTCGACCTGGCAAAATAAACCTTTTGCCAAACCTAAGGCTTCCTTTTTAATATTTATAAGCCACCCCTAAAGTAGGCCTAAATAGTCCTTGGGTAGGGTGCATTATATTTAAAATGTAGGACATGTGTTTTTTTACTTTGCCATGTCCTGCTAGTAAAAAACTCCCAAATACGTTTTTCACTACTGTAAGGGCTATATCTCCCATTGGATACCATTGGGTTTCCTTATTACATTTAATAAGTGCCTTAGATTGTAAACAGGTAGAAATGGCATGTTTGGTCTCAAAAGAATTATAATTTAAAATCCTCTTTAATGTTGAATTCGAATTTTAGATTACAAATTTTAAAATGCCACTTTTGGAAATCTGGGTCTTTTCTGCCCTAAACTTTCTGAGGCCTTCTAGGAGTTTCCAGCTGATTTGACCTGTAAATTGCTCCCCCATAAGGAATGCGTACTGTGCCCAAATAGTGAACAATAGGGCTTGGGTATAGCGAGGAGAAGGCTATCCTACCAACATAGGAGGAGTGAAGCTGTTCCCTGCCTCAGTTACTTTTCAATGAGCTGCCTCCAGCACACTCACAAGGGAATTGGCACTAGCCTTTTGTCACTCTAGACCTCTTGGAGCCTGGGCAGAGGCAGTTTTGCAAGTAACACCAAGTCCGATTGACCTGGAACCAGAGCAGGGGTAGGAATACGGCAAGTTGCTGCGCCACCTTCCGTCATGAGCAACGACATGCTCTGGTGAAAATGTCCCGTCAGCCTAGACCTACTTATTAAGGGGTCACAACAACACTAGGTCAATCGGACTTGGTGTTACTTGCAAAACTGGTTATGACTTCATTGCGTCACTGCCAGAACCAGCATTGCTAGCTCCTTAGCCACTTCCCTATTTAGATGAGTTCTCTTGAAAACCTCACAGGATCAAACTGACACTGGAGCTAGCATAATTTTGGGTGCCCAAGGGAGGAATGGAAGAAGTCATCCCTGACATTTACAACTGAAAAAAAGAAGTGTCTAGACTGCCCTTCATTCTGTCATTTGTTCCTGTCTCGTGTCTCCTATCAGATAGCTCCTTCTTGGTAAGTGAGCGTGGTTAAAATCACTCTGTTCTTTCTGAGTTCAGAGGCGGTCTTGTCTTATGAGCCAGGGCTACGTTCTCAGCCAATGATGTGTATTACAGCTCTGTAGAGTCTGCATCATAAAACTGATTTTGGGGCAATTCTGTCCTATGCATCACAAAGTTCGCTTTTACAAACTTATTTTTCCACTAAAGTTATTAAAACTTTGATTTCACTATTAAGTTAAATCCTTATAATTAGATTGAAAAAAACTTTGGATAATTTCTCACCTTTTACCAACTAAAGATGTAAAATTAAATATATTATTTAAACAGCTTCCTCTTTGTATATATGTCTAGCAAAGCCTACACAGTGGAAATCGTCTTTAGGCATTTATGCGCCTTGAGGGCACACCTTTTAAACATATACTGTTTCAATTTTTTATATAGTACTTTCACTTGACTTGTGGGCTAACAAGGCACACTTCAAATGTGACTTAGTAGTGTGTGCCAGGTGTTACTGCAGTGCCTTTAATCTGAAACCCAGCCAGAGCAGAAGCAGGGGTGCTCCTGGCAAACATATATTTTTTTCATTCCTGTGGTTTTTGTAAATACACATTACAGCTCACATATTACATTTAATGCCCACCTAACTGTTATAATTTTGGCGAAATCTACTATAATCTTTCGTGAATGTTATATAGAAAACTGGGTGAAACTAAGTTTACCAATACCGTGCTGAGTAAAGAGCACACACATTGTGGCAATGAATTGCAGTGTCAAAGTCCTAACACCAGCAAAATGGAGTTTAAAAAGGCAGCAAATCTGTGATGGCCATGTAGAAAAGGGGAATTTTCAATGGGCAGTAATCTGCATCAAATGCCACATAGATAATAAATGCCACTCCAATACTAAAATTTACCAAAATAAAAGTTTGTTCATGACAGAGAGTAATATTTAAGCTTCTTTTACAATTTCTCATACTGGTTTAACCATTTGGAGACTGCTTCCATGAATTTAATTAATCTTGTGGCTGTCTGGTGAAACTATTAGCTTAATAGCAGCTTTATATGATTAAGAAATGTTTCATTAGAGGAGCAAGGCGGGTGCATAAAATATGTGCAAATGTTTCTAATACATAACTACTAAGTCCTCACATTCTTGGGGGAACCATATGTAGCCATCTGGGTAAATATTCTAATGTTGCAATCAGGCTGAACCTTAAACAGATTAGCTTCTGAAAAATAATCATACAAATATTTCTGAGAATGTGCATTATTGCACAAGTCCAAGGGCCACATGTATCATGCATTTTACCGGCCACAAAAGGCTCGATTTGCAGAAAAATGCAGTAAAATGCATTTTGGTATGTATGAATTCCAATTTGCGATTTGGTAACATGTTACCGAATCGCAATTTGGAATTGTGAATACATTACGATTCGGTATTAGCAAGGTGCGTGTTTAGGGTGTCCCTTCCTAATACAGAATCGCAAATCAAATCAAATCTTTATTGCTTGATTAATTAAAATCATACAATGTAAATCCTTCAATTGTACAACCATAATAAAACAATGTTTCAATTCCGAGGACCAGGAAAATAAATAATGTGGGCAAAAATAATTCCTCCATTGCAAATCTACACTTCATATTTTTATATAAAACGGACAAATTACCCCAATAAGATCATAAATTATATACAAATTATCCTGTGTAAATTAGATTTCCTGTGCAAATTAGATTTCTATACTAGTCGGTTTAAACTACCAAGTTTACTGTACACAAATCACAAGCTTCTCATTTCTTTTTTGTTAAAATCAGAATTTTTTAAAAGTTTGCATTCATTATTATATCAGTTGGCTTAAAACAGACTACCAAAGCTTGCCTACAAGTTCGAACTCCCGATTATTAAAATAGTTTTTTAAATATCTCCTTCTTTCTTCCTTCATTTCTGGGCATATACAAACTTGGTGGATCAAATTTTCTTCTCATTGGTTGCATAGTCTGCAGGGGATCGACTTAGACGGTCGCAGCCATGGCATTGCATGCATTGATTCTGGTAGATTGCCAAATCTTGCTTTAATAAATATATTTTTTATTTTTGCAGACCAAGGTATTTCTAAATAAGGCTACGATTTGGGGGTCTTGTACTCATTCAGAACCAATCATGCATGCGCTCTTTTAGTAAACAGCTCTTTATCTTTCAGCCGTGACGATCGTTTTATTATTCCATTAATTGTCTTTTTGAAGGATGTTGGTGTTATGGCCATTTCCCAAAACCTCATGTGCCAATAACTCCTTCAATGCTATTTGTAAATATTTCCAAAATTGTGAGCTTTGATTCAGCTGTACTTCTTGCCAGAGTAAGCAACACAATGAGTTAGAGGCATTGGTTCTTATTTGTTTCCCTACCTTTATATATTGACCCATCCTTGCAATTTGCTGATTGGATATACCAAATTCCAATCTAATTTCTGCCGGTGATGCATTAGTGGGAAGTCGAAACAAAAACTTAAAAACTTTAGTAATAGCATTATTCAGAAGTACAGAGTCCTTGCCGCAAAGTGCTTCGCTACCGTAGGTGAGACTGGGCAGCAATTTTGCATTTATTACCTTTAGCAGGGGGAGATAATAACTAGGACCCCCAAGGAATTCTGCAATGTACAAAATGCCATAAGTAGGGAGTTACTTCTCTTTGTCAGCTCTGTTTTATGTTGACAAAATGAGCCCTTGTCATCAAACAAAACACCCAAGTATTTATAGGTTTTCACTTGTTCCAATTGTCGATTTTGAAAATACCATTTATATTTACCGCGATTCGATGCCTTTCATTTTGTCTTCATTCATTGCCATCCTGTTCTCCTTTGAGTATTTTGATATTTTATTTATAAGACGTTGAAGTCCTATTTTTGTTTGACTTAGCAAAATAGCGTCATCTGTATATATTAAATTTGAAATATGTCGGTCTGCTAATTTAGGTGGATAAGCAATCTCATTATCTAAAGCATCTGTTAAATCAGATAAAATTAAATTAAATAGAAAGGGTGCAAGAACGCACCCTTGTTTTAAACCCTGAGGTGTTTCAATTTTTCTTGATAGTTGCGTGCCTTTACCTAGTCGAACCCTAGTCCAGGTCTCAGTATATAATAATTGAATTGCTTTTAACAGGCCAGGGTCGATACCTAGTTTTTCAAATTTTTCCCAAAGAATTTGCAGATTTACATAGTCAAAAGCTGACTTAAAATCCACGAAACATAAATATAGCGGTTGTTTCCTCAGTTTATACTTTTCAATTAACATTGCAAGTGTTAAAATATTGGTTGCCGTATCTTGTCCTTGCATAAAAGCTGATTTATATTGCGGAATTATGTGCATTTTTGTTGCCCATTCTGATATTCTGACAGGAGGATTCCTGCAAAGAGTTTAGCTTCAGTGTCTTGCAATGTAATTAGTTGATAGTTTGTTGGTTGTGCCCATTCTCTGCTTTTATAGATAGGTATTATTATCGAGCCTTTCCAAGACTCCGGTATAGTCGATGTTTGTAATGCTTGATTAAAAACTCTTGTTAGGTAACCTGCCCAAATTGGAGCATTCTCTTTATAGAGGGCAGCTGGGATCCCGTTGGGACCAGGCGCTCCATCAAGTCTTTGTTTCTGAATAAGCTTATATACTTGATCTTCAGTTGCATGTAATTCATTTTCCATATTATCCTTCGATCGTCTCGTATTATCTGGGCCTGGATTAAACTCCACACCTGGTTTGTAATTCAAATTAAGTTGTAAAAATTAAACCCAACTAGATTCAGTTACTATAGAGGATGTTTTTGTCCTACTACCTCTATTCAAGTTATTTACAATTTTTCCAAAATTCTCTTGTGTTATTCTTTTTGCTAGTATATAGGGCTTTTGCCCACAGGGCCTGTTTTGCTAGTGTTTTCTCTTCCCAAATTAATTTTTTCACATCTATATTGATCTTCGTTAGTTTACCACGATAATCTTGCTTATCTTGCCACTTCCTTGCCATTCTCAATATTCTATTACGCTCTCTTTTTAATAGGCGGCCTTCAAAAGACAATTTTACAACTGCTTGTGATTTTTTTATTTTGTTGCTGCTTGTTACTTTCTTTTTGATTATAGCTTGTCATTAATTTTTTTGTAAAAAGGGTCAATTTTCCAATTACGTTGAGAGAGTCTCCTTCGAAGAATTGATCAACCATGGATTGCGCTGTTTTTATGATCGAGGCTTTAGAAGTTTCCGACCAATAAAGTCTCTTATAGTTTACCGTAGTTATATCTCCTGGAAGCGTCACTTACTTTTCATGTCTTACACAGTTTCGTTTTAACTCTATTATTTGTTGACTATGGTCACTCCTGTTTGTATCTGCAATCCGGTAAAATGAAATTTTCTTAAATAGATTAAGAGATACTACTGAATAGTCAATCCAGGATTTATTACCAAGTGAGGGGTATGTCCAGGCAGGGGGAGAATCTTGTGGAAATCGCCCATTTAAAACCCTTAGGCCCAAGGATTCTAGGTATTTTAATAGGTCCTCACCAATTACCCCTTTTGGCCCTTAGAGTCTTGAATGGGTGGATGGTTATTGATCACCCATAGATAATCCTGTTGTTGTATAACTTCATCTCTAGTATATGACCACAGCATATTCATGTTAAAATCGCCTGAGATGATAATTTCAGGTTGCATATGTTTATTCAATTGCTGCAGTAATATAGTTATTAAGTTATTAGCCATTGTTTTCCTCGAATTAGAATCAGGGTGAATATATACGTTTATTAGTAAAAGTGGTTTTCTTTTATTTTTACATTTATAATGTAATTTGACTATTAGACAGTTGTAGGTATTTAGAGCTACTAACTCACTTTCAATGTTTATTCCAATTGAGATTAAGGTTGCCAAACCCCGCAGTATCTGCCAAATCTAATTACTTTCGTAGCTGGCTTATAATATCCCATAAAGCTTTCTAATTTAAAAGGATGGGAAGCCCAGGTCTCCTGAAGGAAAATAATTTGAAAGTTGCCCGACGATATAGTTAAATGCTCATTTTGAATCTTTGATTGTATACCTTTTATGTTCCAAGAGCATATTTCTATCTTATCTCTTAGATTAGATACCTCTTCCTGGTCACCATCAGATGGATTTTGTCAAGCCAGTGTTACTCCATGTAGCACTGCTGTCAGCCACCCAAATTTTAATTCCTCCACTATTTCTCTTTTATACTCTGTAGTAAATGTAGAGCCTTGTCCATTTGTTTTTCCAATAGGATTTTTCAATATTGAAATACCTGTTTATTATCTGACCCTTTCCTTGGATCCTCTGATATTTTTTGGGAAATAAATGGACTTGGGTAGGAGGGTTGCAGTGGCCTTTGGGCTTGTATTCTCCAGGTCAAAAAGACTTCATATTCCTGCAGGATAAGGTCTACTAAGCCACTAGAAGTCCAGGATACCAGTGTCAGTTCTTGGTTTTCAGCTTTATTAGATAGGAATTCAATTGATTCTATATCTTCACTTCTAATTCTTTCTAATGACGGAATAGCCTTACAAAGTTTATAGATATTACCTCGTTTCAAAATATCATGTTTGCCCCTGGACTGATATTCTGGTTTAAAAATTAGTTGTATCCCGCCTTCTTTATGTACCTGGTTTTTACTCTCAAATTCTCGAACTATACCGACTTTGTTTTGCAAAGTATTATGATAATTTAACGATTCCAGCTCTTTGGATATTCCTGTATGATTTTCTGACTTTTGGTCCCAAATCTGTTATGTGGTTGGTTGTTGGTTCCTAGTTAAACTATTCGATGTATTATAATTCTTACTTCCGTCTGTGTCCCAATTCTGAAGGACCTCGTCTTTCCACTTATTTTTTGGGACTCCTAAGTTATCTTGATCAGTTAAGGTACCCTCTATTTTTGTTTTTCTTTTCGCAATAATTTACAATTTGCCATCTTCTTATTTCCCTCAACTTCTGGCATGACGATTTGCTGTTTATCTTCAGTTTTTAACTGTTTTGATCGATTTATTAGCTCTTTAGCAGATTTACTTACTTCTACGGTGATAGCTTCAGGCAGTTTTTTATTGTACAAAGGGTAAAATGTTTTCTTTACTTCTGTGACTTTATCAAGATGGTTCTGGGTTGCATTTATAGCTTGATTTGAACTCTGTAGTCCAGTGTTTCCCAAACTGTGGTCCGCGGACCCCCAGGGGTCCCTGACACATTCCTAAGGGGTCCTCAGGCAGCAGTTTTAAAAGCACTGCAAAGTTTCTAGTATAATTAGCAGTTTTCAAGCAACAATAAAAGTGTCAAGATAACACCAGTAATTAATGTACGTGCTGGAGAGAGATGAGAGTTTTGTCCAGAGGCAGCTTTGACTTATCTAATGTAGCACAGAGGGTTAATATGCCTACTGCAAAGAACGTCTACCATGCATTTTAAAAACAGTATAATATGTGCATAGGTCAGTGGGTTACTGCTTTTGTCATAGAGATTCTTTTGTTACTGTGCAGTTCATAAGTGACAATCGTAATCTAGCACAGTGACCTATAAACTGTCATCAAAGAGCTGCTTGCAAACTGCATGGTACACGTTAGTAACTTATGTTTTTCCCCAGTCTTTATTATCCTGATGCTGCTAAAAAGGTTTATTTGGGTGGAAATTCATTTTTATTGTTAAAGTCAATGCTAACCACTGCCTAACAGTATGAAAGACGTAAATCCTACACCTTGTAGTCCCCTTTGCCCTATGTAACATTTTCTATACACTGATTTACACATATGATTTTTTGTCTCTATATGTGTGTGATGTAAAGTGCTCTGACATCCTACAATGGTATGAGAGATGCTATAAAACAAATGAAATACATGTGACAGAGGGGCTATGGAGAGATGAGAGGCACTGTTGGAGGGTGATAATAAGGGAATCATTGAAGAACCCCTACAAAGATTGTTGTATCCTGGTGCATAGTAAGGTCATCATTTACTAATCTTTAAAAGTGAATACAATTCAATATACAATGAGAAATGTGTTCTAGAATGGACCATTGTTTCCTAAATTTTCATGGGGGGGGAGAGCCTCCCAAAGCCCCCTTTGTAGTGGTCAGGCTCAATTACTGCACTTGGTGCGCACCGTATGGGGACTGGTCTGAAACATTTGCCAGGGCTGCTTTGAGTTTCCAGTCTGGCCCTGGCAGGAGCAGGAGCCTCGTACTGCGAAATAAAATAAACCATTTAAAAGTTAGTCACGAAGATGCAGCACCAACCTTCCCATTAAAATGTTTCCTTTTTTGCAAGTTCTTTCAATATAAAATACTAAAATCCTTAGTAATTCGAGTATTTGTTTTGTGTGCACACGTGTGTTTATCTTTTTAATTGCTGTTTTAATATTTGAAATTTAAGTCATACAAATTCCTAGGGGTCCCGGCTTCCAGTCGTGGCTCAATGGGGGTCCTCAGAAGTCAAATGTTTGGGAACCACTGCTGTAGTCTATTTCCTGTTACTATTATTACTGTTTTTTGGGAAAATACATTTGTTGTACTATTTTTTACTTTGTTTCTTGCTTTCTGTTGTTTTTTCCTCTATCTTTTTGACATTTGACATACTGGTGATGTTAAGGGGGAAGCTGATTCCTCTTCTACTAGCTCATCCTTCTTTTTATCCTTTAAATCCATATTATTTTGAGGAATTAAATTATCACTTGTAGTTACTTTTCTTGTTCCATGCTCAGTCAAGTAATCTTTATTTCCTTGAGTATGTAAATTTCATCTTAGGTCCTCAATTATTGTATTTAATACTTCTGGAATTGTAGCCAATTTATTAATCAACGGTGCGCAATTACATTCTGTATATGGTGCTATTGATTGTGTCTGAGCCCGTATTACTAGGTTGTTTAATGTGGCTAGCTTCTGATCAATTCCCACCACTGAAGATGCCATGACGTTGAGAAGATCTATTTGCACCTCCATTTTATTCGATTGATACGTTAGGGCTTCTAATGTCAATTGATAAGTTCTGAAAAAAAGGTCCCAGATTGCCCCCGAGTCCCAATTTCCAGAGACTAGTGCTCCTGGTGCTTGGCTTCTTTCAATAGGGTGTTGTTTATTATTCCCACATAAGGGGCTTAGTTTTTCTTCCTCTTTTTTATTTGGCTGAGTGTGTTGCGACCTGCTGTTATGGTCATCATTTTGATAGGGTGTACTACAATGCTGCAAGATGTGCGATTTCAGAATATAATCATCCATATTACCGTGAAATCCATTGCCCTGCTTAAAATTCTCCTGTTTAATTTTTTGTTCTGTATCATTTGGAATTATATGAGTATTTATTTGAAGGGATTGAGGTAGGTTAATTGATCTACTAGGAGTTTTGTGCGGGTCATCTCCTGTTATGGGGCTACATTGATTTTCCTGGTTTATTTGAGTCGAAGACGTTGGTTCCCCTACAAAATTCACAGTTTTAATTTTTACTGATACTTCAATTGGAAGTGGAGCCCCGATGACAATACTTGTTGAGCAACTCCTGACAGTAATTCTGTTGAACTTAAATACTCATGTTGCAAGTGTGAGGTTAAAGGTGCAGTTAAGGGTGAGGTTAAGGGTACAGTTAACATCTCCAGGTCAGTTATTTGCCCTCATTGATTAACCAATTCTTCCTTTAGTTTGGGTATTTGATCCACTTCGTAGTGGTCCGATGCTCTTAATCCACGATTTAGACATATTATTCTTGCCTCACTCACTGATATAATTGGAGTTTGTAGCTTACATGAATCTGTTTGAATAGTTAGCATGGCTCCCATTGAATCTTTCATAAAGTCAAACTTATTTGAGGTCTTCGTTGGCTTCCCAAATATACATACCATAGGGGATATTAGTGGCTAGTTTTACTTCCTTTTTATTTAAGGTTGTTGAGGATTGAAGTTTTTTTTCCTCTTAATGGGGGGGAAGGGCGGTCTCTCCTTGCCTGATCGCATAATTCCTCCAAATTATGAACAGTCGAAGTAGAGTGCCTCTGTGCTGCAATGCACTAAATCCACAGCGATGCACTGCGCAGACAGGACGAGAGGGGCTCACCAGATGGGACCGCAGAGCATATTAGAAGTTTCCTCACTGCCACGGTTTTCATGGCAGTGAGGCCCCCATGAAATCTGTGGTGGTGAGGAAACAAAGGAGGCCCTGTTTCCACAGGGCCATGGGGTACCTGCAGGGGGGCACATGTTGTGCCCCTCTGTGTGCATTCACCCTTTTTTCTACACGGCATGGAGTGTACAGTCCATGCTGTGCAGGAACGGCCTTTGGCGCTCTCAATGTGGTGCCTTTTTAATGGGCACTGCTGTGGGACCGCCAAAGCACCACCTGCCAGACAAAAGGAAACTAGTAATCTGGCGGGTGTGTCAGTACGGTTTTGGCAATGTGGGAGCGGGGCGCTGGCATGGCTGCCTGCCCCCACACTACCAAATTCATAATTAGGCCCTATGTTAGTTTGAATATAGAACTGTAAGTATTCTATTCTGCTAAATAATGAATCTTTATAAGCGTCCCATAAAGGCGTTAGTTCCATAGATTAGTGATGGCATTTGCTTGGTGGCCAATAAGGGTTCAAGTGAACTTTTGCTGATCGTCTCATCTAAAGAACACAAGCCAAGCAGAGATAATTAGCTCTACTTTGTACTGGTGATACCTACCAATAGAATCCTCCTTTCTCATTGAATGAAGCACCCACGTATTTTCAGCAAACCTGTTGTTTTTAAGTACCATTAACACAGCTTTCTAAATCACAGTAAAAAAATCAGATCTTTGGTATACCTAAATTTAAAGTCATATGATTAGTTCCACAAAGGGATTCTAGTACTGTGATCTATCTTTGAAGGCCTATTCCTGTTTTACTTGCAAGAACAATATAATCTGCATACTGCAATGATGGTAAAGGCTGATTTGTAGTTTGAGGAGACTGATGACACTCTCTGTGACTGGTATATAGTAGCAAACTAGAGCAAATGTGAGTACAAGACCATGCTTCAGGCCACTATTTATATAGGCGTGACAGCATTGTTTGAGTTACGGTTGGGCAAAATCTAAAATATGCCTGCGTAATTCATGTCATTTTGGGATTTTCACATTATGCTTGAAATTTGTAATACTGAATATTAGGGCACTAGTCAACCTCACACAATTACTCTCTATTTGTGGCAAAAGTTTGGTGTGAAATGCTCCCTTCACGTAACTGTTTAGTGCAAACACAGATGAACAACAGAACACTAATGGTTGTTGCTCACAGAGGTTTTTAAATGCATCTGTGCGCCAAAAATGAAACATGGTGCATATTGGGCCAAAATACAGTGCATAAGCATGGATTTGCATTTTCGGTAATCATGTGTAATTTTGCAGAACATTAGTGTAGTTACACAAAATCAAATTATGCAAATTTCCTACAGTCTTATTTGTACTGAGTTTGACTAAGACCCAAATCTTCAACTACAGCATCTGTATTTCTCAAAGTGAGGGACTGATATATGCCACTGGTTTAATATTTGTCATAAGTAGTTTCAGTTTACATTGTCAAAGGTGGATTTAAAGTCTACAAAGCAGGAGCAAAAAGTGACCTTGGTCATATTCCTTTCCCCACAATGATTGACAGGGCCAGAATATGATTAGATGTCCCAGTTGATGGCTGGAATCCAAGTCTGAATATATAAAGTGGGACTGAATGCAGAGGCTGTCTAAGCAACATTTTTGGTGAAAGACTTGGCCTCCACATGCAGTAACAAAATCAACTTATAACTGCATAGAAAAGCTGTGGTGGCAATTCTTATATAAAGGATATAGCGTAGAGTCTTGACAACTCTCTGGGATAGCCCAAAATTGCAAACAGTAAATGTATAGTAAGGAAAAGTTTTTAATCAACAAATTGATTTAATCTTTAAACAGATCAACGGGACGGGCATTTGGTCTGGGGATTCCATCCAATCTACTCATACAGATAATGTATTTGACCTGCAAGGTTTGACAATGTATGATGCTATCTTTGTTATTGCCTTCAACGTAGGTGGAATAGAAGATTGTGAACCATCTGCATCATTGTTACTCTATTTTGTTAATTTCTTTGATAAAATTCAAAAAGTCCCTTGTTTTTTTACTGAGAGAAGATTAAAAAAATAGGTCATCCATTTTAACTCTTGGAACTGCTTAGCTTTTGTTCTGAGATCTATCACCATCATTGCTTGACTTTTGTCACTAAGGGCCTGATTTAGATCTTGGTGGATGGGTTACTCTGTCACAGCGGTGACAGATATCCCGTCCGCCGAAATATAAATCCCATAGGCTATAATGGGATTTATATTTCGGTGGACAGAATATCCATCACCTTTTGGGATGGAGTAATTCATCTGCCAAGATCTAAATTAGGCCCTAAGTGATCTGTTGAATATTCTACACTCCCTGTTTAGTTTTAATTGATCTTTTCTGAAGGTCTTTGAGAACTACTTATTTTTTTCCATAGCCTGCAGTCTGCTTTTTTGTGTTTAGTTACTTATTCATTTGGTCCCACTTGGAAGAACTTTTGGTTTGAGCTGCAGTGAACACTTGAAAGTAACCATCTAAATCAATGACGTTTTCATTAAACCTTAACCTTTTCATTTTCTCAACTACAAAACTCTGACAAAAGCAGGGTGGAAGATTCAAAGTGGAATTAGGATTTTTGAAGTTGAATTCCCAAGTTAAGTGTTTACTTTCACATTTTATAAATGAAAAACTTGTCACTGTAGAGTAGTACCTGAAGGACGAAAAATTAGTAATCCAGCACTGCCATCCTGTGTTGCAAAATATAAAGGGAGTTATCACTTCTTCTAGTTGAAGCATGTGATTTAAGATGTGTCAAAGGTATAGAAAAAGAAGAGTAATGTTTCAACTAGCCGGTTTCTTTTGATCAGTAATCTCCCAAAAGTCTTTCTACAATTAGAATAAATGTACAACCATCAGCACAATCTGGTATGTATCTGTATCTTTGTTTTTTATCTAATGGGTGAAATTAAGATTTTGGTCATGCCACTCGAAGATAATCTGAAGGTTCAGCTGACGAACTTAATGCTTTAGCGTACAGTTAATTATTTTTCCAATTAATTTCGCCATATTGTAGCACCAAACTGGATCCTCACCACCAACAAAATTATCCCTTGCATCTGCAAGATCAATTATCTCTTTGCTGGGTGTTGAGCTAATATTTCAATAGCAAATTCAATTGATTTTGTTAACTATGGTGGTCAAGGAACTTGCACAAAGTATTCAATTTTCCTAACAAAGTCAGACTTTTGCGGATGTACATTTCGTTCAGCTCGTTGTCTTAAGAAAGTTTAATTCCTGTACCATAAAGTATCCCTTCAATTGTCTCTGCCAATATAGATTATAGTAGTGATATTTTAGGAGGCTATTGTTTTCAAAAAAAGATATTATTAACAATGGTTGAGGGGACATTATTGAATTGCTTCATATGTGATACTAAAATATTTTGAGATTAATATTTACCAGCACTAATTTGCTTCTTTTGGGGAAAATGCAGTGTGGCCAAGATAGCACAGTGTTCATTAAACAAAAGGGAATAATAATACGGAACATTGTTTGTATTCGAAATAAGAGGGAGCATGAGGTGGCGGAACTAGAGGAGATGTCAGCTCCTTGCTAGAGCTCAACAGAGCCACCTGTCCTCCTGCCCTGTAAGAGCATCCTGGAGGCTTGTATTTGACCAAGTCTGGGGGCCTCATTTATGGAATTTTGGTGTAGGACAGGGCAGCTAGGCACCTTGCTGAGTTGCCCTACTTTTCACCACCTAAGTGAAATGGCAGGAATGTCCCCCATTTAAGCAATACAGTGCATTCCTGTCCATTCTGCCTGTGCTGGTGTCATTTAGGCAGCCTAGAGTCAACGTAGGCACCCATGCACCATGGTGTAAGGGTGCCTCAGTTGCAGGCAGGATTGTTTTTGTGCAGGAATGGGCACCTTCCTGCACAGAAACAATCCTAAGAGACGTTTTCCTCTTTCTATGTGTGTTGCAGAATGCAGCACACATGGAAAGAGATAAAAACAAGGAGAAATTAAGTTATTTCTCCTCAGTATGCCTCACCTTCGGTGACGTACAGATTTCTCACTTCCCCAGGTTTACATGATTTTGTAAATCTGGAGCAGCATCAAATTCCATGGGTGTTGCATGGGAAAATCTACTGCAACGCCCACGGAACACCTCCCGAGGGCAGAGTAAAATGACGCAGCGATTTGCGCTGTGTCGTCTTCCTCATGATTTATGAGACCACTCAAATCCACACAGGGTGGCTTTGCGTGGCTTCATAAATCTATATGAGAGCCCTGCATCATGCATGTACCACTTTATGTGGTGCAAAAGTGATGCAGGGCCATCATAAATAAGCCCCTGGGTTTTCAGTGTCATTGCCCAACCCCAAAGTCACCAACCATCCTTAATACAGTCACAGAGGCATGTTCCCTGTGAGAAAGCCTTCAGCGATGATATGGCACAGCAGTGTCGCCAGCTCAAACCACCGAAAAGAACAATAAGTCAAGTTGTGCGGGATGATCCACATTCCTCCTTGCACCTCTTAGCATGCCCGGGGTTACAGCCCCAGTGATGACACTGAAAACCAGGACTTGGAGATGTGCCAACTGTGTAGCATATGCAGATATTAAGCCAAGCACAGAGGGCACACACCTAAATTGGCATTCTTCTCCTATCTAAGCCCATGGAACAGTTGAAAACTTTAATAAGCCCTTCTTCACATTATACAGGCTACTCTCTAAACGATGATCACTATCAGGCTTATTAGTACTAAAGCTTCTGTGGAGTTCATGAGACACATGTTCTCATATTTCACAGTGGGGGTTGTGTTTGATCGAAACTTCGTGCGTGGGGTTGTTGCCCTAAGCAGAGTCGGCAGCCATCCCTGATGTGCTGCACAGAGGTGTGTTCCCAGTGAGAGGGACTCTGGTAATGATGGGGCGAGGCAACACCTCCAACACAGACCACTGAGTGGCCCAATGAGATGAATCCAGATCGCAGACAGATCACTTCAGGTTGATTTGCATTGCTACCTGCCCCCATCAAAGGCCCGGACCACAGTACCCAAGATGACACAGAAAACCAGCTCTCAAAGGTGTGCCAACTGTGTAATAACAACTGACATTGGGGCTAGCAGGGAGGGATGCATGCTAATTATCAGTGGACAGTCCAGAGAGGCACAAAGAGCAGACGAAAGCCTGAATTGGCATTACTCTCCTATCTAAGCCACCCAGGGCACATGGAATTATTTAATTCTTATAAAGCATGTAGCTACCTGTGAGGCTTCCTAGGGCTGGAGGACATGGTAAGTAACCTGCATGTGAGGTCTAGAATAGCCGTTTGAGGTACCGGCTAAGGGAGTTGCAGTTTCTGATTGATTCTCTAAGTGTGTTCCACATTTTTGGACCGATGAAGGAGAATGCCCTACCTCCTAATCAAGAGTATCTAAATATACGCACTGAGGAAAGGGACTGACTGATGGAGAGCAGCGTCCGAGAGGGACGATAAGGCACAACCAGTTTTTGTAAATGGTCTGCGCCAGCGTGGATCTTGATTTTATACATGAAGCAGAGGGCTTTGAAATGAATCATTTTTTTTACGGTAAGCCAGTGGGGGTTTTGAAGAAGGCCGGACACTGAGGAATATTTAGGAAGCTGAAAACACATCCTAGCTGCAGCATTTTGGACCCAAGTATAGAATGTTTCCATAATCAAGTTTAGAAAGGATCACGGCCTGGATGACCATTCTTTTGGCAGAGAAGGGGAGCAGCCAGAGAATTAGTTTAAGCCATTTCATCATGGCAAAACAGGAGGAGGCGATTTGGCTGCTTGTGGCTTCATAGACAAGGTGGAGTCCAGCCAAATACCCATTCTTTTCACCTTGTTGGCCGGTTCAGGGAGTGAACTCAGGGTGTCGGGTCAGTAGTGGGAGCCCCATAGCTGGGGGGTTTTGCCCAGTGTAAGCACCTCAGTCTTATCACCATTTAGCTTGAGGGAGTTAGAGTTCATCCAGTTGGCTACATAGCTAAGACAAGAGCTGAGTTCCTGTGGGCCCACTTCCTGCATCGACGACAAAGAAAAGATGATCTGGGCATCGTCGGCGTAGGAGAAAATAGTCAGACCTAGCTTCCACTAGGTCTGCCCGAGGGAGAACATAGATATTGAAGAACAGGGAGCTGACAGCACATCCCTGTGGGACACCCCAGGTGAGTGAATGGAAGCTAGATGTCTTATCAGTGGAGAAAACCTGGAAGGTGCGGCCGGCAAAAAAGGATGTTAACCTAGTGAGTGCCGCTTTTTGAAGGCCAAGCTGAGCCAGTCTATCTATAAGCTTGTTGTGGGACACCATGTCAAATGTCGCACTGAGATCCAGGAGAATCTCTGCGGCTGTGCCACCCCTATCTAGCAGTTGGCAAAGGTGTTCTGTGACTCCCAGGAGGGTGGCTTCTGTGCTGTAATCAGCTCTAAATCCTGCCTGGGAGGGGTGGAGGGCTTGTTGGGTTTCTATATACGTTGAAAGTTGATAATTGACCACTGGGATAAACTTCCAAGACAGCCACCTCCTAGCCAATTTGAGGAAGTAATGAGCTCGATGGGGCTCCGCCAGCTGGTGGACTCCCCCACCCATGTTAAAGCCATATCCTGGACCTCATTTGGAAGACCGAGCCACAGGTGAACCTCACAGACATCAGCCCAAGCGCCTGATCAGACCACTCACTAATTAGCTGCTGGGTTCCGCTAGCTAGTCAACTGTCACAGCCACCTCCAGAGTGGAGAGTGGTGCGCAGCTGGAACAAGATTGAGGCTGATAAGCTAATAGACACCCTGCTCAGTACCCCCTTTGAAATATCTACGAAAGGTAACCTCGATCTGGAGAGCGAGGCCCTAACTGGTAACTTAAGTAGGGCCTTTGATCAGATAGCACTGGCACAAAAGGAAAGAGTTAGAGAGAAGGGCAAGGGAGCCCCCTGGTTTAACGAGGACCTGTGAAAAAGGAAGCAAACCCTTCGCCAAGCTGAGTGGCTATGGCGTAAACTATACCTTCCAGCCGCGCTTGCTAGTTATAAAGCCATGCTAACCCTATACAAAAAGGCCATTATAGCCAGAAAGGCCGAATATTATGAGGCAAGAATCACAGATGCGACAAACAAAGGGAAACGTTCAGAATCCTCAAAGAGCTTAGCCAGAAGTCAGAACAGAAGCTGGCATCTGAGCCGGCAGACTGCAACACATTCCAGGATTTCTTTCTTCAGAAAGTTTGGGACATTCGCTCCAACAAATCAGATAGCCCCGGATCAGACTCTAGCCCCCCATATCCCGGGTGAGCAGCTCACCGTCTTTCCTAACTTAGATCTAGCACGCCTATCATGCCTGATGAACCGGGTCAAATCTGGCTCCCCTGCAGATCCCTGCCCTCCAAGGATCTTTCGCATGGCCCTTCCTGGGCTAGAAAGAGAGTCTCTCTCTCTACTTAATCACTCCCTGGAGACAGGTTACTTACCCACCAGTATGAAGGAAGCCAGGGTTACTCCCTAGTTGAAGAAGCCAGGGGCAGATGTGGCCAATTTTAAAAACTATAGGCCCATTTCTCAGCTCCCCTTTCTAGCAAAAGTACTGGAGCAACATGTCCTCACAACACTTTCATCTTTTTATAGAGAAACATCACCTACTCCAGGTGAGGCAGGCCAGCTTTAGGGCTCATCACAGCACTGAACTGGTGATGTCGGCCGTGCTTGATGAGCTCAGAGTTAGGGCCGATAACAAAGATGCGAGCGCCCTGATTCTGTTAGAGCTGTCAGCGGCGTTCGATACGGTCAATCATGCACAGCTCCTGTCTTGAATTGCTAATCTAGGCATCTGCGGGCTGGCTCACCAGTGGCTCGAGTCCTTTTGGCTAGGGCGGTCCCAAAGGGACCAACTGGGTGAACATATTTCAAATAGTGGTGCTCGTACCTGTGGGGTCCCCCAGGGCTCAGCCCTATCTCCTCTCCTCTTTAATGTGTATCTCCAGCCACTGGTGGCAGCCTTAGCCAATATGGACTGTCAAGTCTTCAATTATGCAGATGATACCCAACTGATTCTGCAGATCAACAACTCTCCGCAGGCCCACACTCACGTTCAAAACATCCTTAGACACACTGTGACTTGGATGACAGCAAATTCACTAAAAGTCAATCCGGATAAAACAGAGGGCCTTGTAATCTCCTCTAAAGGGAACCCCTGGAATGACCTTTTCTGGCCTCAAGAGCTCAGCACTGCCCCTACGCCAGTTCCTGTCATAAAGAGCCTGGGCATTAAGATCGATGCCAACCTCTCTTTGACCAATCAAGTTGCCTCTGTGGTCGGCACCTGCCTGGGCCTAATGCGACAGCTGCGGAAACTTGCCCCTTTGCTCTCGCCCACTACTCTACAGATGATTGTGTCGGCCACGATTATATCCAGGTTGGACTATGGCAATGCTTTGTACATTGGCCTCCCTGAGAAACTAACCAGCAAGCTGCAGGTGACCATGAACGATGCAGCTAGGCTGATTTTTAGGCTCCCTAGAAGGGCTGATGCTACCCCTCTGTTGCATAAGTTGCATTGGCTCCCGGTCAAGCAGAGAGAAAAGTTCAAGGGCCTCTGCATTGCCCACAAAGCCGTATATGGTCAGGCTCCTGGCTATATCAAGGAGCGCCTGTTGAATAATGCACCGGGATGCACACTGCGTTCATCCGAGACAGGCAGAGCTTTCTCTGTCCTAATTCCCCAACTCTGGAACGAACTGCCTGTGAACCTCCATAAGGAACCCGCCCTCCTCCCCTTCAGGAAACACCTCAAAACCCTTCTGTTTAGGGAAGCTCTGGACACAGTTTAACACATCTGTTTGGTGCTCATCGGGGATGGTAGAGGGTATCTGAGCTCTCTCTCCAAGCGCTAAGAGACCTGCAGGTGATTATGCGCTATATAAGCTATAGTTAACATAACATAACATGTTTTTCTAAGATTTTAGACCGAATAGGCAGCAGTGAAATGGCTCTGTAGCTTGCCCAGTTGGAAGGGTCCATGTGGAGCTTTTTCAGCAGGGGAAGTACCCTGGCATGTTTCCAAGTTTTGGGAAGGTGGCCTTCTCATAATGAGGAGTTCAAGAGATCCACTAATAAAGACAAAATATGTGGACTTAAGGCGCTCAGCTTCGAGGGGGGGAAGAGGATCAAGTGGGAAACCCGATTTAATAGACCGTAATAGGTCCATAAATCGGGCAACAACCAAAGGGGAAAAATGTGTACATGGAAGGGTGTTAGCTCACAATCTGTTGGAGTTATTTCCATGAGTGGAGCAGGGTCGTGGGTCCCAAAGGAATAGGCTTTTTCAGGTGAAGTGGAGCACCCAGTTCCCATGGCCAGAGTACAACAGATATTTGTCGCCTTGTTGGTAAAAATATCTGCCAGGGCTTCGCATTGATCCTGCAAAAGTGATGGAGAGGGTGCAATATTGCCGGGGTTAGAAAGGTATTGGACGACTTTGAAAAGGGTCATGTGACAGTTTTATGCTTTTAAAATTTGATCAGAGTAAAAATAGGCTCAGGTGCTTCTGCAATGGGCATGGTAAATGCTCCGGGCTGTCTTAAAAGTTAATTTGGCATTGTTATCATAATGCTTTCACTATGCTCTTTCAAATTTTGTATGGGATTTTTTTTTTTCCTGTAGGGTCTTGTTATGCCATGGGGCTGGAGGGTGCTTCCTAGCCCCTACTCTAAGTTTGACTGGCAAGGGAAGCACAAATCCATTGTTCGCCCACCGGGAGGTCAGAGGTTACTTGGGAGACTAGTAAGGGGAAAGTGTCAGTTAAACTAGTGTTGAGAGCAGTGATGTCCAGTTTGTTCTAGTTTCTGGTCAGCACATTGTGTTTAGCTGCTGCAAGCGGAAGGAGGGAAGTGCAGGATAAGAAAAAGAAGACTGCAAATTGATTAGTCCAAAGAAGTGGAAGGGGTAAGGCTGTAGTGAGACTGGCGACATTGGAAAAAATGGGATCTAGCAGATGGCCAGCTTTCTGGGTGGGAGCGGAGTTGATTAAGTCAAGGTTAAGTGAGCCCAGGTCGTCGATCAGGGCTTGACTTAAGCTACATGATGTGTCATCTAGATGCAGATTCAGGTCACCTAGAAGCGTGTAATTGTAGTATTTGAGCACGTATGGAGAAATTAAATCAGGAAAAGTGGAACACCAGTTTCCAGCAGGACTCAGTCGCCGATAAATTAAGACACCAGCAAAGGTCAAATTGGGGGTCAGACTGAGAAAGAAGAAGAGCGCTTCCCCCGCCAAGGGAGTGAGCTCCTCGGTGTTGCACTGAAACACCTTTTTGTAGATAATGGCGATACCCCCCCTTTTGTCTTTGCGATCTCTCATGGAAATGCAATAATCATGAGGTAGAGAGGAAATGACATCTGATACAGATGATTCATTCAGCCAGGTTTCCATCAGAAACATGGCAGCGGGGTTGTTATCTATCAGGAAGTCATAGATATGTTGTTGATGGCTTTTGAGAGAGCGACAGTTAATACCATAGAAGCAAAAATTACTTATAATGCCCTTGCATTCGGAAATATTTATTTCTGTACATGCTAGGGGAGGAGCGGGAGATGAGAGGAGGATGCTTACTGGAAGGATTTTTGGGCTCCAGAAAAAACTGCATAGTTTGCAGCTAGCGTTTGTGATAGAGAGGTGGAGTGACAAGATGCAGGCTTCCGCACAGCTCTGTCGAAGTGCTTTGAGCTGTAGTGAGGAGCGAACTATTCGGTGGGACATGAAAGGGGCAGGGTTCCTGGTCCCGGCCAGGCACGGACAGGTGCAGATGGGCTTGCCTTTGCTGCACAGGCAGCGCACCCACTGCATGCGTCAGCTGCACGCTGGCGCCAGGTTGTGAAGCTGAGCATCCCAAATGCCGCTCAGCTGCATGCAAACCGTCCAAAATGGCAGCCATCAGAGCACAGTAAAAAAGTTTAGGGGATGCGTCCCAGCTCTGTCTACTCAATCGGACAAGCTGCAGCAGACCGGAAAGATCAGCAGCAAATTGGCCGTGCAATGGTAAGATATTGTTAGAAGAGAGAGCTGTGACTGTTAAAAGAAAACCCGAGGTAAACTTAATTGGAGTATTTCCCACATAAAACGAAACCCCTGATATGCAGTCAAATACACAATAAAAGATTTAGAAACTCAGAGAGCAGATTTTATAAAAACGCGGTCATGCAGGCCAGTATAGGACCCACCAATGGTCTGAGCCAATCAGTTTGATAAGGCAGTTTGATAAGACCTACTTATGTGAAACTACAAAAGCTACTACTTAGACTGTGACTACTATGGGGCCTAATAATTCTAAAACTTCGGTGGAGTTCATGGTGCAAACATTCTTGTATTTGACAGGGGGGTTGATGCACTGGTTCCTCCCACATATTGCAGCACCCCGGTCATGGACATACAGTAGGAAGGGTGGCCCATCCTCACTATTTCTGATTTACTCTTGAACTGGCTGATGGATTATTCACCTACATGGTGGCCACTGATAAGACCTCAGCCTGGTCATTTATGTTTTCAGAGGCAGTAGGGTGCAAAAATCTAACCCCAAAGCAGAGCCTGCAAAATCCTTTAAATCCATAATGGATACCATCCCCAAAGAACTCTTTGCCATTGTCACCACGCTAAGCACAATGGATGATACAATGTCTACCTTAATGTCAGAGGTGAACTTAATGCACAAATGCTTCTCTGTATTTCAGCCACATTTAGACACCATTGACTGGAGACACGACAAGATTGAATCCAACTATGCGAAACAGCCCTACTAGGGATTAGACATTGACTACTTAAATCGTAAGGTTTCCAACTTGGAAGACAGGGCATGACACAATAATATTTGCATTTACGGAGTCCTGGCAGATGCTAAGGGGACGATATGATGAAATTCTGAGCGACGATGAAACATCAGTTTCTTCAACTGCCATTTGCTGTGCCCTTATAATTTTAGAGCAGACATTAGATTTGGTCATGCATGAAAACCCAGGAAGAGAAACCACGTCCCATCCTTGCCTTTGGTCTACGCAACCACCATGGGGGAAGCATCCTCATGGCAGTCAAATGTAATAAGGGCCCATTCCATTATTAGGGGTACTCTATAACCTTCTTTGCTGATTATTTGGTGAACACCAATATCAAATATAAGAAATTTCTTGCACAGGCTATATCAATGGGATCTGAACTTCAGACTACTAGACGTACCATAGATTGTAGTAACTATGGATGGTAAGACAAGAGAATTTCTTACGCCCACAGAGATGCAGTCTTTCCTGGATGGTTTAATTGGATCAACAATTCAAATGTCTATCTCACACACCTTGCCTACAAAACACAGAGAAGATTCCATGCCATGGTACATCATTGATCTCCCTTGAAGTATGTGAAAGGAACTGACCTGTCTAGGTTCAAATCAAAAAGGGATGGCATACCCCAGGTTGTGGAAGCACTGCACGGATACAGAGATACATTCTGTTTGCCATTGAAGCTTACACCTATTTATGCAGAAATAGATGGAGAACCCTGATGATGTACAGACCGTCCCTTGGAGGATTAATCATGCTTTGCTGCTTTGGCAGTACTCTTTCTAGTCACATCTGTTCAGTCTGGTATTTTTCTATACATGGCCAACCACCATGACCACTAAGGTTTACTACTGCAGAGCGTTATATGTAATGGATAGGTCTGAATATTACCACATTAAACATTTATTGACTGTATCTATATTGTGCCTTTCCTTTCAATCCTAGCTTTTTGCTTTCTCCTTAACTCTCTGCTGCATACGCTTTGTGTTGTCCATTTGTGCACTGCTCCCTAATAGCACACTGCTATCTATTTATGCTGCAATCTTTTTTTCTTACCCTCTCCTGGGGGATAATGCTTTTACTTTCAGGTGTGGCGCTTGACCAGCACCGAGCAGCATAGGTGTTAGCTCCCAACCACAGTTCTAGGTCTAATACTTTCCCCATTTTCTCTATTGTTTTATTGATTTGCAGGAGACATATAGGAATGTGTCCCTTAACCATACAAAACAAAGAGCATCCATATCCCTATAAGTCACACTCACAATGCTCTCCTTCTATATATTGCTAGGAGTGCACCCTTCCACTTCCCCTAACTTTGCCATTGACTTCTACGAAATGTCAGCATCATTCTTGATCATTACTCTTAATTTCAGAGGCATGTTGCACTATGTGAAGAGTAGGAAAATCCTTAATTAGCTTGTTTGAAACACACAGATGTTGCTGTCTAACAACAGACAACCCTTGTGATGCCATGGAATCACAGAAGCTCAAGAGGGACTGTTTTGGAGCAGTAGGACAACTGACATCCAAGGAAAGCCTCTTCCTTCTGGGCTGCTCTACAAAATGTGGACTGGCTATCCTTATACACCAGAGATTACCTAAAAAATCCTCAAGACCTGGCTAGACTCATAGGGCTTTAGCAAATCTGCATATAATAGGTAGAAACATTATTCTTAACTCGAGATATGCGGATAACACAGATGAGCTACACTTTATGAAAACCTTACCAGATGGATAGTCCACTTAGGGAAAGCACCTGTGCTCCTTAAAATGTACTGGAATTTGACTCTGAACAGATCGGGATGTCCAAACCTCTATGACAGAACAGACAGGGCTTTGATTCATGATCTGTTGAGTGATGGTGCATTGCTTGATGAATGGCACCTGTGGCACCATACTGGCAAAGAATACACCTTTTTTTTTTGCCCGCACAGCACATACTCCAGAATAGACTATTACCTACAGCACGAATTACTACTGTCAGATGTCTTACAATGCAACATGCTTGAGAGGGTTCTCACTGGTCACATCCCAGTCCTTCTGACCTTGGACTCTGGACTTGTTGCATCTCCGACGACCAAGTAGTGCATGAAAACAATGGCCTGCAAGACAAAGAACAGCTCAGTAAGCATATCCCTACTTATTTGGAAGGCAATGAAGGGTCTGTCATGTCCCATAAAGTACTCTGGGCCGCTGGTAAAGAATCATACAAGGAGATTGATGCATGATGCTGTTATGGTAAAACGCAGACATCACACAGACTCACAAACACTAGAAGCAAAGATCAGAGACCAAGGCAGACACGCACTACAGAAGGAATTAGAGGTAGGCAAGCTCCAACCAAATATTTTCTTTACATATTCAGCGGAAAAAACCCTGGCTAGATTATGCTGGCATCAATATAACCAGGGGAAAGCTGGGAGATTACTGTTGGTACAACTACATCAGAAGATCTCACAAACAGTCATCCCATCTATAGGTGAAGTAGATGGTGACCTCAGTGTATCATTTAGTGGATCATTTAGTGGATCATTTTGTCTCTTCCTATACAGTCCTGTATGCCCAAAAATGCACCTTAACAACTGAACAGATTGATGTGTTCCTTCAACCTCTATGATTCCCTACCATGTTGACTGAAAGATGATATCTCCTTAGTGGGGAAATCACCAAAGAGGAGATAGTAGAGGTATGCAAATCACCAGGTGAAGACAGATTCCCTGTTGAGTTCTATATGGTGGTGAAGCCATTTTGGTACCATTACTGCACAGAGGATTTCGGGAGGCAGAGTTAAAATAAATTCATTACTCCACCAAAATCTTTATAATTTACCACAATAAAATATATTTCATAACAATATAACCCCAAAAATATTTGCCTTAACTACAAACATTTATACACCAATTTCTTTTTTTTTTCTAAAAAAAAACACAGGTTTCAGGGACGTTATAGTTAGTTGGACATTTCACTCGTACAAAACCAGAGAAATTCGGCCGTTATAGTTTGTTGAGCTAAATATAACTTGCGCCCCCGCAATGCACTGCTGATGACATCACACATTTCATCATTCATGACATGGTTAGTGACATCACTGATGACATCACTGATGACATCTCAAATCACATCACTGATGACATCACTGATAACATCATCCAGTGACTGTGTGTTTCTGTAAAGTTTAAATATGTTTTATATATATATATACGCCAAGGTGTATTGGAGAATGAGTGGGTTTATAAGTGTCTGAATGGATGATTTAGTAGGTGCGTGATTGACTGTATAAGTGAGTGATTAAACGTATCTTACTGAATACATGGGTTAGTGAGTAAACTGTGTGAATGTCTGTATCTGTCTGTCAGTTGGTGTGTAAGCAGCTGCATGGGTTGGTGATTAGCTACATGAGTGTCTATATGGGTTATTGATTGGTTGTCTGAGTACCTGTATGGGTGCCTGAGTGTCTGTGTGGGTAGGTGGGGGGTGTGTGACTCTGTGCATGATGTGTGAGTGGGTGATTCAGTGGGTATATGGGTTCAAGAGTGCATCTGTGAAGGGCTGTATGGGTGGGTGAGTGTGTCAATGGGTGTGTTGGTGAATGGATCGATGTGTGAGTGGTACATGTGTGAGTGACTAAATATGTGAAAGTCAGTATATGTGAGTGTTGGAGTATATAAATGACTATATGTGAGAGTGAGTGATTGTGAGAGTTGCTGTATGGACGAATGCGTGCTTGTATCAGTGATTGTATAAGAGAGTAAGTATGTGTTAGTATCTGTATGAATAAGTGAGGTGGTGTGTGTATAACTATATAGGTGAGTAAATGGGCGTGTGATTGATTCTGTGCATGACTGACTAGGTGAATGAGTAACTATATGGATGACTGGCGGTGTGCAAGTGTTTGTATAGGTGTATGAGTGCATATGATAGTACTGTATTGATGAGTGACTGCACGTATGAGTGACTGTATGGGTGAATGAATGAATGTGTGTGTAGACCTAGGAACCAGTGAGTGGGTATGTAGTAAGTGGTATTGGTGAGTGTATGGTTTCGAAAATGGTAGTCTGTATTTTAGAGTGGATGTATCAAAGGTTATATTAGGGTGTGAGGAGGTGCATCAGATGATCACGTGGATGATGTCATCACTGATGTAATTTGAGATGTCATCAGTGATGTCACTAACCATGTCATGAATGATGTAATATGTAACGTCATCAGCAGTGCATTGCGGGGGCGCGAGTTATAGTTAGCTCAACTAACTATAACGGCCGAATTTCTCTGGTTTTGTACGAGTGAAATGTCCAACTAACTATAACGTCCCTGAAACCTGTGGTTTTTTCAGTGAATTTCTAAGGTTTTTTAAATGCTAATTCCTAACTATAATGTCCCTGAAACCTGTGGTTTTTTCTGTGATTTTCTAGGTTTTTTAAATGCTAATTTCTAACTATAACGTCCCTGAAACCTGTGGTTTTTTCAGTGAATTTCAAAGGTTTTTTAAATGCTAATTTCTAACTATAACTTCCCTGAAACCTATGGTTTTTTCAGTGAATTTCTAAGGTTTTTTAAATGCTAATTTCTAAGTATCATGTGTAAAAAATATTTTTTCTTAGTTTTAACATTTTTATATAAGTAATGTAATGTTTTCTCTTTTCTAAAATATAAATGGAATTTTTTTTTGTATTTGTTTTTTTAAAGTGGATTTGCGTACCCATCGTGTACCAATCTCGGTGGGTGCGCAAATCCAAGAAGTTTGCCACCATATTGGTTAAGTTGTGTAGGGTGCGCGTACGTATTTCTGGGGGTCGTGCCGGGTGCACGAACCAACCGCAAATCTTTAAGTTTTAAAAGTATATAGTATATATATATAACTTTATTATATATATTATACCAAAAGATTATTTAACAAAATTGTAAATGTCATATATTTGTAACTGAAATAAATAATTTATTGTTAAATATATTTTCCCGAAATCGCGCCGGGTGCGCGCTGGTTGCGTGCCGGGTGCTCGAACCCATGTGACTTCAAAAGAAAGCATTTTATTGGTTAAGAAGCTTTTCATTCTAGAAATTACAGGACCCCACCCAAATTTCTCATTCCTCCAAGAACATTGCCAGGAGACACACCTTTTGTGTTTAGTGCTCTTCTTACATTTCTTTGGTGTTTTTTTAAAAAACTACTTGGAAAGATGGCATCTTCAAATCCACCAGATGACATCCTTGGTGAAGAAGAGGACTTGGAGGAACCAAAAAAACAAAAAGGAGAGCATCGTCTGGGCTTTCTTTACATTTCCAGATGGAGAATAAAAGGTGAATGCGAGGAAGGTAACCTGCACTATTTGTGAAAGAATAATATCTCGGAGCTCCGAGGAAAAAGCACTCGTGCGGTACTTCTTCCATGCTCAAGCACCTAAAACCATGCACCCTCGTCGGCTAGCACAGGAGCAGCATCGTCGAGAGCTGGAACAACAAGTCCAGCAAGGTGATGAAGATGCAGGACTGAGCACCTCAGCTGGAACATCAAGTTCTACAAGAGGACCTGATATTAGACCAGAGTTTGCTGGTCTAGAACAGAGATGCATCAAGTGCAAGAAAATTATTTGTTATGGCGAACAGTCTATTGACGCTATTGTTTTGCAGCAAAAGCCAACACTGTTAATTTTTTTTTGCAATGATTTTCAAATTGCAAAAGTTTAGACAACAGTTTTGCCACTTTATTCTGTTGTTTTTTTGTTTTTTTAAAAACACCCAAAAAATGCAAAAAGGGTTAGAAAAACACACAAAAAATTACAAAAGAAAAAGAAAGAAAAAATGGTTCTTGTTAGAACCGCCTATTTGGTTAAAAAGACAAATTTGTATGTGTTGTATGAATTGCGGCAAGTGTAATATATGGAAAAGAACATGGAAAGTGTATGTGTGATTGCATGAGTGCATGTGTACTACGTGCATAATTGGAGAAGTGCATGGGTAGTGATTGGTTTATTGCATGAGTGCAGTGACAATATCTGGTTGATTGAAGGAGTGCATGGGTATTACCTGGGTGCATGCAAGAGTGCATACGTAGTGCCTGAGCGCATGTAGGAGTGCATGTGCAAGTGGAGAGGTGTGGTGCAGCGGCCACGGCAGCTGACTTCGGAGCACAGGGTTCACGGTTCGATCCCCGGCTCCGGCGGCAGCTCAGCTCAGCACCATGTGACTCTGGGCAATAGCTCACTTAATTTCCACGACGGCCCCCAGCGCCTTGAGACCCGTAAGGGTGAGTAGCTGCGCTATATAAAAACGGACTTACAGTTTTTTTTTTTACTTACATGGGTAGTTCCTGGGTGATTGGAGGAGTGCATGAGTAGTACAAGTGTGATTGCATGAGTGCAGGAGTAGTGCCTGAATGATTGAAAGACTGCATGGGTAGTGCTGGGGTGATTGCATGAGTGCCACAGAAGTGCCTGAGTGCTTGTATGAGTGCATGGGTAGTTGCTGAGTGATTGCTTGAGTGCAAGGGTAGTGCTTGGGTGCATGGAAGAGTATATGAGTAGTGCCTGAGCGCATGTAGGACTGCATGGGTAGTTCCTGGGTGATTAGAGGAGTGCATGAGTAGTACATGGATGATTGCATGAGTGCAGAAGTAGTGCCTGAATGATTGAAAGACTGCATGGGTAGTGCTTTTGTGATTGCATGAGTGCAGGGGTAATGTTTGGGAGATTGAAGGAGTGTATGGATAATGCTTGGATGCATGGAAGAGTATGGGTAGTGCCTCGGTGCACAGAGTAGTACATCAGTACTTCCTTGGTGATTGCAGCAGTGCATGAGCACTACCTGTGTGATTGCATGAGTGCATGGGTAGTGCCTGGGTGATTAGAGGAGTGTATGGGTAGTGTTTGAATTATTGCATAAGTGTATAGGTAGTTCCTGGGTGAGTGCATGAGTACATAGGTAGTGCCTGGGTTATTTTATAACTGCATGGGTACTGGTTGCATGATTGGAGGAGTGCATGAGAAATGCCTGGGTGCATGGGAGAGTATATGAGTAGTGCCTGAACGCATGCACGACTGCATGGGTAGATCCTGGGTGATTGGAGGAGTGCACGAGTAGTACATCAGTGATTGCATGAGTGCAGGAGTAGTGCCTGAATGATTGAAAGACTGCATGGGTAGTGCTTGTGAGATTGCATGAATGCCATAGAAGTGCCTGAGTGCATGTATGAGTGTATGGGTAGTGTCTGAGTGATTGCTTGAGTGCAAGGGTAGTGCCTGGGTGCATGGAATAGTGTATAAGTAGTGCCTGAGCACATGTAGGACTGCATGGGTAGTTCCTAGGTGATAAGTAGGAGTGCATGAGTAGTACATGGATGATTGCATGAGTGCAGGAGTAGTGCCTGAATGATGGAAAGACTGATTGGATGATTGCATGAGTGCATGGGTAATGTTTGGGTGATTGAAGGAGTGTATGGATAATGCTTGAGTGCATGGAAGAGTGTATGAGTAGTGCCTGAGTGCATGAAGAGGTGCATTAGTAGTGCCTGTGTGATTGCATGACTGCAGGAGTAATGTCTGGAGGATTAGAGAAATGCATAGTTAATACCTGAGGAATTGCATGAGTGTAGGGGTAATGTCTTGCTGATTGCAAGAGTGTAGGGGTACAGCCTGGGTGATTGTAGGAGTGCATAGGTAGTGCCTGAGTGATTTTAAAACTTAAAGGGTTGTGGCTGAGTGAATTGAGAATTACACGAGTAGTACCTGGGTGATTGGAGGACTGTATAAATAGAGCTTGGTTATTTTATAAGTGTATATGTACTGCCTGAATGAATACACCATTGTATAGATACTGTCTGGATGATTGAAAGAGTACAAAGGTAGTGTCTGAGTGTTTGAAGGAGTGCATGAGTAATGCATGAGTAATGCCTGGGTGATTGCATGTGTGCAGGGGTAATGTCTGGGTGATTGGAGGAGTGCATGGATACTGCCTGGGTGATTGGAGCAGTGAAATGGTAGTGCCTGGTTGATTGGAGGAGTGCACAGCTAATGCATGGGTGATTGCATGAGTGCAGGGGTAATGTCTGGGTCACTGGAGGAGTGCATAGATAGTGCTTGGGTGATTGGAGGAGTGAAAGGGTAGTGCCTGGGTGATTGCAGGAGTACAAGGGTAGTGGCTGATTGATTATATGAGTGTATGGGTAGTGGTTGGGTGATTTAAGGAGTGCATGGGTAATGCATGGGTGATTGCATGAGTGCAGGGATAATGTGTGGGTGATTGGAGGAGTACATGGGTACTGCCTAAGTGATTGAAGGAGTGCATGAGTAATGCCTGGGTGATTCCATGAAGGCAGGAGTAATGTGTGGGTGTTTGGAGGAGTGCATGTGTAGTGGCTGATTGATTATATGAGTGCATGGGTAGTGGTTGGGTGATTGAAGGAGTGCATAAGTAATGCCTGGGTGATTCCATGAGTGCAAGAGTAATATCTGGGTGATTGGAGTAGTGCATGGGTACTGCCTAAGTGATTGAAGGAATGCATGAGTAATGCCTGGGTGACTCCATGAAAGCAGGAGTAATGTGTGGGTGATTGGAGGAGTGCATGGGTACTGCCTGATTGATTGAAGGAGTGCATATGTAATGCCTGGGTGATTGCATAAGTGCATGGGTAGTGCCTGAGTGATTGGAGGAGTGCATAGATCCTGACAGGGTGATTGTGTGACTACAGAGGTAATGCCTGGGTGATTGCATGAGTGCAATTTTAATGTCTGAGGATTAGAGGAATGCATAGGTAATGCCTGGGTAATTGTATGAGTGTAGGGGTAATATCTAGAGGATTACAGAAGTATTTAGGTAATACCTGGGTGATTGGAAGAGTTTATCGGTAATGTCTAGCTGATTGCATGAGTGTACAGATAGTGCCTGGGTGATTGAAGGAGTACATAGGTATTGTCTGGGTGATATTATAAGAGTATGGGTATTGGCTACGTGATTGTATAGATGACTGCATGGGTACTGTTTGAAAAAATGGATGAGTGCACTAAAAGTCACTGTAAACATTAGTTCATATTATCATGCTTATTACATTATTTCATCTTACTTTTTTATTAAAGAAGATTTAAAACTCAGTGAAACTATTTTACAGTAGTTTTGTTGTAAACTGAATTTAAAATCTTTTCAAGCTTTAGTATTACCATCCATTAAGAACACAACATAATTTTTGAATTACATAACATATTCAGTTTCCCTTTTTTGCTGTTCTCAGATTCTCCTGAATTTCACCATACACAGTGATTTCAATGTAGATCATCATATAATAGCGGGGAAAAAAATACAATCAATGAGATTGTAAAAAACAGTTCAACTATCTGTTTACCTATCTACAGTTTCTAAATTGCATTCTTCAACTACAATAAATCATTTATTTCTCTGAAGTACATTTCTGAAATATACATTCTCATTTACATCGTGTATAATATAAAGATTGAATATATAAACTATTTCTTTCAAACACAATTTTGCAAATGCAATAACAATTAGAACAAACAATAATTCAAAAAGTAATTCTTCACATCTTCCCAATAGGCCGAATAATGTTTCCAAATCAATTTGCAATAAAAATATCCCAAATAAACTCATTAATTTGTGTTTACATCTTCCCAATAGGCCGAATAATGTTTTCAAAACTTTGGCATAAAAAAAATCAGATATGAATCTGGTAATTCATAAGGTAACCTACATTAGAATTCCAAATGGGCATCATTGCAATGTGTCCATCCTTTATTCCACTTTAAATACACGGTATGGTGTCCAGATGTTGTAGTAGGTCCATCATGGAAAATAATAGCCACAGCTTTAAAAGTTTTTCCTTAAATTGATAGTTGACTTGCCACAAAATGTTTAATTTTGGTTTCCAATTTTCTTCCATTTGCTCTACAACGTTGTAGCATTAAAATGACATATTTCCCAAATCTTTCTATATATAATGTTGACAACATTTCTGATTTACAATGTGAGCATTTCATATCTTGATTCGCTGATTTTACTAGTTTATTAAAAGACACTGATTCGCAATCTGGTATTGTCAAGTATATGAATCGTTCAGTGTCTATTTCAGTGGTAGAAGAAAATGAACACTCTTCACATTTATGATCCCATCTGTAACTTAGTCCAAACAAATTTGCAATTTTAATCCTTCATCTTCCAATACTGCAAGCATAAACAAAAAAAATTCTTGTGCATCTTGTTGTATATTGAGTGTAAATTGCGAAGAACCAGTACATATATCCAAAAGATGCCGAATGCTAGAAGCAGTATGGATTTTAGTTCTATCAGTTACCAACTTTTGAAAAATATAATGTAATAAAGAGCAGAATGTTTTTTCTTGATTTTCCACAATTTCATGATGAAGTTCTTCTAGATAAAAGACAACATTCACAATTACATTAGCATAGCAGTTGATACCTGAACTATTTTCTAACTGGTATCCTACAATATCATCAACAGTGTCCATTTTCATTTTCTTTGCAGCTTCATTATTCTCTTCAATTCTTTTCTTTGTTTGAATTTCCCTAGAATGTTTCTCATGTTTCTGTTTTGGACATACTACACGTTTCTCATATATGGGATATTCACCTAAGTTAGGAGCATAAAGTCTTCCTAACCGATTATACTCTCTTACACAATTTGCATCAGCACTAATCTTTTTCTCATCAAAATCAATCAAATAAAAACCAGATAATGTCCTTACTCGAGACAATGCAACGTATGCCATGCCCTCTTTGAACACTGTACTTCCAATATTTACCAATGCATTGTCTACACTTAAACCTTGAGATTTATGAATAGTCACTACATATGCTAAAGAAAGAGGAAACTGTTTTCTACGAACATACATGTCTTTTACAAGCAGAAAACGAACAGCACAGCGTCCAATCTGTTTTACTTCTTCAATCTGATCAAATTTAATCTTCAAAAATTCAATTCCATCTCTGTTCTGATAATTAATAAAATCAACAACTCTTCCCATTGCTCCATTTACGAAACCTTTTTCTACATCCAAATTACGCCGTAAAATTACCCGATAGTTTACACATACATATAAAGTCTTTTCTTAACCTGCAGTCTTAGACACCGACTTTTCCAAAGAATCCAATTTTGACTGTAATTTTTTTGAGAGAAGAATAGTAACTCCTTCGTGTTCCATTTTATCAAGTGCTTCAATTTTCACTATTAGTTGTTTTTCCAGTTTCAAAAGTTCTTCATTGAATGTAGAACACTCATGCAGTGTTGGCATTAGGCAAACAATAGAGTTCTTTTCTACAATTTTTTGTACATTATTTCAGGTGCAATGTTTTCATTGTTTTCATTTGGAAACAAGTTCGTTAGTAGCCGACTTTGTAAAGCTTCTTTACCATGTTTTGTCAAAACACCAATTCTTATATCTTGAAGAATGTTTCCATAATCTTCATCACTTGCTTGTCGCATATTCTTAATAGGTTCTTTGTATTCAAAATGAGACCAAATGTTCACATTTCCAATACTTCCAAAGATTTCCTAGTTTCTTCATGGACAAGTGTTTTAAAAACTGGTTGTCCTTTCACAGGAGTAAGTTGTAGTAGATCGCCGAATACAATTACATGTTTTCCTCCAAACAGAACATCATAATCTGTTTTTAAAATCTGTTGCATTCTTAAATGTACGAAGGCAAGCATTAAGTTTGAGACCATGCTCACCTCATCAATGATCAGAAGTTTAATTTTCTTGAGTACTCTTGAAACTTCATAACAAGCTTCTCCTGATAGCTCATGATATTCCAACTTATTTTCATGTTCAGCTGGTAGCATGAGTAAAAGATGTAATGTAATCCCTTTAATGTTGTGTACTGCTAACCCAGTTGGAGCGGTTACAACACAAGATAAATGTGATTCTGTGGTTTTTTGTAGTTAACTGGTCAAAACTTTAATTAAGAAACTTTTTCCTGTTCCAGCTTGACCACTGATGTACATTCAAATAGGTTTAAATGATGTGCGTCAGCATTCTTTTTTTTCATGCAGTAAACCATGTTGTTTCTGTTCTGTCACTTGCTGATATATTTCTTTTTGTTCAATATTTAGTTGTTCTTCCAAGTTTCCCAACTCAATAATATCCTGTTGTGCTTGTTGCATAGCCGTTTCTACTTCATTCATGGCTATTGCTGCTTCATTTTCAAGAATTGGTTGTCATAATGGATCTTGATTTAGAGGACAGAACTTTGACTGTCTTGAGAACTGTCTTTAGCTATTTCAGCTGTAATAGTAGTTTCTTGTTCAATCTCTTTATTTAACATTTGTAGATAATTTGGAAAAATTGTGCATTGAATGCTATCTTTACATGCATTAAAAGAATCTTCATAGCAATCAAAATCTAAAAGTAATTCCATTTCACTATGCCAAGGTTTGAAAAGTTGCAGAAGTGCCAAATAGAAAAATTCCCTTTTATCTGGAGTTTCACAACTGAGTTTCCTGTGGTAATAAGATTTCCTTTGGCATGTTTTACCAAATATCCTTCACATCCAATTACTGCATATTTTTCTTCATTTATATTTTCTGTAATGTTTCTCTTAAAGCTGTAATGTAGCAGTACTTCATAGAGACATATGTTTTCCAGATGTGGACTTCTTTTAGGATAGTATGTATCCAACATATTAGTTTTAACAATATCTGTACTTTCTGGTTCATTCAATGCTAAGTATTCAATTTCTTGTACAGATTTCAATACTCGATTTCTAGAGGTCAACCGATCCGAACATTCGTAGGATTGAATTTCTCGATGGGATAGCATCTTCAAACTAAAGCTGCACAATTTGTTACTAAGAGTCTTCTCTTGTAAAATTTCTTCCCACATTTCCTTCAACTCCATCTTTTCAGATTTGGTTATATATGACGTAACATAGCGAGCAACAGCAATCAAATTATCTGCAACATACTGGATATCCATATTTGCATTCCACATTGTCAAAATTATTGGATTGTAGTCATTAATATACTTTGAATCTTCAGTTCTTTTTATGTTGTAAGTATTCTTCGGAGATTTTCGAGTTATAGTATGCCTTACTGCTGACATGACACTGTTGACTCTTCCTTTTGAAATTACTGGACGTGGGAATCCAAAACGACATTTTGTATAAAATCTTCCCTTTGACTTGTATTTCCGTCTACAGTATTTCCCACATCGGTGACTTTGAAACCGTAAAACTTGCTGCCTCAAGTTGTTTTTCCTCCTTCTTTTGGAATGGCACAGGTAGCATACTTTTCAATGAAAGACAAAACACTTTCATCACTATCATTTCCACATTTTGGTGCATCCTTGATCCATAATAACATGTGTATATGAGGAGCACCTCTGGCTTGGTACTCCTTTCTCCAAAAGAAATCAATAACTTCTCCAAGCGGTGGATTGTTTTTATTGCAGATAAAAGACATCATAGCTTGAAACCTATGATTAAAATATCTGCACACATTTACAGGCTCCAAGGAACACAGTTCTCCAGCTGTCTTCAATTCAATATTTTTTACATTTGAATTTGCTTGTTGTAGAAATTCAAGTAAGTCGTCCCATGCGTATTCAGCACAGTTAAGCGTAACAAACCATGTAGGGGTTCCTTAACATACATTTAAGTTCTCCGTGACAATGATACCAATACTCATTAGTACCACGTTGGCACACCATCAAATTAATTAACTGAGATTCTAAAAGATCGTCTCTTTGTTGAACTTTGTCCAAAAATTCCTTTGCAGAAACATGTGTAAGATGAACTCCTGTTTTTAATATGTGGTCCACTGCATAAGAAAGTCCAGACAAGTCACTTTCAAACAGAAGATGAAATAAATATGGAATACACTGTTGAAATCTTGGATCTTCTGAGTACAATCTTGTTGTACGATATTTTAAAGCTGGAATCTGTACTGGTCGTTCATCATATCGTCCACCTTTTCCAGTGGGGAAGAGCTGTGGAAAACAACGAGCTTCCAAACTTTTTACCAAACACTCATGGGAGTTCCCTTCACTTTCTTCATTTGGAATAATTCAATAGTATTTCCTATCACTTCTTTTGAATGTAGAGGATGTTTATTATAATGTTCATAGATTTCTTCACTTCTTGAGTTATCCACTTTTTCTATTTGTCCAGTTGAAATTTCTCTTTCATCTTCTAAAGATATTTCTTGTTCTTCCACATATACATATTTATAATAAATATTGTTTTGCACAAGATATAATGTAGCCTTTTGAAGTTTGGTGACATCTACTAACTCTTGCCATATTTTCCGACTCTTTGTTGGTACACCATTAACTAGAATAACTACAGGTTCACTTTCCTCTCTATCTACAACAACACTTTCAATATTTTTCTTAAAATGTAAAGGTAAATACACAACTCTTCCTTTTAAACCTCTTTGTAAATCTTTTGGAGGCAGCTTACCTGTTTTAGGCTCCATACGAACTATAGCCTGAAACGGGTACACAGATTGAATAAGAATGGACTCATATGTATTTAAATCTACCAGTTCCAGAGGAATAGCTACCAAGTCTAGGTTGTTATGTACAGCTCTAGCTGGCATTTTCTTCTCTTCTAATTTGCTGTAGCAATATTTACAAATTCGTTGATCACTACCCAACTCAAAACGACCTTCCACCAAAATTAAGCACCAAATTGCTCCCACTTATTATTATTTTCCTTTTCACTTTTTAAATACACATCAACATTCCTAGTTTGACTTCTATAGTGAGTATGTCGACAACAAATACAAACATAGTTTGGTTTTTCACAAGAAACTACCTTAAACTTTGTAATTTCTTCTGCAAACTTCACAGTACTAGTTTCTTCCAACTCTTCTTCAACAACACCTGCACTTATTAAACTCTCACTTTCTCTACACTCCTCTTTAGGACCAGAGAAACGAAACTCTATATCATCAGAAACTTTTTTTACATCCAACACTGAACCATGCAAAAGAGCTGAGTTTATTTCACTTAAAGATAATGCAGGACTTTTCACATAATACAATCTTCTTACTAACTTCCGCATTTCAGAGTGATGTACTGCTAACATTTTTAAATGATGAAAAGTACTTTGACACACTTTTCTAGAAAGGCAAGCCAGAGAATGACCCTGCAAGCCACTATATTTTCTCACTTTACAAGGATCTAGTCCTTGCAACATCTTAATCTTCTGTTTAACACTTTTTTAACATAATCTCGTAAGAAATTTTGTAATATATCAATAGATTCCTGTCGTATACTACAAATACTTCTACAATCCCACTTATACACTGGAGCTTGTGTACATCTCCCTTGAACTTCTTCAGCTATTACTTCTTCCACATTTCTAGGAACCATCTTTTCTTTTTCAATTGCACAACCGTTTTTCACCTCGTAACAACGACCCTGGTATCAACTGCATGAACTAATGTACTTTGTTGAAAATAGCTTTCTTCATTAAAAAAGGTTCAGTTCTAGAAGTATTTTTCAATTCACCAGAAAAGATTTTGCAAAAGTTTGTTATATAAACAATTTTTTTCTTTTACTTTTCTCCTTCATAAAGTGCATTATTTTATTCAATGTTTTCATTCTCTTCAATACTAATATAAACAATTTTCTTTTCAATTCAAAAGCTTTTTCCACTACACTTTCAATCTGTTGTTTCTTCTTGTAAAATGCTGATTTTCTTTTATATTTTTGGCCATCTTTCAATAAATGTTGTAGTACTCTACTTTTATACATTCTCTTTCTAATGTCTTTATATTGTTTCATCCTTATTTCAACTTGGATTGTTTTCCTATAACCTGATTTTCCATAAATGCTTCCGTTAGTCTTTTCCTTCTGATTGCTTGTAGTACTTTTCTCTCTCTTTTCCCCATTTTCAAAATCAATTACTTTTTTAAAAACACTTTTAACAAATTCTTTTGTTCTCTTACCAGAAGACTTTTTCTTCAACGTTACATGTTATACTTCATCTACTTTCTGCTTTTCTCTATCCTTTAAATAGTTCTGTTTCCTTTGTTCTCATTTCTTTTGAACTTTTCTTGTCATACTGAATATTTCTTAACAATTATGAAGAATATCTAAAGAAAAACACAGTTTATTATCTTTCTAAAAAATATTTAATATTAATAAAATAATTATATACAAATATTGTCATCTATAAATAAAGAAATACATTGAGTAATGCCTAGTTGAATAGATAAGTGTAACAGTAGGACTTGGATGATTCTACAATTGCAACGGTTGTACGTAACAACTCCTGGGTGATTGCATAACTAAAGGGGTTATATCTGGAGGATTACTGCAGTATATAGCAAATCAGTGGGTGATTTTATAACTGCATGAGTACTGCTTGGGTGATTACATAAGAACAAGGGTAATACCTGCTTTATTGAAGGAGTGCAAGGGTAGTACTGAGATAACGCCTGAATGAATAAATTAGTGCAAAAGTAGTGCCTGGGTGATCTCATAACACCGTTAGTGGATGAGTGATTATATAAGCGCATGAGTAGTGGCTACATGATTACATTAGTGCACAGCTACTGCCTGGGTGATTGCATGAGTGCAGGGGTAATGTCTGGATGATTGCATCAGTGCATATGTACTTATATAATCAGTCAGGCACTAACATGGTAGTACTAGGGTGTTTTATAAGTGCCTGAGTGTTGGGCCTAGCCAAATATAAAACAGCAGACTATTACATAACTCAACCAAAAGTCTCTCCATATCATTAAAAGCATGCATACATATGTGTCTACCTTTTCAAATCATCTTCATATCTAAAAGAAATATATATACAATATTTCTGAAATATAGTGAAACCTAGAAACTGAGACATGTAAAAGATCTGCCTGAGTGATTGCAAAACACCAAGGATAGTACTTGGGTGCTTGTATGACTCCAAAGGTACTCGCTGGGCAATTGCAGGAGAAGATGGATAGTGACTGGCTAATTACAGGAGTGCACACATAAAGGTTCAGTGCATGGTTAAGTGTATAAATAGCACCTGAAGGCATAGATCACTCACTAAGAAGTGCCTACGTGAATAGATCAGTGCAACAGTAGGGTCTACATGATTCTATGACTGCAAGGGTAGTGCCTGGGTTACTACATGAGTGCATAGGTAGAGACTGCATGAATCTATAACTGTAAGGGTAGTACATAACTAATGCCTGTGTGATTGCATGATTGCAGGGGTAATATCTGGGGGATTACTGCAGTACATAGGAAGTGAGTGGGTGCTTTTATAATTCCATCAGTGCTGCCTGGGTGATTACACAAGTACTAAGGTACTAACTGAGTGATTACAGGAGTGCAAAGGTAGTACCTGGGTGATTTTATAAGTGCATAAGTATTGCCTGAGTGATTACATAAGTACAAGAGTAGTGCCTCCGTGATTGAGAGAGTGCAAGGATAGTACCTTGGTTATTGAAGCACTGTATAGCTGATGCATTTGTGATTGCATGAATACAGAAGTAACCACGGGGGAATTAAAGGAATACATAGCTAACACCAGGGTGACTGCATGACTACAGGAGTAATATCTGGTGATTTACATGACTACATACAAAGTGACTGGGTGATTTTAAAACTGCATGGGTACTTCTTGGGTGATTTCACGACTACTGAGGTAACGCCAGAGTGAATAAATGAGTGTAAAAGTACTGCCTGGGTGATTTCATAACACCATGACTACTGTATGAGTGATTACATAAGTACAAGGCTAGTACCTCTGTAATTGAAAGAGAACAACGTTAGTGCCTGAGTGATTATATAAGTGCATGAGTAGTGACTACATGATTGAAAGAGTGCATGGGTAATACCTTGGTAATTGCATGAGTGCATAGCTACTGCCTGGGTGATTGCATGAGTGCAGGGGTAATGTCTGGGTGATTGCATCAATGCATATGTACTGCCTGGATCATTGAAAGACTGCATGGGTAGTACTATGGTGTTTTATAAGTGCATGAGTGTTGGGCCTAGCCAAATATAAAACAGCAGACTATTACATGACTCAACCATAAGTCTCTCTATATCATTAAAAGCATGCATACATTTGTCTCTACCTAGTCAAATCATCATAATATCTAAAATAAATATTTATACAATATTTCTGAAATATAGTCAAACCTAGAAACTGAGACGTGTAATAGATATGCCTGAGTGATTCCAAAACACCATGGATAGTACTTTGGTGATTGTATGACTCCAAAGGTATGTGCTGGGTAATTGCACTGGATAATTACATCAGTGCGCTCATAAAAGTTCAGTGCATTGGTAAGTATATAAATAGCACCTGAAGGGGTAGATGACTCACTAAGAAGTGCCTAGGTGAATGGAGAGTGCAACAGTAGGGCCTGGATGATTCTATGACTGCAAGGGTAGTGTCTGGGTTATTTATTTATTTATTTTTGTGTCCTCATTGTGCAATGTTTAGGAGAGAGGAGTATCAGGGGCCCCGGTCCTATCCAACTTAGTAAAACACTCCTTTATAGTTGTGGAATCTGGGGTAGAAGAAGGAGTTCCCAACTTTCCCTAGTGTGGGGGTCCCCTGGTTTCCACTTCCGTATTTTGCCGCCTGTGGGGGGGGAGCTAGCCATTATGGCTACTCGTTCAAGCCCTTGCTTGAAGGCCATAGCCATTGCTTAATCATTGGACTTATTTTGAAAGGTAATTCTTTGTACCGGTCTAGAAGGTCTTCAAGTAAGATTATTGTGTTGTTCCCAGATACCCCAAAATGTATATCTCTTGCTTACCCTCCCGCGCTTATCTAGGGTGTATATTCTCTAAATTGAGGCTAGCCATTCTCTATGTGTTGGGGGTACAGGTTTCACCCACTTTATACAGATTTCTCTTCTGGCCAACAGTATTAATAGGAAGAGAAGATTTTCACAATCTTTATCTAATTTTGGGTAACCTGAGATGTTCTGGCCTATCCCAAAAATAACAAGATCTATGCTTACCTTGATTGATTGGCCCAGGAGAAGCGAGAGAGTCTTACCCGCCTCATTCCAAAACTGCTTGAGAAGGGGGCACTGCCGGAACATATGGAGATCATCCGCTCTTTCTTCCCCACATTTTGGACAGCATCTCACCTTTTGCTTTTTGATCTTGGATAGCTTCCTCAGTGTCCAGTATGCTCTGTGGGTGGTAAACAAGTGATTTTTTCTCAAGGGGGTGGATTTCACTATGCGCCAGCATGTAGCCAATCGATACTTGCCATATGTGTGTTATAACCAGCATCGGCAGCACTTTCCCCCATATCTCGTTTGGAATCGTGAAATCCTTTCCCCCCGCCTGAATAAGAGCCCAATACCAACAGGAAATTTCTTTCTTGGGTACGTTATTTCTCTGGAGTAGTTTCTCGATTTCTCTAGTTCCCGTTTCTTCTTCTCTAAGGCTCTTGACCCAATTCTGCAGCTGATAATATTAAAATTTTGAAATAGTACCCTCGGTCTTGATTACGAGAGCATCCCAGTTGACAATTGAGTTTTGCTCTATAAGCTCACCCCATTTATTCATACCCCTTTCCCTTAAGGGGATGGCTAGTCTGTCTTTAAGACATTCCGGGTTACCGGGCGAATCACATATAGGGGCGAGATCGCTGTAGTAGGGGATTTTCAATGTACTCCTTATCTGGTACCATAGTTTCGCAGCGGACCAGAGAGTCTTCAGTTTTATTTTTTTGAAGAACTTGGTGTGCCCAAATTTATACAGAAAGTGGCTGTCATCTTTATTAAGTAGCGCCTACAGATGTGGGGGGTAGAACTCATAGCTGTCCAGTAATATTCTTGAGTATTTGAATTGAAAAGCCTTACAGTATTCCATCAAATCCGGGCTTGCTATCCCTCCCTGGTCTTTTTTCCTTCTTAGTTTTTTCCAGGCAATTCTTGTCCCCTTTGCGGCCCAAATGAAGCTGTTTAATTCTCTTTGTAATTTTTTCAACCGTTCTTTCTTATATTCCAGAGGTATAGCCCTGAATATATATGTAAATTTAGGGATGAGTGACATTTTGATTACATTGGATTTTCCCATAAAGGTTAGTGGAAACCCACCCCAAACTTTGAGAAGCTTCCTTACTTCCCCAAAATTCTGTGGAAATTCACATTCGTTATTTTTTGAATGTCTTTTACTAGGTCTATACCAAGATACTTTATTTTTTCCTTCACCAAAAGGTTTTTAGAGTCACAGTTCCAGTCCATGATCTCGGATTTTCATTGATTTATCATATATCCTGATACCTTTCCGAACTGGGCCATAACCTCCTCTATTGCTGGAAGTGATGTCGTTAGCTTACTAGAAAATAGCATCAGGTCATCAGCATACAGTGCCACTTTTTTCTCCCAGCCCTGATATGTAAATGGTATAATCTCCTGGTTTCCTCTTAATAAACAGGCCAGTGGTTCTATATAAAGATTAAACAATAAAGGGGATAGGGGACAGCCCTGTCTCGTGCCTCTCTTAATTGATATTTTGTCAGTAAGACTATCATTCACCAGGACCTTTGCTGAGGGGTTTTTATAGATTAGTTTTATGGCCTTTTAAAAAGTTTCTCCCAGGTTAAATTTCCCTAGAGCTTCATTCAGGAAAGACCAGCTGACTCTATCAAATGCTTTGGCAGCATCGAAGGTAATGATTGATAACGGAGTGTTGTACTGAGTGGCTATGTCTATTGCTCCTATTAACTCTTGAGTTAATTCTTGTATTTGTCTCCCTTTGATAAAACCTTTCTGGTTGGGGTGGACTAAGGACCCTGCAACCTTACTAAGACGTTTGGCCAATATCTGTGTATACATTTTATAGTCTGTATTTAGAAGTGACATCTGCCTATAGGATTCACACTTTGTTGGATCTTTCCCTGGTTTTAGCAGAATGGTTATAATAGCCTCATTCCATGAATCCGGGAGATCTCTCTGAGCTAGAAAGATCTCATTCAAGAGCTCAGTCATGGGGGTGACCAGGATGCTTCGCAGATTAACATGTAGTTCATTAGGAAGTGCATCCGGACCCGCTGCCTTCCCCCTTTTTAGGCCTTTGATTACTTCTGCCACTTCTTCTATCGTAATTTCCTGATTAAGCTCCTCCTTCTGCTCTTGGTTCAGGGATGGAAGTGTTATTTTTCCAGGAAGCTAGATATTTCTCCTAGTGTGGCCGAGGATTCTTCCAAGTATAGATTCTCAAAGAATTTTACAAAAGCTTCTCTGATTGCTGCATCATCCGAACTATAGGGAGGTTGATTACCTGTTTGAATACTTGCTACCCGATTACGAGTTTGGTCTGTTTTTAATTTCCACGCCAGTATTTTGCTACATCCTTCGCCGTATTCATACTGAGAGAGTTTGCTTACCTCCCATTTGTTCCTTATTATTGTGTCCAGAATGTCCGAAAGAGCCTCCTTCTTCATTTTCTTCTCTTCTTCCAGTTTTGCTATTTCATTCTGGGTTTCTTTTTCTAACAATTCTCGCTTCAAGGATTTTATTTCATTTTCTACCTGATTAATAAGGGACTGGGTGTTCTTATGTTTGTAGGCAGCAAGATTTTTTATTTTCCCTCTGATAACTGCCTTATACGCGTCCCAGGCTACTTGTTTGGAGGTCCCACCCTCATTTATTTAAAAAAAGAGAGCGGTTTCTCTAGCTAGTGCTTCAGTATTAAGAGGATCTATAAAAATACTGCGGTCAACGGTCCACCTTGAAGGGGGAGAGGTGTTTCTAGGCGAGAGTCACAATAAAACTGCCGAGTGGTCAGATAAGTGGGCTGGTAGATGTTCTACCTTTTGTGTGATACTGGCCAGTCGACTATCTATAAGAAAAAAATCTATTCTGGAGGCATGGTTATGCTTCTTGTTCTGGAACGTGAAGCAGTGGGCCTTATCCCCCTTATCTTTCCAGATGTCTATAATCCCCAGGTCTTTAATGAAAAGACCTACCCACTCTCTCATTTTAGGTAGGTTCGCTCTATTTCTAGCCGGGAGTCGGTCCACATTCGGATTTAAGATTAAAATCACCACCCATTATGAGAGGGGACTGGGCATTCAGTATCTGTGAGTAAACTTTTTGAAGTGGAATAGGGTCATCCGTATTAGGCCCGTAATAGCCCACCACTGTATACGAAGTGTTAAAAATCCTTACTCTGACTATCGCCGATCTCCCCTTTGAATCCACCTCTGCTGAATCGATCCTTGCCTTAAGGGATTTTTTAAAAAGGATCGCCACTCCTTTCGTACAACATTCTTGATTTGTGCAAATATAGGTATCTACCCACTTCTGATACTTGATTATGTCTACCCATTCCTTTTTTAAGAGGTGGGTTTCTTGTAATATAATTATCTCGCTGTCTATTGCCTTCAGATATTCCATGATTTTCTGTCTACGTCTGTTTATTCTAAGACCATTTACGTTCCATGATATCATATTAACTGTCTTCATGTTTTTTGTTTTTTTTCCTTCTAACAGAGCCGCCAGCACTTATCGCCTTTTCCTGGAACCCTTCTTCCCTATCATTGCACACCTTGGACTTTTTTTCTTTTTTTCCCCTAACTTGCTCCCCACCCCATGCTGTTTTTATTTTTATTTTCAAGGAATTTCTTAGTGATTTTTTCCCCTTACCCTTACCCTTACCCCTACCTTCCCAGGAGAAGCCTCCCATTACTTTTTTGGGCAGAGTTCTGCCCTTTTGAGCCCTTCATCCTCCCGGTGAGAACTAGACTGTTGTTTTAAGTGTGATCTTTTTGTTGCGTTTTTATATGATCAATTAGGCACTCCACTTCTTTAGTATCTCGGATGTTATGCATTTTATTCTCCCACATAATCCGCAATGAGGCAGGAAATCGCATCTGGACTGTCACACCTAGAGATTTTAGTTGTTGCATTAACTGGCCTAATTCCCATTGCCTATCTTGTGTCACTTTGGCAATGTCCGATCTAATTCAGAAAGACCAGCCATCTTTACTGAAAGAACCAGCCTTTAAAGCTTCGCTGAGGATTCTCTCTTTGAGAACATACGTTTTAAAGTTGATTAGTATCTTTCTTGGGTTCTTCCTCATTTTCCCTCTGCCAAACGGGTCACAATGAACTCTTTGGATATCGTCTGCTAGGTTACTCGCCTTTGCCCAGGGGAATGTCTTTTCAAGCAACATGATTGTGAATTTTTTAACATCCTCCCCTTCCAGGCCCTCCGGTATATTGAGTATCCTCAGATTATTTCTTCTGGCTTGGCTTTCCAATGATTCTATCTTGTCTCTGATGTCTGATTCTGAGGTTTTTAAGAGTTTAATTTCTTTCTGATTTGTTTCCACTTTTTTGCTTATGGCGTCTACTGACGTCTCCACGAGTGTCACTCTCTCCATTAGGGCATTGATCTTCTGATCCAGTGCCTCACACGATTCCTGTATTTTTATTTGGTTTCTTTCTGATGTTGCAAAATTGGTCCTCATTTCCACAAGCAAGGCCTCCATTAGTTTCTCTGTGGTATTCTGCGGTGGCTGGTTTTGTTGTTCCGCTTGCTGAGGACCAGCAGTAACTGGGGCCTGGTTTTCTGTGGCCGTTTCCCAGGGCTCAGGTGCTTCCAGTACTCTATACCTGCTACCATTCATTATTCCTAATGCCCCTGTTGCCCCTCCCTCTGCTTCCACAGTTTCTGTCCCTCCCTGCTTTTCCTGTACTTTAAAGTACGACCTCAGAGATGGGGTGACTTTTAGAAGTGTACCCGGACCAGTGGCCCCTAATTTCCTCCTACTTGCCCGGGACAGGGGGGCTCGTGGTTGTCCTGAGGCGTGTGCTTTCTCTTTCCTTTTAGTGGTTTTGGGCACTAGGGTGGCACGCTCCTTTGCAGGGTCTTGGGGGTTCAGACTACTCACGCCCCTACTTCTTAGGCTGTAGCTTTTTGCTGTAGACACCCCTTTGTCTGTACCAGATTTTTTATTTCCCGAATGAGGAAGGGCTGGTATACTTTCCTCTCCTCGCCTTGCATTCATTAATGTCTCTATGCCCAGCTATTTTACACATGCCAGTTCTTTTCCTTTTTCTCCCTGCCCACCCCAAGACCCAGTTTCACTTACCCTCCAACGACCTCGTTGTAGTCCTTTGCTTCCTTCTGCCCCTCTTGATCGAAACAAGGGTTCCGGTGTGTTCTCACTACCCTCAGCCCTGCCGCTGCCGCTGTACCTGCCTGACTCTGCCTGAATCGAGGTTCTTCCTCTCAGGGGCACTCTAGCGATGGCCCTCCTGCTGCTATGACATTCAGTAACAGCTTCCGCCCACATGCCTCCCGGTCAGAGCACGCCACGGCTCGTGGCCGCCTCCCTCCTTCCTGGTTCCACTGCGTCCTCCACGATCCCGATCCTGAAACCGGTTGCTGCCCTTTCCGCCTCCACTGCATCCCTGCTTCCTGCCGTAAGCTTTCCGATTTCCCAGTGATTTGGGTTGTTTTCCGCTAGTATGTATAGTAATGTGTCCGAACAGTCATTACATTTTAGCGGGTGCCGTTTTAATTTTATCACACTTCATCCATTGTTAAGCCATACTCAGGCCTGGAGGCTCGGAGCTCCCGAGCGGACTCGCTGGCCGGCCGCCATCTTCTCCCAACTGCCGACTCGCCTGGATGATCCTATGACTGCAAGGGTAGTGTCTGGGTTATTACATGAGTGCATATGTAGAGACTGCATGAATCTATAACTGTAGGGGTACTACATAACTAGTGCCTAGGTGATTGCATGATTGCAGGGGTAATATCTGGGAGATTATTGGAGTACATAAGAAGTGAGTGGGTGATTGTATAAGTCCATCGAGTACTGCCTCAGTGATTACAGAAGTACTAAGGTACTACCTGAGTGATTACAGGAGTGCAAAGGTAGTACCTGGGTGATTTTATACAGCGCATGAGTATTGCCTGAGTGATTAAATAAGTACAAGAGGAGTGCCTCCGTGATTGAGAGAGTGCAAGGATAGTGCCTGGGTGATTGAAGCACTGTATAGCTAATGCATTGCGTGATTACATGAATACAGAGGTAACGCACTGGGGGATTAAAGGAGATACATAGGTAACACCAGGGTGACTGCATGACTATAGGAGTAATATCTGTTGATCTTACATGACTACATAGAAAGTGACTGAGTGATTTTATAAGTGCATTGGCATTTCTCTGGAGATTTCAGGACTACTGAGGTAACGCCTGAGTGAATAAATGAGTGCAACAGTAGTGCGTAGGTGATCTAATAACACCATGACTACTGTATGAGTGAGTACATAAGTACAAGGCTAGTGCCTCTGTGATTGAAAGAGTAGAACATTAGTGCCTGAGTGATTATATAAGTGCATGAGTAGTGGCTACATGATTCAAAGAGTGCATGGGTAATACCTTGGTGATTGCATGAGTGCATAGCTACTGCCTGGGTGATTGCATGAGTGCAGGGGTAATGCCTGGGTGATTGCATCAGTGCATATGTACTGCCTGGATCATTGTAAGACTGCATGGCTAGTACTAGGGTGTTTTATGACTGCACGACTCTTAGGCCTAGCCAAATATAAAACAGCAGACTATTACATGACTCAACCAGAAGTCTCTCCATATGGTTAAAAGCATGCATACATATGTCTCTACCTTTTCAAATCAGCATCATATCTAAAAGAAATATATATACAATATTTCTGAAATATAGTCAAACCTAGAAACTGAGACATGTAATAGATATGCCTGAGTAATTTCAAAACACCATGGATAGTACTTGGGTGATTGTATGAATCCAAAGATAGTGGCTGGGTAATTACAGGAGAAGATGGATAGTGAGTGGCTAATTGCATAAGTGCGCACATAAAGGTTCAGTGCATGGATAAGTATATAAATAGCACCTGAAGGCATAGATGACTCACTAAGAAGTGCCTAGGTGAATAGATGAGTGCAACAGTAGGGCCTGGATGATTCTATTACTGCAACGGTAGTGCCTGGGTTATTACATGAGTGCATACGTTGAGAATACATGAATATATAACTATAGGGGTAGTACATAAATAGTACCTAGCTGATTGCATGATTGCAGGGGTAATATTTGGGAGATTATTGGAGTACATAAGAAGTGAGTGGGTGATTGTATAAGTCCATCGGTACTGCCTCAGTGATTACAGAAGCACTAAGGTACTGCCTGAGTGATTACAGGACTGCAAAGGTAGTACCTGGGTGATTTTATAAGCGCATGAGTTTTGCCTGAGTGATTACATAAGTACAAGAGGAGTGCCTCCGTGATTGAGCGAGTGCAAGGATAGTGCCTGGGTGATTGAAGCACTGTATAGCTAATACATTGGTGATTGCATGAGTACAGAGGTAATGTATGGGGGATTAAAGGAGAACATAGCTAACGCCTCGGTGACTGCATGACTATAGGAGTAATATCTGGTGATTTACATGACTACATAGAAAGTGACTGAGTGATTTTATAAGTGCATTGGTATTTCTTGGGTGATTTCAGGACTACTGAGGTAACGCCTGAGTGAATAAATAATTGCAAAAGTAGTACCTGGGTGATCTCATAACACCATGACTACTGTATTAGTGATTACATAAGTACAAGGTTAGTGCCTCTGTCATTGAAACAGGAGAACGTTACTGCCTGAGTTAATATATAGGTGAATTAGGAGTGGCTACATGATTCAAAGAGTGCAGTGGTAATACCTTGGTGATTGCATGAGTACATAGCTACTGCCTGGGTGATTGCATGAGTGCTGGGGTAATGCTGGTGATGCATCACTGCATATGTACTGCCTGGATCATTGGAAAACTGCTTGGGTAGTACTAGGGTGTTTTATAACTGCATGAGTGTTGAGCCTAACCAAATATAAAGCAGCACACTATGACATGACTCAACCATAAGTCTCTCCATATCGCTAAAAGCATGCATACATATGCCTCTACCTTTTCAAATTATCATCATATCTAAAAGAAATATATATACAATATTTCTCAAATAATAGTGAAACCTAGAAACTGAAACATGTAATAGATCTGCCTGATTGATTGGAAAACACCATGGATAGTACTTGGATGATTGTGTGACTCCAAAGATAATTGCTGGGTAATTACAGGAGAATATGAATAGTGACTGTCTAATTACATGAGTGCACACATAAAAGTTCAGTGTATGAATAAGTGTATAAATAGCACCTGAAGACATATATGACTCACTAAGAAGTGCCTAGGTGAATAGATGAGTGCAACAGTAGGACCTAGTTGATTCTACATATCATAAGGTTGATTGTATGAGTGCAGGGATAATATCTGGGTGATTGAAGGAGTGCATGGATAATGCCTGGGTGCATGAAAGAATGCATGGGTAATGCCTGAGTGCATGGAAGAGTGCATGGGTAGTGCCTGGGTGCATGGAGTAGTGCTTAGGTAGTTCCTGGTCATTTGAAGACTGCATGAGTAGAACCTGGGTGATTGCATAACTGTACGGGTAATGACTGGGTTATTACATGAGTGCATAGGTACAGCCTGCATGATTGCATGACTGCAGGAGTAGTACATAACTAGGGCCTCAGTGATTACATAACTGCAGGGGTAATATCTTGGGGATTACTGGAGTACATACCAGGTGAGTGGGTGATTTCATAAGTGCTTGCGTACTGACTAAGTGATTGGAGGAGTACATAGATCCTGAAAAGGAAATTGGAGGAGTGCAAGGATATTACCTGGGGGATTGAACCAGTGTATAACTAATGCATTGGTGATTGCATGACTTCAGAGGTAATTTCTGGGGGACTACAGGAGTACATAGAAAGTGCCAGGGTGATTTTATAAAAGAGTCAGTACTGCATGGGTGATTAGAGTAATACTGTGATAGTGCCTCAGTGATTTCAAAAGTGTAAAGTTAGTGCCTGGATGATTTTGTAAGTGCATAGGCACTGGCTAAGTGATTGGAGGAGTGCATAGATCCTGACAGGGTGATTGGAGGAGTGCAAAGGTAGTGCCTGCATGATTAAACCAGTGTATAGCTAACGCATTGATGATTGCATGATTGCAGGAGTTATTCATGGGGGATTAGAGTAGTACATAGGTAATGGCTGGTGATTCTATTATTACATTATTTAAATGTATAAGACATATGAAAATACATATACAAGTAGAAGCATACTTGAGACAGAAGTCAATCCACACCTTAAAACTTGACAGACTCCACCTCCAATTTTAAAGCAACAGCTAAAAGTATGCGGTATACTACAAATGTACATATCCACACTACTAAAAGAAACTACCATAATCACTAATCCATCTTCAAATATACACATATTACTATACAGAATCTACTTCAAACAACATTTAACTACAATAAAACAAACTACAATACACATCTCTACATTTAAAAATAAATTTCAAATATCACAGTTCATCAATAATTTTTAAAGATTAAAAATAAAAGTAATACATAATACACCTCGCAAATTTATAACTCACCTCCCAAATTGATTTAAAGAATTTAAAATATCACAAACTCATAAAACCACAATCAATGTAATGCACCACTCTCAGCAAGGTAAAACCAGTAATGGCACACGTTCCCACTCTTTCTCCACACAAATACATGTAAGTAACAAATCACATTGCTTCCTACATTATTTCAAATTATAAAACACATTTCTATTGGTTAGACATATTAACCCTTACCAACTGACTTCTAAAAGTGCCCAAACTGGTTCTGGAATTTTTGGGAGTCGCGACTCCACCGTACACCATCGCGATGCAGCCGCCAATCCATACGGGAGTTCAAAAATATATTACACATAAAAATACTACTATTTTTCAAGAACTCACTACTTCTAAAGATAGTACTCACTTGGAAAATATTACTTTAATAAGATATCACTTATATATAAATTACAATTTCACATTTTAAGACCACAGTTAAGTTTCAACCCTTCCCCCATTCTGCTTAATGCCAGTTTCCAAAGTAACAGTTCATAGAACATTCAACTGAACTGACAGGTCACAGGTTCACCATATTTTCAAGTTCAGCACACAAGGTTACAAATGAAAACAGCAGGTGTGGTTGACGTTTGCAAAAAATTACCTTATCCTATCTACTGTACCTTTCAAACATGTTTTACTAACCAATAAGAAACATGATTTTTAAAGAAAGTAACATGCACCCTATTTTTGAATGTACAATGTTCTTAAGCAGCCAAATCAATTCTCTACTTTTTAAAAAAAACACCATCTTGTCCACCATTTTAGATACCTCTCATTCAACCAACTGACTATCTCAGCTATAGACATCTTTCCATTACTTCCAGACATCCCTTCAAGATGCTTACTGTATGGATTGTTGGGCACAGCTATGTTTTCTGGTGCAAAAGGTATGCTGAACACAGAGGTATTGGCAAAGACCTAGCTTTGCAAAATGTGGATATTAAATGGATTGCACAGAGAGGATTAAAGTGGCACCAATTGATGCCTTTGGTTAAAACCTTTTTGCATCTCCAACCCCCTGACCTCATGTTTGTGCACTGTGGTGGCAATGACCTAGGCACATTGACTGGGATAGGTCTGGAATTGCTAATGAAGGACAGTTTTGCACAATAGATGTTGATTTTACCTCAAACTGTCTTTGTATTACTCTAATATATGCCAAAGACAGAAATGGAAGTGGTCAAATCAATTCTGTCCACAGATTGAGAAACCTAGAAAGAATGTCAATAAAGCTGTTTCTGCATACCTCAGAGATCATAGAATGGTGTCCATCTACAACAACAATCTACGGGGCATATTCTCAAGGACTTATCGCCGAGTTAGCGGCACTTTATCGCAGCCAAAGTGGCGATAAAATCATTGCACCATTCACAAGCTGGTGTTAACAGCCCAGAACACCATTTTACCCGTGATAGCATCCGCAAAAAACATCGCAACAGATGACCCCCGCAACTATCGCTAATGAGATGCAGAGTAGGTGTACCCGTGCAAAAAGCCGCAAAAACACCACTCCGCAATATTCTCAACGAGCAGCCAGATCGGCGATAAGACCACAAAACAGGCGATAAGGCCCGTTATCAGCAGGAAACTAACACCTGCTCTGAACTGATGCAAAGTCGGACCACAGCCTGCACCACAAAATGGAGCCCAGCCCAGAGCCACACCTGAAGGGCAACAGATGCCATGGAGCCACTGATCATGCAGCTCGGAGCCCAAACAGGGCCACAACACCCACCGCGACCACCCCCAGGACCCCCCCCGGCCAAAGACATGCCACATCAACTATACGGAACATGTACCAAATAATCCGCCAGATGTCGCACAATCACATTTGGTGACATGCATGTGTCGTCACAAAAATGAGCATCACACATCCACCTTCGATGTAACAAATGAAAAGTTATTCAAAGAAACACAGAACAGAAATGAAGACACATGGCGGCTCCCCTCGGGACAATCCGTAGGTCACAGCCTGCAAGACAAAAATCATGATGAGAAGGTGTGTCTTGCGCACATCAAAGGACAGAGAGAGAGCGAAGGATAGAGAGAGAGAAAGAGAGGGAGCGAGAGAAAGATGGAGAGAGAGGGGGAGTGAGAGAAAGACGGACAGAGAGAGGGAGCGAGAGAAAGACGGACAGAAAGGGGGAGCGAGAGAAAGACGGACAGAGAGGGGGAGTGAGACACAGATAACAGAAGAGATGGACAGGGAGAGAGAGTGCCCACAATGCGCACCCAGGCCACTCTGCCCACCTGCTGCCACAGGTGTGTCTCCAACCATGTGCCTGTATGTAGTGCAGTTCACCAGGTCACACATCTGAAACAGATCCGTCATCTGAAACAGAGTCCAGAGACATGAATGGCAAAGTACACACAATTGCACAAGACATCATTGCCTGTCCGCCCCTGCGCACCCAGGCAGATGTACCCCAGCCCCTCATGCCGCCCAGCGGTGCATGCCCGCCCCTGCACACCCAGGCGTCACTACTCACCTTCCGCCCTTGGCGTGTAGTAGTGAGGGCCCACCACGTGCCGCTGCAAGCCACATGCCCAGGGCCTGCGGACATGGCACCCTCCACATCATGCAGCCCCACTCCGCAGGCCACCAGGTCTCACATATGATTCTGGGTCTTGATTTCGCCATGGCAGAGGACATACCATTGCACCGGGCATCATCGCAGGCTGCACACCCGCTCAGCCCTTGAGGTGCCACTAACTCTGTGATCCGGGATGCGACGCCATGAGGCAGTAGGCCTGCGCTGCCCGCTGGCTCTGGCCTACACTGCAGTCCAGCAGGGCACACAAATCCTGAGCAGTCCGGACGTCCGGGACGGGGCATCATCGCAGGCTGCACACCCGCTCAGCACTTAAGGTGCCCCTAACTCAGTGCAGCCAAAGTCACCGTCCCGTGGCGGTGTGCCTGTGCCGGCCGCAATGTATCCGGTGCCACCAAGTCTGTGTCCCAAAGTCATGGTCCCTGTATGATTGGGTATCGTGCTGCGGACGCCATCATGTCACCTCTGGTCCTGGGGAATGTGATGTTGCAGGGCCCGAGGCCCTCATGCCTACATTAACACCACTCGGACGTACCCAGGTAGAGAGTGGAAATGGCGTTGAGCACGTGCGCCTGTCCCTTTTCATTGGCAGGGTCACATGTCCCGTGACGCATGTGCTGGATGGGTGTGGTGTGGGTGTAAACCAGCCGTGAGGGAGTGGCTGTGGCATGCAGACAACTAGACCTGTGAGCTGCAGATCACCACAGGAAAGACAGGGGACATGTGGCGTTGTCGTCCCCCCCTGTGAGCGTAAGCGGAGTGGGCTGGCCTGGCCTGGCGTATGCCAGTCCAGTGTAAGGGTCTGTATATGACTCCGGGGCCCTGGGCGTGGTCCTATACTGGGATGGACAAGGAAGTAACTCATGCGTGTACCCCTGTTGTTGTGTCAGCGCCACCCGGACCACATTGGGCAATGTGTCACCCTGTCACCCCTGTCCTACGACATGAGCCACATGGACGTAAGAGGAGTCCAGTGAGCCCACATTCATCCATACTTCCACACTTAAAAGACCATAGACATGACACATCTGTGTGTATATGAATGTTTAATGCACATTCAGTGGAGTGTTGCATCTGGAGCAGTACAGGGCCATGCAAACCCCACATGACTATGTTGTCCCGTGGAGGTCCAGCCAGGGTCCTCCAGGGAATGACAAGTCCAAAGGAAGAGGACGAGTACAGTCTGCAGTCTGATTGCTGTGTCAATGGTGATCAAACATCATATGGCAGTCCATGTCGAGGTCCAAGGTGAGTTGTCGCAGAGTGCATCGGGGGGACAGTGGAAGGTGATGATGCAGAGGGCAGTACCAAGCTGAAGCCGGACCTATGGATGAGATGCATGCTGCTGCGTCCTCCTTACCATGAGGGCAGTATCATCCACATCTTCGTTCTCTGCTGTTTCATGTGCCTCACGTGTGAGTGGTGGTGTTCTGTCTCCAGCACTGTGTGGCAGTGACACATCTGTGGCCGGAGGTGGAAGGTCTGCCGCACTGTGTGGCACTGACACTTCAGGGGGCAGAGATGTGGATGGAGTGGTGGCAGCAGCATGCATCCGCACCAGGCCTTGTGGCAGCAATGCCATGAGGAGGGTCCTGAGGTCATTGAGGAACCCAGCTACCTCTCGCTGGTGTGCAGCCATAGCAGCCGCTCATTCCGGATTTGCCCGCTCCATGGCCTCCATTAACCTCCGCATGTTTCCCAACTCCTGTGTGACATCGCTAGAGCCACTCGGACTGGACAGTTGTACTATTCTCTGAGTCAGGGCTCCAGCGATGTCAGCCATGGTCCGTTGGAGAGCATGGAGCGGACTGTGGGTGTCCGTTAGGGACCGTGAGTGGTCCCTGATGAGACTTAGACACCCACGTATGGCATCTAGTTTGTCTGCCATGCGGTCGAAGCCCACCCGCACCTGTTTAGCCACATTCTCCTGGCACCCCAAAACACGGCGTTGGAAGGCCATGTGTTCTCCGTGGGGGTCCTGGAGGCAGCAGTGGTGGTGGGTGCTGCCTGCTGTGTGGTCTGTGCAGGGGGGTGGGGTCTCCTCGTAGCAGCTGGGCTGCCCAGCTCCTGTAAGTGGGCTGCAGAGGCTCTCCACGAGCAGTTGGAGGGCATCAGAGTCGAAGCTGTGGTCGTCCTCTTCATCTCCAGAGAAGAGAGGGTCGGACTGCTCTGCAGGAGGTGTTGATTCTCCCTCTGCAAAGTGAAGGGGAGATGCAGTTTAACAATGTGTCCACATGTATGTTGTTGCATTGTACATGTTTACATACAGACAGCATGACTGGGTACATTGTGGCTGTTTGGGAGGAGCTGCCTATTTGATGGGGGACAGTGGACATTTCTACAACATCACGGATGTGTGTTTGTACTTGTACATTATCAATGCACATATCCCTGTAATGCCAATTGTGATTGGCCAGTGTCTGCACCCAAGCGGCACCAGTAGTGTCCTGTGTTCTGTTGTAGGTGTTTTGCGGATTGTGTCACATCGTTGTCAATGTAGATGTGCTCTGTATGTGATGTGTGTGCTGCATTTTTGGGGAGTCGCCCCCGCAGCTTAGATTTTGCTGCCCCTTATCACTTTCATGAGGTGTGCCTCTGACTTCTGTGCTTGTACAGTGTTGACATGTTGCATACTGGGGTACGTTGGTCTCTTGGTGGGAGTTGGTGGTCTGGGGCATGGTGTGTCTGCAGATGTGCTCAAATTAATTGTGCATGTGTGCCATTGTGCCCATCTCCCCCTGTCCCCCCAGGCCCTGGTGGTTACTCACCCTGTTGCTGTTGTGTCGGGTCCTGTTGAGCAGTGTCCGGGCCCCCAACTCCTGCCACCGTCTCCCCACTGATGACTGTGGACACCATTTCCTACATGTCGTCCAGCTTCTCCTGTGGCGCTGGGCTCCCACCTCCAGTATGCATTGCTGCCTTCAGGTTGTTGGCGAGTTTCTGCTTGGTTTTGCGCTTGACATCATTCCAGCGCCTCTTGACCTCGCCCATTGTCCTCTTCAGCACTCCGACTGCATTCACCTTGTCCACGATGGACTGCCATAATGTATTTTTTGTTGCCAATGACACAGTGTAGGTGACGAACAGTTGTTGATGGTGTTCTGTCACCTCCGTTATCAGGATCCTGTTTTCCTGCAGACTGAACTTCGTCTTCCTCTTCTTCTTGTCATTGCCCTTCCCTGACCCCAATGTCCCAGGATGGTCCTCCGGGGGGCTTGTGGTGTTCTGGCTCTCCTCCGTACTTGCTCCGGCAACGTCCATTGTGCTTCGCTGTTTTTTGGCATTTGTTTGTCTGTTTTTTTTCTGCTTTTATGGTGATTGTTCCCGCCTGACGCGTGTGGATTGCAGGCCTGTAGTTGGGTTTCACTGATTTTTGTATCGCGATTGGCCTCATCGCAGCTTTTTTTGCGTTGGTGTTTCGCATTTTTGCGGCGTGGCGTTGATTCTAACGCGGTCAGTTGGCGCGTTATCTGGGGAGTATCGCATGAGGCCGCCGTGTTGTGAATACTTGGTTAACAAGGCGTTCATTTCCCACGATGGACTGCGATATGCAAAACTGCGTTAAGCTAAATTTGCGGTGGTTATCACACGTTCTTGAGAATATGCCCCTACGGTTTCATATGGACGACATCTACAGAAGTGATGGAGTGCACTTCACAGATCAAGGGAACAGAGTCTTCCTCAAGAACCTTAAGCTGTGCATCCGCACTTACATGTAGCTACAACAAAGTTAAAATAAAAACAAGGGCTCTTTTTAGAGCCACCCTATAGCCCAACATATAATCTTACTTTTATTTTGCCTGGAGTCGCAAACCCATTGTGATTACACGGGGGGCCATGCTGAGAGGCGTGTTGGAGTCGCAAATCCAAACTCCAAAGAAAAAAAAACCTCCCCACTTCCATTATTTGGTATTCGCCCCGGGAACCCCATCCCCGGGGCCTGCCAGCATTTTCTCTTTTAATAAATAAGGAGGGGGACTATGTGCCCCCCTCCTGGGGCCAATAATGGCCACGGGGACCTCATCCCCCAGGGCCTGCCCTCAGCGTTAGGGACTGTGGGGGAAGCCCCAATGCCCCCACAGTCCCTGCTGGCTCCCCGCCTTGTGCGGGAGCTGGCATTGCTTTTGTGCAAGGGGAGCTGCTAACATGCAGCTCCCCTTGCCCAAAAGCAATTCTGCTTTGCTTCGTTGAAGCGAGAGCAGGTTTCCTGCTCTTGCTTCAACAAAGCAAAGCAGTGCTTGCTATGACAGGGCGGGAGCCATGCTCCTGCAGTGCCATAGCAAATGGCAATGTCCCGGGGGTGGGTTCCCCGGAACATTGCAGGAGCCGGCCCTGGGGGGTGGCCCCCCCGCCCTTATAAAACTAAAGCCCCGGGGAGGTGGTGGTCCCCGGGGCTGCGGGGGGGGCTGCATGCCCCCCACACATTTTCGATAAAGCCCAGGGGAGGTGGCGGTCCCCAGGGCTGCGGGGGCCCCTGCGAGCCCCAATTAAATCCTAACACATTGCCCCCAGGACCTGGCCCACCCGGGGGCTTAAGGAAAACAAAGCACGCAAGACTGCTCTTAATCTTTTTTTTGTTTTTTTGGCGGGATTCGCGCACCCAGCACGACTTCCCCTGAAAAAAAATAATGCTTTTTTTGGCCCTGAGGGTCCCTGTAAGACCCCCTGATCAGCCCTCGGGGTCTGGGTATTTCTACCCTGACCCCTTTCCTACATTTACAAAATTTTTCAACCTTTTTTCATGTAACTCAGTTCAACCAAGTCACAAGATGGCTGCCAACACACTCTGGTTTAGAGTGTTGGCAGCCAATAAGAATGAAGCTCGTGCTCGGGAGGGTTCACGAACCCTCCTCGGTGCTCAGATATCGATATTTTTATTTTTTTAATTTCTCAGGAAATACTGAATGGATTTACACCATTAAAGAAAAAGGTCGCTTTCTGAACCAAGAGCTACCTTTTTGCCAAATTTGGTGTAATTCCGTTCAGCAGTTCAGCTGTAGCCTGTTCCAAAATTTCCTACGGCAATTAACATGGGGAAAATGCGTTTTGGGACCCCCCTTTTTTCTTGGCCTCCGCTTGATCAATCACCCTGAAACGTTCAGGACAGGAGCTGACCTGAGTGAACCATTAGTTTTGAAAATTTCGTGAAGATTCATCAAACTGCGCCAAAGATATTGCCAAAAGAAAAACGCTTTTTGAATAGAAACAAGGTCCTAACTATAACTACCTACTGGCGACCGCCAGTAGGATAGATATATATATATATATATATATATATATATATATATATATATATATATATATATATATATATATATATTCTACTGGCGGTCGCCAGTAGGTAGTTATAGTTAGAACGTAGTTTCCATAGGAAAAGCGTTTTTTGTCAATAACTTTGGCGCCGTTTGACGAATCTTCATGAAATTTTCAAAACTAATTGTTTATTCAGGTCAGCTCCTGTCTTGAAAGTTTGGGGGTGATTCGTGAAGGGGGGCTGAGAAAAAAGGGGGTCCCAAAACGCGTTTTCTCCATGTTAATTTCTATAGGAAATTTTAGACACGGCTACAGCCCTAACAGCTGAACGGAATTACACCAAATCTGGCAGAGTGATAGCTCTTGGTCCAGAAAGCACGCTTTTGTTTAAATGGTGTAAATCCATTTAGTAGTTTTTGAGATATTTAAAGATATCGATATTTGAGAATTGTGAGATCTGATTGGCTGAGGCGTTCCGAGCAAGAGCTTGCCTGGGATTGGCTGCCAACACTTCAAACTAGGAAGCATTGGCAGCCATTTTGTGAGTCGGTTGAAATGAGTAGGGGAAAAGGGGGAAAAAAGTAGAAGAGAGTAGGGTAGGAACACTGTGAGCTTCCTAGGGTGGTCAGGGGGTGTCACAGGGAGTCGGAACGTAAAGAAACATTTTTATATGTTTTCGGCGGGATTCGGGTAGGGACTGGAAATGACGGCGGGAAAAAGAAAAACGAAGCGCGGTGTCGAGTGCTTCGTTTAATTAAGCCCCCGGGTGGGCCAGTTCCCGGGAGCAATGTTTAGTTATGATGCAGGGTTTACTTCTGTCACGGGGACCGTCACTTCCTTGGAGCAAATATAATGATATGGGGGGTACGTGTCTTCCCTCCATGTCTGCTCCGAGGAGCAGCACGTGTATATGTTTTCGGCGGGATTCGAGTAGGGATTGGAAATCACGGCGGGAAAAAGAAAAACGAAGCGCGGTGTCAGGTGCTTCGTTTAATTAAGCCCCCGGTTGGGCAAGTTCTCGGGAGCAATGTTTAGTTATGATGCGGGATTTACTTCTGTCACGGGGACCGCCACTTCCTTGGAGCAAATATAATAATATGAGGGGGGTACGGGTCTTCCCTCCCTCTCCGCTCCGAGGAGAAGCACGTGTTTGGAGGTATACGTAAAATTGACGTGTGATCTTTGAGGTATGCAGACACAGGTTTATTGACATTCTTCCTAGCTTTCTCAATCTGAGGACAGAATTGATTTGACCATTTCCACTTCTGTCTTTGGCATATATTGGCATATACAAAGACAGTTTGAGGCAAAAGCAACATTAATTGTCTAAAGGTATCCTTCATGAGCATTTCCAGACCTACCCCAGTCAATGTGCCTAGGTGATTGCAACCACAGTGCAAAATCATGAGGTCAGGGGGTTGGAGATACAAAGAGGTTTTAACCAAAGGCAAAAATTGGTGCCGCTTTAATCCTCTCTGTGTAAACCATTTAATGTCCACATTTTGTAAACCTAGGTCTTTGTTAATACGTCTGTGTTCAGCATACCTTTTGCACCAGAAAACATAGCTGTGTCCTACAATCCATACTAGAATTTTGAAGGTATGGTTGGAAGGAATGAAAAGATGTTTGTAGCTCATGTAGTCCATTGGTAGAATGAGAGATATGTTGAAAGGTGGAGAAGAAGCTTCTTTTGGAGAAAACGATAACTGATTGGGTGATGAAGAACATTGTATAGTGAAAACTAGGGTGCATGTTACTTTCGTGAAAAAGTATGTTTCTGATTGGTTAATAAAAAATGTTTGAAATGTACACTACGTAGGATACGATCAGACTTGCGGAGCGCAACCACACCTGCTACTTGCATTTGGAAGGTACTGTTCTGAACTTTAAAAAATGGTGAAATTGTGACCTGCACCTGCTGTTGAATGTTTCAGAAACTGTTAGGATGAAGTATGGTGAACTTATGACCTGCAAGTGGCATTGAATTTTCCAGAAACTGTTGGGATGAAGTATGGTGAACTTATGACCTGCACGTGGCGTTGAATGTTGCAGAAACTGTTGGGATGAAATTTGGTGAACTTGTGACCTGCAGCCTTCCGTTGAATGTTGCAGAAACTGTTGGTATGGAAATTGGCGAAAAGGTGATTGGGGGAAGAGTAGAAATAACTGTGGTATTAAAATATGAAATGCAAAATTAATTAGAACTGGTAAGCTATTAAAGTTAATTTTTGAAAATGAGTAGTACGTCTAGAAGAAGTGTATTCTTAAATATTTGCAGTAGTATTATTAGATATAGGCTTCTGAATTGTTGTAAGGGTTCGGGGCTGTATGGCGATGCGGCAGTGTGGGGGAGTGTCCAATCCACAAAATAAGAGAACCAGTTTGGGGCGTTTTAGAAGAGAGTTAGAGAGGGTTAATATGAGTAACCAATAGGAATGTGTTTTGCAATTTGAAATAATGAAGGAAGGATTTTTGATTTGTTATGTACATGTATTTATGTGCGGAAAGAGATGGAAATTTTGCCATTACTGGTTCTATTCTTGACGAGAGTGTAGAATTACATTTATTGTCTGAGAAAAAAAATATTGCATGCGTTTGTGAAATTCAAAATCTGCATACCAACTACAGAGGTGAGTTACAAATTAATAATGTGTGTTATATATTGTGTAGTAGTGGTTAAGTCTTTGAGGTGATATTTGTAAGTTTGAAAATAATATTTTTAAAAACATATAGTGTTGCCGAAGTGTGCTGTTTCTCATTTGTTACAAAATGTGCATAGAGTGTGAGCAGTTGCTGAACAAGTACCCCATATATATTTAGCAGTTTTCGAGGAAGAAGTGTAGTTTGTCATGTTTAAAGCAGTATATGGTTTTGAAAGTGAGGTACAGGGTTAATTTGGGTTCCAAAATGGATTCGGGCAACATAAAGAAAATGTGGCAAGTTTGCACGTTGTTACTTGTCGAAAAATAGTGGGGGTGGGTTAGAAGAGGCATGTTTTATTAACTTGTAGGAAATAACAAAAAAAGGAAATGTTGCGTGCAGACGTTGTGCTCGGACTTTTGACACTGGTGAGCTATATTTGTATATAAGTGTAGGCAACTGTCACAGTCCCTGGCCATGCAGAATGTGCAGACATTAGAAGGCCGGCAGATCGAGAGACTAAGAATGACACGTCCCTTTGTATTTGTATTTTTACACGTGTTATGCATCGGGAGATTTGTTAACTATATAACAGTGGTATATATCTATTTGTATGTTTCTTTTAAGTATGTGCTACTAGGAAAAGATACAGCTCTATGTACGCATGCTTTCAGTGATATGGTGACACTCAACTGTGATATGAAAAGGGTTTCTGCTTTGCATATGGATAGAGTCAACACTGTTAGTAGTTGCTGAGTAGTGAAGAATGAAAAGACAGATGAGGTGAAATACATGGTGGTACAGGGATTAGTGATTATGGTACTTCGTATGAGTGTTTAGGAAGGTATTGTTGAAGAGCGCCGTATATATTTAAGTGTTTTCGTGAAATGAGGAATGCAGTCTCCTATGTTGAAAGGTCTGCATGGTGTTGCAAGTAAGGTACAGGGTTGAATTAATATTGAAAATCGGTCTGGTCAATGTAAGAGAAATAGGGATGTTTGTAGATTGTGCCTTGTTGGAAAATACAGGTGGGTGGGGGTGTTTGTTTACAAGAGATATGTTTTATGAATGTGTGAGAGATAAAAAAGAAATGGAAATGTTCCGAGCATATTTTGTGTACGAATTTGTTCACACTGGTGAAGTACATGTGAATATAAATGGAGGGAATTGTCAGGGTCTTTCCCTGTGCTGAATCTGCGTATATTAGAGGGCCGGCAGATCAAGAGTTTGGGAATGACACGTCCCTTGACCCCCCCCTCCTTCCTCCCGCTCTCTAACGGTTTGTCTCCCGTCGTTTGTAAAAGGAACGTAAGAGAGGCCCATGTACCCTGAAAAATAGCACTTAGACCTTGTCTGCCTTGTTGGTGGCACCTGTGCAGCGCAGAGAAAGTTGCAATCGGTTTCAGTGGTACACAAGAGCAGTGTGTGATGTTGCAAGGGTTACATGGTCTTGTGTCTAAGGTACAGGGATAAATTGGGGTCCAAAATCGGCCGGGGTAATGTACAAGAAATGGCCTTCTGCAGATTGAAACTTGTGGGAAAATACTGGGGGGGGGGGCTTTAACACAGACATGCTTTATTAACTTCAGTGAGATGAAAAAAATGAAATGTTGTTTGCACACTTCGTGCATTGGTTTGTGCACACTTGTGAAGCACACGTGAATATAAGTTAAGGTATTGTCAAGCTTCCTGCTCGTGCTGAACCTGCGTACATCACAGGGGCGGCAGATCGAGAGACTGGCAATGACACGTCCCTTGAGCCCCCCCTCCTTCCTCCCGCTCTCTAACGGTTCTTCTCCCGTCATTTGTAAAAGGAAGGTAAAAGAGGCCCATCTACCATTAAAAATAGCACTTAGACCTTCACTGGCTTGTTGGTGGCATCTGTACAGCGCAGAGAAAGTTGCAATCGGTTTCAGTGGTACACAAGTGCAGTGTGTGATGTTGCAAGGGTTACATGGTCTTGTGTCTAAGGTACAGGGATGAATTGGGGTCCAAAATCGGCCGGGGTAATGTACAAGAAATGGCCTTCTGCAGATTGAAGCTTGTGGGAAAATACTGGGGGGGGGGGCTTTAACACGGACATGCTTTATTAACTTCAGTGAGATGAAAAAAATGAAATGTTGTTTGCACACTTCGTGCATTGGTTTGTGCACACTTGTGAAGCACACGTGAATATAAGTTAAGGTATTGTCAAGCTTCCTGCTCGTGCTGAACCTGCGTACATCACAGGGGCGGCAGATCGAGAGACTGGCAATGACACATCCCTTGAGCCCCCCCCCCTCCCTCCTTCCTCCCGCTCTCTAACGGTTCTTCTCCCATCGTTTGTAAAAGGAAGGTAAAAGAGGCCCATCTACCGTTAAAAATAGCACTTAGACCTTCACTGGCTTCTTGGTGCCATTTGTACAGCACAGAGAAAGTCGCAATCGGTTGAATGCTACACGAGTGCAGTGTGTTATGTTGCAAGGACTACATAGTCTTGTGACTAAGGTACAGGGATGAATTGGGGTCCAAAATCGGCTAGGGAAATGTACAAGAAATGGTCTTCTGCAGATTGAACCTTGTGGGAAAATACTGGGGAGGGGCTTTAACAGGGACATGCTTTATTAACTTCAGGGAGATGAAAAAAATAAAATGTTGCCTGCATACTTGGTGCACTTTGCTCACACTGGTGAAGCACACATGAATATAAGTTAAGGCAATTGTAAGGCTTCCTGCTCGTGCTGAAGCTGCCTGCATCACAGGGGCAGCACATCGAGAGACTGGGAATGACACGTCCCTTGCCCCCCCTCCTCTTTGCTCCCGGTCTCTAATAGTTCCTCTCCCCTTGTTTGTAAAAGGAAGGTAACAGAGGCCCATCTGCGTTGACCCTTACTGGCCTTCTGGGGACATGTGACGAGCACAGAGAAAGTCGTAGTGAACTTCTATGCTATAGAAAAAAAACGCACAGAGTTGCAACTTACATATTGCCCCAATTTACATTGCTCGATGATTTGTCTTAATAGTTTAACTTTGCTGAGGTACGTCTATGCTTCAACATGTATTTTCACACGAGTTATGTATTGGAATATCTGATACCTATAAAACACAGGTATAGATCAATTTGTATGTTTGTTTTAAGTATGATGCCACTAGGAAAAGGGACAGGGAGATGTATGCATCCTTTCAGTAATATGGTGAGACTTTCAACTGTGACATGGAAAGGGTTTCTGGTTTGCATTTGGGTAGGCCCAACATTGTTAGTAGTTGCTGAGTAGTGAGATGCAAGAGGCGAATGAGGTTAAAGACATGATAGGAAAGGAAGTAGCGATTATGGTACTTTGTGTAAGTGTTTGGAAAGGTATTGTTGAAGTGCACACTATATATTTAAGTGGAATGAGTAGTGTTTTGAAATTTGAAATCTAGAAAATAGTAATGTAAATAATTGCTTGGAAGTTAATATTAGTAATCATATGTAATTATTTTAAAATATTAAATAGATGTAAGAAACTATTGAAAGTGTTCTTTGTTTTTCAGAAAATTATTTTGTTTGGATCAGAAATTCAAGATGACAAGAAAAGATGAAAAGAGAAGGAAACAAAAAAAGAGATATACTTAAAGAAAAAGAAACAAAATGTGTTAGAAACAAATGAGAATGTTACCAAGGATAAAGTTTGTTTAGGTAAGACCACTAAACAGTTTCTTAAAAAAGTTGTGGAGAAATTATATGAGAACAATAGGAATGAAAGGAAGAAGAAGAGTTTTTCAACTAAGGAGAAGGAGAATGACACTTCAAATGGAAACAAAAAAAAGAAAAATAAGGAAAAAACACAAGTTACACGAAGACAAAAACAATTTCAAGAGATTCGACAACGACTCTTTCGAAGTAGAGTAATTCAGAATTTATTGAAACATTGTAAGAAGTATAAAAGAAGATTACTAGCTTACAAACAGAAGCAGCAGATTGAAACTGTAGTTGATACTGCTTTTAAGTTGAAACGAAAATTATTTATTTTGATTTTAAAAAGAATGAAATCTTTAAATAAAATAATGAAGTTTCTGAAAGACAAAAGCAAAAGAAAAAGACTTGTTAATAGAACTAACTTTTGTAAAAGTTTCAGTGGTGAATGGAAACACACTTCTACTAGTGAGCCTTTCTTTAATGAAGAAAGCTACTTTCAACAAAATAATTTACCATTTGCAGTTGATACTCGAGGTCGCTGTTACGAAGTTCGGAATGGTTGTCCCATTGCAAAAGAAGAAATAGTTGTTATAGGTGCAGAAGAATTAATAGCTGAAGAAGTGCAAGGGAATTGCACACAAGCTCCTGTATATAAGTGGGATTGTAGCAGTATTTGCAGTATTCAACAGGAATCTATTGACATAATGCGAAATTTGTTACGACAATATGCACAGAAAAGTGTTAAACAGAAGATTAGGTTGTTACAGGAACTAGATCCATGTAATGTAAGACAATATACTAAGAAGCACGGACATTCTCTGGCTTGTCTTTCAAGAAAAGTGTATAAAAGTACTTTTCATCACTTAAGAATGTTAGCAGTACACCACTCAGGAATGCGGAAGTTTGTAAGGAAAGTGTATTATGTAAAGGCTCCTGCATTATGTTTAAGTGAACTGAACACAGCTCTTTTACACAGTTGTTTATCAGATGTAGAAAAAATGTGTGATGAAATTGAATTTCGTTTTTTGGTTCAGAACAGCAGTGTGTAGAAACTGAGAGCTTGACAACTGCAGATGTTGAAGAACATGGGAAAGAGATTAGCATTGATCAGTTTGAAGAAGAAATTAGAAAGTTTAAGACAGTGTGTTCTGAAAAACCAAACTATGTTTGTATTTGTTGTCGACGTACTCATTATAAAAGTCAAACTAGGAATGTTAATTTGTATTTAAAAAGTGAAAAGGAGAACAATGATAGGTGGCAGCAATTTGGAGCTTACTTGTTGGTAGAAGGTCGATTTGAGTTGGGTACTGATCAACGTATTTGTAAATATTGCTACAACAAATTAGAAGAGAACAAAATGCCAGCTAGAGGAGTACATAACAATTTAGAATTAGTACCTATTCCAGAGGAACTGGCAGATTTGAATACATATGAGTCAGTTCTTATTCAATCTGTTCACCCATTTCAAGCTATAATTCGCATGGAGCCTAAAACAGGTAAACTGCCACCAACAGACTTACAAAGAGGTCTGAAAGGAAGAGTTGTGTACTTACCTTTAGATTTTAAGAAAAATATTGAAACTGTTGGTGGAGACAGAGAGGAAAATGAGCCAGTAGTTATTCTAGTAAACGGTGTACCAACAAAGAGTCGGAAAATATGGCAAGAGTTTGTAGATGTTAATAAACTTCAAAAGGCTACGTTATATCTTGTACAGAACAATATTTATTATAAAACTGTAAATGTTGATGAACAGGTAATAAGTTTAGAAGATGAATCAGAAATTTCAAGTGGTCAAATAGAGAAAGTGGACAAGTCGAGGAGTGAAGAGATTTATGAACATTACACAATATGTCCTCTACATTCAAAAGAAGTAATAGGAAACAGCATTGAGTTATTTCAAATGAAAAAAGCACAGGGAACTCCAATGAGTGTATGGGAGAAAAGCTTAGAAGCTCGTTGTTTTCCACAGCTGTTCCCCACTGGAGAAGGTGGACGATTTGATGAGCGACCTGTACGGATTCCAGCTTCAGAATATCGCTCAACAAGATTATACTCTGAAGATCCTAGATTTCGACAGTGCATTCCATATATATTTCACCTTTTGTTTGAAAGTGATTTGTCTTCTCTTTCGTATGCAGTAAACCACATACTTAAAACGGGAGTTCATCAATCACTTGTTTCAGCCAAAGAATTCATGGACAAAGTTCAACGAACAGATGAAAATTTAGAAGCACAGTTAATTAATTTGATGGCATGTCAACGTGGAACCAATGAGTATTGGTATCGTCGTCATGGTGAACTTAAGTGTATGTTAAGAAACTTAGGTACACCAACATGGTTTGTAACACTTAGCTGTGCGGAGTATGCATGGGAAGATTTACTTGAATTTCTACGAGAAGCAAATTCCAATATAAAAAATATTGAAATGAAGACACCTGGAGAACTGTGTTCATTGGATCCTGTAAATGTGTGCAGGTATTTTAATCATAGGTTTCAAGCTATGATGTCTTTTATCTGCAATAAAGATAATTGTCCTCTTGGAGAAGTTATTGATTTTTTTGGGCGAAAAGAGTATCAAGCGAGAGGTGCTCCACATATACACATGCTATTATGGATAAGGAATGCTCCAAAATTTGGAACGGATACTGATGAAACAGTATTGTCTTTCATCGAACAGTATGTTACCTGTGAGATTCCAAGAGAAGGAGGAGAAAAAGCTTGAGACAACAAGTTTTACGTTTCCAAAGTCACCGTTGTGGAAAGTACTGTCGACGAAAATACAAGTCTAAAGGAAAATTTTATACCAAGTGTCGGTTTGGATTCCCACGTCCAGTAATTTCTAAAGGAAGAGTAAATTCTTTTATGTCTGCTGTAAGGCATACAATAACTCAGAAATCTCCGAAGAATACGTACAACTTAAAAAGAACAGAACAGTCAAAGTATATTAATGACTACAATCCAGTTATTTTGAAAATGTGGAATGCGAACATGGACATTCAATATGTTGCAGATAACTCAATTGCCGTTGCACGCTATGTTACATCATATATAACGAAATCAGAAAAGACAGAGATGAAAGAAATGTGGGAAGAAATTTCACAAGAGAAGAGCCTTAGCAAAAAATTGTACAGCTTTAGCTTGAAAATGCTTTCCCACAGAGAAATTGGATCCTATGAATGTTCGGATCGCTTGTGCTCTTCCAGTTTATATTCAAAGTCACGAGGAATCATTTGGGTAAGTTTAGGTCTTGCCTGCACACGAAATAGAGTGTTGAAAACATTAGAAGAAATTGAATACTTAGCAGTGAATGAACCGGAAAGTACAGAAATTCTTAAAACTAATATGTTGGATACATACTATCCCAAAAGGAGTCCACATCTGGAAGAGCTATGTCTGTATGAAATACTTCAACATTACAGCTTTAAAAGAAATGTTACACAGAATTTAAAAGAAGGAAAATATGCAGTAATTGGATGTGACGGTTGTTTAGTAAAACATGCCAAAGGAAATCTCATTAACCACAGAAAACTCAGTTGCGAAACTCCAGATAAGAGAGAATTTTTCTATTTAGCACTTTTGCAACTGTTCAAGCCATGGCGTAGCGAAACTGAATTACTTGGACATTTCGACTGCTATGAAGATTCTTTTAATGCATGTAAAGATAGCATTGCATGTACAATTTTCCCTACATATCTACAAATGTTAAATGATGAAATTGAACAAGAAAAGACTATTACAGCTGAAATAGCTAACGACAGTTCTCAAGATAGTCAAAGTTCTGGTCCAGCTAGTCAAGATCCACTGGGACAACCAATAATCGAAAATGAAGCAGCAATAGCCATGTATGAAGTAGAAATTGCAATGCAACAAGCACAACAGGAGAATACTACGTTGGAAAACTTAGAAGAACAACTAAATATTGAACAGAAAGAAATATATGTACAAGTAACAGAACAGATACAACATGGTTTGTTGCATGAAAAAAAGGAATGTATATGTTCATCATTTAAACCTATTCTTATGTACATCAGTGGTCAAGCTGGAACAGGTAAAAGTTTTTTAATTAAAGTTTTGACCAGTTATCTACAAAAAACTACAGATTCACATTTATCTTGTGTTGTAACAGCTCCGACTGGATTAGCAGCGCACAATATTAAAGGAATTACTTTACATAGATTACTTATGTTACCAGTTGAACATGATAATAAATTAGAATATCAGAAGTTGTCTGGAGATGCTTCTTATGAAGTGTCAAGAGTGCTGAAGAAAATGAAACTTCTAATCATTGATGAGGTGAGCATGGTCTCAAACTTAATGCTTGCCTTTGTACACTTGAGAATGCAACAGGTTTTAAAAACAGATTACGATGTTCTGTTTGGAGGAAAACATGTAATTGTATTTGGAGATCTACTACAACTAACTCCTGTAAAAGGAGAACCAGTTTTTAAAACACTTGTGCATGAAGACACTAGGAAATGTTTGGGAAGTATTGGAAATGTGAATATATGGTTACATTTTGAATATAAAGAACTTATAAAGAATATGCGACAAGCAACTGATGAAGATTATGGAAATATTCTGAAAGATATAAGAATTGGTGTCCTAACAAAACATGGTAAACAAGCTTTAGAAAGTCGGCTACTAAGGAACTTGTTTACAACTGAAAACACAGCAGCTGAAGTAATGTATAAGAAGATTGGAGAAAAGAAGTCTATAGTTTGCCTAATGCCTACACTGCAAGAGTGTTGCACATTTAATCAAGAGCTTCTGAAATTGGAAAACAAGAAATAGTTCACTTTGAAGCTATTGATAAAATAGAGCATCAGGGAGTGACCATTCTTCTTTCAGAGAAACTACAGACTAAATTGGACTCTTTGGAAAAGTCTGTATCTAAAACTGCTGGCTTAGAAAAAACTTTAGATGTATGTATAAACTGTCGGGTAATTTTGCGGCGTAATTTGAATGTAGAAGGAGGTTTAGTAAATGGAGCAATGGGGAAAGTTGTTGATTTTGTAAAATATCAGAACAGAGATGGAATAGAATTCTTGAAAATAAAATTTGATCAGATTACAGAGGTAAGACAGATTGGGCGTTGTGCTGTACGTTTTTTGCTCGTAAAAGACTTGTATGTTCGCAGAAAACAGTTTCCTTTGTCTTTAGCATATGCAGTAACTATTCATAAATCTCAAGGTTTAAGTGTAGACAGTGCTTTGGTAAATATTGGAAGTACTGTGTTCAAAGAGGGAATGGCATATGTTGCATTATCTCGAGTTAGAACATTGTCTGGTTTGTATTTGATTGATTTTGATGACAACAAGATTAGTGCTGATGTAAATTGTGTAAGAGAATATAATCGTTTATATCAGACTTTATGCACCAAATTTAGGTGAATATCCCATTTATGAGAAACGTGTTGTGTGTTCAACACGAAAATATGTTAACGAATCAAGTGCGGTTGAAAAGCATAAAAAAATCGAAGACAAAGGAAAAGGTGTAAAGAAACAAAAAATGGAATGTGTTGATGTCGTTGTGGGATACCAATTGGAAAATAGTTCAGGTATCAACTGCTATGGTAATGTTATTCTGAATGTTGTATTTTACCTACAAGATCTTCATCATGAAATTATGGGAAATCAGGAAAAAAGATTATGTTCTGCACTTTATAATGTATTTCAACAATTGACAACTGACAGAAGTTAAATCCATACTGCTTGTGGTATTCATCAACTCTTGGATATATGTACTGGTTCTTTGACCTTCAGTCTTAATATACAACAAGATGCACAAGAATTTCTGATGGTTATGCTTGGAGTATTAGAAGATGAAGGAATACAGATTGAAAACTTATTTGGACTAAGTTACAAATGGGATCATAAATGTGAACAGTGTTCATTAACTTCAAGCACTGTAGTTGACACAGAATGATTCATATACTTAACAATACCTGACTGCAAATCTGTAGCTTTTAACAAACTAGTAAAAGCAGCAAACCATGATATGAAATGTTCTCATTATAAATCAGAGATGTTATCTACATTACGCATAGAAAGGTATGGAAAATATCTGATTTTAATGCTACAACGTTGTAGAGCAAATGGAAGAAAACTGGAAACCAGAATAAAAAATGTTGTTGACAGTCAAATATCTATTTTTGGAAGAACTTTCACAACAGTGGCTATTATTTTCCATGCTGGACCTACTACGACATCTGGACACTATACTGTGTATTTAAAGTGTAATAAAAGATGGACACATTGCAATGATACACACTTGGAAATAACACCCAGATTGCCTTACGAATTACCAAATTCATATTTGATATTTTTGAAGCCTAAGTTTTGAATACATCATTCGGCCTATTGGGAAGATGTAAACATGCTTTAACGAATTCATATTGGATATTTTACAAACCAAAGTTTTGAATACATTATTCGGCCTATTGGGAAAATGTGAACAGAAAGTAGAGAGCACTGGAAACAATTACTAATTATAACTAGTGTTGGGACTATTATGTGTGCTGATTGATAATGCATTTGGAAAAATTGCGTTGAAATGAAAATAGTTTCCATATTAGTTCTGTATATTGTAGGAGATGTAAATTTGTGTACATTTTGAAAATGTTGTTAAGTTAAATAAAAGACATCCTGTTGAAGAAGGATTTAATGAAAAAAATTGTAAGGAGGAACACATATAGGTACAGATATTAAAAATAATGTTGTTCACTCATTTTTTTTTTTTTAACAATCTACTTGATTGGTTTTTTCCCCCGCTGTTTCATGATGATACTACATAGACATCACTGTGTATAGTGAAGTTTAGTGAAATCTGAGAACAGCAAAAAAAGGGAAAACAAAATGGTATGTTAATGTTAAATTATGTTGTAGTCTTTAAAAAGTAACAGTGTAATTTGTGAAATACATTACATTACATAATAGTTTTTCGGTTTATTTTATTGTACGTATTGGTAAACTGTGAAAAGATTTTTAATGATAAATAGCGCAATAGTACTTTGATATTTACTGAAAAACATAGGTTTCAGGGACGTTATAGTTAGAAATTAGCATTTAAAAACCTTTGAAATTTACTGAAAAACCATAGGTTTCAGGGACGTTATAGTTAGAAATTAGCATTTAAAAAACCTTAGAAATTCACTGAAAAAACCATAGGTTTCAGGGACATTATAGTTAGTTGGAAATTTCACTCATACAAAACCAGAGAAATTCAATGCACTGCTGATGACGTCACATATTACATCATTCATGACATGGTGACATCATCCACGTGATCCTCTGATGCACCTCCTGACACCCTAATATAAACTTTGATACACCCACTCTAAAATATAGACTACCATTTTCAAAACCATAGACACACCAATACCAGTTACTACATACCCACTCACTGATTCCTAGGTCTGCACACACATCCACTCATTCACCCATACAGTCACTCATACATGCAGTCACTCACCAATACAGCACTATCATTTGCACTCATACACCTATACAGACACTCACATACCCCCACTAATCCATAGAGTTACTCACACACCTAGTCAGTCATGCAAAGAATCAATCACAGTCCCATATACTCACCTATACAGTTATACACACACCACCTCAATTATTAATACAGATACAGATAGCGACCCCTGACCTTGACTGGTAGGTCGCTCCCCCACCACACAGCTCCGTCTGTGTGCCCTGCTGCTGCCCCTGATTGTGATCGTTTTTTCCTTTCTGTGCCCCCTTGCTGCCCCTGATTGTGCTCGTTTTTTTTTCCTTTCTGTGCCCCCTTGCTGCCCCTGATTGTGCTCGTTTTTCCTTTCTGTGCCCCCTTGCTGCCCCTGATTGTGCTAATTTTTTTCCCCTTTCTGTGCCCCCTTGATGCCCTGATTGTGCTCGTTTTTCCTTTCTGTGCCCCCTTGCTGCCCCTGATTGTGCTCGTTTTTCCTTTCTGTGCCCCCTTGCTGCCCCTGATTGTGCTCATTTTTTTTCCTTTCTGTGCCCTCTTGATGCCCTGATTGTGCCTCGTTTTTCCTTTCTGTGCCCCCTTGCTGCCCCTGATTGTGCTCATTTTTTTTCCTTTCTGTGCCCCCTTGCTGCCCCTGATTGTGCTCGTTTTTCCTTTCTGTGCCCCCTTGCTGCCCCTGATTGTGCTAGTTTTTTTCCTTTCTGTGCCCCCTTGCTGCCCCTGATTGTGCTCTGTTTTTCCTTTCTGTGCCCCCTTGCTGCCCCTGATTGTGCCTGCTTTTTTTTTCCTTTCTGTGCCCCCTTGCTGCCCCTGATTGTGCTCTGTTTTTTCCTTTCTGTGCCCCCTTGCTGCCCCTGATTGTGCTCGTTTTTCCTTTCTGTGCCCCCTTGCTGCCCCTGATTGTGCTCGTTTTTTTTCCTTTCTGTGCCCCCTTGCTGCCCCTGATTGTGCTTCGTTTTTCCTTTTGTGCCCCCTTGCTGCCCCTGATTGTGCTCGTTTTTTTTTCCTTTCTGTGCCCCCTTGCTGCCCCTGATTGTGCTCTTTTTTTTTTTCCTTTCTGTGCCCCCTTGATGCCCTGATTGTGCTCTGTTTTTCCTTTCTGTGCCCCCTTGCTGCCCCTGATTGTGCTCGTTTTTTTTCCTTTCTGTGCCCCCTTGCTGCCCCTGATTGTGCTCGTTTTTCCTTTCTGTGCCCCCTTGCTGCCCCTGATTGTGCTCGTTTTTTTTTTCCTTTCTGTGCCCCCTTGATGCCCTGATTGTGCCTGTTTTCCCTTCTGTGCCTGTTTCCCGCCGCTGCGCCCTGCGGCCCCGCCCCTCACTGCCCATTCGCTGCCCCATTCCCTGCTCTTCCTCCCACCTCCCCATTTATGGCGGCCGCTGCGTGGTGAAGAGAGCGACCCCTGACCTTGACTGGTAGGTCGCTCCCCCACCACACAGCTCCGTCTGTGTGCCCTGCTGCTGCCCCTGATTGTGCTCGTTTTTTCCTTTCTGTGCCCCCTTGCTGCCCCTGATTGTGCTCGTTTTTTTCTCCTTTCTGTGCCCCCTTGCTGCCCCTGATTGTGCTCTGTTTTTCCTTTCTGTGCCCCCTTGCTGCCCCTGATTGTGCTCATTTTTTTTTCCCTTTCTGTGACCCCTTGATGCCCTGATTGTGCCTCGTTTTTCCTTTCTGTGCCCCCTTGCTGCCCCTGATTGTGCTCTGTTTTTTTTTCCTTTCTGTGCCCCCTTGCTGCCCCTGATTGTGCTCGTTTTTTTTTCCTTTCTGTGCCCCTTGCTGCCCCTGATTGTGCTCGTTTTTCCTTTCTGTGCCCCCTTGCTGCCCCTGATTGTGCTCATTTTTTTTCCTTTCTGTGCCCCCTTGATGCCCTGATTGTGCTCGTTTTTCCTTTCTGTGCCCCCTTGCTGCCCCTGATTGTGCTCGTTTTTCCTTTCTGTGCCCCTTGCTGCCCCTGATTGTGCTCGTTTTTTTCCTTTCTGTGCCCCCTTGCTGCCCCTGATTGTGCTCGTTTTTCCTTTCTGTGCCCCCTTGCTGCCCCTGATTGTGCTCGTTTTTTTCCTTTCTGTGCCCCCTTGCTGCCCCTGATTGTGCTCGTTTTTCCTTTCTGTGCCCCCTTGCTGCCCCTGATTGTGCTAATTTTTTTCCTTTCTGTGCCCCCTTGATGCCCTGATTGTGCCTCGTTTTTCCTTTCTGTGCCCCCTTGCTGCCCCTGATTGTGCTCGTTTTTTTTCCTTTCTGTGCCCCCTTGCTGCCCCTGATTGTGCTCGTTTTTCCTTTCTGTGCCCCCTTGCTGCCCCTGATTGTGCTCATTATTTTTTTTTCCTTTCTGTGCCCCCTTGCTGCCCCTGATTGTGCTCGTTTTTTTTCCTTTCTGTGCCCCCTTGCTGCCCCTGATTGTGCTCGTTTTTCCTTTCTGTGCCCCCTTGCTGCCCCTGATTGTGCTCATTTTTTTTCCCTTTCTGTGCCCCCTTGATGCCCTGATTGTGCTCGTTTTTCCTTTCTGTGCCCCCGTGCTGCCCCTGATTGTGCTCGTTTTTTTTTCCTTTCTGTGCCCCTTTGCTGCCCCTGATTGTGCTCGTTTTTCCTTTCTGTGCCCCCTTGCTGCCCCTGATTGTGCTCGTTTTTTTTTTCCTTTCTGTGCCCCCTTGATGCCCTGATTGTGCTCGTTTTCCCTTCTGTGCCTGTTTCCCGCTGCTGCGCCCCTGCGGCCCTGCCCCCTCACTGCACATTCACTGCCCCATTCCCTGCTCCTCCCTCCCACCTCCCCATTTATGGCGGCTGCTGCGCGGCCGCGCCGCTGGCGCGCCAAAGGCGCGCCCAAGGCAAGCCCGTCTGCGCCCGTCCGCGCCGTGACCGCGCCCAGCGCCAGACCCCCTGGTCCCCGCGCCCGCCACATCAACAGACGCCGATACGACGCCAGCACCCTCCACGCACTCAACCCCGGAAAAGATCACGCCTGCTACCAGGCCACCCCGAAGCGCACCCAAGGGCCCTTCACCTGCCGGAACTGCAGCTTCGCCAGCACCCGCCGCGCCAAACCACCGCCCAGGAAAGAACCCAACTACCTCAGATGCATCCTCCTCAACACCCGCTCCGCCCGCAAACACGCCATCGAACTCTGGGACCTTCTCGACTCAACCTCCCCAGACCTCACATTCCTGACGGAGACCTGGCTGAATCCCGCTTCAGCCCCCGACATCGCCATTGCCATCCCGGACGGATACAAGATCACCCGCAGGGACCGCACCAACGGAGTCGGAGGAGGCATCGCCATCGTCCACAGGAACACCCTCAGAGTCTCAACCAACACCGACGACACCCTCAGCACCGCCGAACACATGCACTTCCAGATCCACACCGATCCCAACACCACCCTCAGAGGAACCCTCATCTACAGACCCCCGGACCCCGACCACAGTTCAGCGATTCCATCGCTGACTTCGTCAGCACACACGCCATCGCCTCCACGGACTACATCCTCCTCGGGGACCTGAACTTCCACCTCGAGAACAACAAGGACACCAACTCCACCACCCTGATCGACAACCTCGCCACCCTCGGACTCAGACAGCTCGTGACTACACCCACCCACGCCGCCGGCCACACGCTAGACTCCATCTTTTCCGCAAGCCCACACGTCTCCTTCAACCACACCTCCGAACCCCACTGGACTGACCACCACTGCATCCACTTCACCTACAGGAAGCCCACCACGCACCACCGCACCGAACAAATGCCTCGCCGCTGCTGGAGCAGAGTCACGGAAGACCAGCTAACCACAACCTCGCCCTGAGCCCACCCGCCGAACCCTCCGACCCCGACACCGCCGCCCGCAACCTCAGACAGTGGATCGACGACTGCGCCAACACCCTCGCCCCGCTCAAGAATCCGCCCAACAGCCACACCAGCAAGAAAGCCACCTGGTTCACCGAAGACCTCCAGGCCTCCAAACGAACATGCCGAAAACTGGAGAAGATCTGGCTCCACGAACGGACAGCGGACAGCTACGCCGCCCACAAGAGCGCCACCCGCAGTCACCATCACCTCATCAGATCCGCCAAAAGGGCCTCACTCAAAGACCGCCTAGACAACAACGCACACAACAGCAAAGAGCTCTTCAACATCGTGAAGGAACTCTCCAACCCCAGCTCCAACACCAACGACATCCAGCCATCGCGAGACCTGTGCGACTCACTGGCCACCTTCTTCCACCGCAAAATCGCCGACATCCACGACAGCTTCAACACCACGACCGCCCGGCAACCACCGAGACCACTGCCCCCACAACCACCAACCGCCTGCTCTCCTGGACCAACATCAACGACGAGGACACCAGCGAGATCATGAACACCATCCACTCCGGTTCACCGCTAGACCCATGCCCTCACCACATCTTCAACAAAGCCAGTACAGCCATCGCGCCCCATCTCCGGAAAATAATCAATATCTCCTTCGAGACAGCAACCTTCCCGGAAAGCTGGAAGCACGCCGAGATCACCGCCTTACTCAAGAAACCCAAGGCAGACCCCAAGGACCTCAAGAACTTCTGACCCATCTCTCTGCTCCCGTTCCCCGCGAAGGTCACCGAGAAAATCGTCAACAAGCAACTGACCCGCTACCTCGAGGAGAACAACATCCTGGACCCTTCCCAGTCTGGCTTCCGCAGCAACCACAGCACCGAAACCGCCCTCATCGCCGCCACCGATGACATCAGGACCCTGCTAGACAACGGAGAAACAGCAGCCCTCATCCTCCTGGACCTATCAGCCGCCTTTGACACGGTCTGCCACCACACACTACGAACACGCCTTCACGACGCCGGGATCCAAGAGAAGGCCCTGGACTGGACCACATCCTTCCTTTCCGGCAGAACACAAAGCGTCCGCCTCGCCCCTTCCGATCCAAGGCCACCAAGATCATCTGTGGCGTACCCTGAGGCTCCTCCCTCAGCCCAACGCTGTTCAACATTTACATGGCACCCTCGCCCACGTCGCCCGACAGCACAACCTCAACATCATCTCCTACGCCGACGACACCCAGCTGATCCTCTCCCTCACCAAAGACCCTCACACCGCCAAAGCCCACCTCCACGAAGGAATGAAGGCCGTCGCCGAATGGATGAGGACCAGCCGCCTGAAGCTGAACTCAGACAAGATGGAGGTCCTCATCCTTGGTTCCAACCCTTCAGCCTGGGACGACTCCTGGTGGCCAACATCACTGGGAACAGCCCCGCCACCCACCGACCAAGTACGCAACCTAGGGGTCATCCTCGACCCCACCCTCTCCATGACTAAGCAGGTCAACGCCGTTTCCTCATCCTGCTTCAACATCCTCCGAATGCTCCGCAGGATCTTCAAGTGGATCCCCACCGAAACAAGAAAAACAGTCACCCAGGCCCTCGTCACCAGCAGGCTGGACTACGGAAACGCCCTCTACGCAGTAACGACGGCTAAGCTCCTGAGACGGCTGCAACGCATCCAGAACGCCTCTGCACGTCTTATCCTCGACATCCCCCAACGCAGCCACATCACACCCCACCTGAGAGACCTGCACTGGCTCCCTGTCAACAAGAGGATAACCTTCAAGCTCCTCACCCACGCACACAAAGCACTCCACAACTCCGGACCAGCATACCTCAACAGACGACTCAGCTTCTACACCCCCACCCGCCAGCTCCGCTCGACCAGCCTCGCCCTCGCCACAGTCCCCCGCATCCGGAAAACGACCGCCGGCGGCAGATCCTTCTCCCACCTCGCCGCCAAGACCTGGAACACCCTCCCCACCAACCTCCGACAGACCCAAGACCTACTGGCCTTCAGAAGACTCCTCAAGACCTGGCTCTTCGATCAGTAGCAGCACCACCCCCCTCTTCCCCCAGCGCCTTGAGACCCTCGCGGGTATGTAGTGCGTTTATAAGTGACATGATTGATTGATTGATTGATTGATACTAACACATACTTACTCTCTTATACAATCACTGATACAAGGACACACTCATCCATACAGCCACTCTCACAATCACTCATTCTCACATATAGTCATTTATATACTCCAACACTCACATATCCTGCCTTTCACATATGTAGTTACTCACACATGTACCACTGAGACATCCATTCACTCACCAACACACCCATACACACACTCACCCAACCATACAGCCCTTCCCAGATGCACTCTTGAACCCATACACCCAGTGAATCACCCACTCACACATCTACGCACAGAGTCACACACCCCCCACCCACCCACACAGACACTCAGGCACCCATACAGATACTCAGACAACCAATCAATAACCCATATAGACACTTATGTAGCTACTCACCAACCCATGCAGCCGCTTACACACCAACTGACAGACTGATACAGACATTCACACAGTTTAGTCACTAACCCATGCATTCAGTAAGACATGCTTAATCACTCACTTATACAGTCAGTCACGCACCTACTTAATCATCCATTCAGACACTTATACACCCACTCATTCTTCAATACACCTTGGCATATATATATATATATATATATATAAAACATATTTAAACTTCACAGAAACACACAGTCACTGGATGATGTCATCAGTGATGTCATTTGAGATGTCATCAGTGATGTCATTTGAGATGTCATCAGTGATGTCACTGACCATGTCATGAATGATGTAATATGTGATGTCATCAGCAGTGCATTACAGGGCGCGAGTTATAGTTAGCTCAACTAACTATAACAACCGAATCTCTCTGGTTTTGTATGAGTGAAATTTCCAACTAAATATAACGACCCTGAAACCTATGGTTTTTTCAGTGAATATATATATATATATATATATCCAAAAGTAACCACCGCTTGCGCAGCAATAATCCAGCACTCCGTGGGGCAATTGTTACTCGTATTTTATTTAAATCTCAGTGACGGCATCTACGCGTTTCGGCAGCAGCTTGCTGCCTTGTTCACGATGCAAGACGCCATTTCTCAAACATATATATATGTGTATAGTATATATATATTCACTGAAATAAACCAAAGGTTACAGAGATGCTATAGATAGGCTCAAGTTTCACTCATACAAAACCAGTCAAATTCGGCAATGATAGTTAGCTGAGCTAATTATAACTCGCACCCTGCAATGCACTGCTTATGACATCACATATTACATCACTCATGACATGGTCAGTGACATCACTGATGACATCTCAAATGACATCACTGATGACATCATCTAGTTACTGTCAGTGTTCTTAAAAAGTTTACGAGTGTTAAATATATATACCAAGGTGTATTGATGTATCAGTGGTTGTAGGAGTGCCTTCATGGATGATTCAGTGGGTGCATGACTGATGGTATACATGAGTGATTAGGTGTCTCAGTGCATGTATGGGTGAGTGACTAGGTTGTGTGAATTTCTTTATCAGTCTGTCAGTTGGTGTCTAAGTAGCTGTATGGGTTGGTGAGTGGGTATGTGAATGGCTGTATGGGTGATTGATTGGTTGTCTGAGTACCTGTATGGGCATATGAATGTCTGTTTGAGGGTGTGCATGACTGCCTGCATGGATGAGTGAGTGAGTCAGTGGCTGTATGGATTAGTGAGTTTGTCTGTGAGAAGCTGTAGGGGTGAATGAGCCTGTGTTTGGCTGTGTTAGTGAGTGAATGAATGTGTCAGTGGTATATGGGTGAGTAGCTGCATAATTGAAAAGCAGCATAGGTGAGTGTTGGAGTATATGAGTGACTGTATGTGTGAGTGAGTGATTGTGAGAGTGGCTGTATGGGTGAGTGTGTGCTTGTGTCAATGACAGTATGGGTGAGTGGGTATGTGTTAGTATCTGTATAAGCAAGTGAGTGTGTGTATAACTGTATAGGTGAGTAAGTGGCTGTGTGATTGACTCTATGGGTGAGTGAGTAGGTGTGTGAGTAGGTATATGGGTGACTGACATTGTGTGAGTTGGTGTATGGGTATATGAGTGGATATATCATTGGCTGTATTAGTGAGTGAGTTGGTGTATGAGTAGCTGCATGCATGTATGAGTTGATGTGTGTGTAAACCTATAAATCAGTGAGTGAGTGTGTAAGTACTGATATGAGTGTGTCAATGGTTTTGAGAATGGCAGTGTGGAAGTTGGAGTGGGTGTATGAAAGGTTATATTGTGGTATGAGTGGGGGTGTCATAGATTCTTTAGATGATGTCATCAGTGATGTCATCAGTGATTTCAATTGAGATGTCATCAGTGATGTCACTGACCATGTCTTGTGTGATGTAATATGTGAGGTCATAAGCAGTGATTTGCAGGGGCACGAGTTATAGTTAGCTCAGCTAACTATAACTGCTGAATTTCAATGGTTTTGTACAAGTGGATCTTGAGACTAACTATAATGTCTCTGTAACCTTTGGTTTTTACAGTGAATTTCTAAGGTTTTTTAAATTGTATTTCCTAACTATAATGTCCATGTAACCTTTGTTTTTTTCAGTGAATTTTGAAGGTATATTTAATTTTATTTCCTAACTGTGACCTGTAAACTTTAGGAGTGGGTGCGTGAGTGGCTGTATAGGTCAGTGACTGGGCATGTGAGTGGCTGTATGGGTCTGTGAGTGAGTGTGTAATGTCTGGGTAATTATGTAAGTGCATGAGTAGTGCCTGGGTGATTGTATGATTGCATAGATAGTGCCAGTGCGATTCTATGAGAGCAATTGCCAAGGACACACTGTGTAAGTATAAAACACAAATATAGTCATATTTTACATAAGGTTTCAGTGTAGCTATTTAGTAAGATACTAATTTAACTTTCCCCTTTGTATTCATTTGTTGAAATAACTTAATCAAAAATGAATTTCCCTTCTTCACTGCAACGCCGGAGGTCGCAATGATGTCAGTAGTCACAAATACAAATGGCAAAGTTTAAAACAGATATATTGTTATATTTTACAGAAAGTTTGAGTCTAGCTGTTTAGTAACATGATGGTTACACATATGTAAAAAACAGCAGTTTCAAAAAATCACTTCCAACATCAGAACTCACAAATAGAACATAACTACCAAACAAAATAATTGTATTGGTTTACACAGTTTTGCAGCTAAATTTGCACAATGCACAATATGTGACAAGACATTGTCATGGGGTACAAATAAAAAATATTCTATAATCTTGCGGGACTACGTCCATGCTTTACCATCTAAAAACATACCATGGCAATTGTCTAAAAGCAGCAAGAATGCAACACGAGGCTGAAGGATCCTCAACTTCAATAGTGGCCGGAAGAAGACTGGGTGTTAGAAATGGGGGTCTCTAGTTGCTAGAGGTAGGTACCTTCGTCCAAAGGCAATGTGTACAGTATTTGTACTCAAAACACTCATTAATACAAAGATAACACCACAAATGGACACCACACCAGTTTTAGAAAAATAAAGTGTCTTTATCTAAACTCAGTACAACCAAAAACAACAAAAAATCCAACATACATGTAATAAGAATATGACTTTTCAAAGGTTTCAAGTAACTGGGTTCATAGAAAACTATGGATGTGTGATTCTACACAAAGTACCTGTAGATGCGTCACAATTCACAAGGCCAAACAGCCGCAGAGATAGGAAGCATCGAGAAACAAAGAGATGCATCAGTTCCTGAGTCCTTGGAGTGGCGATGCAACAGTTCTGCTGTACACAGGAGAAGTGATGCGTCAAATCCGGACTGTAGGGGGAAGTGATGCTTCTACTCCAAGACGGTTCTGGTCCATGGAGGATCCGTCGGGAAAACTTGCCGCACAGGTGCGATGCGTGGAAATCAGAGATGCGGCAAGTGGCGCTGTGTTGGTTTCTTCAGCCGTGATCTTACGATGCATCAGTTCTTGCAGCCACGAGAGGTGCTGCGTCGGTTTGCCTGCGGCATGGCGATGCATGGAGATTTTTCTCGCACGGCGGTGCTGCGTTGGGAAAAATAGATGCAAGAAGAGCGATTAATCGATTTCTTCAGTTCTTTAGGTTTATTCCAACTCCCAACAGCAGGAACAACCTCCAGAGGCCCACACTTACAACAGGCACCTCCTGGTAGGTCAGAACTCTTAGCAGAAGAGTTCAGGGGAGCTGGGGGTGACGTATTTGTGTCCCTGAGACTTCATAACGGGAGGCCAGCAAACACAGGCCTTTGGAGATCTTCTTCAAGCAGGTTCACAGCAAAGTTCCAATCTTTGTCCTTTCCTTCACAGAAACAGCAACTGCAGGCCAACCCCACACAACACACAGCAAAGGGGCAGTACTCCGCCTCACAGCTCTTCAGCTCTTCTCCTTGGCAAAGGTTCCTCTTGAGTCCAGAAGTGATCTAAAGTTCTGGGGTTTAAGGTCTACAATGTATACCTCATTTTGTCTTTGCTCTCTTTGGAGGGTCTCTGAGCCCCGTCCAAACCAGTTCTCTCCTCACTGGTGCAGTATGACCACAGGGGGTAAAGAGCGCATTGTGCAAGGGAGACAGTCCCTATTCAGGTGCAAGCAAATCTCTTCCCACTACCCTAAATGCAGCCAAGCCCCATTCGGCTCAGTTGTGAGTCATCCAGGAAGGGCAAGGCACACCTTAACCCTCCTAGTGGCTGTCTACAGTGAATGCACATCCCCAGCCCCTGTCACTCAAAAACCAGACAGTCAATCCACAAACAGACAGAGGCACACATAATGGTTAAACAAGAAAATGTCTACTTTCTAAAAGTTGAAAATCAACAATAGGGGGTTGGGCCCTTATCTGCAACCATCATGGACCTCTATATACAATTAAAAATGAAAACAGTTGGTGGTTGTGTTTCTTTCTGTTTTTTTACTTTTTGCACACAATAATTCTATTTAATAAACATGACCAGTAAATCAATTATAACATTGTATTATCCTGGCCGGTCAGGAAGATAAAATGTTCTAATTGATTTACAGGTCATTTTTATTAAATAGAATTATCTTGTAAAAAAAACAGAAAGAAACACAACCACCAACTGTTTTGTTTTTTGATTACTTTCTAAAAGTGGCATTTTTAAACACACAATTTAAAAACCATCTTTACTACAAGATGTGTAATTAAATTCTGAGTTCAGAGAGCCTAAACTTTATTTCTCTATCTTGTCCCAATGAGAGGTTATACTTGTAGGATGTTATAAAGTACCTCCCATTATATCCCATAGGACAGATAGCCTTTCAATAGTGAACAACAAAATTGGTAGCATTGCACTATCAAGACATGTCACACACACCAGCACATGTCCTATCTTTCACATACACTGCACCCTGCCCAGGGGGGTACTTAGGGCCTACCATAGCGGTGCCTTACATGTAAAGGGACGGTTAGGGCCTGGCAAGTGGGTGCACTTGCCAGGTCGACTTGGCAGTTTAAAACTGTGCGCAGACACTGCAGTGGCAGGTCTGAGATACCTTTTCAGGGCTACTCATGTGGGTGGCACAATCAGTACTGCAGTCCCACTAGTAGTATTTGATTTACAGGCCCAGGCATACTCAGTGCGCTTTACTAGGGACTTACCAGTAAATAAAACATGCCAGTCAGGGAGAACCAATTGTAATAACAATTTACCCAGGAAGCACTTGCAATTTGACACTGATCAGTAATGGCAAAGTGCCCAAAGCATCTAAGCCAGCAAAAATGAAATCCAGCACAGCATCACAAATACAGGAGGTAGAGGCAAAAAGTCAGGGGAAACCATGCTAAAGTTGCCAAGTCTAACACCGGGCCCTTCAGAGTGTCCCTTCAGAGGTCCAATTTCAAATCAAGATTTGGCTTCAGAGTTTTCCCGGATGGCATCATACTACATGGATTATGGAGTTGTAGTGAGTGCTGGAGAGAAGTCCATAACAGCCTTCGCAATGCGGCAAAAAATCATAAATGTTGATTTATTTTTATTTTTGGCCCTTCCTAGTTTTTTTACATTAGCAGTCATCTTATTATCTTCTAATTTATTGTAACAGTTCTTACATATAACTTGCCATATGGACAAGTCAAAGTGTTCCTCTACAAATAAATACACAGCTAACTTTTGCCAGTTATCATTATTTTCTTTTTCACTTTTTAAATATAAGCCAACAGTCCGTGTTTGAATATTGTAGTGAGTGCGCCGACAATATATACAAACATACTCTGGTTTTTCATACCACACTGTGTTAAATTTTGTAATCTCTTCTTCAAAACTATCAACTGTAATATCTGTGTCCTGTTCTGCAACTCCTCCTCCTAACAACTCTTCATTTTCCCTAGAATCCTGCTCAGTACCAAAGAAATGAAACTGCACATCATCACAAACCTTTTCTATGTCTGCACAGTACCATGCAAAAGTGCTCTATTTATTTCTCCTAAACATTAAACAGGAGTTTTCACATAGTACAGCCTCCTAACTAAAGTTCGCATTGTTGACTGATGCACAACTAAAATCCTGAAATGAAAGGTGCTTTGGCACACTTTCTTTGATAAACAAGCTAGTGAGGGTCCCTGCACATTTGTATGCTTTCTAATCTTGCAAGGATCCAATCATTGTAAAGTACTTATTTTGTGTTTTAAACTTTGCCTTGGAAAGATACTTGGAAATGTCTTTAATATACCAATGGATTGCTGTTGAATACTACAAACACTACTACAATTCCATTTGAATAAAGGCGCCTGACTCCGCCTTCCTTGTACCTCTTCTCCAATAACTTGTTCTGCAAAACTAGGTACCATCACCTCTTTCGCTATAGGAGTGCAATTCTTCATTCCATAACATTGTCCTCTGTAATCAATAGCATGAACAAATCTATTATCCTGGAGAAAGCGTTCTTCATTAAAGAAATGCACTGTACTAGAAGTATGTATCCATTCTCCACTAAAAACTGTACAAATGTTGCTTCTATTCACTAATCTTTTTTCTGGTTTTCCCTCCTCATGCATAACACCATTTTTTCAAGAGTCTTCATTCTCTTTATAATCAAAATGAAAAGCATTCACTTCAAAGCAAAGGCCTTATTAACTACTCACTCAACTCGATCTTTCTGTTTCAGTGCCTCTCTCCTTCTTCTATACTTTTTCATAGATCTCAGTAGATTTATAACTATTCTACTACGAAACATCCTGGCTTTGATTTCTTTAATCTGCTTCTGTCTCCTGGTTAAGGTATGCCCATCTTTGTTATATTCTTTCCTGTTCCTGTTATATAGATTTTGTCCACTGTTATTCTTTCTCATAGTTTGAATTTTATTTTCATTATTTTGTACTCTTTGGAAATGTCCACATATATTTTTTAGAAATGACTTTGTCCTCTTTCCAGTTGCTCTTTTTTCTTTCACCACTGTTTTTGTTCATTTTGCCCTTTTTGTGTCTCAGTTCTGCATAGATACTGTAGTTGCTTCTGTTCTTTTTCCTCCGAGCTTTTGAAAGCATTCTGCCTGTAATTCTGCAGATATTGTTCTGTAAAAAATAAATAAGTATATTTGATTTTTTATTCTAGCCAATGTACCAACTACTTTACTACTGGCTTACACATAATATAAAAACAGTTTTTATGTTAAGTTGCAGTTTTAAATCTACAGATGAGCCTAGCTACATAACTACAAGCATTTACTTCAATGTACCAAACCAAGACCAAAACACAAAACTTGATTTATTAGTTACCTTTTAATATTATAGCACCTTCTCCTATAACACATCTGCACCATATCTCAGTTCTCACTTATACATGCTAAAAGACCACTATATCACTTTTGTAGTAAATTTTGAAATAAACATCAACCAAAGTGTGACAGTACTTACAGTGCCTCAATACTGTAATTCCGAAAACACAACATAAGAGCAATTTCTGTGCCTCTCAACCACTGTGTCACTGGTAGATATGGTGTTTCGGGATTTTTCTACTTAGATGTGTCAGATTAAATTTTGAGAAACACTGCATATATTTGTATTTATTTATTAACTGTTCAATTAATTAAAATCATTACAGTAAAAACAATCAGCGTGTAAAAACTAGAACAGTAATGCAAAAAGCTTCAGTTTATGTTAGTTTAAAATTTAGAACCCCACCCCAATGCCAACACGATCGGCCTTCCCCAGAGTTTGTAGTCTGTGCCGTGTGGCATTGCGCGCCTTCGTGGGGTCCCCTTTAAGCCTGGGAGAATAAACTACGTTACAGGATGATGGACTAAGCACTCTAGTGTTCCGATTGATTCTCTCTGGAATTAGCGCTATCCTAAATGGGCGGGCTGGAGGTGTTTAAAGCAGCAGACCATTTTGGAGAGCCGATCAGCTTTCTTCCGCCAAATTTGCAGTACCCTTCACCAGGGTTTTATTGCTTTCGTTGGCAGCTTTTAGGGCAATCCTGATTTGATGGATGAATTTTGCCAGTCTTGCCAGAGTCGACGTGTCGGTGGTAGATAGGCACAAGGCTCACGGGAGGATTTTATTCCATTGGTGATACAGATCGGGCGCAGGAGACGCCAGCGATTGTTATTAATGTTGGGGCAACAGCATAGAAGATGCAACCAGGATTACCTCGTGTAGGGGCACAGTCTGCAATTTATGGATTCCCCCGTACGGGCCCATGTGGGGTTAAAATCAGCAATTCCTAATATGGTTAATCTCATGTAGAGGATTTTGCTTCAGGCCGGTGGAGTGAGAGCCTCACTTAGGTAGGCTTGTGCTTTGCCTGCCTTGTAGGAATTATTCAGAGGATCTAAATAGGCGCTTGAGTGGAGTGATTTGAGATCCAAATCAAAGGAGGTTTCACATACTTGTTTGTTTATAGATCTTTTCCAAGCGTTCAGAGGAATATCCAGCCGCGGTATGCTTTCTTCCTTGATCTTCAATGTTTTAAGCGCTTTTCCTAGGCTGGTATGCCAGGCCGTACATGACCCCTCAAAGATGGATCTCAAATGGTGTTTCAAGGAGTCAACCGGAGCCCTTAGAATCCTTAAGTATAACTTTATAATCTCCCCCTGGCATATCAGGTCAGGCCTCGCTAGGCCTAACTCCAGTCTTAACCTTGCGTTCCTAGCTGACCTCGGAATGTGTAGCACTGAAACATCAACCAAAGTATGAAAGTACTTACAGTGCCTCAATACTGTAAATCCGAAAACACAACATAAGAGCAATTTCAGTGCCTCTCTACCACTGTGTCACTGGTAGATATAGTGTTTCAGTACTTTTCTACTTAGATGTGTCAGATTTAAATTTTGAGAAACATTGCATATAAAAAGCTGCATAATAATCTGTCTCACAGCATAAAGCTCACTAATTCTTCCGAGTACATGCAAACAGTGTGTGACAGGTTACATATATAATTCACCAGATGGTTCTAAAAGAGCATATATTCCTCACTAAAACTTGTAAATACATGTGTTTGAGGTTGAGTACAACAATACTCCCTAGATGATTGGATGAGTGCATAGATAGTGCCTAGGTGATTCCCTCAGAATATAGGTAGTGCCTGGATGATTCCCTGAGTACGTAGGAACTACATCGGATGATCCATATCTGCATAGTTAGTGCCTGTGTATTCGCATGAATATATTGCTACTATCTGGGTGTTTGGATGAGTGCATGAGTACTGCCTGAATGATTAGAGAAGTGCATAACTAATGCCTCAATGATTCAATACATGCATAGATACTGGTTGGATGATTAAATGAGTACCACTCTGGTCGCTGGGTGATAACAGGACTACATGCATAGTATATACATGATTTATTCTGTGCATTCATAGTGCATATGTCATTGTTTAAGTGCATACATAGCACCTGGCATATTACATGCATGCATGAGCAGTGTGTCAGTGATTGAATGAGTACATGACTGATGCCCATATGATTTTGGTTATTTGAACAGGTGGTACCTGGGTGATTACAAAACTACATGTGTATTGCCTGGATAATTGAATGAATGCATCAGTAGTGCCTGGATGATTACATGAGTGCATGACCAATGTCTGAGTAATTGTATAAGTCCATTGTTATTCTTGAGTGATTAGATAAAAGCAAGCGTGCTGCTGTGGTGATTATACTAGTGCAAGAGTATTGCCTCAGTAATTGGAAGATATCTTGTATACTGGATAGGTGACAGGTTCACTGCAATGGTACTTCCTGCAAAATTGGATGAGTGCATGACTAGTACCTGTGTGTTTGGATGAGTGCATGGGTTGTGCCTCAGTATTTGAATGAGTGCATGGGTTATAAATGAGTGTTTAGATCAGTGAATGGGTTGTGCATGGGTGCTTGAATAACTGCATAGGTACAGCTTTGGTGACTGTACATCTTTATGGTTAGTGCTTGGGTGATTGGATGAATGCATGGGTGTTGCCTGCGTAGTTCAATGAGTACATAATTAGTGCCTCTGTGATTGGAAGAGTGCAGGTGTAGTGCCTAGGTGATGGAATAAGTGCATACATGGGCGTGAGTGATTCGATAACTGTCTGAGTCGTGGCTGAGTGAATGGATGAGTGCCTGAGTAATGCTTGGGTGACTATAAAGTTTCTCCATTGTTGTTACCTACATAACAGTTGTGACTATATCTATAATTCATTGTTTAACTCCTTCTGTCAGTATCAAACTATCTGTTTTAGTGTATCTATCCTTTTCTAAACGCGGCCGCACGAGTACTGCTAAACTTACCAAAACACCATCCCACTTCCGCGAGCCTAAGACTCCTCCATTGGTTACCAGTCCGCCGAAGAATAGACTTCAAAGAGCTTTGCTTAGTCCATAAAGCTCTATACGGAGGAGGGGCAGCAGACATTCAACGCCTGTTTCCGCGATATCTGCCTGCTCGATGCCTCAGGTCAGCAAACACTGGACTGGTCCTTATTCCCAGGATAAGAAGAGCCAGATGGGGCGGTAGGGGGTTCTCCTACCAAGCGGCCAAATTGTGGAACTCCCTCCCAACACATCTGAGACTGCAGAATAGCAGGACTCTTTTCAGAAAGATGATCAAAACATGGCTCTTTTCCAAGATCTAGGCCTGTCACTCAGGTTGGATTGCTATTACCTCAGCGCCAAGACGCCTCGGCAGTAGTGCACTCTATAAATATCTCAGTCAGTCAGGCTAATGACCTATGTGTCTCAATCTCAATTTTAAACAGAGCATGTTTAAAGAAATACACCACCCTCACCACATACATCACATTTTCATTAGCCTTAAAGAACATTGGTCACTATGTAAATATATATGTGATTCCGTAATAGATATACACCTTCAAGCCATCTTTCCAAAAATATATAGTTCTCTACTACTTTAAAAAAACCTCAAGTGTCCCAATGTACATATAAATATCTGCAACCACAAAACAAATCACACCATCTAAGCATGTGCAAACCACTCATATAAGTAAAAAAAACACATTACAAACACTTCCTAATACATACCTAACAAATATTACTACTTTAAAATACATATACAGGCACAGAACATTTTCTTATGTTTTACTTGTGACTACACTGCTCCTGTTTAAAGTACTACAACTCCCAGCAATCAAATAACAGAGATGTATCTATTCTGCACATGATGCTTAGGGGCCCATTACGATACCCGGCGTAAAAGAATCCGCCAGGCATGGAAGCGGCAAAAATCCGCCCGCACACACCGTCTGAACACCGACCACGCCATTACGATTACACAAACCGAAAACCGCCATCGGCGGAAAATCACACAAAATACCGCCCGCCATCGTCCGAGTCGGAGTCAAACCGCCCGCCACGGACGGAAACACGCCCGACAACACAAAACCGCCCGCCCTCACGGCCGACACACCGCACGTGAGATTACGATCGCACCGCCATGAGCGCGGGAAAACTACAAATATACCGCCCGCCAGCGCAAACAACGCCGATGAGAATCGACACGGCAGAAGCCATGGCGCCCACGTCCCTGCACAGAAACCATCCGCTCACAAAACCAATCGCACACAACATGGCCAACAAGTCCACACAGCAAGGCACGCACAAATACACAAGCACAGTACACATCCCGAAAACACCCCCCTGGACAAACAAAAACTACAAAGGCCAGAACCCCAGACACAACACACCTGAAAACAACAGACCATGAGGACACACCCACATAGGTAAGTACAAAAGCAGCACTCCCACAGACCACAACCCCTTGCAACATTGCAAACCAGAGAGGAGGAGAGGACACAGTGACACAGCAAGGACAGCAGCACACCACAGAAACGCACACATCACCACCACCACCACCACCACCACCACCACAAACCCCCTGCACATTACACAACACACACCGCACCAGCACCACAAACACCATGGCACCACAAAGAATGCCCAAGTTCACGCCCATTGAGCTGACGGTCATGGTCGACGAGATCATCAAGGTGCACCCACAAATCTATGGGAACATGGTCCAGCACACACCACTAGCCACCAGAAACAGAATGTGGAACCGGATCGTAGACCAGGTCAATGCAGTCGGGACCCTGCCCAGGAACAGAGTCGAAATAAACAAACGGTGGAATGACGTCAAGAGCCTGGTCAAGAAGAAGGAGACCAAGAACAGAGAGCTGGCAGCCGTCACTGGCGGAGGGAATCCCGCGCTCTTCAAGACCTTCAAAGCGTGGGAGGAGAAGGTGCGAGTCATCATACATCCCGAGATCCTCGCCGGATTAGCAGGGGGAGTGGAGGCTGGCAAGTACAAACTAATGTATACCAGCACACCGCTATGTACTCACATGCACTACCACCATGCCACAGCTCCCAGGGACAAACACCCCCATGTCCAGCACACAATACACAACACATCACACACACATGCAACAGACACCACCACACACAGCCCAAACAGAACAACTGTAAGATGCGTGGGGACATGTGTACACTCAGCCAGCCACGTAACCACCAACAGGTCCCCAAGTATGCCAGAAGCGCCACAACGAGCACCCACCACACCCATGTGTCCGCCATAGCTGCACTAACCGACAAGTAACAGGTAAGTGGCAGGAACACAAAGTGCAGTGGGTGGGAGGGTGGACAGCCCAAGTACAACACACACCAGGCCCCTAGTCCCACAGCACAGCAAGGAGGAGCATCCCCCACCCCCACAGCCACGTGTCAGCCACCGCAGTGCACACCGACAGCCGAAAGGTAGACATCACGATCCACAACAATCGGTGTCAGTGGGTGTCCAGCCACCACCACGACCCACAACACCCCCCACCCCCACAGACCTGCAACATGGAGCACCCCCGCTTAGAACCATGTGGCATCCAGTACAGTGCACGCCCGAACAACCTGCAGGTGGGAAACTGGACAGGGCTGGATTACTGGAGGCATGAGGACCGTAACACGACCAACACATGGGACATGTCACGTAGCAGACGAACACGCAGCACCGCCCACCGTCACGAACAAGTGAACAATGTGCACACGGACATGAACCACAGACTCACACCTCACATGACCCATCACAGACACAGCAACACCCAAGGAGCCACGTCTGCATGCACAAGCCACACTGAATATAGTACCACACGGCAGCCACTGTGCAACTCATCACACACAACCGAAACACCATTGAAGTCCTGTCCATGTAGCCCCTACTGCCTGTCAACCACACACCCCACAACTACGCCTATGTAAGACAAACAACACTAGACGCAACAGAGCGGAACAACATAAATGCACACGAACACCACTGAACCCATCAAACACACAGACACACCATGCACATACAACATACCATCCATCCCATCCGTCAGCCCCAGTCTCATGAAAGGCATGTCATCCGCACAGCTGCCACACATACAGCAGTCACGCTAAGATACATGCCCATGACCAACCATGTGCCAGAAGTCAATGAAGCGCACGCCACACTGTGAGCAACAACACACAACATGGGCCACACCCCCCACGAGCACTGCAGTGATGCACATGGCACAGGGCAGCACGCACACCAAGGAGATGGGACAACTGCAATACGTTGGCTGGCACACAACCAACACTCACTCATAACGATGCGTCCAATGCCATGTCCAGTAATCACAACAGACAGCAAATATGCAGGCCATGTCAGGCATGCACACACCTCAGACCATGCACTGTCATGCTGCCACAACACATGTCACGTTCGGCACCCATGGCTCACAGCATGTACCCCAAAAGCATATTCCCTCCCAAATGCGAATCTGGGGCATGGCCCCCATGTTGCCATATGCGTTCCTAAGCGTTCCATTTGAACCCCAAAAGCATATTCTCTCCCAAATGTGAATCTGGGGCATGGCCCACATGTTGCCATATGCGTTCCAAAGCGTTCCATTTGAACCCCAAAAGCATATTCCATCCCAAATGTGAATCTGGGGCATGGCCCCCATGTTGCCATATGCGTTCCTAAGCGTTCCATTTGAACCCCAAAAGCATATTCCCTCCCAAATGCGAATCTGGGGCATGGCCCCCATGTTGCCATATGCGTTCCTAAGCGTTCCATTTGAACCCCAAAAGCATATTCCATCCCAAATGCGAATCTGGGGCATGGCCCCCATGTTGCCATATGCGTTCCTAAGCGTTCCATTTGAACCCCAAAAGCATATTCCCTCCCAAATGCGAATCTGGGGCATGGCCCCCATGTTGCCATATGCGTTCCTAAGCGTTCCATTTGAACCCCAAAAGCAAAGTACAAACCAGACCCAGGATGGGCCAGGAGCCCGCATACACCAGAGTCACAATAAGTAGGGGCACAGCAACACACCCATCGGCATGGCCAATCCGTCCCATGCCACATGTGCACAGCACACAGTCCCATTGCCAAGCACACACAACTACAAATGGTACAGCCACACACACGCCTCCGGGAAACCCATGTACGAGATTGCACGAACTGTTAATGTCAGACGACAAATACATACTTCGCAAGGTGCAACACAATAACAAATCTCATTCTCTCCACAGGTGACGAACTGCTGGATGCTGGGGATGGAGCCAGCAGCCAGCACAGCCAGCCTACAAGCCCCCAACGAGGACACACGGATGTGGAGGATCTGTCCTCCTCTTCGGACACGGACCACCAAGCAGGCCCATCTGGTGTGGCAGGGCCCAGCCGCTCCCCAGGACTCCTCCTACCCACCAACCCATCATCCAGGGCTGCTGAACATTCCCAGCCCCCTGCTGCCACTGTCGTTGCGGCCACACCCACGGTCATTGCGGCCACACCCACGGTCATTGCGGCCACACCCACGGTCATTGCGGCCACTACCACTGCCGCAACCGCCACCATCGCCGCACCGACCACCACCGCCGCCACCACCACCACGTCTTCGCTGGCACCAGCCCCAGCGCAGGTGGTGGCCCGGCCGACTGGATCCACCCTGGGAGCCACAGCGAGGACCGTGGTGAGCAATGTGGCTAGTGGGCAGGCCGGTGGCAGCAGGACTGGTAGGAGGAGCAGGGTCAGGCAAACGCCAGCCTCCCCTGGGAGCCATGCCCTGCCTCAAATGGCCAGAGTCCTTGGGGCCTATGAAGAGGCCCAAGGACAATGGGCCAGGTCAGCTACAGACACGCGTGAGGTGCTGGGGGTGCTGAGGTCCATGGACGCCCGTATGGGCCAACTCGTGGACCTCATGGGCCAGCTGGTGGTGGCGGTGAGGTCACAGCCAGGGACAGCAGCTCCCCCTCCGCCACCACCTGCCGGGGCGCAGGGTCGAGCAGCAGTGTCCAGTTCCCCTGCGTCCACAGCCAGTGAGCACACCTCAACCACCAGCATGTCGCAAGCAGGCACCCCCTCGCAAACGTGGAAGGGGCCGTCCGAAGTGGAAACAGATCTCCCGGGAGGACTTCGCACGCTCCAGACGCAAGTGAGGCAGCCAGCCAGCCTTCCTTGACCACCCACTGCATTGACTTGGACTACGATCCCACTCCACACAGCCATCTGGATGGCATGTGTGTGTTGGACTATGGACATAGAACCAGTGGGTACACCCTGAGCATCACGCAGCCATGACCGACAGCTCATTGTCACTGCACGCACCACTTTTGTCATCACCTTACACACAATCACATGTCACAGTTTGAAATAAATGCACCTCTTACACAAACTGCTGTTTGTGCCCTGTGTTTTATTTGTACGGAATACAACGGCCACCTTGGGCGGAAAGGCACCTGATGCGTGGCATGGCAATGGAACCGGAGGGCCTGTAGGGACCTAGGGGTGGGAGACAGAACAGGAGCACATTCAATGAGTGTGTCACACACCCATCACACAGTACATGTCAACAACTACAAGCAATGTACACACATCGCACAGAGCAATAGGGCACAATGCCACAGCCACCAACAGTGGCATACTACCCTGGCCATGGAGCGTTGACACACAGCACGCAGTGAACAAACGGCCACCCTGACACAGCACACACACACCTGCACAGATACAGCCACATCAGCCGTCGTACATGGACACTCACCGTCAAGTGAAGTAGCGGGCGATGAGCTGCTGCCGCACATTCCCAGCTTCCTCCTCTCCGCTGTCCTCCTCACTCGAGCTGTCCTGGTCTGCGGGCTGGGGCCCTGGTTGATCTCCGTCATCCACGATGAGGGGGATCTGCTTCCGAATGGCCAGATTGTGCAGCATGCAGCACGCCACCACTATCTGGCACACCTTCTGTGGGGAGTACGCCAGCGCACCCCGGTGCGGTCCAGGCACCTGAACCTGGACTTGAGGAGGCCAAAGGTACGCTCGACCACACGTCTGGTCCTCCCATGTGCCTCATTGTAGCGATCGTCTGCTGGGGTGCGAGGATTCCTCAATGGACTGAGCAGCCATGCCCCATTCGGGTACGCAGAGTCACCTGGGTGTGAGGGACACAGAGAACCGTTGCTATTCCAACTGGACAGGGGACAGCATCGCACAACCAGCACGCTACACCACTCCACATACTCACCGACAATACAGCCACGATCCTGTTGCAGATTGGACATCAGTCGTGGCAAGATGCTGTTGCGCATTATGTGTGCGTCATGGGCCGAGCCTGGGAACTTTGCACACACGTGGGTGATCACCATGTCCGCAAGGCACACCACTTGCACATTCAGGGAGTGCGTGTGCTTCCTGTTGCGGTACAGGTGCTCAGTGGCCTGTGGTGGAACAAGGCCAACATGTGTGCAGTCAATGGCTCCAACGACGTGTGGGATTCTGCCAAGGGCATAGAATGCACCCTTCACTGCCGCCAATTCACGAGCCCTGGGGAAGCGGATGTACCTGTTTCGGTACAGCATCATGGCTGCCAGTACATCCCTCAGCACCTTGCTGAACATGGGCTGGGACATCCCTCCTCCACTGCCCACTGTGTGCTGGAATGACCCAGTGCCGAAGAAATGCATGGCGGCCATCACCTTAGCCGTGGGGGTGACAGCTGTCGGATACACCCTGCGGGGACGGAGATGGGGTTCTAACATGGCACACAGTCGATGCAGGGTTGGCCTGTCCAGCCGAAACTTCCTAATGACCTCTGTATCGTCCATGTCCGCCAGCAATTGGTATGGGCGGTCAATGTTCGGTCTCCGCCTAGGGAAAATGGCAGTGGACACATGTCAAAGCAACACGACACATAGCAATTTCGCATACACATCACTGACATGACTGAGCAAGCACATGAGCCACAGCCCAGCTGTCAAGCTGGGACGGCACGGCCACAATACACTTACACAGGTCTCCCAACAATGGCAATGGCTAGTGATACAGACCACTGCCATGTGCATGCACATGGGGATCTAGGCCCCAATGACTTGCGGGGCGTGCTGATGGCGACTGACTGCATATTCGTCAAGCGGCAACGCCACGGCAACATGAATGTCTGCTGAGCATGGAACTGCTTCCGAGGCTGGATGAGTATGGCACACGACGACGACGATGTGGGCACAGGCTGAGCGGCCAAAACAAGTGGGACCTGTGGCACGAGGGGATATGAGACAGTAGTAGGTGTCAGCACTGCACCCTATGTACAGCACTGTACGGATCACACCTCCCGAAACATTGACAGGTGTCCACATTGACAGCCCCATGCCAAGACGGCTGTGTGCTTGCAGTCACACGTCACAGGTGAGAGGTTACATTGCACGTGCCAGGTGGCAGACGTACATAGTGGGAGCTGGCATGTGTGTGCATGTGTCTCCTGTTCAGGATCCACCAGATGGGCGCTGACTCTGTACTGAGCATTGGACACAGCATGTTCCGTGGAAGGCTTGTGTGTGGGATGGTGGCACTGGATGTGCCTCCGTTGGGTGGGGGGCCATGCACAGGGCGGGTACGTCGATGATTGCGCATTGTTGGTCACGGTGGGTGCACCCACTAAGATGTGTTGCCCTGTGTTCAATTCCTATGTCCGCATGATGATGGACTGTAGATGTGGGCAGACTACACATTGGTCGATGTGCTGTCTATATGCATGTGCCTTCACACCAGGCACAGCTGCCCCTGCACATGTGACCCCTGCTGGACTCGCTGCTGGGTCTGTGGAGCTGATGCACCTTCTGTGCGTGGGGCGGACAGCTCTCCTCACTTCCCTCATTGCGCATGTCATGACTTTGCCGCAGGTGACATGGATCATGGAGGGCCCACATGTACGCGTGGGTAGGCTACACATGATTGTTCACTGGTCGCCACCCCCAGTCAGTGTTCCGAATGGGAAGGTTGTCGTGCTGGTGGTATATTCGATGTGGCGGATGGGCGGGCCTAGGTGCGGGCTTACATTCCGGACATGGGGGGTAGTTGGATTGGCGACTAGTTGCAGTACACACGGGACACGTCTCTTCCTTTCCACATCTGGGTCATCCCTTGTACTCACTGACAGTGATACAGTCATCTTCGCCCCAGCCCTCATGTCCTCCCCTCGCTCCCCCAATATGCATGTGCACCTGCGAGGCTAGCGCTTGCACAGGCAGCCCCAAGCTCGCACCAGAGAGGGCAAGGAGTGTATGTGTGGGTCCAGTTGCACAAGTGGGCTGTCTCAGGGTATGATGTGTTACGGGACGCCGTCCACCTGCGTGGTGCCCCAAATGGAGACCCGGCCTGCATGGACTATGCATCACAGTCTTCGCCTTCCGGATCCGCCACCTGCGACACCCAGTGGCTGTGGCTGCCCTTGCGGCCAGGCCGCGTCCGTCTGTGACTGATGGCCCACACATTCACTCTTTGGCCTCTCTGGGGAGGGCTCGGGGGTGGTGGCGCACGCGCTTGCACTTAGTCGCAATGGCATGTGTCGTGGTTGGTATGATGGGCAATGGATGGGATGGTGCGAGCCACCTCCCGTGACGTCAGTGCTGCTCGTGCTGTGGTGCGTCCCCCTACACTTCCATCTGACTTGTGCCATGCTAGACGTTGAGGTTCTATTGCCTGCGTGATATGACCAGGAGGAGCGCGAGGAGACCTCTCACACACCATGCTCCACTGCCATCCCGTGCCCTGTATCGCCTGTGCGGATTGACTATGTTGGGGTTACACCTGGTCGACTGGGGCTGTGTGTGCCTTGTCAAGGGGCATGGCGGGCGCATAACAGGATCCAGCTTGTCCACAGAGGGTGGGCTGAGGTGCGCCTGGTACCGCTTTGTACGTGTGCCCGGCTGCTGTGCACACACGTGTTCACTCCCCCGACAGGTGTCCTCTCACAATGCCCAGGGAAGCGGTGGTGTACTGTTCATGACCCCTCCCAACACGGCGTGCTCCAACTTGGCATGTGCGCATCTACCCGTCACACCCACCCACCTGAGCACTGCGTCCATACGACTTCACACGACACATGTGTGTCTTCCACAGTTGTGCTACTCATTTGCGTTGACATCCAATACCAGTGGACTACATGGTCATGTCACGACTGCCGTGTACTTCACATACTCCCATCCTCTCTCATTCGTACTTGTGAAATGAGTCAGCGGAGACAGTTTTGGTTTCAAACATTATATTGAGTCTTCTGTCCTCTGTGATGCAGTATAGTGGACACTACTGGCAGCGGAATACATGTTGAGGATATACTGAGCATGATTGCAAATGGGATAGGGTGTGGGGTTACATGTGATTGGCTGTTGCATGTGGGATGTGGGCTTCAGAGTTACATCTGCTTGGCCAAGGCTGTGCTAATGTACATTTACGTATAGCTGCGGAGCTGCGGACTTTGACACAGACGGTATACATGTAGCCTACCAGACCGCTTGGCATCATGGGCACAGTCCATCTCAGTTCCATGTGACAGGTTTGCTGCGGTTGTTCCTCATGCACGCGTGCATGTGAGATGACATCAGGGCATGGGCTTGCGTGCATGCAGCGGCGTGCCACTTGTTGTTGCAATGTGGTGGTTACTGGACATGTCACAGTCACTGGGGTCGTGTTGTTGTTGTATGCACTTGTCTTCCATGCAAAGGTCCTGGTATGGGTTTCCCGGGGCGGGGGTGGGAGGGGTGCAGCACCCACAGACTCCAGGCGACCTATTCATGTCCACTGAGCGGTGTGTGTGTCCATGGGCGCTGGATCCATGTCGTGTCCTGGTTGTTCGTGCAGTTCCGTCCATGTGGGTGCGATACACAGACCCCATGCCACTGCCTCCCACGATGCATGCGGTGTTCCTGGATGTGATGGGGAACAGTGTGCATGTCCCGGTCATATCCGATGTCATGGCGATGTCGTTGATGGTGTGGTTACAGTTGCCGGTCGTTTGGTATGGCTGTTGTGGTGGTGACTGGCCAGTCCGTGCGGAAGCTAAGCATGGGTGCGGGGTTGGACATCATAGGTCAATCGGGGAACCTGCGTTGTGGTCCGACGAATTTACAGGTTGTCAGGTATGCGATGCCGTCCAGCAGGGCTTCCATGTCATTGGTGGTGTACATGTTTGCCAGCCAATGTAGCGGATGGTGGCTGTCAAGGTGTTGTTCGTAAGTTGTCCCTTGGAGGACCATGATGGGGCATGCTGGGTGACATTCGATGTAGCTGTTCTCGATGATCCGTCGTGTGGAGGCACAGTGGTCCCATTTCAGTGCGGGTGCGATGTTGGCCACATACGCCATGCCCCCATAGGCAGAGCAGGCCCTGTCGTGTGCGTCCAGAGGGAGGAGTAGTGGTAGCAGGTCCGCCTTCAGACATGCCGGGTTGGAGAGGCATATCTCCACTGGATGCTGGTAGGGACACCTCCGACAGTAGAAGACGGGCATGACGCAGCTGAACAATGTGATGCGGTAAGTCAGTCGGTAACTTACGTTCAGCAGGGACAGGAGATCGCATCCCAATGTATGTAACAGGTTGGTTTTGTACAGCTTGAGCTGTCCGGCGTAGTTGGGTAGGTGTGTTGCGGTTGCCATTTCGCAGCGGTGCGTTGTGGTGGCGTGCTCCGGCTGTGTGTGCAGTCTGCAATGTGCACGCTCCGAGGTTGCTGTGAGCTCTGTGTAGTCGTAGGGAGACAGGACTTGTGTTCTGTTGGCTTGTTTGGAGGACACGGGCCCTCATCCCACATGCTTCTCAGACAGTTCAAGGTCAGTGATGTGTGACTCCTTCCAATTAACTTGCATGTGGCCGACATGGGGGAGTGTTTTCTTTTTCTTCCCCGTCCGTTGTGTGCTTCTGTGATATGCGCTATCTGCCCTGTGGTCGGTCTCCTCGGCATGCCTGTGTTGGTCTATTCTTGGACAATGGCTGTATTCACCGGCTTCTGTCGTAGGGCTGTGGTTTCGGAGTTGGAATGGAAGGTCATTCAGTGCTGTCTGCTCTCCCTTGTGTGGGCGGCAGGCTGCCTTTCCGCTCTGCGTTGGGCCTTGTGTGTGGATGTTATTCTTGGGCCACCTGTTGTCGGTCCCCGGGCTCTTTGGTGTTCCGTTTTATATGTCTTGTTCATATGTGCAGGGTGGTATGGGTGTTTCAGTGTGGTACTGGCGTTCCTCTTCCCGAAGGGAGCCCTGCTTCTCCTAGTTGGTGTTGCCGCCGCTGTGTGCTACGCCATGTTTGTTACACTGGGGTGTGTCCTGCTGTTGCGTGACTTCACTGACATGTGTGCGTCGGTTGTGTGGCGTTGGGTGTTGTCCGTGAATTGGGCGTTGGGGACATGTCTGTGGCAGGCCTGTCACGTGTCATGTGCGTTCGGGGTGGGGCTGATGTGTGTGCTGCTTGGTTGTGTCCCTGTGTCTGTGTGCGACGCATGCATGGCGCTGCGGTTGGCCTCTGCGTTGTGCGCATGTGTGGCGGCGTCATCGGCGCTTTGGGGCCGTGACGGGGTGGTTGGTTCCTAGTCCCAGGTGGTGTGTACACATGTGTTACGCGATGTTACGATTTGGCCTGTGTGTCATATGTGGATGCAATGGTGGATGTGTAGTGTACACGCGCTGGTGGGGGTTGTCCGCTTTTCCGCCCTTGCACTGTGTGCGCTGTTTGCGTGCACTTGTTGTGTGTGTGCCTACCTGCGTCTCCGCGGTACGTTGCGTCCTTGGTGGTGCATCAGCAGGAGCATGGGGAGGGCCTGCAGTGCTGGATTCATGCTCGGGGAGCCGCTTCTTCGTTGTCCGTGCTCGGCGTCCGTGTTACCGCTTCGGTTTGTCGTACGGTATCTCTTGGCCGTGGGAGCCGTTTGTTTGCGGCATCGTAATTTATACGCCGGGCGGGACGTGTTTCGTCGGACGGTGTGTGTCAATTGGGCTGCGCCGCTACGTGTACGGGCGCACTTTGATGGCGGACGGTGTTGCTGGCTTGCCGGCGGTGTTTGGCCTACTTTTCGCATCGTAATTGGGCGGGCGTGTGGACTGCTGCGTGCCGGCGGTAACTGGTGGTTTTTGCATCCGCCAGCACGGCGGTTGTGCTTCCGCCCGACATCGTAATGAGCCCCTTAGACATTTAAAACATTCTTAGTTTTAAATACATTCCTCATTACAACTTTGAACAATACTATACTGTTATTTTTCTATAAACTACACAAAGGAATAAAGGGGCAATAATTAATGTTTTTCTTACGTCCCAAAACATTTCGTACTAACATCTTATACACATATCTTAAACAATATGATAGATACAGTTCATCTCATATATTTTTTCCATATCACTGTGATACTCTTTATTATCAAACTCCCATATACATCTTCATTTCTAATGCAATTTTATTTAAATAACTAAAAAGTTATGTCCATACCAGTGAATTGAGTTCGTAGATTATATTGTTGTTTTAGCTCTTTTTCAAATAGTTTTGACACAGTTAGGTTTTGTAAAAACAAACTAAGCACTAGAATGGTACATCACTATCATGCAAACAACCATAAAATGACAACCTCTTCAACTTTCCACTCTATGATCATGAGAAAGGCAGCAAATTATATCATGTACTTAATTTTAGATTATTCTATCTCCACTTGTGAATGGTTAGCATCTGTTATCCCTTTTTGCTCTCTTTCAAAAACAAGGTTCCTGTCTCTGCATGTTTGTGATTTTTTCGCGATGATCGCGGAGTAATCGCGAAACAAAACGGGAGTCCAAACTTATATCTATCTTCAGTTTTTTTTAAATTTAGATACTGCACAACAGTTTATTACATAGTCCTCAATTGGAAATTCAAGTTTATCATTACTTAAATTATGTCATAACTCCTCAACTTTTGTAATGTTTTGTCTCAGTGTATTTAGGAACCCTGTGGAACCAGTAGGTCACAAGCTCACAGCACATTCTAGAAGAAAAATGCTACTTCCAAATAAGATAGAGCAGGTGTGGTTTACTGCACAGATTCAGAAGCATATCTATTTCTGTATTACCTTCCTTTTTGTAAACAATAGCCAATAATAGGACTTCTTACTAATGCATCCAATGTACTGCCTAATTTTATTCATTTACTTACTGACAGCATCCATTGAAATATATCTTTTTGTAAAAAAAGAAAACACCTCCACTTTAACTGCTTTTTATTTGGAAAACTACCTCATTCAGCTCCAGCCTTCTCCTGACTGCTATTGCTCCGTCACTTAAAAATGCTAAGAGTGTGGATTGTTGGCCACAGCTATGTCTATTGGGCTAAAGAGGCTGCAAAAAAGCGAGGTATTGACGAGCACTTGGGTTTGCCAAATGTGGAGATTACTTGGTTTGGCCAGAGAGGGTTAAAGTTTCATCAGTTGCTGACTTTGGTTAAAACCATTCTGGATTGGTGAGCTCCTCACCTCATGATTGTGCACTGTGGTTGCAATGACTTAGGCACATTGACTGGGGTAGGGCTGGAAATCCTAATGAAGTATACCTTTGCAGAACTGATGCCGCTTTTCCCTCACACTATCTTGGTGTATATACCAAAGGCAGAAATGGAAGTGATCAAATTAATTCTGTTCACAAATTGACAAAGCCTGGAAACATGCTAATAAAACTGTTTCTGCATTACTCAGAGACCATAACATGGGCTCAATCTATAACAACAGCCTGTGTTTTGACATGCATGGAATTTATAGAAGAGATGGACTGCACTTTACAGATGAACGCAACAGGGTGTTTCTAAGTAACCTGAAACTCTGTATCTGGTCTTATGTGTAGCTGTCATATACACACAATCAACACAAAGACTCTTGTCAAACCACCCTAGTACCCGCAATATTGTTAATTTCCTTTATAAATATCCTTTTTTAAATTTTGGGGGAATCTTCATGATGCAAAATCGCAAACAAAGGCAGACATTCAACAGCCACCAGCACATCCAAAAATACACATAATTTTATATACATGCCTCTTTAAAAACATGTTTATACTCATGTTTTTGTACTAAGTTTCTGTAAAATCATTCTTTAAGACCTATTTTCCAATTTCACTGTTATTCGGGGCATCGTGACGACTTCGCTAACCATGAAGATCACGCCTTTTTCATAATATATATGCACACATATTACAGTATTTTACACATTAGAGGTGTATTACTGTACACTTCAAACTCATGTTTTTCTAGTGTATTTCTAGAACAACCATCTTTAAAACCTATTTTCTGTTTTTGCAGTGAGGTCGTGGAGTGCAATGATGTTGGTAAACACGATCTCTGCTGATACAGAGTGAAAGCAGAATTTCAATAGCCACCACAACGTTAAACCGCAGGGGTTCTAGACAGCTCCTGCCTCCTGCGGGAGCCAGCATTGCTTTTTACAACCAGTGAGCTGCATAGCAAAGTGCAATGTCCCGGGGGTGGGCACCCTGAGACATTGCTGGAGCCGGCCCTGTGGGTTGGCGGTCACCAGGGCCATCTAGGGCTCAAGGAGGGGGGCCGCGCTGCCCCCCTCCTTTGACCACAATTACCCAGGGGAGGTGGCGGTCCTTGGGGCATGGGGGGTCCGCAAGGCCCCCATATTGTTTTCATGAGCCCCCGGGGAGGTGCCGGTTCCTGAGGCAGGGGGGTCCGTGAGGCCCCCCATCATAATTTGAAATAGCCCCAGGGAGGTGGCGGTCCCCGGGCTGCAGGCGGGCCCAGTGGGCCTGCCCTCATTATTAAGGAAAAGTGCCCCGGGGAGGTGGCGGTCCCCTGGGCTTTAATAAGCCCTGGAATGGGGGCTCTGTGCGCCCTCTCCTTTATATATTAAATGGCCTGCCACCTGGCCCACCCGGGGGTTATTTTAAGGCAAGCGCGGGAGCCCGCACTTGCTTTTTAATAAAAAAAAAAGAATTTGCGAATCTCACGATTTTGCTGCAAAGTCTTTTTTTTTTTTTATGGTTTTATGCCATGTTGGGGTCCCAGGGGGACCCAAAGACCATGGCTTGGGGGTCAGGGTTTTCCTACTCTGCCCCCTTTTCTATATTTTCACTTTTCTGGGGGGGACTTGTTGAAGCCGAGTCCCAAGATGGCTGGCAACACTTACTGGTTGAAGTATTGGCAGCCAACAAGAGCAGTGCATTTCTCTGCACGAACTGGTCTTCGTTCACGAAGACTTAGCGACCAGAGATATCACTATAATTTTAAACTTAATTTTCTCAACAACTACTGAATGGATTTACACTAAATAAGCAAAAGGCATGTCCTATGGGAATTTACATTACAAACACACCCATATTTCGCACCCTAAACTCTCGGTCCCCAATGCACGGATCACCCCCAAACTTTCCATGTGAATCTTAACCTACCTTGACACTTTTTTGGGAAACCTTCATGAAGATTGGTCAAATGACACCAAAGTTATAGGCTCAAGGATGTCTGCCAAGCAAAGGGGGTGGCTTGCAAGGGAAGAGCCAAGAGCTGAAGGAAACCTTAAGGGCCTGGTCAGAGTCCCACCCAAGGGGAAAGTGAATAGTGGAAGAGAATCAGAGTGTGGGGTAGAGTTAGAGCAGGGCCAGAGGGATGCTGACGGGCAACCTTTAGAGGGAGTGGATCCTCTTCTCCCAGACCTGGGGGGGCACTCTAGAACCAGCAGCAGTATATCCTCTATGAGCCTGTCCTCTGAAGAGCTGGAGGACAGGAGGGAAGAAAGGAAGCTAAAGTTGGAGCTTGCCAGGACTTTCAAGGGGAAGGCCCTAGCCCTTGATAAATTTGAAAAGTCCTGGTCAAATTCTGACTGAAAAGAGACTAGCCATGGAAAATAAAAAATACGGCCCATGAACTTAGACTCAAGGAATTGGACATTAGAGCCCTACAAATAGGGTCCAACAACAGTAATGGTGGCAGCACCCCTGCATTGTCTAACAGTGAGAGTAGAGGTCGAATCCCAAAGAATATGGTACAGGATTACCAGGTGGGGGATGAAATCGACAAATGGTTAGCAGCCTATAAGGTGGTTTTGAAGGTACACAGGGCCCCCAAAGAGAGTTGCGGAGGTAGTTTATGTCAGTACATGCCCCCGTGGGGAGGGACATCCTCCTTACACTGAACGTGGGGGACAAGATACACTACACTGCCATAAAGACCATGTTGGTCAATAAGTTTGGAATGACCCCGGATAAATGCAGCCAGAGGTTTAGGGCCAGCCGCAAACTGACCATACAAAACTCGGTAGACTTATTAGATTATGCGGGTAAGGCACTGAAGGGTTTGGTGTTGGGCAGTAAAGTCAAGTGATTATGAGGGATTGTAGAACTTAGTCTTGAAGGAGCACCTGTGCCATCACCTGGTAGCCAGCAAGCTGGTTGATTTCTGGAAGCTTGGTGTGGAAAGGAGCATCTGGGCCAGCACAAGAGTGTCCAAAAATATAACTGGGGGACTTCCAAAAGGGGGGCCAGGTCTCCACCAAAAGGAGGAGGGGTGACAAAAAGAAGGAGTCTTCTGTCAGTTCCCAAAAACACTCACAAGGAAAAGAATCTGGCCCCAATTCCCAATCTGGTCCCGAGAAGAAAACTTACCCAGACAAGAGTCCACTGCCAAAGACCTCTAAGTGCTATGAGTGTTACGGTTACGGACACTACAAAGGAGATCCTAAGTGTTCAAAGCAAGTGCCCCGCTCGCTGGAGGAAAGGCACTGAGGTGGCAAGCATAGTAATGGGGGAGGGGGTGGTCCCAGGAAATGGGGGTAGTTTAGTGGTGTTACCCTAGTGTCCCTGGGTGACAGTGAGATGGTTTCCAGGATCCAGATGCCTGATAATACAGGAAAGTATAGGCAAAGGGTCACCATCAATTGGCAGGGGGTAGAAGCTCTGAGGCATACAGGGGCCAGCGTGACTATGGTAAGGAGTCAGCTGGTATCTCAAGAGCAGGTAATTCCCCAAGCCATCCACCAGGTAGTGGTGGCTGAAAACAGAAAGGGTCATTTCCTGGTGGCCCAGGTACCATTTGGATGGGGTTGAGATTCTGGCCTGTTGAAGTGCGCCGTGAGCCCCACCATGCCAGTGGCTTGTCTGTTGGGTAATGAGCTATCTGGAAGGGAGTGGAGCTCCGGGCTTATGTGAAGATGTTGGGTTTACTCAACTGGATTTGTGCTTCACACGGTCCATGGCTAGCCATGAAGGGAGTCAGAACGGACTGGAGTCTGGAACAATAGCCCAGCCCCCTGCTAAGAAGGTAATAGGACAAGGACGGTAGAAACCTGCCTCAGAATGTACCTTGAGATGAATGGGAAACTGTCCGAGGCTGAAGAGGACATTACTCCTCCTGGTGCCCTGCCTGAGCCTGCTTGTTGTCAAATGGAAGGAGGCCCCACCAGGGAGGAGTTCTGTCAGTCACAGAGAGAGCGCCCCACCCTCGAGGGCCTGAGATCGCAAGCTGAGGCCCAAGCAGCCGGTAATGAATCCGGGACTCATCACCTTTACTTTTATTTATTTATTTTATTTATTTATTTATTTAAACAGTTTTATATAGCGCTGGCTAGACCCAAAGGTATCAGAGAGCTTTACAGGGATTGGAAGTAGAAACAGATTGTAATATTACATTCATACAAAAAGGAAAAGGGTGAAAATAAATATGAACAAAATGCAATGAACAATAACTACATCGACAAGAAGATCAGAAGTACATATAATCCATAACCATGATTTGGATAGTTGTGCAAGCGTGGGTAGCCAGAGATGATGGGGGAAGTATGTAGGTAGGATGGAACCGAGGAAGGTGAAAGGAGAGGACCCGCTACCTCGAGGAGAACAACATCCTGGACCCTTCCCAGTCCGGCTTCCGCAGCAACAACAGCACCGAAACCGCCCATCATCGCCGCCACCGATGACATCAGGACCCTGCTAGACAACGGAGAAACAACAGCCCTCATCCTCCTGGACCTATCAGCCGCCTTCGACACGGTCTGCCACCACACACTACGAACACGCCTTCACGACGCCGGGATCCAAGAGAAGGCCCTGGACTGGACCACATCCTTCCTTTCCGGCAGAACACAAAGCGTCCGCCTCGCCCCCTTCCGATCCAAGGCCACCAAGATCATCTGCGGCGTACCCCAAGGCTCTTCCCTCAGCCCAACGCTGTTCAACATCTACATGGCACCCTCGCCCACGTCGCCCGACAGCACAACCTCAACATCATCTCCTATGCCGATGACACCCAGCTGATCCTCTCCCTCACCAAAGACCCTCACACCGCCAAAGCCCACCTCCACGAAGGAATGAAGGCCGTCGCCGAATGGATGAGGACCAGCCGCCTGAAGCTGAACTCGGACAAGACGGAGGTCCTCATCCTTGGTTCCAACCCTTCAGCCTGGGACGACTCCTGGTGGCCAACATCACTGGGAACAGCCCCGCCACCCACCGACCACGTACGCAACCTAGGGGTCATCCTCGACCCCACCCTCTCCATGACTAAGCAGGTCAACGCCATTTCCTCATCCTGCTTCAACATCCTCCGAATGCTCCGCAGGATCTTCTAGTGGATCCCCACCGAAACAAGAAAAACAGTCACCCAGGCCCTCGTCACCAGCAGGCTGGACTACGGAAACGCCCTCTACGCAGGAACGACGGCTAAGCTCCTGGAGACGGCTGCAACGCATCCAGAACGCCTCTGCACGTCTTATCCTCGACATCCCCCGACGCAGCCACATCACACCCCACCTGAGAGACCTGCACTGGCTCCCTGTCAACAAGAGGATAACCTTCAAGCTCCTCACCCACGCACACAAAGCACTCCACAACTCCGGACCAGCCTACCTCAACAGACAACTCAGCTTCTACACCCCCACCCGCCAGCTCCACTCGACCAGCCTCGCCCTCGCCACAGTCCCCCTCATCCGGAAAACGACCGCCGGCGGCAGATCCTTCTCCCACCTCGCCGCCAAGACCTGGAACACCCTCCCACCAACCTCCGACAATCCCAAGACCTACTGGCCTTCAGAAGACTCCTCAAGACCTGGCTCTTCGATCAGTAGCAGCACCACCCCCCTCTTCCCCCAGCGCCTTGAGACCCTCGCGGGTATGTAGTGCGCTTTATAAGTGACATGATTGATTGATTGATTGATTGAGATAGCATGTAGGAGTAAGTGGAGATAATATGAGGACTAGTAGAAGGAGGGTGGAAGTATATGTGAGGGAGAGAGGCGGGGGTAGTAAAACAGGTATAATGTGGTGAGAAAAATCGCACCGTCATGGGCAGGATGAGAGACCCTGTTAGATAGCGGGATTAAGGACCCCAGTATTTGTAGAGAAGATGTTGCTTGAGATCTTTTTTGAAGCTGAGGTAGGAGGGGTTGCAACGTAGGTCTTTGGGGAGTGAGTTCCAGATAGTAGGCGCGTTTCCGGAGAAAGAGCGTGACTGGGTTGATTTCTTGTTTACCAAGGGAGGTACCAGAATGAGGGTATTTGTGCTCCTCATTTCTGTGGCACAGCCTGCTTTGTGAAGTTTTTGTGAGAGATACAGTGGGGTTTGAAGATGCATGGCTTTATGCGTAATGCACACATTCTTGTAGGTGGATCTGCCTTCGATAGGAAGCCATTTGAGATCTTTGAGGATGGGAGAGATGTGATCAAACCTCTTACAATCAGAAATAAGCCTGGCCGCGAGGTTAAGGACTGACTTGATTGGGGCTAAGTGAACTTTAGGTGTTCCAGCGAGAATGGCGTTACCATAGTCCAATCTGGAGAGTACTAATGATTGAACAACAGATTTAAAGTCATCAACAGGAATGAAGGGTTTAATTTTCTTGAGGTGATGTAGAGAAAAGAGAGCGCCTTTAGCTGAATTTTTTATGTGGGCAGAAAGGCTGATGTTTTGATCAATACTTATTCCGAGGGATTTTACTGAGCTAGAGTTAGACAAGGAGCAGTTGAGGGCTTTAAGATCAGAGATCCAATGTTGAATCGGGAGTCGGTTATTTTTAGGAGCAAAGAGAATGACTTCTGTTTTTTTAGGATTGAGTTTAAGGTGATTGTGATGGAACCATTGTTGAATCTTAGTCAGGGCATCATTGAGGTGAAGAATGTCTGCATGGGAATTGATTTTATAGTAAAGCTGGGTATCATCCACATAGCGGTGATAGTTGATTGCTGCTTGCTTTAGAATGAGGGTGAGGGGTTCCATAAAGAGGTTAAATAGAGAAGGAGAATAGAGCCCTGGGGAACACCCAAGGAGACCGGCATAGGTTTCGAAAGGCAATTGCTGATTTTAATTTGTTGGGTTCTGTATTGAAAGAAGGAGGTGAACCATTCAAGAACAAGACCATTGAAGCCAAATCGATCTTTGAGGGTGTTAAGTAAGGCAGAGTGGTTTACAGTATCGAAAGCAGATGAGAGGTCAAGAAGAATGAGAAGGGAGGCCTCCCCCTTATCGAGGGAGTGGTGGATATCATCAACAATGTTGAGCATCGCAGTTTCAGTACTGCAGCCCTTTCGAAAGCCTGACTGTAATGTGTCCAATAGGCTAAATGAGTCAATGTGTTTGTCCAGTTGGAGAAAGGCGCATTTTTCAAGGGCCTTGGAGAGAAGAGGCAGATTAGAGATAGGACGCAAATTGTTAAGGTCATTGGGGTCAGCAGTGGTATTTTTGAGGGTGGGAGAGATTTGGCCAAGCTGGAGGGAAACAGGGACACATCCTGTAGTCAAGGAGGAGTTGGTGATGGTAGTCCAATAAGGAGCAATGATATGCTTTAAATCTTGAACGAGGTTGGCGGGGAGAGGGTCAAAGGTATGAGAGGAGGATTTAAGCTTAGTGATGATGTTGAGGACATCTCGCTCAGTAAACTGGGCTAAAGTAACGCCAAGATGCATTATTTTTTAACTGTGGACTGGTGAGGAAATGTTCAAGGGGGGCGACGCTGTGAGGGAGACAAACAGAGTTAGGAGGGGGCGAAGGCGTAACAGGAGACTTGGATGGTAAGACATCGAGGGGTGATGAGCACTGAGGGGAGGGAGTTGCGGCAAAGGATAGATCAATCTTGGAGATTTTATCAGAAAAGAAATTCGCAATTTCTTCACATCTTTCGGTGGAGGCCATCAATTTGGGGGGAGCAGAAGCTGTTTGATTTTTGATGATGCTGAATAGTTCTCTAGGTCTATTCTTAGCTCGGTCGAGTTGTGTGCGGAAGAAGGAGGCCTTTTCATTGAGGATGTGTTTTTATAATTAACCCTAGCGGTTCTGAGGAGGGCAAGATTTGGGGGAGGGATGTTGTCTCCAAGTGCGCTCGGTCATCCTAAGCGCTCGTCTCTCATTGTTGAGATCAGCATTAAACCAGGATTTGGCAGGGATGTTTTTTTGTGATTTTAATTTGGCTGGAGCGATTAGGTCAAGAACCTCAATCATGGATTTGTTGTAGTGTTCAGTAAGATCATTGGCATTTTGTGAGGAGGTGGAAGTTGAAGTTTTGCTTTGATCTTAGTCTCCAATTCGCCAGGAGGAATAAGGTGAAGATTTCTGGTTAATTTCTTATGTTTGATGTTTTTGGGGGAAGGGGGAGGTGCAGCGCTGTTAATCGTGAAGAGGATAAGGTGATGGTCCGATCAGTCAATAGGGACAATGTGCGAAAGGGAAGCCAGATCTTTGCTAGTAATGATAGCGTCAAGAGTAGCCCCTTTGGAATGTGTTGGTGAATGGCAAAGTTGAATCAAGTCAGTAACCTCGAGGAGGTCATTGAGGATGATAACCGAGAGATCAACCTTATTGTTCCAGTGAATATAGAAGTCTCCGAGGAAAATGTTTTTGGAATTTGAAATCGAGGCTTGTGAGAGTAAGTCAGACAATTCCTCTACAAATGGCAAAGTGTCACCAGAGGGATGGTAAATATTATGTAGCAGAATAGAAGGGGCCCCCTGAACTTTAAGTTCAACTCCCATGTATTCGAAAGTGGATTGATCAGTATTCTTAACAAGGGAGAGTCGGAGTTCATCTTTATGAATTATGGCTAGGCCCCCCCCAATTTTGTCAAGCCTATCTTTTCTGAGGATAGAGTAACCCGGGGGGAGAGCAAGTCAAGAATCGATGAAGAGTGAGCCTTGAGCCAGGTTTCCGTAAGAAAAGCAATGTCAATGGCTTCACTAAGGATGGTTTCCGAGATTTCTGATGCATGTCGTGCAGCCGATCGGCAGTTGACCAGTATGCAGTTGAGGGGTTTATGGTTGGTATCAGGGGAGCAGCCTGAATGAATAGTGGTGAGTTGCGGGGGAGGTCTGGGCGACCCAGGGGAGGTAGCGGTACGGTTTATCCCCAGGATCACAGGAATAGTGGAGTGCAGTGTAAGAGGATCAGTGGTCGCAATGAGTTGTGGAGGAAGCCTGGGCGAGCCAGTGGAGGCAGGGATGCGGCTTCTCCCCAGGATCACCGGAATAGAGGAGTGAGGCATAAGAGAGTCAACAGTCATAGAGCTAGGAGGGAAGGTATTATTTAATTCCCAGGGGTCCAGGGAGGAGTGATGAGTCGGGGCTTGGGATGGGATAAGGGGACAGTTCCCAGGAAGTCCCTCAGCTGAAATGCCATAAGGAGTAGTACATCCTTGTAGGGGGAAAGAAGTGTTAGTATGTACGGCGCCCATTGTGAAGGGATGATTGGCAGGCTTAGTATCAGAGAGGGAGTTAAAGTCTTTCCTGAGAGATGAAAGTTCCAACGTCAAGATAGAGAGGTGGAGTTCAATGTTAAGAAGCGATTGGGTTAAAAGCGTGGACGGTAAGGAGGAATGCAGGTCGTTAGGGAGAGGGGCATGTTCAACATAAGACAGGGAGAGAGGCATTGGAAGTGGACGTGGAGGGAAACCAGGAGGCGGGAAGTGAAGGGTGTTCCGGAAGCTAGGCTGAGGATGAATTGTAGTGCCAGCGTCCATATATCCAGGGGTCTGATGGGTGCTATGAGAGGACGAGGGGGAAAGGGGCAAGTGAGGAGAGGTGCTATCAAGTCTTTGGGGGTGGGAATCATTAAGATTGGAAGGGATAGGTGTCAATAGTGGAGCAGTAGGGAGGATGGTGTGAGGGGATGCAGTGTGTAGAGGGATCGGAGTAGGGGGATCCATCTGAGGGAGCTGGGGGGAATGAGAAGTAAGAAGGGAGTGATTAGAATGGAGTGGGAGCACATTAGGTGGAGTAGAGCGGATTTGGGTTGCCGAGAGGGTTGGCGGAATATCAGGAGAAGGTGGGGAGGCCAATGAGGCGAGGGGAGAGAGGGTTTGAGTGGATAAGTAAGACGTGGAAATGTCAAGCGAGGGAAAGGATGCTAAGGGAGCGGTGGAATCAAAGGTCAGAGATTGAGAGACTTCATTGGTAGTTGCAGAATCAGATAGTGGTGGGGATGGCATCAGAAGGGGCAAAGCCGGGAGGTCTTCCTGTGATTGAGAGGATGTAGAGATATGAGCAGGAGAGGATAGTAGATCATATAAGGTGCTGAAGTGGTGCTCAAAGATGGAGAGGTGGTTTTCGGAGGCTTGTATGAGGATATTTACGGATTTAAAAATAGAGATGTCAATTTCGCCTAAGAAAGTGGAGGAAGGGGCGGTGGACAGCTTTAAGCCATAAGGGATTTTGCAAGATTTTGTTATGGGGAGGTAATGGAGGAAGATACTTTTCCATTTAGAGGGGCGTCTAGTGTAAAAGATATAGTTAGTTTTAATAATGGAGGTGAGGCTTAGATAATTGTCAACAAATAAGGTTTCTTGGTGACGTATTAATAGTTTGTGTTTCAAGTTCTTTTTGGCATTTTTAGAGAGGTTAGGGGGTAAAGTATGGTCCAAGAGTTGGGACCAAACCTAGTGATGCAGTAGGGGTATGATTGAGGGGAGGGATGGTAATTCAACTAGTATGGTCGAGTGAGCAGGCAGGAGATGGCGGGAAACGCAAGGTTGGGAGAGAGTGGCAGAGGGGGGGTGGGAGAAAAGTCTGTGAATGGGAAAAAGTAGCCCAAAAACTGGGGCAAGGGTCTTATATTAAGGTGGATTGAGACAGAGAGGTGTTGGGATAAGGAGGGATAACCAGAGGTAGCGACCGTGTTTTGGGTCAGCACGATAGAGAAGGAGAGGGTGACATAGTGATCACCAGGAGGCAGAAGTGAAAAGTAGGAGGGTGATCAGAGTAAGACTAGGGAGCAAAGTGCAATGTGCAATCATGTTGCTAATTAAAGAGTTTCCAATGCAACATTCAAGGCTATAAAATCCAGAAGAGGTAGATCAGTTTGGGCGCACGAGGTGACATTGGACAAAGGAAAATCAAGTCATAAATCAAATGAATTACAAATAGACAAGCAACAGGCAAGGTAACATTTGAGAAAAATAGCATCAAAATGAGGAAGATAAATTTGAGTGCACGTGGAGCATAAGGCTAAAAATATCAAGGACATAGCAGCAGGTAACGAGACATTTGAGATGTTGGCGCAACAAGAGGAGGTAGGTCCATTTAGATACACAGGTCGTAAAAAAGGTAAAAAAAACATCTAGTGACAGTACCAGAGAAGCATTACAAGTTATTAAGCAGCAGATAAGAAATACTTATAAAATATTGAAGCGTCAAAATGAGGAAGATACATATAAAGGAGGTACAGTGAACATTAAAATAAAATAAGAATAAAAAGATTGTTTGGCAGCAGGAAGAGAAACATTTGTGATAACAGTCTCCCCAAGAGGTAGTTCAATTAAAGTGTAATAGGTGAGAGGCGTCTGGTTGGAATTAGACATAAGATGTAATTTGTCGAGCCGTCAGGAGTGCAACCATTAAAAATAGAAAAGAATGAATTTTTTTTTGGGGAGCAAATTAGTCCGAAGGGTAGTGTATGGGTCTCATGCCAATCCAAAATATACTGTACACAGGAAGAAGTGGGATGGCTGGAGCGGCATTTTAGGAGAAGCGTAGGGTTACTAGCCGCAATATGGACTCATAAAGTGGGGGTGGACACATTTTAATGCATATGGAGTAAAATAAAGATAATATCCTGTAGTTGCTCAGGCAGAATTACTTATCTTAAAGTAGTGAGTTCCATTCAAAGATGGCCCCCCTAGGAGTACAAAGGGGCAAGTCCTTTTTCACTTTCCACTCTATGTCTGGTCAAAGGTCTCAAGAAGGGAGGCAGCGTCATCTGGCCTGGAAAAGATGTATAACATGTCGGCCAAACCTCTTAAACAAAATGGGCGCCCAAGAGTAAAGTCCCCAGTCCAGTCTAAGCCCCCAGCACAGGCCAAAATAAATCAAAAGAGAAAACATTCACCGATCTGACTCGCGCTGCCAGGAGACGCGCAGGTCAAAAACAACCAACCGGCTGGTCTGTTCACTTCAGCCTGGATCAACAACAGCCTCGGCTCAGGGTGCTAAACGCCAGCACATCTCGCCGTGAAGAGTAGTCAGCACAGGTCGGATCCGGTAAAACGGGACTTCAGACGGGTCCCGAGGGAGCAGGGCCAGGCCTGATCTCGGTTGGGGGGCCGGACTCAGGATGCCAGCAGCCCCTGTGCGGGTTCGCAGGGCAGAGGTAGCGACACGGGGTTCAAGCCAGGATGGTGCCGACAGAGCAAAACCCCTTTCGACCACCGACAGGAGAGCCCTCCACCAAGGAAGGGGGAGAGAGCATCAAGCATGAGGATGCGGCTGCCGCACTCTGTTTCTGTGCCAACAGGAGAAGGATCTCCCGTGACTGGCGGGAACTCACAGGCCACTCACCCCGACGAAACAAACGATCCGGGGAGAAGGCAGATAATGGAGAGGTCGTGTTCAACGGGCGGATGCAGCGTCAGAGCTCAGCTTCAGAGCACAAAGACTGTAGATCTCTAGTAACCAGCTGGAGACTCCCAAGCAACTCGTGCGGACACCGCGGGCAATACGAGGGGAGGGCGTCCACCAGGAGGATCTTCACCACTCTTGCCAGATGATCCTGATCAACAGCAGGGCAGGCTGCGCTACCATGTAGGAGCCAGTAGCACCCGGGAGGATGAACCTGCAGGTAAGATGAGTAAACAGACTTATTCTTCTCCAAATAAGTCCATGTAGATCCTTGTATAGTCCAGTGAGCAGTTCAGTCCAGGTAAAGCAGATGGGAGTGCCAGAGGGGCGGTTTCTGCAGGGAAAATAACCTAATAGGTATTACCCAAACCAGGAGCTCCTCCGGAGGCTCCTACTCGGCGGCCATGTTGTCAAGAGTAGTTACTTTTTACTTGGATTACTTGGAGGACAATCTTCTGTACAGTGAGTCTAAAGCACCTGGCCAGGGGGCACACAGGGCCCTGGTAGACCCTCAGTGTTATCAAACTTCCTACTAGAATTGGCCCATGACATTCCCCTGGCAGGAAAATTGGGCCAGGACAAAGGCTTTTGCCAGGCTTGCTCCTCACTTATATTGGCCCAAACTCAGAGTGTCCTCAAATGCATTCTGCATGACCTGTGTGACATGCCATGCCAGTGGCAAGGCTGGGCAGAACCTTAAAGCACCCCTTAACCCCTTGCCTGTCATTGACACCGCCTTCAAGAGGGTGGGCATCGACATTGAAGGGCCTATGGATCCCCAGATGGCTGCAGGGCAAAGGTTCATCCTGGTGCTCATGGAACATGCCAATTGGTACCCAGAGGCAATCCCTCCATGGACCACGACTACACTGGCAGTGTCAGAGGCCTTGATGGGGATTTTTACCCAAGTGGGATTCCCCAAGGAGGTACTGTCTGATAGGGAATGAACTTCATGTCTACTTACATGCAGACCATGTGGAAGGAGTGTGGAGTGACATTTACATTCCCCACCCCTTACCACCCCCAAACTAATGGGATTGTTGAGAGATTCAACAAGACCTTGAAAGACTTGATCAGAGGCCTGCCAGAGGCCCTGAGGAAAATGTGGGATGTCCTCTTACCATGCCTGTTGTTTGCCTACCGGGAGGTCCCTCAGAAGTGAATAGGTTTTAGTCCCTTAGAACTTCTATTCGGGCACATGGTAAGGAGACCTCTGAGATTGTTCAAAGAGGTCTGGCAACAGTCTCCTAAGAGATCTCCCAGGAATGTTGTAAGCTACATGCTGACCTTACGGAGCCAAATGGCCAGGTTGTGGAAGCAAGTCTCCCACAAATCCCACCAGGATGGTATGAAGGAGTGATATGATAGAACCACCACTAATGTGGAGTTAACACCTGGACTGAAAGTGTGGGTGTTGGAGGCTGTAGAGCTGGGGGCGCTCCAGGACCGATGGACCAGGTTCACTGAGGTGATTGAGAGGAAATGGGAGACAATCTACCTGGTGGGTCACAAGACCCCGAGGTAGCCCCTCCGGGTCCTATACATCAATCACCTCAAGCCCCACTTTGAGAAATCTGAGGTCACCATGCTAATGGTTATGGATGGGGAGGTGGAAAAGGAGAGTGAATCTCTCCCTGACCTCCTGAATTCTAAGGGGATGGATGGGTCAGTGGAAGGAATAATACAGTCCCCCACCCTAACTCCCGACCACAGAGGGACTGTCACCAAGTATTGGGGCAGTTTTCTATCTGTTCTCTCTTATCCTGGGGACTACTCACCTGTGTACCCATGATGTGAACATAGGTGACTTCCTCCCTGTCAAGAGTAAATCTTACAGGTTATCAGATAAGATTAGGTCTAGCATCAAGGCGGAGGTGTCTAAGATGCAAGAATTTGGGGGTCATAGAACCTTCTACCAGCCCCTCGTCCAGTCCAGTGGTTCTGGTACTAAAAGCCATACTGGTGGGCACCACACCTGAACTAAGATTCTGTGTGCACTCTAGGGGGCTGAACTCTGCGACCCGAACAGATGCCCATTCAATTCCGCAGGCAGATGAGTTGATCAACAGGTTGGGGGCAGCGCAATATTAAAGGATCTACACCCTCAACTCCGGGTGTTGGCAGATTGCCCTCACCAAGGGAGCCAAGAAGGAAACTGCCTGCTCCACTTCAGAAGGGCATTACCAATTCAGTATCATTCCCTTCAGACTCAAGAATGCCCCCACTACCTTCCAGAGGCTGGTGAACCAGGTACTTGCTGGTATGGAGGCCTTTCCAGCTGCTTATCTAGATGACATCGCCGTCTTCACTAACAGCTGGAACGATCATCTCTTTCACCTCCAGGAAGTACTTCAGGCCCTGCAGCTAGAAGGCCTGACTACCAAGGCCAGTAAGTGCCAGACAGGGCAAAGATCATCGGTGTACTTGGGACATTGGGTGGACCAGATTAGGGTGCAACCCCTCCAGGCCAAGGTTAAAGTCATCCTGTCCTGGGAGCCCCCCAAAACCCAAACGGGCTTCAGAGCCTTTTTGGGCCTCACCGAGTACTGCTGGAGGGTCATCAAGGGATATGACACCATTTTGACCCCCTTGACGGAGCTGACATCAAAGAAGCAGCCAAGAAATGTAATTTGGACCGAGGCCTGTTAAACTGCGTTTGACTCTCTCAAACAGGCCATGTGCACAGCTCCTGTGCTCTTGGCCCCTGACTTCTCTCAGAAATGTATTGTTCAGACAGATGCCTCCGAACACGGTATTGGGGTGGTACTGTCTCAGCTGAAAGAGGAGGGCTTAGACCAGCCAGTAGCCTTCTTCTCCTGGAGGTTACTCCCCCGGGAACAATGGTGGAGCGCGTACGAAAGGGAAGTTTTCACGGTGACCTTGGCCCTGAAGAAGTTGAGGCTGAATTGGTTTAGCACTCAATTCTTGGTTCAAATGGACCACATACCACTCAGGTGGCTAATGCAGATGAGGGGTGAGAATCCAAAACTGTTGAGGTGGTCCATTTCATTGTAGGGGATGGACTTTAGGGTGGAGCACCAACCAGGAGAAGACCACTCTAATGCTGATGGTCTATCTTGGTTTTTCTGCTTTAGTGAGGGGGGCTTCTTAGAAGCTCCGTAGAACCCCCACCACTTTTATCTGGGGGGGCACATGTTAGACCTGATACGTTGAGGTATTGTTTCCCTAAACATTTAGCTTTTTCTTCATGGGTTTTGCTGATTCTCCGTTATTGGCCTCAGGGCTTACCTGACGTTTTTAAACAGGTCTCAAACCAGCCTTTGCAGGCCTGTGTTTGCTCACTTGCACCTATGATGTTTTTAAACATGTGTCATGCCTGCCATTGCAGGCTTGGGTGTGCGCAATTGCACTTATGTTCAGGTTGGCCTTTCTAAACAATTGGCCAATCCTGAGGGGACCTTTCACTACCACTATAGCACCCCTAGGATAAGTATTGAGGGGTGAAGCAAGTGGAAGGTGAAAGGCAGGGCAGGTACAAATGTGTGTTCCCTCCCCAGGTAGTGAAGAATATCCATGTGTGTTTTCACTTCCTATGAGGTTTGCTCCTCCCATACATTAACATGGGGAAATGGTTGAAATAACTTCAAGCTCCAATACTGGTTTGCAATGGAGCAGCCTCATGTTCCTATAATTATATTCACAATAACAAACCCTCTCTTGTGGTAAAGGTGGATTTGTCATTAATAGCTTAGAAATGCCACTTCTCAAAAGTGGGCATTTCTCTGCTCTAAAACTATTTGTGTGCCTTTTAGCTTGACTCCAGTTCACATTGAAGGCTGGGGGGTGGGGGGAGCACATCTGTGCATCCCCAGCACCAGCTATAAACATTGGGCATGCAAGCGGAATGACAGGCTTCTGCCATTTCAGGGACTGGCTGGATAGATAGGAGGGAGAGGTTTTGACACTTGGCCTCTGGGAAGCCAGATTATGGCCCCACTAAATATTAAGATATGCATTACACTGCCTCATGGCAGACAGAACTGAAATTAGGGAAGACCTATGTGGTTCAAGGGGAAATCCTCTCAACCACCCCCAACTTCAAAGGCAGACTACAGTATAACTACTGGTGCCATACTTCGGCAGGGCAGAGATACACTTGTGGAGAAGTGGGACCAGACATCCTGGAACTGCGTGATGCACACATTGGGCATGCAAGCGGAATGACAGGCTTCTGCCATTTCAGGGACTGGCTGGATAGATTGGAGGGAGAGGTTTTGACACTTGGCCTCTGGGAAGCCAGATTATGGCCCCACTAAATATTAATATATGCATTACACTGCCTCATGGCAGACAGGACTGAAATTAGGGAAGACATATGTGGTTCAAAGGGAAATCCTCTTAACCACCCCCAACTTCAAAGGCAGACTACAGTATAACTACTGGTGCCATACTTCGGTAGGGCAGAGATACACTTGTGGAGAAGTGGGTCCGAGCATCCGGGAACTGCGTGATGCACACGCCCAGAAGAATGTATTGTGCACAAGGAGGATTACTGCCATTGGAAGGGACTGTGCACCCTTCCTGAATAGTGACTGGCCTTGCCTGCTGCTGAGTGCCACCCTGAAGTGTGCTCTCCAAAGGCTTGTTGGCGTGCCCCCTGTTCTCTTGCGGAGGTCTCAGGGATATCAAAGAGCTCCTGCAAGGGACCCAAACCGTCTACTTGTGACACCTGGAGTGCGGCGCCCTCTTAAGTGCTCACATCTACTGCTGAATACTAACTGGTAGCATGGCGTGAGAGTGGTACTAAGTATTGTGCCTGGAGACCAGATTGCCTTGTGCGGAGCCCCAAAATTATTGTCCGCATCTAAGGAGTGTGGCCCCTGCGTATGCGTCTTGTTGGTGGTGATCGGATTCACTGGTTTCAGGACCCCACCTGGCCCGCTTGGTCGATCGTGCTGCATCTCTCTCGTGCGACATGTGGACTGCATGCTCATTGCATGTGGTGTCTGAATCACAGGTTGTAGCCCTCGAAGGGAGGCTGTGCCTGGAGTAGTGCCTCATTCTACCTCCTGCAGAACTGATAAACTTGCACCTGTGTGTGTGACCAGAATTGTCTGGTGTGACCCGTATCAATCATTATCTGCCAATATTAACTGCCTGGAAGGGAAGACTCCCAGGGGCATATTCACAAGGACTCATCGCCGATTTATCGCCACCTCAACGCAACAAAAGTGGAGATAGATTTAACTTCCCATTCACAAGCGTGTGCAAACTGCAGACATCGCCAGTATTCCAGCGATAACGTCCCCCAAATTTATCTCCACCGGTGACACCACCAACTAACCCTAATGAGATGCAGAGTAGGCGTTCCCGTGCAAAAAAACACGAAAACACCACTACACCACTTTCACAACGAACTGCCAGATCTGCAATGCGAGTCAAAACCACGCGATAAGCCGCGGTAGCAGCAGGTATTAAACACCTGCCTCATGCTGGTTTAAAGCAGGACGACTACCTGCAGCAGGCAACGGAGCCCCGCACACAGCCACACCCGAAGAACAACCGACGCCATGGAGCTACTCATCATGCAGCTCGGAGCCCCAACAGGGCCACAACACCCACTGCCACCACCCCCAGGACCGCCACCACCCCCAGGACCCGGACCCGCAACCCCCGGACCGCCACAGAGGCAGCGCAGAGTAAGACAGCGGACCTACCAAAACGCCCCAGTCTCACAGACCTAAGGCCCGAGGAAGTCATTGCCCACTACAGGCTCAAAAGGACAACCATCCTCTGCATCATGACCCACATCGCCCACAGGTTGACGGTCCCAACACAGTGGACCACCAACATCCCTCCGCAGACAAAGCTGCTGGCTGTGCTGCACCTGTTGGCCTCTGGTACCTTCCAACCAACAACTGCCAAAGTCGGAGGAGTCTCACAGCCAGCCCTATCAATGTTCCTCACACCTGTCCTGGATGCCATCATCAGCTTCATACCCCAGTATCTTCACTTCCCCCACACTGCGCAGGAACAGCTGGAGACCAAGCAAGGCTTCTACGCCATTGCTAGCTTCCCACACGTGTTGGGGGACATTGACTGCACACATGTCCCACTTGTGCCCCCTGCGGATACTGCACACCACTACCGCAACAGAAAGCACACGCATTCAATCAATGTGCAGGCAATAGTGGACCACCGGGGAATGTTCACCAATGTCGTCGCAAACTACCCAGGCAGTGTGCACGATTCCTACATCTTCCGACAGTCCATCATCAACCAGCGCTTCCAGGATGGCACATATGGAAATGGACTGCTCGTTGGTAAGTACCAAATCTACGCACCTCACACCTCAAAGCCACCATCACACAACGCACAACTGTGGGAATGCACATGTGACCAAACCACATACAACATGTCAATCAACATGCCCACCTACCAGACATGACAACACAACTCCATTGGGATCCTGGGCTCCCCATGTACACAATCCAGCTATATCATGGCACCACAGCCACCCAACAGCTGAACGTGTGGAGATGCGGAAAGCAGGCATGTGCGAAGGATGCAAGTGACCCATGAATGGGAATGTACACAACGACAAGTGAGGCATGAATGTGCTGGACAGACCTGGGTATGCAAACTACACATATGTCCATGCAGACATCAACTGCTGGTGTCTGGAGAGTAGTGAACAGTGGATGCAACCATCTCACCCCAGGCCGTGGGTCAGATCGCGGAAATGCTGCTTGCTGCATCCCCCCTGTGTGCGTGAGCGTAGTGGGTTGTCCCGGATTACACCAGGCCTGCGCAGGGGTATGGACAAAAACCCCATGGCGCATAGCGTGGTGCTCTCCCGGAAAGGCCAACGTCACTGCCAGGGCAGTGCCTCTCAGTCCGCCACGAGGCCGATGCCGTGAGCAGCGGGGCCTGCGAGCCTATGCGCCTGCTGCACCCCAGGACGCTGATACCCAGACCAGGCCTGCCCGCCCCAGCGCACCAAGGCCGCACTGCTCACCTGCCGACACCGTCGTGTGTCAAAGAGGGCCCACCACACGCCGGTGCTAGCTCCAAGACCCATGCCGTGACCTTAGCAGCCTCCTCAGGCCATCGCTGTCCTCCGTGACACAGGCCCCCAGGAGTCCACATTCGTTGACATACTCCACCGCTGCAGCCGGGCTACACTGTAGTCCAGTATGTCCCACATCTTGAACTGAGTCAACATTAATCAATGGCAGAGTCCATGCCAGTGTACACAGGGTGAGGAGTGAGAGGAAGATGCGTCTCAGTCCGGTGGAAACACAAATCACCGTTATGGAGGAGGTCAACCAGTAGCAAGGACTGACCTGGTGCCACTAACCCTGTGCGCTGTGAGTGACCGTCAGCCTCCGGCCGAACATCGTTGGTGTCTGAGCCTGTGGCCTGGGGGTTGTCATCAGCAACGGGCAGGTACGGACTTGGTGTTTGGCATGAGTCTGTGGCATTCATATCCGCCATGTTGCCGAACACAGCTGGCATGTGCCCTCTGCATCATGCCCTGGGGGTACACCTCCCATTCTCCCCCAAGGCACTCCGCGGAAACCACCTCTGATACATACGAGACCCTGCTCTGCCCTCATGACCCTACCCCATTCTCCAGCAAGTCAGTGTCCCGTGGCGGTAGGCCCGTGTTGGCCGCTGTGCATCCGGGGCCACTAACTTTGTGTGACTCAAGTCATGCTCCTTTGTTGTTCGGACATTGCATTTCTGAGTGCCTGATGTCTGTTGGAGTTGTTGCCAGCACCAGCTACTCCCTGAGGGCTGGCTTACACTCACCCCACACGCAGCCAGCACATGCGTCACTGGACTAGTGGGCCTGCCATCACATCATGCCGAACCAAGTATTGACTCTTTTCTCTCTGCACTGTCACAGGTGATCAAGGATATGCACTCTGCCCTTGGATGATGACACCCCTCCGAGACCCGAACACACCCGCCCATAGGCAGTACAATGCGGCCCACATACGCACCAGGGGCATCGTTGAACGCACATTTGGCATGTTGAAGTCACGTTTCAGGTGCCTGGACGGCACAGGTGGAAAGCTCCTGTACAGCCCAGACATCGTGTGCAAGATGATCGTTGCATGTTGTGTGTTGCACAACATCTGTGTACGCACCAATGCCCCATGGATCCAAGTTCCAGAAGTACCGGACGATGATGAGGACGATGGGGCAGGTGGCCCTCATCCCACTGCAGCTGCGGCAGGAATGGCCCATAGGAACACCATCATCAACAATTTCTTCTCATGAGCACGTCACATTGTGGCCATCCCTGGCAATCATGGGACAGTACAAAATGTCCACAAGCACAGCATGTCTGAATAAATAGAATTTGCAGGTTTCAGGTTGTACTTGTACATTGTCATATCACAGTTTCCTGCTGTGCCAGATGTGATTGGCCATGTTGTGCACATATGCGGCACCAGTTGTGTCCTGTGTTCTGTTGTGGAGGTGTTGCTGTTTGTCCCAGGATGTTGTCAATGTCGAGGTGCACTTATTCTTATGTGCGTATGCTGCACGGTGGGTGAGTCGCTCCTGTGGCTCTGATTTGGCTGCCACTTATCCCTTTCATGGGGTGTGCCTTTCAGTTCTGTGCTTCCACAGTGATAAGATGTTGCAGACTTGGGTAACTTGTGCTCTTTGTCGAGTTGTAGCTCTTGGGCATGGTTTGTCCGCAGATGTGTCGTTGACGTCAGGGGTCGTTTGTGCAGGTGGTTGTGTCCGAGTGTGACCTGCTCCTTTTCGGTTGTGGTCCGCACCCAGCCACCTCAGTGTTGTGCCGTGTACATTGTCATGATGGTTGGCCTGCAGCCAAGCTACTCGTCATGTGGTGTCTCTTGCATTGTCAGTGTGGCTGACGTATGTGCATATTTGCTGTGTTTCGCACGTGTGGATGTGTTGGTTGTGTGATTGTTGATGTGTTGGGTGAGTGACCCTTTTGGCACATGGTGTATGTGGGACTACTTGGTGTTTGTGTGTGTGCTGAGGTGTTCCCGTGGGTTCAGGGACATGGTCCTGAGTCATTGTGGGTGTGCAGTGTGCTCTGCTGGATTGTGCATGTGTGCCATTGTGCCCATCTCCCCCCTTTCCCCCCACTCCCTGGTCGGTACGCCCCCTGTTGATGTGGTGTCGGGTCATGTTGGGCAGTGTCCAGATCCCCAACTCCTGTCACCGTCTCCCGACTGGTGACTGTGGCCACCATCTTCTCCATGTCATTCAGCTCCTGGTGTTCTGCTGGCCCCCCTCCTCCGAGGTGCATTGCTGCTTTCGAGTTGGCAGCGAGTTTCTGCTTGGTTTTGCCATTCACATCAGTCCTGCGCCTCTTGTCCTCTTCCATTGTCCTGCTCGGCGCTACGACGGCATTCGCATGGTCTGAGAGGGTGTGCCATCTTTGCCTCTTTGATGCCAATGACACGTTGGAGGTGACGTACAGTTGGTGGTGGTGTTCTGTCTCATCCGTGGCGATAATCGGTTTTTCCTGGGGACTGTACCCCGTATTCCTCTTCCTCTTCTCATTGCCCTTCCACGGGCCATGGATTCCTGGGTGATTCTCTGTGGGAATTGTGGGGTTCATGTTGTCCTCTGCAGTCGGTCGGGTGCATCCGTGGTACTCCGCTGTTGATTTCCTTTTTAGTGGCATTTTCTGTATGCTGTTCTTGTGCTTTTTCCTGCATTACGCGTAGGTATTGCTGGCCTCTTGCTGGTTATCACTGTTTTCTTATCGCGTTTGGGCACATCATGTCTTTTTACACGTTGGGGTTTGTGTTTTTATCGCCGTCGCGGTGGTTGTATCGCGGACTTTGGCCGCGGTTTCGGGAGGCTATCTCATGGTACCGCTGTGTTGTGAATTCCACGTTAACACAGGGTTATTTTCCCGCGATAGACTGCGATGTGTAAAGTTGCGTTAACATTTTTTGGAGATGTTTAGCGCACGTTCTTGTGCATATACCCCCCAGACAGGTACAGGGCTACAGGTCTCCCATTTGTTTTACTTTGCCCTCCCGGTTTTCTGATTGCTTAAGTCATAGCCAGGTCCCTCAAAGTTGGGCTACATATCCATGGCTGGAGTGTGGACACGCTAGATTGCTTAATGGTAGAAGCATTGTTAACTAACAAAACCACTTATTCTACAATCGCACACATTTTTTGTGGTGCCTGCATGTTACTTTTAAAACGTATTTCCCTTGTATGCGCTTAGTGCTCGGAGGTGCCTGGCTCCGGTGAAGGGCTTGGTGGCATCTGACATAGAGCACCTTGACTCCTATTAACTTTCTAATTTTGGTTCTCACATTCTTTTTTAATTTATCGTCCACCTGGATATGCTACCAATTTTATTTCATCATTGGCAGATATACTGCCCTCTACACATTACGTCACTCGAATTTGGTAGTTATAGGCGATTTGTATTTACATTTAGATGATGTAACTTGCCTTCCAGCATCCGCTCTCATTGAGGACCCAGCTACCCTTCAAATGTTCAAATGTGTGGCCGCCTCCAACCACATTCATGGCCCTTTGCTGGAACCAATTGTCTCCAACTGCACTTCACTGGTAGTTGGGAATCCGATCCCAGTGATCTGGGCGGACCATTACAATATCCTGTTCACCTTTCCTTTGGCTAGTCCCATTGTAACCTGTCTGGAGGGTGTTACATATAAATCTAGGAAATGGGCATTGATCACTCCAAAGGCCCTTACGACTGCAATATCGATGGAGGTCCCCCAGCCCAATAATGACACAGAGCCGGTCAATCAACATCTTGACGACTGGATTACTAGTGCCCTTGATAGGATTGCACCACTAAGAGAACAGCAATACTTCTCGTTCTAAACCATCGGCAGAGTGGTTTAATGAGGAGCTCCTGTCATGTGAAAAATTGTGTAAGCGCCTAGAGCGCATATGGCGCAAGGATTTTAGCATCAATAATAAAACCATCTACTCCTCAGGCCTGAGGGAACATCACAAGCTCATCCATACTACGCGAAGAGATTTCTATGCTCATAAGATCGAGGCCTCGTTGAACTCCTCTAAAGAACTCTTACAAATTGTTAACTCTCTATCATCCCTGGAACGTGTATCTGCCCACATAGGCCCAACCTTACAGAGTTGTCAACTGATCTCCCACTTCTTTTCTGACAAAGTTGCTAAAATCTATGACTCTTTCCTAGAGACTCTAAGGGATTTCCAGTGCCCTGGTTTGACGCCCCACTTTCTAACAAGGGTCTTGCTGTTTTCACTTCCCCCTCCCTGGATGAACTTTGCATACTTCTTGTGAAGATAAAATCTGGATCTTCCTCTGATCCAGCTCCCCCAAGAATCCTGGTCCAGGGAATAGAATCTATTTCACTTAGGCTGAGCAATCTGCGCCACGTCTCCTTTACAGCAGGTATAGTACGCACTAAGTGGAAGCATGCTATTGTGAAATCTGTTCTTAAAAACCCCTAAATAGATCCATCTCTTCCAGAAAACTTCAGGCCCCTTTCGCTTCTCCCATTGTTTTCAGAATTTGCAGAGAAACACACTAATGCCCAACTGATAATCTTTAAAGAATTTAATAGCATACTCCATGAATCACAATCAGGTTTTTGTGCCCAGTTCAGCACAGAATGAGCCTTATTGCTGGTCTCCGAATTGCTCTGACTCTGTGCGGGCCAAGGCCAAACATCTGCTCTAGTTATGCTGAACCTTAGGACAGCTTTCAAAACCATTTCCCAAGGTCTCTTGTTGGAGCTCCTTGGAATCTACGGTATCAGGAGCCTAGCCCTAACATGGCTGGCCTCTTACCTTCAGGATCAAACCTTTCAGGTGGTAAACCCACCATTTGCTTCAGAAATGCTTTCTCTATCTCAGAGGGTGCCCCAAGGCTTGATACTAAGCCCTACATTGTTCAATCTCAATATGCGCCCCCTAGCTGATGTAATCGAATAGCACAATGTTACCATTGTATCGTATGCTGATGACACGCAGCTCCTTGTCACTCTCTCAGGAGAAGAGGACACCTCAATTTAGATCCTGTCTGAGGGATCTTGCAGAATGGATGAACACTAGCTGCCTCAAGCTGAATGCAAATAAAATGGAGGTGCTTACTGTTGGAAAACAACCCTCTGTCTGGTCATCAGCCTGGAGGCCCAACAAACTTGTCCCTACTCCAGACCCTAAGCCCAATGTTAAAAATGTGGGTTTTCTGTTTGATTCTAAACTCACCTTTGACAGCCAAGTAGCTTGTGCGGCTGGAAAATGCTTTGGCATCCTTAAGACACTAGCCAAAATCTTGGATCTTCTTCCTCTATCTGCCAGGAAAACAGTTGTCCACGCTCTTGTTATGTCCACATTGGACTATTGTAATGTACTTTACATTTACAAACTTACTGGGCAGACTAAACAATCTTCAGAGAGTGCAGAATGCTGCGGCACGTCTTCTGCTGAAACTTACAAGGAGGGCACCTTCGGGTCCTGCCTTGGAAGATCTTCATTGGCTGCTGGTGAGGAAAATAATCTCTTTTAAAGCTATGTGCTTCTGCCAAAGGAGTTTTAATGGCAAGGGCCCACCTTATCTCTTTCCACTAATTAAATCCTACCAATCCAGCAGAAGGCTCAGATCTACAGACGCTGCACTGGCAACGGTACCCAGCATAAAAAGAGCTTGTTTGGGTGGCTCTTCCTTAGGCTTTTGGGTCTCTAAGCTGTGGAACACTCTGCCTCTCTACTTGAGACAAGAACCCATTGAGAACATCTTTAGGAAGAAACTCACAACATGGCTGTTTAAGCTAGCCTAACTCTTTTTGCTTGGGGCCTCTTTTTCCCTTCATTTTTCTTGTCACTTATGCACATCGACAGAACAATCCTATCACGGGGACGCTTCATTGGGAGCAACCATGCGCTCTAAATTTTTTAACATAGCATATCAATGCACCCCAGGCATTGTGAAACACAAACACTTGAAACAACGGCGGACTGAAAGGAAAGCACCTCGTTCACAAAATGTACAAAGACAGTATATTTCACTGCACGACTCATCCGGTACCTGCCATTGTTTGGTACCACTGGCCAACAGTATAGAAAGATGATAGCAAATGGAGAGGTGCACCGGTAAGAGTCCACTAAGGAATCTAATATGTATAATTAAACACAAATGTTATTTATTTATTATTATTTCTTCTTAAATCCAAATATAACACAACATGTTTCGTTACAATTGAATTTAGAACTTCATCAGGGCTTATTAGTATAGAGCGCTAATATATCAGAATATATATTGAATGAATATGTGTAGTTCCATCCAATGTTACACAGTATATATATAAACCAATATGAACTGTTTCATCACTCTCCACGGTCACGCGGTCATAATGTATGATAATGAATAACGCCACAGGAATCTTGATAAGTGTCCATGTGCTCAATCGACGTAGTACAAGTAAGTGATGTTGTGCCTCATTTCCAGGGAGGTGCTGAGTTTGCGACTCTTTATTGTGTGTGACCGGAACTGCTTGTTGTGACTCATATCAACACGCACTAGACGTTGTGCCTCTTTTCCAAGGAGGTGCGGAGGAGTGGATTTGTGTTATGTTTGCCAGGATTGTGTGGGTGCTACTTTGATGGACGTATGTCTAACATTGTGCCTATTTCTTCCGAGAGGCTCTCCTACTTCATCCCTCATTCATCGATTGTTTCTTTTGTGTCATCAGTTTGGCGGATCAACTGCCCTTTCCCACCCAGCCTGACAACTTTGTGTTGCCAAGTGGTATTGCCCAGATTGTATCTGGGTGGTGAGAGTACTTGACTGGACTGAGGAACGCTTCCAAGAGTGATCAGAAGTGGGTCAAGAGACTGCGTGACACCCCCGTGCTTCACAGAACTGGGCTGGTGCCGGAAGGCAATTGTGGAGCGCTTTGAATTAATGACAATCACCCTCAGCCCGCTTTTGCTCTGCATCCCGTGGGTGAACTTCCCCAGTGGTGACCAAACCCCCATTTGTCAACTGCCTGATAATTATTCCTGCTGCCTACCCCCACCTTCTTCTCTGGGACCCTGAATAAGTGTCACGCCGTCCACACTTGGCCTAGTATCGGGGGAAGGTTGTTTATCTCCAATCCATGGGCATAGGGTATTCGAGGTTAGCTGAAAGGTGTAGGAGGGCTTGGGCTACAGGGTCTGCAATTGTATTATAAAACTGAACTGCTGGATATTAGTGGCATAGCATTGGGGTGCTGTGTGCATGGGTTTGCGCTCCATATGGACCTGCCTGGTATCCGTGGCACCACGTATTGGTGCTGAGTGAGTGTGTAGGAGTGACTGCATTAGGACCACATGTTATTAATGACACCACACGGTGGTGTTGCTTCACATGCTAATTCATTGCCAAAGTAATACTACATTTGACATAGGGTTTTACCCGTGTGGCCTTCGCTCACAGTGCTATTTAAAAGTATTGTAATTATCTGTATCTACATATTTTTTATATCGTTGTGATCTGGGGTGCACCCTATATCTGTGTGTTATTGAATTGTAATAATTGCCATGGTTGGCCTAGTTGTGACAAACCTTTGCACCGCATTAGGGTGCTGGGGGGAAAGTAGCATCTTTCCCAAGTGTGCATTCTACTGATGTCATTTAAACATGATTGGGCCTAATACTGCTAGTAATATTTCCAAATGTTCATGTTGTGTAAATTAATTTGTGTTGAATACAAACTTTATTTACATACACCACGTGTGAAGTCTCTTTTGTTATGCTCAGTGTATGTGTTGTGCCAATGCATTACACATTGCCTTTATGACAAGCCTGACTGCTCAGTGCCAAGCTACACAAGGGTGAGCCCAGGTTATACAGTGAGTGCAATCACCCAGCCCTGACGGGAGTGGTGGGTTCTGCCAAGCTAGGGCATCACCTTAGCCAAGCAGAAGGTGCCAGTTCCAACACATAATATTTATTCAAACAATAATATATAAAATTTCCCACCCAAAGCAAATGAAGTAAATGTGACTTACTGTTCTGTAGCTGCAGCTCTTCCTCTGTTTCAACGTAGTCAAAAATAGTAACCCACCTCAAATGGGAAATAAAGTTCCAAAAAGCCCAAATAAAAATGCAAAAATAAACCAAATCGAATAGAGATCCCTTGTAGCAAAACAAAAGTATCTACATACCATAAAAAACCTGAAAAATTGTTTAAAAAACAGAAACACTCCACAATAACCCAAAAAAGAAATTAAATTTAAAAATATTGGTTTAATATACACCAAAAGTGTTTTCCTTAAAAAACAAAACAGTAACTCCCAATGTCCATAGGACATGTTCGCAGAGAAAAGTCAGTAACTTAATTAAAACAAAACACCCACAACACACATTACATTCCCATAACTATATATACACTGCACTTAGGGCCTTATTATGATGATAGTGGTCCACAGGACTACAGTAGTCACCACTGTGGGTCCTCCCGCAGTATTATGATCCGGGATCCCCCGGTGATCGCACAGTGGAAGGGGCAGCAATATGCTGGCTGTGTCGCTGCAGTAATGTCAAGCATATTATGAGTTACCTGTCCATCGCCCCTTTCATGGTGGGGACACATGTTGTGCTACCCTACGATTGCAACCCAGTTCTTTCATAGCGTGGTACACACGACACACAGTTCAGCAGCGTGCTGCAGGCGCTGTTACGGCAGCGGTCTGCTGTGAAGGCTCTTCTCTGAGCCTGTCACAGCCGCCACTGTGAGACCACCGCAGCAACGCCGCCCACCCTGGATTCAACTCTGAATCCGGCTGGCGGGCACACCACAGCCTTGGCAGTCTTCCTACAGGAGGACCGCCAAAGTCGTAATAGGCCCCTTAATCATCAAAAAATAAGTAACATAACATAATGATACATTACTAAAACAGTGTGTGAAAAACAAAAGCTACACACTAGTGAAAAACACTTCTATTAATACAACTAAATGTACAAACCAACCACAAACTACAAAATAGGTAACCTCTAGATCTCCCACTACATCTTCTCTACCCTCAAAACCCTTAAAAAAAAAACTTTAAAAAGGACTTACCTGTTCCGATGAACAGCTGCACCTTACCGTGACCTGGTATCCCAGAAAGTAGACTAAAATGACACAAACAGACTGCAAAATAGAAGGTAGTGGTAAAAAAATGGCCACACAGTGAAACTAAAATAAAGACTAACTTCCCATAGAAATGCATGGGAAATACTTTAACAATGTTGAATAAATGTATTAAAAATATAAAACATTATTAAACATGTCAAATGTGTCAAAACTTGCTGTAAAAAATGTTAACAAATGGTAAAGTATCAGTTAAAATATAGTATAAAATATATACAATTTTTTAAAATATACCTAAAAACTTATGTTGAAATGATGTTACAAATATGTATATAAAACAATTTAAGAAATGTTAAAAATGTTTAACAATTGAAAATATTTAACAATGTACAACATACAATCCTATTTAAATATGATTTTCATGCTTTATGTATTGATAACCATTTAATTAAAACAAATATTTATCCATATATAAAAGTTTAATTTTAAGTGGAAATATATGTTTAAACATGTAAAAATATCAATTAAATAATCTTTGAAAACATGAATACAATTTGAAAGATGTGTAACATGTCTTTATTCTATAAAAAAAATGTAATTATTGATAGTGTTTGTTACAAACATACAACTAATTTTTATTATATTTCTAAACACCAACAATACTAATAAAATAACATCAACTATTACTACTACATACAAAGACAATCAAAACAAAGGATTTCATACTAAAATTATAAAAAGAATTAGTAACACTCCAATGTAAACTATTTTTAAGAAACCAATTTGGAGAAGGTGCTGGACACTAAATGGGTGACATTTACATTTCCCACTCCAATCTAAACCAATTTAGGGAAGGTGTTGGACACTAAAGGGTTGACATTTACTATTCCCACTTCAATCTATGTCAATTTGGAGAAGGTGTTAGGCACTAAAGGGTGAAATTTGCTATTCCCACTCCAATGTAAACCAAGTTGGGAATGGTGTTGGACTTTACTATTCCCACTTAAATCAAAGCCACTTTAGGGAAGGTGTTGGACATGAAACGGGTGACATTTACTATTCCCACTCTAATCTGCACCAATTTGTAGAAAGTGTTCTACACTTAAAGGGGTGTCATGTACTATTACCCCTTCCCAAAATATATTTTGAAGAAAGTGCTGGCCTCTAAAGGGGTGACATTTACTGTTAGCACTATAATCTAAATGATTTTATGGAAGGCACTACACACTAGAAATGTAATATACAAATTCATAACCTCATACTCGCACATCATTTTTATCTATAAAATAAAACAAAATAATTCAAACACACACTAACCCAAAATACAAACATTTATACTCATATTTAAATATTTACATGTAATGAATTATCTCTATTAATAAATGATATATTGGTAAAAATATTTTCTACCATTCCAAATATTTTAACCTAATTAAAAATAATCATTTTAAAAAATTAACAATCATAACAATGAAAAAATATGTTTTTTAATACATTTATTCCCAACATGACAAATAAAATGATGGATGTAGTGCTGAAACCTTTCAAACACTCACACCCAGTCACAGATCTGGGATTAATCCATTGTTATTTTGCTTGCCACGTCACCCCAGTTTGGACGGAACCATATGCAAATCAGTCTTGACCCTACACCTCATGGGAACTGTCCAGCCCGAACTGCCAGGCCAGGTCCTCCCTGGACTGGAAATAAGCATCCTGGGAACAGTTTCGGGGTATCACTCCTCATCAGCCAGGCTAGCTTGAATCCATTGGCACAGTGAGCACGGGAACCATGTCTGCCCGTACCCTTCCCACTTAAGGCTTCAAAAGCAAAAATAACAAATGATGGACGAATGCTGAACAAATCAAACAGTCACCCTGCAGAAATGACTGTTCTACCCATATCGGTAGCCTTTCAAATCTGTCTCAGGTATGCCACTGAAAGGCCTGTATGTGTAGTTTGCTGCCACTTTGAGTTGGCATTTAACACCACTTGCCAAGCTTTCAACTCCTCTTTTATTGCACATATCATGCCGAAGGTAGGCACTAGGTGGCCCTAAGGGCAGGGTGATGTGTAGGTAAAAGGTAGGACATGTACTTTTACGTTTCATATGTTGTGGTAGTGACAAACACCCAAATTCCTTTTTCACTACTATGAGGCCTACTCTTCTCATAGGATAGCATTGGGAATTCCTTAATACACTTTTAAGGTATAATTCCTGATTAGTACAGATCAATAAGTGGAGGGAGGAAGAAACAGAGGTTCATTTAGCTTCCAAGAGGTACTGGTTATCTATCAGAAAGAGGGGGAATGAACTACATAGGTCTCAATACCTGAGCCTCAGAACCTTTTGTCTCGGAGACCCTCAACCACACGTTCACAGACTATGGTGTATGTTATCTCCGCCTAGTGTGGTTCGGTGGATTACATCATCATCGGGTCTTGTCACTTGAGTGTCCCATTCTACAAGTGACATCAAAGCCTCCACCAGGAGGGAGACTGTCTGGATGTTGACAGTGGTGAGTGTATTAAAATTATCTCCTATCCTGTAGGTGAATATTTATTGTGGGAAAAGAGTAGGATAGGAATAAGCCTAAAAACAAAGCGGTGTTTAGTGGGTGAGTCACTGGTCAACGACACCTAGTCGTCCGGTTGACATGTTTCGGCCTGGACCAGCCCCAACAAGTCTATGGCCTTCGTCAGGACCAAAGAAATATATATGGAGGCCTTATACTTCAGGGCTTCCCGGATAGTGTGCTATTAGTGAGTGGAAGCACTGACCCATCTTTGTCAACGAGCACACTTTGCTCCAAACCTAACGTGGTTATAGGTACGGTCTATAGGCCTAAAACTTAAATATGCATTTCATTTGTATCTTGGTGTGGAGAAATGTAGGACAGGGGTTTAAGCTTGGCTTAAATGTCCTGCACAGTGCTCCTGCATGCATCTCTCCCGAACCCAATAGTGTAATTCCTGATTAGAGAGGAAATGTGCATCATTTCCGTTGGTCTATCGAATGTCGAGATATCCTTTCGACCAACGCCGCAGCTTTAATACAAAAAGACACACCATCAATCAATCAATCAAGCATTTATAAAGCGCGCTACATACCCGTGAGGGTCCCAAGGCGCTGGGGGGGGTTGCAGCTAGAGGTCGAAGAGCTAGGTCTTGAGTAGTCTCCTGAAGGTCTGTGGGTCCTCTGTCTGCCGAAGGTGGAGGGGGAGGGAGTTCCACGTCTTGGCGGCGCGGTAGGAGAAGGATCTGCCTCCGGAGGTGGTTCTGTGGATGCGTGGGACGGCGGCCAGGGAGAGGTCGGCGGAGCGGAGTCTCCTGTTGGGTGCGTAGAATGATAGTCGGTTGTGGAGGAAGGCCGGGCCGGTGTTGTGGAGTGCCTTGTGTGCGTGGGTGAGGAGCTTGAAGGTGATTCTTCTGTCGATGGGAAGCCAGTGCAGGTTTCTCAGGTGGGGGGTGATGTGGTCTCGGCGGGTGACGTTGGTGATCAGGCGGGCGGAGGCGTTCTGGATTCTTTGAATATTGAAATCTACCCTCATCTAGTTCTTATGTAATAGACAGACTTATTTGTTACGATTTGGGAAGTGGGTTTACATGCCTTGATGACTGCTACGCCAAGATAGATAATGAGTATAGTGCCTGTTATCAATTTATATGGAGATATTCTTATGAACCCCTAATTTTATGCCTCAGATTTACAATATGAATTTGATAAAAAGACATACACCCATTTGTTGAAATGTATTTTCCAGATTAAATGAAATATACAATTTGCAATTAATTTATGCTGCTCTGTTCTGACATCATATATAATTGCTATATAGGTTGAACCATTTTCATAAAAACAAATCCCCTTTTGGCACTGTTACCAATTTTAATTTTCACTACCCAAGCACACAAGGGAAGATTGGGTTTCCCTTAAATGTGTAACTTTTAGAAAGTGGGCATTTCTCTTCTCCTTCTGCTCTGTGTGCCTTGCAGCCTGTCTCCAATACACATCTGTGATGGTTTACAGCTACACTTTGTGCATTCCTTTTAGACAGCCACAAACACAGGAAGGGCGGGTGTGACAGATAACTCATCTGCATTCTGATAGCTCTTCCTGGCCAGGAAGAGAGGGAGGAGCTGACACTTACCTCTGAATAGACAGTGTCCTGTTTCCCACACAAAGGGCTAATAACCCCCTACTGATAGTCTGGAGCCAGGGCTGGGGAGAAAGGGGGACCTGTGCACTTCAAGGGCCTGCTTTGAAGTCACCCCCCACTTCAAAGGCACAACTGGGTATAAGTACTGGGTATCAGGCCCTACCAAACAATACCCTACTGGACATGTAAAGAACTCTGCAAGGAGTAAAAACTGTTGTGCTCCACGGATTGCCACTCTGCTTGAATGCTGCTCTGGAACAACTGCTTTTATGCTTTGCTCTTCTTCCCTTCTGAGGGCCAGGATTGGACCCATCTCACTTGCACCCAGAGTGACTCCAAGGGCTCACTTGCTTGCCCCCTGTTCTAAAGTCTCAGGTCCATCCAAGACTTTCTTCAAGCCTGCAACTGCTCCTGGACTCTACCATCTGTGCGGCCAGTCCTGGTCTCTTGAAAGAGGAAATCTGCTGTACAGAACCAAAACAATCAATGCAGCAACAACTTTTCACTGATCGGAACCAAAGCATTGCCCTTCGACGCAGACACAGGAGTCGATTAACAACATGGCTGCGACAGACTGCGCAGCTTAACGATCACAGACAACGTGGCTTGACATTGACCATCGCCTGCGCCAACAGCCCAGCAACTCTGGGAGAATTATCCTCTAACAGAGGCGCATTGCATCTTGAAATAGAGATTACAAAAACGATAGACCAACTCGCGCCAAAACTTAAATCTAAACCCAGAAAAACAGTATCTGAAAAGTGGTATACGGCAGAACTTAGGACGCTGAAAAAAGAGTGTAAAACACTGGAACATAAGTGGCGGTTGTCCAAATCAGACACTGATAAATCAGCGTATAAAACACAACTCAGGGGCTATACCCATGCAATTAAGAAGACAAAAAAGGCATATTTTACACAACAAATTAATGAGAACACAAATTCGGCAAAGGAGCTTTACAAAATAGTACGGGAGCTATGCAAGCCAACCTGCATGTCTCAAACCCTGCCGACCTCAACAGAAAGCTGTGAGAAAATTAGCAATTTCTTCACGGACAAAATAGACATAATTTATTCGTCATTTAACAACATCTCTCCAGTGAACACCATCAACTGGGAGAGCATAGATCCTCACCCAGACAGCCCTGCACATTTAGACAGCTTCGCCCCTTTTACAGAAAATGAGATTGCCAAAGCAATGGGGGAAGTCAAATCAGGATCCCCTCGACCCATGTCCACATTTCATTTTTTCACAACTTACACCTATCCTGTGCCCTTACATCACACAGTTGTTCAACCAATCACTGGAGACAGCAGTCTTTCCAGAGGTTTGGAAACAAGCTCTAGTAACTCCCTTATTGAAAAAGATAGGATCTGATGTAAACAATCCAGTCAACTACAGGCCAATCTCCCAACTTCCCTACCTTTCCAAGGTTCTGGAGAAACTTGTCAATAGACAGCTAACTCACTATCTAGAATCAAATGAGTTGCTGGACCCCACACAGACAGGTTTCAGGGCTACCAACAGTACGGAGGCAACTCTTCTGGCTGTCTTAGACAATATAAGGACATTGCTGGACCAGGGAAATGCTGTAGCCCTGATCCTGTTAGACCTGTCGGCGGCTTTCGACACAGTCTCTCACCAACTTTTACTGGAAAACCTGCATGAAAAAGGGATACACGCTAAGGCCCTTCAATGGCTGAGTTCATTTTTATGTAACAGAACCCAAACTGTACAGTTGGGTACCTTTTCCTCCACCCCAAAAAACATCAACTGTGGAGTTCCGCAGGGAGCATCCCTGAGCCCCACATTATTTAATGCCTATGTTTCATCTTTGGCAAAAATTGGCATGAAGTGGGGCTTCGGAATTTGCTCCTATGCGGACGACACCCAACTGACAATAGCCATCGGAAGTGAGCATGATGAAACCAGAGCCAAACTTAATAACTGTCTGACCGAGATGGCAAATTGGATGTCAGAGCACTGCTTAAAGCTCAATGCAGAGAAATCAGAAATCCTGCTTCTCGGCGGAGCCAATCACATTTGGGATACATCCTGGTGGCCCCTCTCTTTGGGCACGGCGCCAGCTCCAAAGCAGTGTGTCAAAAACCTGGGCATCATCATCGATAATACTTTATCGATGAAAGACCACGTGCGGATCCTGTGGGGTAGAAGCTTCGCTACCCTGAAGCTCCTAAAGAGACTATTTCCCTGGATCCCTCTGGAAAGCAGGAGGACCATTACGCAGGCACTACTTGTTAGCAGGCTGGATTACGGAAATGCACTCTTTGTTGGTATGCCAGATTATCTATTTAAACGTCTGCAGGTCATACAGAACGCAGCGGCTAGACTAGTGTGCAATGAGAGCAGATACAGTCCTGCGACAAAATGCCTGAAACAACTCCACTGGCTGCCCATGCGCCAAAGAGCGCGTTTCAAACTCCTAGGACACTCTCATAGGGCACTCCATCACACAGGCCCCAAGATTCTACGGAACAGAATCAAGTTCTATGTCCCACCCAGATGCCTAAGGTCACGTTCCTTAGCACTGGCTGAGACCAAGAGAATAAGTAAAAGCAGGACAGGTGGACGCACTTTTTCGTACCTTGCAGCACTTCATTGGAATGAGCTCCCGCTGGAGCTAAGACTAACTGAAGAACACATGGCGTTCAGGAAGAAACTCAAAACATATCTATTTCCCTAGCCAAGCCGTCTGCCCCCAATTAATCATAACCTTACTCATCATTTCTCTGCCTCAATTAGCGCCATGATATCCCAGTGGGATGAATGTCGCGCTTTATAAATAAATAAATAAATAAATAAAGGGGTTCATCGATAAAGTCTTGATCGCCTGCGAGGATCAGACTAATGCATCGAGTCTTCAACATTTACGCTTGCTCCATCCAAGATACTTTTTCAGAAGGAATTGCATGAGTCCTGTAGCCGTCCTGCGCTTATCGCTGTTGGCCTGAACTTTGGGATTTTCCCTGGTCCAGCGTGACCTCAAGTAGCCCCTAAAGACTATTTGCTTCTAAGTACTACTTTTTTATTTATTCTTTAAAAATTCATAACTTTGGTTCCACTTATTAGAATATTTTGTCGTTTTGGACTTGTTTTACTCATAAAAATGTAATGTATTTTTATAACTGTGTAGAGTATTTTGTGGTGTTTTCATTGTGTTACTTTGTGTGTGTTTGTGTTGCACAAATACTTTACACATTGCCTCTTTAGATAAGCCTGACTACTCTGTGCCATGCTACCAGGGGGTGAGCACAGGTTATCTTTTAGTGTGTATCTAGCTTTCCCTGACTAGAGTGGTGGTTCCTGCTTGTAGATAGTGCATACTCTGACAACCAAAAACCCCATTTCTAACAATTACTTTTTAACTGTTTTGTTATTTCTAAATGCTTTTCACATTTTTATTTAGTTAAGCCTGTCTGCTTTTCCTTATAGCTACCAGGCAGTGAGTTCAGGTTTAAATTACTGAAACCTTTACTGGACCTACCAAGAACAGTATCATTATTACTTGTGGTGGACTACCATACACCCAGACTAATAATCCACTTCTCACAACTGTCATAAGAGCAATTGTACTACTGTATTTGTTATTGTAGTGTGCCATGTGCTGCACTTTGGCACTGTGCTCTAGTCAAATTTCTAATAAATACTTTAGATTAAACCCGTAGACTCACAAGGAAAAGTGTATTCATTATGAATATGTTACAATATCCTACTAGCTATCATTTAAGAAAATTAGTACTCTTTTAAACAGTACTTAGAAAATGTATCGTTATGTGCATAAAGTTAAAAAGAAATGATAAATACATGAAAAGAATGTTATGTACAGTTGTATAGTTATAAGCAGCATACATATATACCACGGGTGTTCAGTGTATTGAGTAGTAACATTTATTGTGTCAAATTGGTGTTTTCTATTATGTGGTGTATACATTTTCGGTTTGATTGAAAGTCTGCACATTGACCTATCAATGCACCTTGATCCGATGGGGTACCTGTAGATGTTTTTAAATATGCTACCGAGCTCTAGGGGCCTATTCTCATGAGAGCATTTAATGCAGCTCCTGTTGAATAGATTCAACCCTCTTGGGGAGTTTCAATAATTATACCTATTTATATAAAGGGTGACAAAGCAGATCCCAAAAAATTATTGTCCTATTTCTCTCCTGGACTCATCAGTGAAAGTAATGAGTAGAGTTTTATTATTCAGGTTGGAGGAATGGGCTCAAGAACAATCTATCTTATCCCCAGTGCACTACGGTTTTAGAAAGCAGATAGGGACTATTAAACAATGTTTAAATTTGGAGCTGCTAATCGGGAAATATACTAGAGCTAAGTTGGTATTGTTATATATCTTTGTTTTGCTGATTTAAGCAGTGCTTTTGATTTGGTGACCACAATCTTCTTTGGAGTAGACTGATTTCTTTAGGTGCACCGAGGTCAATCATAGGGTTTCTCTCTCGTTTGTATGAATCTAGCTAGTAAAGTTCGCTTTGGGTTTCAGGGCGAGTGCTCACCTATGTTTCAAGTAGGGTGAGGCATTCAACAAGGTTTTGTGTTAGCCCCTCTACTATACTCTCTATTTATTAATGAGGTGGATATCCACTTGCAGGCCTTGCAAGCTGATGCCCAACCCCGGGGCTGCCGGGCGTCCTATTCCAGTATTGTTATATGCTGATGATGCTGTTCTGTTATGTAAGACCCCTTGTTGGCTTACAAAGCTTAATGAATGCTTTTGGTGAGTATATGTTATATAAGAAAATGGTGATTAATAAATCCAAAACATTTACCATGGTTTGTGGGCCCAAGCATAAACAATATAGAACTTTTTATATTGACACTACCCAAATTGTTTCAGTAAATTAATTATGCTATTTGGGTGTTTTATTTACAGGTAACAGATCCTAGGGTCAACAGATTTTAAACACCAAAGCCAAAATGAGTGGGGTTTTGCAAGCGATTTTTACATTTTCATCTCAATTAGGTAACCGTCCCATCAAGGAAATGGTTGAAATTGACAAGGCCAGAGGAGTGTCCACTTCCACATATTGGGCCGGTCTCTGGGGCTATGCCAATTGTACTGCCTTACAAGTTGAGGAAAACACTTTTTTAAAATGGCTACTTTGCTTACCTACTTCTGTTTCAACTATGATTGTCCATCAGGAGGTTGGTCTGCAGTATCTAGAAGACAAACTTTTGATAAAGACCTTTGCTACTATGGCTATCACTATGGGCAAAAGAAGATATTAGTTTTACCAGATCTATTATTTTAGATTGTTTAGCCTTGGATAAGGCATCGGGTATCCAATGGTTATTGTAAATCAAATTGTGTTCACAAAGAAAATCTTTTCACATATAACTGATGGATACACTATGGTGTATGGGAATGCTATATATAGAATTTTATGAAATAATGAGAGATTATATGTTAATTCTAGCCCTGAAAAAGTCAGTTTATGACAAAACGCTTGTTGGCTAAAATTGAAGATTACCACACCTAATAGAGAAGATTCTGAATATAATTCTGATTGGACATTCAATTAATGGGCTTGAGTGCTCAAGCTGGCTGTATTATGCAATCTGAGATTAGGTTTATCATTATCAGACGTCCGCTAATCTCCAATCTCTCTAAAGGTTTCCCATTCCCATGCTGTCTGATTAAAAAATTATTACTAATAATGCCCAGCCAGAATAGCAATGTTCATGGCATTCCTGGCAAGCAAAGAAAACAGACTTCCTTTCAATTTAGAAACTGAAAATATTTTTCAAATCGAAACACAAGCAAGGAAAAACATTCCACAAGCTTTGCAAATTAGGTGCCCGCTGTTAGCTTATATTTACTATGTTGGATGAAAAGTGTACCTTGATGTACAAAAAATCAATGTAGAAATTTGTAGAGATGATACATTGTACAGTGTTTAGCACCTAAACTACTGCAGATCTCTCTTGGGAGAATTCTTTAACTGCGATCTAATTTTGATCTGTTATAACCCCAAATAACCTTCAAGTTTGAAATGATAGTATTGACACGGGATAAAAGCAATTTTATGTCTTTATTATTAAAATGCATCGATTAACGGAACTGCACTCCAGACTGCTTAATCCTGGTCCATAGTTGTCCTTTAATATTTGCGAAGTACACTTCCAATGGCACACAGAGAGCACACCTCACCTCCTCTTATATATTGTCCGATTTTCAAGGGAGTAGCTGGATTTGTTACATCAGATCTGCCGAGAGATGACCTTAGCAGCTAAACTAAAGGTGAAAATCATTTTTTCACGATGAAGTTCAGAACATCTCAGGAAAATGAACAACTGCAATTCTCTAAAGCATGATGGCTGGGTGAGATTTTTAGTATGTTTTTTCTTGCTAGGGAAGTGCGCAGAACGAAAGAGAAAGATACATTCTTAATGGCAGCACGACGCAAATCTATGGTTAATAATGCCATATAACTACAATTATACCCAATAAACGTTCAGACGGTGTCCTACTACAAACATTAGCCTCAATACTTTTGATAGGTGCTATAAAAAGTACATTACTTTGCTCTAAATTGAATCATTTGCAGATCCTGTTACCACACTAGATCAGGCCATTTCCAGCACGCAAAAATGTAAGCCTTCATTCTCACAGGACAATATTATTGGAAACTATAAAATGCACCATTGTACGTTCAGCAAGGGTTGAGATCACTCTATTCCCATAAACCAAAGCAGACAATCAGTATGATAATTAGAGCATGTTAATTACCCTCCACCCGCAACAAAAAAAATGCAAATGATATACAGCGGGAAATTAACAGCAGTTACTGTTTAATATTGCATGACTTTTCCATTAAGAAAAATACGAGAAGTTGTTAAATTATAGAAAATGAGAATAATGAGGCCGGAATATTAAAACGCCTTAAGTTTCTGGTTTTACTCTTGAGGGAATCAGAAAGAGGAACAGTGAAAATGAGCTGAAGTCTTCATGGGCTACTGAAAGCTTTTCTTTCCCAGGCAGAAAATCTTCATGTCTGAGTCTCCTTCTTTGACTTACAGCATGATTATGTAATCTGGCTCAGCTGGAAGCAGCACAGAAACCTTCCCCTGTAAATAATGCATGCACTGCAAAACAACAAACATAATGTAATTCCTGCTCTTGGGATAGGAACAAAACTGACAATAATGATAATAATGATGCTTTTATGACTGTTTTGATATTGCAGTTGCTAAAAGCTGTAAAATACTTGAAATTTAAAAGACATTCTGAAAGGTAAACATTATGTAGCTAGTATCTTTCTTATTGAGCTCCGGAACCGGGGACGCAAATCTACTTGTCTACTTTGTTATATATCAAATTTTGTTGACCTAGATTCGTGTCATGCATATTGTGGGTTAACACAGATTCATGTTCTCTGTTAATGTGTCTTCCTGTAAAACATAGAGCCACAGACTTAATGCTTGTATGGTTACCATAGGTATTAGGATTTTGTTTTAAAAATGTGCGTGAGCTGACCTTCTATATACTCTCAGATCTCATGGTGCTGAACTCATATTAAACTACTTCATTCCTCACTCTAGTGCCACTGAATTGTCTCTATATTTGGGGGCACTACAGAGCCTGGCCGCAAGATAGCTGTTGCACAGTGAGGCTCTGCCGGCTGGGCAGTTAATCCGGTAATAATCCAATTTATTTGGGGGTATCGGTACCACACTGGCCAGGATTGTGCTCCACACAACGTGCTGTGCATTTTTAACCCACCACTGTTGGACGGGGAGGAGCAGAACCCGTACAGCAGCTCTGGGTGGAGTGAGGCCTGCTGTCCCCTGTGCTGCCGATTGCACTTGCCTCAATTGATGTGGCTCTTGGGCCTGGAGGTGGGGGCGCACAGCCAAAGACGCCTGTTCTTAATCAGGAGCTGCACCTGGCCTGAGGTGGCGGGGCCCGACATGGCCGAGGTAAGACTGAGTGAGCGGGTCACCTAGGCCAGGGCCGGTCCTAGGATTTGTGGGGCCCCGGGCAGGATAGGAACATGCGAGGCCCCTCTAATTTGCATAAGATGTAGTATCACAGCAGGGTGCTACACTTACATGAGTGAGCACCATATACTGAGCCAGCCTCTCACAACACCCCTTTTACATCAATTGCTCTGCTATCCCCAGCTTCGTCGCGTCTCTTTCTCGTTATGTCCCTCTTATATCCACCTTTCTCCTCCATGCTGTATGTCTCATCTCTCCCCCTGCCTCTTACTTTTCTCACCAATTCTGGCCTTCTACATCCACCTCTCTCCATTCCCACTCTCTTCTCTGTGTAAGGTTTCTTGATTGTTCAGCCTCTCTTACATCTATATACCCATGCATGTACTGCCCTTCACCTCTCATTTCTTCCTCCAGCCTCCTAACATTTTTTTGCTGGTCTGTCCCCTTTAAATCCACCTCTCCTATTTGAGCCCCCTGCCTCTTACCTTGTCTCACTGTGTCTGCCTCTTATATCCACGTCTCCCTTCCATGCTCTACACTTCACTTTATCTCTACTATGGTCTCTTAGCTTTCTCACTAATTCTGCCTCTATTACACCCACCTCTTACCTACCTGCTAAACCCTTCACCTCTCATCTCTCTGCAGTCTCTAACCTTCTCTCTAGATCTACCTCCCTGAAATCTACCTCTCCCCTGCCTCTCTCTCCCACCCTCGTACCTGCTCTTGGTTGTCTTGCCTCTTACATTTAACACTCACCATTCCCTCTCCGTGACACTCAAGTTATCCTAATGGTTCCGCTTCTCTTATATCTACCTCTCCTATCCAAGCACTGCCTTTCACCTTTCAGCTTTCTCTCCAGCCTTAACTTTATTCACTGGTTCTGCCCCCTTCATTTCCACCTCTCCCCTCCATGCTCAACTCTTCATGTTTTATCTCTCTCTCTCTCTCTCTCACCTCTTACCTCCATTTGCTGTTTCTGCCCCTGTAGCTTCCGCTTCCCCCTACATGCGCTGCTATTCACCACTCTTCTCCCCGGCCTCTTACCTTGCTTCAGCTCTTGTGCCAGGACGCAATACAGGCCCCTGCAGCACAGATGGGCCCACAACACTTCAGGGGGCCCCCAACCCATCAGGGGGCTCCCATTCAGCCCAGGGCCAATGAATATCTGTGAGATGTGGGAGACTCAGGGGCCCATTATCACATTCTGCAGAGAGAGACCCCATCATTTTGTGTTACAACACTGCTCTTATGTAACTTACAACATTCTCTCCTCTTCCACCCTCTCACTCCCCCAAGCCTGTTAGATTTTTTGCATGCTATTCCTTTTGCCTAACCAACATTCTTCCCTTCTTTCATTGATTCTGCCATGATATACACATCACTCCTTCCCCATCTCCCTTTCCTTAAGCGTCTTGTTCTATATAGCTGTTTTGCCCCTTATGTTCAGCTCTCCCTCTCTGCTGTACTCTATCATCTCCCCCACCTCTTACTTTCTTTTGTTTCTCTAACCCCTTTTAGATGTGCCTCTCCCTCAATCATTTTATTAAAAGCTAAAGAGAACACCATACCTCCTTAGATGTACCCAGGAACACAGGAATTAGGGATTTCAGATGTGATCAAACATGATGCCGGGGAGTAGTGCTACCTTTTCAGATGTGCAAAACAAGGACTGGTGTGTGGTTTGACGGGTTAAATAGCTTCAGTGTATCTTAGACGGTTCTTTGCACTCACCTCGGGGTGGTAAGGATGGATGTGGGGTCACCCCTCCTTCCCTGCTACCAACTCAATGTTATCATCTCCACTATTTTTTTACAGACCCAATTGTTCAATATTCCTTAGTTTCTTGTAAATTACATGAAATTAAAAAGCAGTAAGCGATTATAGTAACTATTTACGTTTGACTATGTTCATTTTACTTTTGGATGCACATGCTTGTTTGGAAAATAAAACAACAAAACAGAATTGTAAAAAAAAAAGAATAATACCCTCTCTCTCCGTTTTCTGCTCTTCTCCCTTTCCCTTCACTGGAAGTGAGCAGCAGCGCCCATTCTGATGTGATGTCACTCTGTTTTTTTGTTGTGAGCCCTGCATGCGTTTCATTCATGCAGGGGCAGGGCTCACTTCACACCTTACACCAGTCCAAGTAGCTGCCTAACCGCTGTTATCATGCAGATGCAGCGATTAGGCTAAGAGAAAGAGATGCAGGGAAAGCTATTCACGGCCACAAACCCTGCCCTGCCCAGTCTGCAGCACCTCAAAGGGATGCGGTGTCATGTTGCCGTTTCAGCCCATGGCAGCCGGGCCCAGGAGAGGGGGGCCCCGCCTTGTGTCTTCACGGTTCACCATGACCACGAATCCAAAGGGAGGGGGGCTCCCCACCTGTAACTTGTACAATGGCACCATTTCAAAAGCATGATGGACTCGTGGGGGGCCCCATCCTAGTTACACAGTCGTGGGGCCCTGGGCAGCTGCCCACACTGCCCATGCCTAGCGCCAGCCCTGACCTAGGCCCCATGGAGGCTTTATTTTGAGAATGGCGGCCTCATCCCCTCGTCTTGGCCCTGTGGTGCTGGCTGCCTACATCTGGCAGACTGATCCCTCCTGCCTGGATTTGCCTGGTGCCCCGTGGCCTGCTCGTGCCCCGCGCTTGGACCCTGGGGTGAGGCAGGGCCCAGGGGTGTAGTACTGATCATGGGGCCTAACTGGGGCACAAGGGGACCGTGCAGCCACAGTCACCAACACTCAATTGTACGCTGCACCTGAGGGAGCAGGGGAGGACTGACTGGTGGGACCCGTCACAGCCTGAGAGATGAGGTCGGGTTCATGGGACACCTGGGTCCCAAAAAGGCTTTATTAGGAAATCCCGGCATCTCCCCCATGTCTTTGCCCTTTAGTGCCGGCCGCCTGCATCCAGAAGGCCGATCTCTCATGCCTGCAATTGACTGGTGGCCCTGGGCCTGCTCGTGCCCCAGTGTTTGGACCCTGTGGTGATGCCGGACCCAGAGGTGGAGGCCTGATTGTGGGGCCTTACTGGGGCCCATAGTGTCCATGACGCTGGTGGTGCGGTATTGAATTGGGGCCCTGACCTGCCTGTGAGTCTTCCTGTGATGCTGTGCGGCTGGGTGTGCGGCTGGGTGTGCTTGTGTCCCTCTAGCTGGGATCTCCTGGAGAGTGACGGAACCGGCGAGGATGCCCATCTTGCCCCTGAACTGGGCGGCTCTTGGTGAGCAGTAGGTCTCCCACTGAGGTTGGGCTGCACCCCTCGTCGAACACTTTGGGGAAAACTGAAAATAAGCAGTCCAGGATGCCCTTTGAGTCACTCAGACTCACACGTACTGCTGAGCTAAGCTTGGAAGTCTAGGAGCCAAGACCACAGGCCAGCAAAGGGACCGCACCAGAGCCAGACATATGCTCCATGTTCCTGGATCTCAAACACAGTTGGAATGCCATTGACACAAAATAGATCAGCTCACTGACAGGTTCGACTGTCTGAAGAAGAAAGTGGACAAATGTGAAGAGCACTCCTAACCTGGGGAGAGTTTACTCCAGATGGAGAATGTACTTGAAGTCATACGCAACAAGAATGAGGACTTTGAATCGCATTTGAGACTAAACAATTTGCGCATCCTAGGAGTTTCCGAGTCAATGGGGATTTACCGAATGGAAGACTAAGTGGAAGCGATGCTCCGGTTTCTTTTTGGGGATAATCTCTCCTCCAGGTTCATCATAGAGAGAGCTCCCAGGTCACGGGCCAGCAGCAGCCCTCAGGTGCCCCAGTGGGCACATTGCCAGGCTGCTAAATTATCAACACCCAAAACACCACTCTGTGCCTGGCCAGAGATTGACGGCGCCTCCAATATCAGAAGAGTGAGATTTCACATTAGCTATGCAGGCTGCCAGACGTGAATTCTATCCAGTGCAATATAAGCTGCAGAAAGCCAGCGCTAATTACTCTCTGCTCTACCTAGTCAAACTCAGCATTTCACATCTGAGGAAACCTATAATTTTACCAACCACAAGGCTGCTGCCAAGTTTGCAAGAGGTCTCCCTTCTGCTGACCCCAGAACCCCATCCTTTCAAGTGGGGGCTCCTAGGGAATGGTGGCAGGAGGTGGTGAGGAAGTAAAAAAGAAACTTACCTACTGGTTATGCAAGTAGCCAGCCACCGCCTTTCTCCACACAGGAACCAGGAAGGAAGCACCCAGGCTCCCAGCCAATCACAACACTGCAATGCAGTATTGTGATTGGTCTGAGCACCGTGGTTCGGCGCTCAGATGGGGAATGGGAGTCTGGGCAGGTTATCCACCCTGGCTGTAATGCAGCCTGGCTGGAGAACATGCACACTTAAGGTGCAGCCACCAGTCCTCCTCCCTGTCAGGCGGGGAGCCCAGCTTTGCCCAGCTGCTTCAAGTGCAAGCTCAGTGCAAAAAAACTGAGCGTTATTATCATTTAATTTTTTGTATTGAGCTTGCAGTTGAAGCAGAGTGGCGAAGCTCCTCTGCCTTAGAGGAGGAGGCACCGCTGGTCCTCTCCCAGAACCTCAAGCCATGACCACCTCAGCAATAATGACTGATGGGATACCTACTCTGACAAACACTCAGAGATGGTGAATGGAAGTAGTGCTGCCTCAGTGAGGATTGCCTAGCAACTATTTCCTTGAATGAGGGACTGTGGCCACACATGCCTTACTTTCAGTCCTTCAATTACCCCTTCTGTGCGATGCGGAGATTCCACTTCTGGACTTCTAGCTAATCCCATGAAATGTTATCCCTGGTCACCCAGGGTTCCTCATGCTCGGAGTGTGCTGGATATCCTGGAGGCCCCCCAGGATGATTCCCTTCCTGATTTTTTCGAACGTATGAGAGGTTTGGTGAGGTGGTCGGGGTGTGCTTTTTGGTGTGATTGGGGGTCAAAGTGGGATGGGGGTATGGTTTTTTGGGAACTGTTCCTATTTGTCTCCCACCTTGATGCCACTCAGCACTGTGTCCCTCGCTCATTAAACTGGTCGCAACTGCTCGATTATTGGGATGCCTCACTTCCTCCTTAACCTTTAGATTCCATCGGTTAAGTCTATGACCTGGAACATCTGGGGGCTCAATGATAGGCATAAGGCGCAGCATGTCCTGGCGTATTTACATCATCATAATATTGACATCTGGATGTTGCAGGAGCTGCACCTGAAGGAGGCAACCAAAAGACACCTGCGAGCGGGCTGGATCTCAGAATGATATGTGGCATATTGCTTTAACTATGCACAGTGTAGTGATTGAGTCCACGCAGGTTGGTATAGTTCAAGTAGATTTATTGAAGATTAGAACAAGACCATAACAAGATCATATCAAGACCCCACCAGGAGCAGCCAGCATGCTGCTCAGCCCAGCCACAGTGAACATTGACTGCTAACATTCCATAAGATGACATCAGAGCAAAGTTCTACAGGCAGGGTATGACTAGCATTGAACTCAGGATATAACATATCCCCCTTTCTCCCAAATAAACAAAAGAACAAAGGAGGAGAGGAAGTAAGAACCACGAACCAATGAAAGAAAAGAGGAACCGAAAAGGATAGAGAGAAACAAAGAAGAAAGAAAACAAGAACATAAGAACCCATCCTCCCTTCTATACACCAAAGGAAAAAGCAAGAAAACACATAGTCAGAGAAGAGGAGTAGAAGAAGCACGAAGGACTACCCCAAAACACACCCACTGGCCAGAACAGGAATGTAAGAGGGCTGAAAAATGAAAAACCAACAGAGCAGGAAAACACGACAGAAAAGCAGAGGAAAGCTCAGAATCCACATGAGACACCAAGAAGATGAGGAAAAGAACATAGAAAAATCCTCACCCCAGTGAAACACCGTTATCAAAACATAATGACAAAATGTAAAGACAACAGCGTATATAAACACAAAAAAAATTCAATATATTAAGTACAAACCAATGTGTGCAGATAGAGAGGACTATAACCCCCAAAACACGGTGACGGAGTATTAAGAGAAATGGGACCAAAACCCACGAAACAATAGTCCTTGTAAAGAAAAAGAGCACACTGATATGTGGAGTGAACGACCGGGTGAAGACCCGTGAACTAGAAATGTAATGCAAAAGGACTGTAACCTTTGCATGAATCCCCTGTAAACGGGTAGACTTAAAAGTGTACGGGTAGGAACCAGTACTAATGCAAAAGGACTGAAACCCTTGCATGAATCCCCTGTAAACGGGTAGACTTGATAAGTGTACAGGTAGGAACCCATACTAATGCAAAAGGACTGTAACCTCTGCATGGTTCCCATGTAAAGGGGTAGACTTGAAAGTGTACAGGTAGGAACCTGTACTAATGCAAAAGGACCGTAACCTTTGCATGAATCCCCTGTGAACAGGTAGAATTGAAAGAGTTTGGGTTGGAACCCATGACCTATCTCTTAGGAAAGAGATACAAAAATAATGCAAAGGGACTGGAACCTCTGCATAATTGAACGATTGAGACTATAACCCATCACCCAACCTCGTGAAAAGAGGAGTAAAACCCAAATTCCTGCCCCTGAAACAAAAGACGGAGCGTATGCTTCCCTGAAGGGAGAAAACCCATAACAGAAAAAGAACGCTAGGCATACATGAATGTATAGAAGGCACAGTTTTGGGTGATTACACGGAAGAGCTTAAGCAGTAATAAGCGTTGAGCAGTAATAAGCGTTGCGTAGGTTTTACCATACACTGCTGTGCACGTAAGTGTGACTGTGTGAAAAAATGGTACCATGGTCGCACTTGCCACTAGATAGCAGCGTGCCAGCATGAAAATACTAATGAGAAAAAAAATATTTCTGCATAAAAACACAATCATAGCCTACATTTTGAACATTTTAATGCTGTCGCAGTTCATGTTGTAAAAAAAATGTCACCATCGCTTGAGAAAACTTAAAAAAACGTGTACTGCCAGAAGGAAAACATCTTGCGGTAAACATGTACTGCCAAAAGGAAACATCTTGCTGTTACTGGTACACTATGTCCTCATGGAAAACGGAGCAAAAGAGAGGCAGAAAACTCACTGCAGGAATTGTAGGCGGGGTCCGGTGTAGACTGGCCGGTGACTTAAAGAGAAGACAGCTGCACCGATGCCTGAAATGGGAAACAAGCCGACGCCATTGAAAATGAATAAAACTTTATACAAGCAGACAACGTGGTTGGCAGAAGACAGTCTTTTGAAGGCTAAATTGAAAACTCTGCAGACTCCAACAGAAAGATGGCTGCACGCAGTCACGCCGGTACGGGATGGCTCACGGCGTCTGCGTGCGCACAAAGATGCCCTTCAGAAGCTTAAACGTCACGAAGAGAACAATGGCAGGCACATCACAGAAGAGGAAATCCAGAAATGGAGGAGGTAAGAGCGCGCGCAAAGGCAGCAACACGCGGTTCATTTTTAAATGAAAACTGGGCGGTTGAACTGCCAAATGTCCACGAGGCAACAAGAACTCCAAAGAATACAAAAATGGACTCACCATTGAATGTCTGCCCATGCGCTTCGAAAACACACTGTATACTGTGATAACAAGTATGACATGAGTTTGCACTTGTATTTTGAAAGAGTGGATTTTTGTAGATTTATCCCAGAGCAGTTTGAGTCCAACAAACATCCGGATGGCAGTCTCATCTTGGCTGGCGCACACACAAACGATTTTGTCGTAGTTCGGTGCACACAAACGATTTGACACTTCTTTCCCAGACAGTGCAGACATCAATATGTGGGAGATGACCAAAAAAAAAACTTAAATGAGAACACAGGTTGTGACCAGCAATGTTGCTTTCCTTCAAAAGTAGTCGCTCTTGCCAAACTCCATAAAGCCGAAATGGTACCCTGGCACAGAAACAGTTTGCACGCAGCACGCGTAGGCTATAGATAAGATGCATGAATGTGGAATTGAAGAAGCACTGTAGCGCACACAAATAAATCCACAGGTTGAGACAGTATATGTCAGGCTTACAGCACAAAGCGAAGACGTTGGCAGGCTTACCCTCACTTGAAGGCACAGCACAAGACGCATAGAGTTAGTAGGGAGTAGACGCCCAAGTTTGAAGCTCCTGTAGTGGCACTTCCCCAAACACACAGGAACAACTGGCAGACAGCTGTGGGCGACTGATGGGTGGTCACTGGTGGGGTCAGGATGCCAGTTAGCTTAACTTAACTTGAGTTGCAGTAGGTTCTGTATTTTTAGAGTTGCTTGAGGTCCTGAAAAGGTGGTAGATGCAGGTTCTTTTTGAAGCTCGTCGCCAAAATCTTGTAGTGATTGAGTCCACGCAGGTTGGTATAGTTCAAGTAGATTTATTGAAGATTAGAACAAGACCATAACAAGATCATATCAAGACCCCACCAGGAGCAGCCAGCATGCTGCTCAGCCCAGCCACAGTGAACATTGACCGCTAACATTCCATAAGATGACATCATAGCAAAGTTCTACAGGCAGGGTATGACTAGCATTGAACTCAGGATATAACACACAGGTTGTAATGCTGATTTATGAGGGCCTTCCATGGCATGCGCTACACGTGCTACATGACAAGCAGGGTCCGTTATGGTATATTAGCGGGTACATTACAGGAACACCCCTTGATATTGATTTTAGTTTATGGCAACAATGTAAATGACCTTCCCTTTTTTGCAGAGGTCTGGCGATTGTCTGGGACAGTGGGCCCAGGGGAGATCCTCCTTGTGCTTTTTGGGACAAAAATATGCTAGACTTTGGAGGAAGCTGTTATGCTTTTGGGTGTCACCCTGTACCCCATTGGTTAGGGGTGCCACCCGCATCTTGCCCGAGAACATTCGATAAATATGTGAGAGATGCAGAGCAACTCAGATTTGCTTCCTGAAGCTACAAGGAGAAGAAGGACTGCCCTGCTGGAACTCTGGTCTGCACCCCAAAAGACTGCACTCTGAATGACTGCTCCTGCTGCTCACTGGCAACTACAGCCCTGAGGACTTTGCCTTGCTTCAAAAAGGATTAAGGAGTGGACTCCCTGAAAACAAAAAATTAAGAAAGCTCACCAGCATCACCCCCCAAGATGTCCCCAGCCTGGAGTGCGTCCAGTGGACTTCTAAGTATTTGACTAGGTGCATTATGGGAATTGTAGTCCCAAACCTCCAAGCACGATCTCAGAGGTTCTAGACTCTTTGATTTGTATTTTGGGAACTTTGAACCCTCAAGAGGAACTTGAGGAAGAAGTTCTAGAAGTTTGGAGAAGGTTGGAGCAACTTTTGGAAAAAGCTGCATAAGGTGACCGACCCACTGACGAGAGAGAGTCAGGCTGCTGATGTCGAACCACGACGTGGCCTGAATTTCAGGCTTGTCCCGCTGAAAGCTCCAGAGCTCAAGACGTCCAGGATTTCACTGAAGCCTCGCATTGAGCCAAGTCGCTGTCATTACCTCAAATTCTGTCCTGAAGAGGAGCCTTGCTCGACAACGAGAGAAAATCCTCCAGAAAAGTTTCTAAGCAGGGCTAGATGTCCCAAGTTGGCTCTATATGGTTTTGAGCACTACAAAGTGTTTATTCTATAAAAATTCATATTTCCAGTTCCCTTTATGAATGTTTGTCATTTTTGTGTCATTTTAATCACAAAAATATTTCTTATTTTTAGAAATTGGTTGTGGATTTTTATTGTGTGTTGTGTCTTACTTATTTAATGTATTGGTGTTTTTAAATGTTTCACACACCTGTCTCCTAAGTTAAGCCTGCCTGCTTGCAGCCATCTACCAAGGGTTGAGCCAGGTGCTAAGGTATTGAGACCTTGATCGGATCTCATATTGCATTGGTGTCCTTACTGCTAGTGGTAGGTGCACACTTACCCCTACCAATACTCCACCTTCCAACAATTGGTGTTTGCTTGCATGGTGAAAGTGTATGAATCTGTTAAGGTATGTTGGTCCAATGTTGTGTAAGGCTTTATATGTGTGAGTGAGGAGTTTTAATTGGATGTGTTTGTGAATGAGGGGTGGTGCAATATAGATGCGGCATAGGAGGTCCAGTATGAGTCTAGTGGCGGCAATCTGGATAATCTGGAGTCTTTGTAGGAGTTGCTTGGACGGTCCGGCGTAGAGCGCATTGCCATAGCAAGCCTGCTTGTGATGAATGCTTGGGTGATGGTCTCTACTTTTATAATCCCAGAGAAGCAGAGCTGTACTTCAGTTTTAAGGTGCCCCTCACACCTTTCAGACATTATGCCATTTATTTAAAGACATACCCAAGCTGCAATATTTAAAGTTCATAGTCACAAATATAAGGATGAAAAATTAACCTTGCATAGGAAGTTCTGCATATGTAGTATGACATTTTAACCTACTGAAAATTAGGCTATTTCATTATAGCATTAGAATATCTTTGTTTATTTACGGTTCTTGATACAGTCAGCATCATAACCTATTTACAAGAGACTGGAAGAACTAGAGTGGGCAATAAGGATCAAGAAAGTACTCTCACACGTGGTTTTATTCTTTGTCTGAAATTCACAGTCTTAATGAATAAATAAACAACAATAATACATTATTGTCCCTGGAGACTGTGCTGATTGAAACTCCTCCTCTGTGGCTTTTGGAGGTTTGCATCAGAAGCCTTAAATTGAAAATATAGAAGCCCTATAGAGGCAGTATCAGCAATAATTAACTCCACTGTAAATTGCACAGAACATTGATCTGAAGAGTTCAAATTTGATGGCTGTTGTTCTCTCTGGTCCTGCTTGTTGGTTCACTGGGAGTTTATTCTATTTTTTTCTTTATATATTCATTTTGGAGTTTTATAGACTGCCTGTGTCCCAAGAGTATCAGAGTGCTTTACATAGAAAACAATCTGTCCACCTTTACATTGGTGGTTATTTGGACTGTGAAGGTACTGCAAAGTTAAGTACAAGTTACATACGTTGTTATAAACATGATGCCACTAGTGGATTAATGATTACATAGCAACGGTCAGTTGCAGGCATTTAAACATTTTTGGCTGCCATTTGCATATTTCTAAAGTCTATCTGAAGTCAGAGAATGTTTCTAGGTAGTGTGGTGTGTTTCTCTCTGACTTTCAGTAGGATTTTCTTCAGTTAAGTAGGGGACTGTAGAATCAACCTCTGCAGTTAATGCAGGGGAGTGAAAATATTTCCGTTTGAGTCCTTGGTGTTTCTCAAGCTGTATTGCTTTGACAGCTTTTTTGACATTTGCAGTTGATGGGGTGAATGTATCTCAGGTGAAAGTGAGTTCCTGATTCTACTGAAGGAGCATATGCATGTCCTCTATCTCTTGAATCTGGTTGGCTTCACTAGCAGTGTGGCTGAGCTCCTAAGTGTGCAATTCCTTCCTAACTTTGCCAATTTCCTTAATAGATATTTCAGAGTTCTCTGGTAGAGTACTTTGTGAGGAATGCAGGTTGTCAATAGGGAACAAATATAGCCTAGCAAGTATGGGGGTGGTCTGAGTGTGGTTCATCAGAGATGAGCTTTGCTGCTGTATTAAGCACGGCCTTCATGGGGCCTAGATTGGTTTTAGGAGTACCCGTAAAAATCACATTTCAACAGTCTAGCCTGGATATCGCTAAGAATTGTACAACATTTTGGAGGTTTTACTCTGGGATAAAGGGTTGTATATTTTTAGGAAGTTTGAGGTTGTATCATGTGTTCTTCACCATGGAGCTTATGTGGACAGTCATAATCAGGCTTTTGTCTAGCATGACCAAAAGTGATTTGGTAGAGGAAGGCATCTTCTCACACGATTATGACCACATGATTATGTAACTTCCCATGTTTCCGGTTCTAGTCGCTGCCTCGCCGTACGCTGTCTCACTGCTGAGCCACCTGGAGCCTTGGAGCTTTGGAACCCGAGGGGTCTCAGAACCAGTGACTCCTCTGGCAGTGAACCCTGCCTACCCGGCACCCGATTTGAAACCGATTTCAGTACCGGAGGCCTGGCGGAACAGAAAATACTCCTCCAGCAAGCCAACAGCCAACAAGCCAGTTCCTGACTAACCTGAAGATCCGTACCCCTTCCCCGTGACTCACTCTGAGGACAAAGAAGGTGCAGCGGAGAGTGGAGGTCAGAGGAGCATGAGGAGACGGAGAGGGCGCATTTGGGCAACATGAGTATTTTGGCCCATTAGAGACTCTTTGGAGGCCGCAAATCAGTAGAAGCCAGTGGCAACCTCCCCTGCTCGACTAGGCTCAACTAAGTCGGGAGGGCGTGGAAAGAGCTTTAGCTTTCTTTCAGAGAGTTGAGCTGGCGGAGTGCAGAAGAGGCCGACTTGGTCCGTGGTGCAGCATACTCCCCGCTGTGTGCTCCCCTCACACCTGGACCTATATAGATGCTTCGCAATTGTCTTCCTACCTTTTTGCAAAGGCTCGCTGCTTTGATCGAAGAAAGGAGTGGGGTCAAGGACTACAAGCCCCAGGCTGCCCCAGCACTCATGCCTCATCATTCCATACCTGGAGGCGCTTAATAGGAGAGCGAGGCTCCTGCAGCTCCCGTCTGCTCCTGTCCACGGCTGGATGAGGCTGGGCTCCTTCTCTTGGTTTTTTGGTCCCAATTTCCACCAGCCTTCAAGGGTGAGTTAAATTTGGTCACATTTAATCTTTAACCTTTATTTGGCTAAAGGTTATCCTCTGCCAAAATGGGGAAACATAAGGGTGCAGGAAGGGGCCACTTCACTCCGTCCCCAGCAAAGCTTACTACCATTGACTAAATGCTCCAAAGGGCTATAGGTGTAATAGCCACTGAGATAGAACTTACAGAAAGTAGACTTTCTTTAGAAGGTGGTGGAGAATCTCCCGTTAGTACAGCACCTCTTGCCCCAACCCAATCTGTGGTCACCATTGAATTTCCAGCTGTGGTACAACCTGATATTGCTGATAATTCTAATGTCACACTAACAAGGGCCACTGCTGATGCATTTGCCCCGATTGCTGAAAAAAACCCTAAGGAACCACAACAAACAGGGACAAAGGACAAACAGGCTGCTCAGAATAAGCAGACCTCCGGTTATGATCAACTGATGTCTATATCTACTGCCAAAGCTTGCAAATTGGCTCACTTAAATGGTGGGGAAACATTGGATGCATCTAAACCAGGCTGGCTAGATGACTTTATGGGTGTTGCGAAAAACCAACTTCAATGCCTGATACAACTAGAACGTATCCCATTAATGGAGAAACTAACCGAGCTAGAATCTCATTTGAATCTTTTTTAAAAGCCAGTCCACACCAAGAGCGTTTCCAGTCAAAAGATAAATTTGTCCATTTAGAACCATCAGCATAAATTGGGATGCTTGGGACCTCAAAGCCTCTCATTCCTAGTAGAGACCCAGGTATGTCTCAGGGGCCTGAGTATGCCGGGGAAGTAGGGTTGAAGTGTACCAACATATAAAGTGACATGAATCCTCGAGGTTCCCAATGTCCTCTAGCGTGAAGTGAAGTTGGTGATACACCTCCCCAAGAAACAAGGAAACTTGTGGTAATCAACCTGCCTCTGGAGGCTTGCCCCTATGTGGCTGAGCTGACTTGGGGCCCAGTCTTAATGGACAGACAGAGGGAAACTCACACAGAACTGGGCAATAAGTGCCTTAACTGGATGGGTAAACATAGGAACTTTCCATCCACAATGGTCAGTAATATTTTGCTCACACGCCATGTGGGATGGCAAGGGAAGGGGATCAAGGAACGTCCTGGAGATTGTGTGATTATTAATTTTAGAGATCCTGTAGTTGTTCACAAATTATTATTTAATGGTGGTTCTGAAAATATGGGGGTATTGGGTTGGCCCTCCTATATTTGGGTTACTTTTATAAGGGTCCTTTAGGAACTCAACCGAGAAATGTTCAAACATTTAAGTACCCCACTACTTCATATCCCCTGTTTTCTAATGACAAACCGTCCCATACAGGTGATTTGCATATTGTCCCAGTGTATAACAGGATCGGTCTCCTGGATCTTGTTGATTGACTCGAATCCAACAGTAGCCCTAACCTTTTATAGGCCCAAACTGGAACTCAACAGGGTAGCATATTGGAGAGAGGAGCCTGATTCCTTTAATGTATTTAATTCTGGTAGGAATACAAGTTCTGGTCCCCTTGTACTCTCGCAGTATGAAGAAACTACAGTACCACCGAGAGCCCTTCCCTCTTAGTCATTAGGGAAAGGTCATGGCGTGATTCCTCCCTTGGGGTTAGGATACCCACTAGTGTTAATCCTGCAGGTCTTCTTAATTTGGGTGATTTTCCAAAAGTAGGAATGGTAATAGATCCAGAGGGAGGGGGTCACATAATGCAACCCTGTGGAGTGGAGTCTGGTAGGCTTGCACCGATCGCAAGGAATTATAGAAAATTAAGGGTCGTTTCATGGACTCTTGCAGACTTGGGATCTAAGTTGGGGAACCCAGACTAGGGATCGTATGTCAACACTTTTGATATTTGTCTCTTTCAAGAAACATGGCAAAGTCAGAAAATTAGCCGTGCTGACTTTACCACATATAGTGTTGAGGCTAGGCCCTGTGGTCAGGGAGGATCCTCTGGGTGATTGATAATATGGATTGGGACACGTGGGCTGGGTAGTGATGGGTTCAGAATCGGTAACTGATGATATTTTATGTGTAACAATCACATTCCCCAATGGATGCCTAGCCAGTATTTATAACATCTAATTAAAACCATCAGTAACTGTTCGTTAATCTACCACCATTGATGCGCTAGCCACTCATATAGCGGGGCTACACTCCGATACTTTAAAAATAGTAGGAGGTGACTTCAATTGCCAGTTCGAACCCTTAGATTTGGTTCGTCACTCTCCCTTGTTGGAAGAGGACAGAATTTGATAAATTCCTGCCTTCACTATTCCCCCAATCAAGGAGTGATCCTCTGGCGATACGGCTAAATGCTCTATCCCTTAATTAAAGCATCTGAGCATTTAACAGAAGAACTAAAACTGAAAGAGAGGGGAAGCATACCTTTAATAGGACAGGAAGCACCAGTCTAATTGATTACATCCTTGTAGTTGTCAGAATTTGCCCATTCTTAGTAGATATTGCTGTGGTGCATAGGCACGATAGTGATCATAATGCGTTTGAATGGATTTGGAGCTTCCTATTGCTAAAACCCAGATAGCTCTTCCCCGGTTGCTGGATGGTAGGTGTAAGCTCACACATAATAAATGCAGAATTCACTGGCATGTAGTGACTCGCTTAGAGAAGGCAGTGAGATCTATATACGCTAAGTTGGGACACCCAATGGAGGAACTTTGCAGTTCTAATTTGAAGTTAAACCAGTTGACAGTTTTATCAAAGGTTGGAGATGTATATAACTCCCTTTTTGAAAGGCTAAAAATAGATTTTTTTCAGACAACCTAGCAGCTAAGGGCCAAGGAGTAGTGTAAAATGCTGGTTCAGCCGACAGTGTAGTTTGGCTCAAAGTGCTCTGGTTAATTCTGTTAAGACTAATACAAAGGAGAGATCCAAGATAAAAGAGCTGCATACAAATCCACACTTGCAACAACAAAAAAGGATTGGGACAACCAGAATTGTGGGTTCCTTTTGGCAGCCGCGAGGGGAAATAACCAAACTCGCTTTTGGAATTTAATTGCCACTGGCAATAGGGAAGGAAATTCCAAAATTGATAATAACGTTGCATCTGAGGCCTGTATAGCGAATTTTTATAATTTGTATCAAGCATGGCCTGGTGAGGGAACACCCATGCAATATCAGCAATTCCATTGTACTGTGAATCAGAGTGGAACTTAGGGGGTTTTCCCCCGATAACCTGTATGGAAGTGGAGGAGGCTATCAGGAAGATCGTACCATGCAAAGCCCCTGGTATTGACAAGATTCCTGGGGACCTATTCTTATCTGGAATTGATATTTGGAGTCCTTATTTTATAGTGCTATTTAATGCCAAATGGTCTAAGTATTCCTAAATTCTGGGCAGGGGCTGACATTTTTCCAATGTATAAGAAGGGTTGCCCTTTGGATCCCGCTAACTACAGGCTCATTAGCTTGATAGATACCACACAAAAACTTTTCAGTAAGATTATACTTAGCAAGCTTCAGCATTGGCTTGAAGAGAACCATATACTCTTCCCCCTTCAAGCAGGCTTTCAGTCTAATACCTCCATCCTAGACCAGGTATTTAGATTGCAGATGATATGCTGGAAGACCATTAGTAGAGAGAAGGGAAGGTTATACACTGTTTTTGTAGACCTTAGAACAGCGTTTGACCTGGTCCCCAGAAACCTGCTGTGAAGAACACTAGCTGAGATGAGACTTGTGTTCCATAATTGAGAAATTTCCATCAGAACAACGATGCACAAGTTGGTTGTGGCAACCTGGGTGAAGTAAGAGAACCTTTTCCTGTAAAATGAGGCATAAGGCAGGGTTGTGTGATGGCCCACACCTTTTTTACTCTATTTTTAAACAATTTGGTTGCCTTTTTAAACACCTGTGACAATGGTGCCCCTAGACTATCAGCCATGTGGGTTCCGGCCCTCATCCTAGCCGATGATACTCTTCTCTTTGCAAAGTCACCAATGGGGCTTCAAAAAACACTTGACCACTTTAGCAGGTTCTATGCGCTGAGGGGTCTGGAAATTAATATAAATAAAACAAAATATAGGGGGGCAGATTTACAAGCCCCTTGCGCCACGTTTGCGTCACTTTTCCCATGTTAAAAATGATACAAAAGTGGCGCAAGGGGCTTGTGAATAAGCCCCAGGGTTTTCAATCCATGACATACAACACTTAGATGGCATTCCCCTTGAACAAGTCCACCTTCTTGACTACTTGGGTATTACTTTAGATGAAAAGCTGGATTGGGCTCATCATGCTGCTAGGAGGAGGTTAAAACTGGAGTGGCAAAGTCGGGGGTTATTGTAGCTGCTCAAGGAATCCCATTGTAGATTTGTATCACTGGTCCCTCAGTTGTATACATACAAGGCACTTGCAATTGCCCTTTATGGTGCAGAGATATGGGGGCATAAAAACCTAAAATCACGGGAAATGGCTGAAAATAGGTTGATGAGGCAGCTTTTGTATCTACCGGCCAGTACTCCACTAATACCGTTGAGATTAGACTTGGGCCTTTGGCCAATTTCTGAAAAGATAGAACTTTGCCCGCTAATTTTTAAATGCTTATGGGTTACTCCTGAACTTTCGCTCTATCGGAGCGGGCTGGAGGGAATTCTTAGACATCCTATTGCGGCAAAACTCCCTTGGATTAAATTTGTCAAACACTCCCTTATGGGGATGGGTTTGGCTAATCTTTGGCTCGATCCTGTGGGTTGTTGTATATCAGTTACTGCAAAGGAGCTAAAAAAACAATTTAAAATATACAAATGTAATAATTTTTTTAATGCACACACAAGGCATTTTATCAACCTCCTCTCTAGCAGCTAAGGATAATTATCATTTTGAAGACTTTTGCGATGAAATAGAACTTAATCTAGCTAAAAAACTGAAACTGTATGCCCAGTTCAGATATGGAAGTTTACCACTACATGACTTTACGTTGAACTGGTCAGGACCATTATATAACAATGTCCAGGGGGTGCCCTATGTGTGGATACAAGAAAGAGGAAGCACCCCATTTGCTATTTTTTTGTCCAGCATATAGAGGGGCAAGAGCAAAATGCTGATTCCTCCCTGTAGAAACCTTGATACAACAAGGAATGAGGTACCCTATAGGATCTTTCATACTGACACAGCCCCCAACATGGTCTTCACTGTATCTAGATTTTTAGTTCATGCTTAGCTAATAAGGAATAGACAGGCCTATGAAATTCCCCACAACGGCATCATTTAATTGAACTTTCATAAAATCTGTGGCTATTTTCCGTATTTTATTTTAATTTTAATTGTTGGTTTTAACCTATTTATGGATTAAGAAAGGGCATCCCCTGGTTTGTAGATTATGTATTCTAGTATTATAAATGATTGTGATGATATTTTTACTTTTTAACTTGCTATTAATTTTATGTCAGTTACTGTACTTTGTATTATGCACCTCTTTTATGGTATTTTACCGAAATATTATGATGATTTGGTAGAGTTGCAGCTGAGGGTGTTGATGTATGTGATCACTCTTGGATTGTTGGTGATTGTCCTTGTGGAGGGTTACAAATAATTCTGTTTTCTGTGGGTTGAGCTTTAGGTGACTGTTAGATAGTCATTATTTTACCTCATAAAGGATTTTGTTCAGGTGGAGGACATCACTGATTTTGAGGTAGAGCGTAGTGCCATCTGTGTATAAGTGGTATGCAAGATTGGCATGTTTCAGGATTGCATTAGTGGTTTCATATATAAGCTGAAATGTGTGGGTGACAGTATTGAGCTTTGAGGGACACGTTTGGATATGGAGGATGGAGCAGAGAGTTAGTGTATCCATTTGACTAGCTGCAACCTTTTAGTTTGGTATGAGGTCAACCAGTGTACTGTGCCACCAATGTCCATGCATGATTATAGGGTGTTTATGAGTATTTTGTGGTTTGTAAATGCTGAGGATAGATCAAGGAGTATAAAAAGGCAAGAGCCACCTGTAGGAAAGTGTCTCTTTTTGCATGGTTAGCCCCTACTTTTTGCCCGATGCCTGGTCCCCAGGTGCCAGATCTCTTTCCCAAATACTGTACCATGATTGGAACCACTGCAGCTACCTTTGTAAGTCCTTAGTAAATGTTATCCCTGGTAGCTAGGGTATGGGTACTGAAGAGGGTCCTCTGGGGCTGGAGAACTGGTTGTGCCACCCCAGGGCCCCCTCACCAAGGATATGCACTCTACCAATGACTTTGCAGGCTGCATGTCTTGGTGCAGAGAAATCCAAAGTGTCAACATGGCACACAGTCATTTGTGCCATGCCACCCATACACTGCATAAGATATAGGTAAGTCACCCCTACTGCAGGACCTTAGCCCTAAGGCAGTTTGCACTATATCCTATGTGAGGGCATAGCATGAGCAGATATGCCCCTACAGTGTCCAGTCTGTTCTGAGATATTGTAAGTGAATAGGGAATCCATAAAGTGTACATGGACTGGATACTTGTCAACACGAGTTTTCTGGATCCATGATGGCTTCACTGATTTCTGAGATGTTTGGCACATTACATCTTGTCTTAATAAATTCTCACTGATGCCAGTGTTAGATGTATTAATACATTCACACAGGACACCCTTTTAGAGGGTCCTTTGAAAACCTACTAAGTAAGTAAATTTTATTGTATATAGTTAATTAAAACCTTTACAATTTTTGTACTAAAATCATCCATATAATGTTAAAAAAATAAAAAGAATGCACAGATAGTGTATGCGATCGTGTTTACAATATTAACATTGAATTAGATACTGTGCAGTGATTTACTCCTCAATCCTTAAATTATAGCCATTTCATTTCATACTCTAAGATGTGCCACAGTGTGCAGATCCTTAAATAACAAAACAATGTTTGCATAATAAAAATATCTAAAAAACAAGACCGAGGGAAAAGAAAACTGTAAATTTGACATCATTCTTTTCACATGCCTCAAGATTCCAAGATGCTATTTTTCAGATTTCTGTAGTAAGGAACTGACTTTCTGCAGGAATCTGGTGGCCCTACATGCTACCTGTAACAGTTGACTATTCAGTACTAACATTACTGCTGGCCGACATGATCTAATTTGATGTATACGAAATGCTTGTAATAAATAATAACGTCTCAGATTGTTCACAGTTGGACAAATGCACAATAAATGAATCAGAGTTTCTTCCACTTTGCCGCGGAGTCTGCATAGTGTTGTTGGCCATGTTTGTTTCCATGCTGGAACCTGATCTTTTGAGATGAAAGACCCCAACCGAATTCGAAGTAGCAATTGTTGAATTGCTGTTGTTATATGATTAACTAGGTATGATTGGGGGGAACATCTCTCATATGAGGGTAATACCATCCAGCCGTGTTTTTTCTTTGCTAGGGCGGCTTTGTCTGTGATCCAGGCTTTTTGTTTTGCTGCATTATTACTAAGCACCGGTGTGGTCCGTGACTTATTTTCAACAGTCTGACACTACCATCCATGCTTCTGACCTCATGGGGTGGGAGCCAGCGCTCTCATAGGACAAAGACAAAGCCTGCTCTGGGCGGAGGTGCTTTTCACCTCCTCCAGGACAGGATGACCTTTCTAGGAGGGAAGTTTCAAAGGCGATGTCACCTTTGAAATCTAAACCAGGAACCTCCAGATAGTGGGGGAAGCCAAGACCCCTTTCCTGATCTGCTTTTGGCGGGTGGAAAGGCGGGAAAATTAGTTAGATTAGGAGGAAGGACTCCACTTAGCCTAGACCACCTCTAAGGTGGGGCAGCCGATGTGAACCCCTCTCCTTAAATTCCACCATCTTGGGAGGGTGGAGAAAAAACCTATCAGGACTAGGGTAGCGCCCCTTCCCACAGGAAGTGTTAACTAGAGGGTAGGTAGCCTTTTGGCTACTACCTGTCTCCCTTTGTAACACCCCTAAATTCAGTGTTTAGGTGGCACCCCGAGACCTGAACATCAGATTTGATGAACAAGAGAAGACTAGGACAAAGAAGACCCGCTGCACGAGAACTGAAGCCCTGCTGCAGAAGAAAAAAGTCGCCAAACCCTGCCTGCTGCCTTAATGAGTTGACAATCACTTCCTGCTGTGTCGTCCTGGACCTGGAAGGACTTCAAGAACCCCAGAGCCCCTCCAGACTTCAAGAAAGCCCCAAGAAGCTCCCTTGGAGTGAAGGTATCACACCCCTGCACTCCGCAAGCACCAATCCCATGAAGTCTGGGTTGTCGACTTGCTGCTTCCTGATGACTGCGGTGCAGCACTGAAGCAAGAAATGGTATAACAGCTCCAAAGGGTCAGATCTGTCTCCTCACCAAGTTTGGAGACACCAGGACCTACCGGAGCTGTGGCATACCAATAGCTGTGTACTGGACCACCAAACGCAAACACCAAGAAGAAGAGTCCACACCAGACTCCCAAAGCACCAGAAGCAAGCATCCATCAAGGGACATTGAGACACCTGAGACCCACTCCCTTAGTGGCCCAGTTGTCCTGAGATCGCCTCTCCAATTTGCCTGCTCCTGACAGCGAGGACCTCAAGATGCACAACGTCCAGCTGACCTGATCACTCTGCACCCAGCCGCCTCAGCACCGACTAGCCAGCTATGCTCCCGTGGTCCGCAAGCCCTTGTGACCATCTCGTTGGAAGAAGCCCCATCAGACTTACCTGTAAGTCCTCCTGTGCAATGTAAAAGTGGCCCCCTTCGTCTTTGTGTACCAGCTTCCGAAACCCTCAGCACTCTACTTGCGCCCAATCCGGGATACTCCCGAACTTCTCCTACTGGAACTTTGGACCTGGTCCCGGTCGTGAAAGCATTTCCGGATTTGATAGCATTTTTCAACTTTTTACCCATTGTTTCCTATGGTGCGTAATTGCGCACAAAAGTGATATATTTTTTCAGAACTTTGAAAAATTGTAACTCCGAAAGTACTTACCTTAGAACTGTGTTCTTGGTCTTAAAAATGACATAAATTGATATTATTTTTTATAGGTTGGTCTTGGTTTTATTCTTGAGTGTGTGTCTCATTTATTACCTCTGCAGAGTACAACAAATGCTTAGCACTACCCTCTGATAAGCCTAACTGCTTGCCCACACTGCCACAAAAGAGCATTAGAAGTATCTGCTTTTACCTCTGTGTACCATTTGAGGACTCTCTGGACTCTCTGCACAGTGAACTTTTTTTTTAATTATGCTGTATAGAGGGACAATTTCCTACATCACCTTTGTCCAATATCCTGAGGATGTCATCTATAACATTGAAGATGGCTGTTTCTGTACTGTAGCCAGTCCTGAAGCCTGACTGGAAGAGGTCTGATAGTTCACAGCCTTCTATGGATAGTACACATTTTTTAAAAACATTGGCTAGGAAGGGTAGGTTGGTTACTGAACGAAAGTTGTTCATGTCTTCTGGGTCCGCACCTGGTTTCTTGAGGAGTGGCGTAACCTGCCCTGGTTTTATGCAGCCTCAAAGCCACGTTAAGTGGGTTAACGCTGCCTTGAGAATAAGGCGCTGACCCTATCGCCACGGGAACGTCAGAAAAAGTGACGTTCCCGTGACGATAGGGGCTTGAGAATATGTCTTTAAAACATAGGGGGATATTCTCAAGAACGTGTGATAATTACTGCAAAATTAGCTTAACGCAACTTTGCACATCGCAGTCTATTGCGGGAAAATAACGCAGTGTTAACGTTGTATTCCCAACACGGCGGTACCATGCGATAGTCTCACACTAACGCGTCAAATGACTGCAATAAAATTAACGTGACGGCAAAAAAATGCAAAACACGAATGCGAAAAAAGTTGCGATGTGGCCAACCGCAATAAAAAAATCAGCGATAACCAGCGACAGGCCTGCAATTCCCACGCATCATGCGGGAAAATGCACTACAAAAGCACCGAAAAACACAAACAAAATAATTTAAACTGCATGGCACCATGGAGGAAGCCGGAGCAAGTACAGAGGACGACCAGAACCCCACAAGCCCCCAGGAGGACCAGCCTGGGACCTCGGGGTCACGGAAGGGCAAGGAGAAGAAGACGAGGAAGACGAGGTTCAATCCGCAGGAAAACAGGATCATCATCACGGAGGTGATAGAACACCACCAACAACTGTACGTCACCTCCAACGTGTCATTGGCAAATAAAAATGCAATAGGGCAGTCCCTCCTGGACAAGGTGAATGCAGTCGGAGTGAGGAGGAGGACAATTGGAGAGGTCAAGAGGCGCTGGAATGATGCTAAGCGCAAAACCAAGAAGAAACGCGCTGACAACCATCAGGCAGCAATGCAGACTGGAGGTGGCAGGACAGCGGAACACCAGGAGCTGGATGAGATGGAGGAAATGGTGTCCACAGTCATCAGTGGGGAGATGGTGGCAGGAGTTGGGGGTCCGGACACTGCTCGACATGACCTGACACAACAGCACCAGGGTGAGTACCGAACAGGGACTGGGGGACGGGGGAGATGGGCACAATGGCACACATGCACAATTAAGTCGAGCACACTGCACACCCACAATGACTCTGGATCATTTCCCTGATACCCTTGTCACACTGCAGTACACATACAAACAGCAACTAGGCCCCCGTCCACTATGGGCACTAAGGGATCCCTCCCCAAACAGCACCAATCTCACACACCAACCCATGCACACGTGTTAAAACCAGCAAAGCTGCGTGTCTGTGATCCACACTGACAATGCAAGTGACACTGCATGATGAACAGCATGGCTGCAGTCCAATTATCATGACATGGTGCACGCCACGACACTGAGGTGGCTGAGTGTGGAACACATCCGTAAAGGAGCAGGTCACACTCTGACACATCCACGTGCACAAACAACCCCTGACGTCAACAACACATCTGCGGATAAACCATGCCCAAGAGTCCAAAATCCGAACTAGAGCCAAAATTAGCCAAGCCTGCAACATCTCATCACTGTAGAAGCACAGAAGTCAAAAGCACACCGCCTCAAAGGGATAAGGGGCAGCAAAATCACAGCTGCAGGGGCGACTCTCCCACAATGCAGCACACACACATAGCAATAACAGCACATCATCATTGACGACAATGTGGTACAAAGTGCAACACTCTCACTACAGAACAGAGGACACAACTGGTTCCGCTTGTGCGTAGAAACTGGCCAATCACATCTGGCATAGCAGGAAACTGTGAGATGATAATGTACGTGTACAACCTCACATCTGTGATGTAGTTCAAATGTCCACTGTCCCGCATCAAATAGTTAGCTCCTCCCAAACAGTCACAATGTACATTGTCATGCAGTCTGTATGTAAACTTGAACAATGCGGCAACATACATGTCAACACAATGTTAAAATGCATCTCCCCTTCACATTACAGAGGGACAATCAACACCTCCTGCAGAGCAGACCAGACAACTCATCAGTGATGATGAAGAGGACCTCCACACCTTCGACACCGACACCCTACAACAGCTCATGGACAGCTACGGCAACCCACCTCCAGGAGCAGGGCAGCCCAGCTGCATCGAGGAGACCCCACCCCCTGCACAGACCACACAGCAGGAAGCACCCACCACCACGGCTGGCTCCCAGCACCTCACCGAAGAACACATCGTATTCCAAGGACATGTGTTAGGCTGCCAGAAGGAGGTGGCTGAACAGATGCGGATGGGGTTTGACCTCATGGCAGCCAAACTAGATGACATACGTGGGTGTCTAAGTCCCATCAGGGACCACTTACACTGCCCAACCGACACCCACAGTTCTCTCCATGATGTCCAACAATCCATGCCCGACATCGCTGGAGTCATGACTCTGAGAGGAGAACTGTCTAGTCAGAGTGGCCTCAGCGATGTCAGCCGAGAGTTGGCACAGATGCTGAGGATAATGGAGAACATGGAGCGGATGCATGCGGAAAGAATGGCTGCCACGGATGCACACCAGCAAAAAGTTGTTGGGATCTTCCATGCCCTGCAGATCCTCATCATCGCATTGCTGCCACTAAGGCAGTTGCTGATGAATGCTGCTGGTTCTTCTACACACGCATCTCTGGCCCCTGATGTGTCAGTGGCACACAGTGCTGCAGACCAAACATCAGCACCCACATGTCAGACAGATGACATTGGGGACGAAGATGCGGGTGATTCCACCTTTGCAGTGAGAAGGAGCCAGTAGCATTCTTCTCCGCCATATGCCCTGTTTCAGCTTGGTTCTGCCCTCTGCATCATGCCCTGTAACAACAACTCCCACTGTCCCCCGAAACACTCTGCGACACTCACCTTGGACCTCGACATGGACTGCCATAATTTGTTTGCTTACCAATGACACAGCAATCAGACTGCGGACTGTACTCTTCCTCTTCTGATGTACTTGTCAATCCCTAAATGACTCTGGCTGGCCCTCCACTGTGCTACAATGTAATATGGGGTTTGCATGGCCATGTACTGCTCCAGCTCCGACACTCCACCGAATGTGAATAAATCATTCAAATTCACACAGATGTGACATGTCCATAATCGATCAAGTATGAACGTATGGATGAATGTAAGTACATTGATTGCCCAAAAAGGTACACCCTGGGAAATGAAAGCAATGCGCATGTTTGACCGTGACACACATAGGAAGTGAGATGACTGGGAATGTGTGCACTAGCTGTGGCCTCATTGCTCTGAAACAACTATCGCGCAATTTCTCAACTTTGCCCCACGCAATGTTAGAAATAGGGCTGGGTATGAAATGTCAAAGTCGTTGGCAGGCCTAAAGTAGTGTCCGACAGAAATGCAACAATGGGGGTAGGGATGCACACCTATTTTCTTTATTCCTCCAAACATTTCCAATAATGTTCTTTGAACGCGTGCAACTCGGTGAGGTGCCATGCCCAAAAGGCACCTAGGTAAGAATCAATTTATAATTTGGGGCGTCTTGCGCCCCAACCAAAGGCACTGCTGAATATAGCAAACTAGTGGTCACACAATTGCTCCCAATTAATCCATGTATTCCTTCAAATCCTTAGTGTAACTCCGCTTTTATTCAACTTATTTTAAACAATTTTTGCATCCACACGCGGAATGGTATGCCAATTTTCTCGTTGTTCTTATGTTAGAGCTGGGCCATCCGAACCTCTTGCAATAACATGAAAGATGCAAATTCGTCCAAGGCAGTGTTATTTTATTTCAAAACCCAATGCATTTCGGGCCACTTGTGCCCTTCGTCAGGGGTCACTAAAATGACAAGTAAAACAATCACGTTTTAAAAAAAGTTCTGTCTCTAGCATCAGTAATATTTACACATTGATTTGCAATTTATCTAGGCCCACCATTCAAATTTCACTGAAGTTCATACCCCATAGCCTGTTCTGCCCTAATAATGCATGCCTCTAAACCAAGAGAACCTATCAGTTCATGTAAATCATTCCCCAGGTTTTTATCTTTCACTCGCATACAACTCTTAAATCCATCATCTGTCGCTTCTTATTGCCAGCAAATACTCGTTTTTCCTCATGCAACACATTCTTTCTTGCTCCCGATTATCACTTCCCACATTTTTAACCCCTTGCCTCACACTTAAACTTTTACTCTGACGTCTCCCATACCATCTTGCTTCCATTCACCCTCAACCTCACCCTCTGTGTTGTACTACTCATTTAACCTACTTCTTTCAAAGCTGTTTCATTCAAACATTTTCTCCCGATCTGCCCTTATTTTGACCCCATGCCCATACGTTCATGTATACACTCTCATGCTCCCTTCCATTATAATCGACTTCCAACTATTAACCTTGCGCTCCAATGCATTACGCACTCACTCCCTGCAGTTGAGCAATATATCCTTTCATTTCCGATACCTTTCTCAATCCCTGCATACTATCACATACGGCAAAAATGCCGTCATTACTTTCATCCCGCTATTGCAAAAAACACCATTCCGTACCTGCCGCCATCGTTAAAAAGCAACCGTCCTCATTTCCCGTTCAACTGACAATTGTTCCCTCCCTTATACAACCCCTTGTTTGATGACATGCAATCTCCTGATTGGTCCCCTCTTTAACAGCTTCCCGCCAACAGTGTTACTTTGAAAATTGCTTTAGCTATCTTAAAACTTCATTTCCCATAATGAAGTTTGAATGTTAGGCTTCAATCAAACATCGTAATCCAATTGCTTTGTGATTAACTCAAAATAACTGTAATCAATGTGAACCTTTTGACTAAAATGTATTGCCATCCAGTGTTAGTGAAGATTGTTGTCCAGAAAATTAATAACATTGTCTTTTATGACGAACCATGATGTCTCGCCGGCCGTGTGGAAAAATACAATCTTTGTCCTTGTTCCTTCTTTCTCCAATTTTTGATTTGCGGGTGCTATCCCAAAGTAGGGCATAATTTTCGACAGAAATGCAACAATGGGGGTAGGGATGCACACCTATTTTCTTTATTCCTCCAAACATTTCCAATAATGTTCTTTGAACGCGTGCAACTCGGTGAGGTGCCATGCCCAAAAGGCACCTAGGTAAGAATCAATTTATAATTTGGGGCGTCTTGCGCCCAACCAAATGCACTGCTGAATATAGCCAACTAGTGGTCACACAATTGCTCCCAATTAATCCATGTATTCCTTCAAATCCTTAGTGTAACTCCGCTTGATGAAGGGCACAAGTGGCCCGAAATGCATTGGGTTTTGAAATAAAATAACACTGCCTTGGACGAATTTGCGTCTTTCATGTTATTGCAAGAGGTTCGGATGGCCCAGCTCTAACATAAGAACAACGAGAAAATTGGCATACCATTCCGCGTGTGGATGCAAAAAGTGTTTAAAATAAGTTGAATAAAAGCGGAGTTACACTAAGGATTTGAAGGAATACATGGATTAATTGGGAGCAATTGTGTGACCACTAGTTGGCTATATTCAGCAGTGCATTTGGTAATATAAATGCTACTAGTCAGCCTGCAGTACTGGTTGTGCCCTTCAAATAAGTAGCCTTTCAAACCTTTCTCAGGCCTGCCATTGCAAGGGCTAAGTGTGCAGTTTACTGCAACTTCGACTTGGCATTTAAAACCACTTGCCAAGCATTAAACTCTTCTTTTATTACACATAAGACACCCCTAAGGTAAGCCCTGGGTAGCCCTAACAGCAGGGTGCGTGTAACTAAAAGGTTGTACAAGTACTATTTTACATGTCCTGGTGTTGATAAACAGATAAGTTCATTTTTCACTACTGTGAGGCCTACTCCTCTCATAGGCTAGCATTGGGAATTCCTTAAAACCCTTTTAAACTGTAATTCCTGATCAGGAAGGAGAAGCTATATCATGTTTCATATCTTTGGAATAGTAAGGAAAAATCCTCTTTAGGGGTAAAGATGGATTTATCATAACTATTTTAGAAATGACTCTTTTAAAATGTAATCACTTGACTCAGAGATTGGTTACATTAGATGTGACATCTCTCTACACACAAATACCGCAGGAAGATGGACTTGAAGCAATTGAATCATTTTCGGAAGAAAGACCAAGGTCACATCATGTTCCACCTACCTTTATTCTAAAACTTGCTTGATTTGCATTGAGAAAAAAATAGTTAAAGTTTGGGGAAGAGTACTTTGTTCAAATTAAAAGGACAGCCATGGCTTGTCCCTTTGCAACAGAGTTGGCCTTATTGTTTATGGCCAACATTTGAGGAACAATTTATCTATCAAAACAACCCTTTTGTCCAACGTATTGCAAAATGGGTAACGGTCGTTGATTTTATATTTTGTGTGTGGACGGACAAGATGACACTCTAAACCAGTTTTTTGATTGGCTAAATCACAAGTCTGCTGACATAAAGTTCAGTATAACTAGCAACAGCTCTTCCATTACATTTTTGCATGTTGTAGTAGTTGAAAACAATGGACAATTGCAAACTACGTTGTTTTCCAAACCATTGTATCGAAACAATGCATTACATTATACTAGCCATCATACACGGAGCCTCTGTGATAACTTGCCCTAGGGACAATTTCATAGAGTCAGGCAAAATTGTACAGAGAAAAGTGAATATTTTTCCATGTCTACGCATGGATGGATAAACTCAAAGAAAGAGGATACCCAAAGAACACGTTAAGGAATTCTATGAATCGAGCTTGGTGGACTGCAAAAGAGACTCTCTTGTAGAAGAAAAAAGAGAAAACTGTGACAGAACGCATGGTTTGCGTTTCAACATTTTTTCCTAAAGCAAATCAATTCCAAAGAATTATCAGACAGAATTGGCACTTTATTGAAAAATTGGATAAATCTTTTGTTAAGCCACTGTTTGTTTTAAAGAAGGAATGGACATATAGGCAGTGAATAGATCCAGGCCTACATACCACCACCATCAATGAAAAACAATCTGCGGCAACTTTGGAATCTTTCACCACTGGAAGGACATTTCAAGTGTGACACATGTGTATGCTGAACCCAAAATACTTAAGGTTTACTGTTTCAGCATAAAAATGTCAAATGGAAGCATAAAACATTCACAAACTGTAAAACTAGAAACATGGTTTATGCAGTGAGATGCCCTTGTGTACAACTATATATTGTCAAACCCAATCAGGAGATCTGGAGAAGGATTACGCAGCTTAAGTCAAGAATTTGCCGAAAGGTGACTGTGGCACCACTGGTTAACCAGTGGATGGAGAAAAATCATACTGAAGCAGATTTGCTTTGGAATGCATTTTCAGTTAAAAAACCTGACCCCTAAGGAGGGGATGTAAATATGAAATTAATTAAAAAAGAAGCTCATCTTATTTTGTATTTCAACACTGTCACCAATGGACTCAATGAGATGACCAAGATTCAGAACCTGCTTCCAATAAATGTGGTGTTATAATTCCAGAGTTGTTCTGATTGTATTTTTGCCTTCAATTCATAGCTTTTTTTATTTGTACTCTGGTCACAGTCCCTTCCAGCATGCAGAGGTTTTCTTACAAACTGCATACCTGAGAATGCCTTTCTGGGATATTCCGGAAGAAGGATACACCTTTGATCATCACACCAATCAGATGTATTGCTCTCAAAAGGAAGCCGAATGTGCTCTGTGAGTTTGAAGAGTTTGAGAAGTCACCGCGCGAACGAGAAGCCGGAAGAGTGAAGCCCAGTCTCCTCTTAATAACTGAAAGTGACATACTAAAGTAAGTGTTTTTTATCATACGTGCTCTTCTGGGTGTCATGGACTTGAATGCTTCTTGCTAGCAACATCTAGCGCATAAACCCATTATAATAGAGAGCATTGCCGTACTCGTTTAAAGTGACAGTAATGTTACATGAAAAAGAATGGGAACATTGAGGTCTGGCCAAGTGTTTGGAGATGACAACGCTTGTCAGTTCTGTGGTCAAGCATGTGTTACTGCTCTGAATGTTCATACATGCGCCTGAAGGTGAGGCACATACTATTTTCATTAGTAGTTTTCCATTTTTGATTGAATGATGTCCAAAGTGAGTGAGATATAGCGGTGTGTCAGGGGTCGTGGATTAAGGAGTGGCTGCTTGTGATTCCTGGGAGTATCTATGGAAGTAATATTTGATTTGCTGTTTATTCAGTAGCAGAAGACAGCCAGATGGTAATGAAGCTCATGTTTGTGTTTTAGCCAAATTGATCAGAAGAGCGAAGACAGCTCTTCTTCACAGTATTTGTCTACATAGGCCAAATGAACCTGAGGTAAAATTATTGGTAGCCAAAGGTGTATATATAAAAAAATTTGACCACCCAAATGAGTTGCAATGTGGTGATATATATTTTGTGCTTCTCCCTTAAAGTGGGTAACAGTTATGAGTCCTGAGGAGAACCTAAAAATAAAGTCACAGTTTCGAAACGTGTTGACATCTGTGCAACTAACATGCATTAGAAAGTGGCACTGGAAATCAAGGTAGAAGGGAGTGAACAATGATGTTATAATATTCCTGGTTACAGTGGTGGACAATTGTTAGCTTGCTTTGCCCATTGAAGAAGGAGTGAACAAATTAATTGCATCTTTGTTGGGAAGTAATTAATACCTCCTGTTTGGGCAATTAAAATTCAGAACTCATATATTTGTTTTTTTCAATTGTTCTGTCTTGTTTGCAAATTCATATTTGTATTTAATGTCTTTGTTGATTATGTATGTTGGGTGGGTTTAATGTATTGCTAATTTATAATGCTTCTGTGTATGATGAATTTCAAAGTGACATGATTAATGATTGGAAAAATAAATGGTGATCACTGTTATTGAATAGAGGGATCATGAAAGAAACTAAGGGCCTGATTACGAGTCTGTCAGTCCTCAGACCTCCAGACTCTTGGTGGGGCGGCAGTGGCGGTCTTCCAACCCCCACATTAAGACCTCAGTGGTCATGCCAACCTGGGACCGCTGACTTCGCAAGGGAACTGCCGTTCCCTGGCAGTGGCGTGGCGGGTAGAGGCATCAATATGATTGGCAAGACCGAGCGGTCATGCCAAGCATATTACGAGTTTCCTCACCATGACTGATTTCATGGAGGTCTTTCCTCCATGAAAACAGTGGTGGTGAGTAAAGAAACAGGGCCCTACAGGGCCCCCTTGTGCCTCACTCCATGTGGATGCACACAGAGGGGCACAACATGTGACCTCCTGTGTGCATGCACCCCCAGTTCCAGCACGGCATGGACTTCACAGTACATGCTGTGCTGGAACTTCCTTTGACGTTCCAATTGAGGTGCATCTTTTATAGGGATTGCTGTGGGAACACCAAAGAAACCAATGGCAGTGACTACAAAAGTCATAATACGGCAGGCAGTTCTCATGTGTGTTTGGCGGTGCAGTGGTGGGGCGGTCCCGCCGCCGCACTGTCAAACTCGTAATCGGGAGCTAAGTATGTGTAAAAGAATAGTCAGTAAAAGTGAACATTTCTCCGCTCTGTGTGCCTTGCAGCCTGTCCAGGAGTGGCTCGTGCAGGAAAGAGCAGTAAATTAGAATTATTTTATTTTCCCTCATCATCGTCTGTCGAGTTTCCACCCTCCCCCCCCGCTCTTACCTGCACGGGCAGCTCCTGAGACTGTCTCCAAAGCATGTCTGTGGTGGGTGACAGTGGCAGTTTGTGCATTCCCTATAGACAGCCACAACGGCAGGAAGGGTGGGTGTGACAGAGAATTCATCTACATTTATCTACAATCTGATAGCTCTTCCTGGGCAGGAAGAGGGAGGGGGAGCGGACACATACACATGAATAGGCAGTGTCTTGTTTCCCACACAAAGGGCTGATTGCCCCCACAGATAGCCTGGCAGAAAGGGCTGGGATGGAAGGGGACCTGTGCACTTCAAGGGCCAGCTTTGAAGTCATTCCTACTTCAAAGGCACATTTGGGTATTGGTACTGGGGCTCTGACCCTACCAAGACAGGTCGCTACTGGACCTATGAAGAGCTCTGCCAGGAGTAAAGACTGCTGTGTTACAAGGATTGCCACTCTGCTTAACTGACTATTTTGAAGGAACTGCTTCTCTGCATTTGCTAAGTTGCCCTGCTGCCTGCTGATCTCTGCCCTGCTGAAGACAAGGACTGGACCCATCTCGCTTGAACTAAGAGTGACTCCAAGGGCTTGCTGGCTAGACGCCTGTCCTGAAGTCTCAGGGCCATCAAAGACTTCCTACAACCCGGATGGTGCTGCTGCAGCGGTGGTTCCTCCACAATGCCTGGTGAGGGTCGCCCCACTTGCTCAGAGCCAGCGGCTGAAAAATAAAATGATATTTTATTATTGTTTTATTTTACATCTGCTGGCTGAGACAACGTGTGAATGGAGGGGCTGGGCCGGGCCATGGAAGGGAGGAGGAATGGAGTGTTGTGCTGGATGACTGTCACCGCTGCCGGCACACCTGCAGCACCGCCAAGAACACGGATCCAGCACAACCCGCCCACAAGAACACAACCGAACCGAAGACCCTGCAATGCATCCTCCTCAACGTCCGATCCCTCCACAAACACGCCACAGAAATCTGGGACCTCCTCGACAGCACCACCCCGGACGTAGCGTTCTTCACCGAAACCTGGACCAACACCACCTCGGGACCGGACATCGCCATCGCCATCCCCCAAGGATACAAGATCTCCAGGAAGGACCGCCCCACCCGCCCAGGAGGAGGAATCGCCATCGTCCACAAATCCAGCCTCCGCCTGAGCACACTCCCTGACGAGCCCACAGAACTGATGGAACACCTTCACTTCAAGATACTGGCCAGCCCCACCGCCACCCTCCGAGGAACCCTCATCTACCGACCCCCTGGACCCCGCGGACCCTTCGCCAACTCCATCACGGACATTATCTCCCCGCAGGCCATTGCATCCACCAACTACACCCTGCTGGGAGACCTCAACTTCCACCTCGACAACCAACACCACATCCCTCCTGGACAACCTCCACAACATTGGACTGCGCCAGATCGTGACCGAGCCCACGCACTCAGCAGAACACACCCTCGACCCCCTCTTCACTACAGGAAACTCCATCACCTTCAGCCACACCACCGAACTCCCATGGACCGACCATCGTTGTGTCCACTTCACCTTCAGAACACCCACCATCCACAGACACCAGCACCTGCTTCCACGAAGAAACTGGACCAAAATCACCGACGACCAGCTCACCTCCTCACTCAACAACTCCACCCCAACCATCGCGGAAAACGACGACCCCAACACCGCAGCCTGAACCCTGCATAGATGGATCACGGACAGCACCAACACCATAGCCCCCCTCAAGAAAAACAACAATACACGCGCCAAGAAAGCCAGATGGTTTACCACCGAACTTCGAGAGTCCAGAAGCACATGCCGCCGCCTCGAAAAGGCCTAGAGGAACACCAAATACACAGAAGCCCACGACAACTTCAGAGCCGCCACCAACGCCCACCATCAACTCATCAGAGAAACGAGGAAAAAAGCGATTGAAGACAGAATCTCCACCCACACGCACAACAGCAAGGAACTCTTCAGCATCATCAAGGAGTTCGCCCAACCCACTAGCGAGTCTACCGACATCCCTCCCTCACAAGACCTCTGCGACAAACTCAGCACCCTTTTCCACCACAAAATCAAGAGCATCTACGATAACTTCGACGAAGACAACCAACACACTGAACCCTCACCAACCACCCCCGACACCCAGAAACCAGCGATTGACGACTGGACAGCCCTCACCACGGAAGACACACTGAAGACAATGAAGTCAATCCACTCAGGGGCCCCCACGGACCTCTGCCCCCACCACATCTTCAACAGAGCCGCCGACACCATCGCACCCATGCTCCGCCACACCATCAACCGCTCCCTGGCGACCGCCTCATTCCCCGACGACTGGAAACACGCCGAGGTCAACCCCCTCCTAAAGAAACCCTCAGCGGACCCCACCGACCTCAAAAACTACAGACCCATCTCCCTGCTCCCGTTCCCAGCGAAAGTCATCGAGAAAGCCATCAACAGCCAACTCGCCACATTCATTGAAGAACACAACATCCTCGACTCCTCCCAATCCGGCTTCAGAAAAACCACAGTACGGAAACCGCCCTCCTCGCCGCAACAGACGACATCCGCACCCTACTGGACAAAGGAGAAACAGTAGCCCTCATCCTCCTCGACCTATCAGCGGTGTTCGACACAGTCTCCCACCGCACCCTAATACGCAGACTCTACGACGCAGGAATCCAGGACAAGGCCCTCGACTGGATCCGCTCCTTCCTCTCCGGCAGGACGCAGCGAGTCAGACTCCCCCGTTTCCTCTCGGACCCCACACCTACCACCTGCGGAGTCCCCCAGGGCTCCTCCCTCAGCCCGACGCTCTTCAACGTCTACATGGCTCCACTCACCCCCATCGTCAGAACCTACGGACTCAACATCGTGTCATACGCAGACAACACCCAGCTCATCCTCTCCCTATCCAACGAGCCCAACTCCGCCAGATGCAACTTTCAAGAAGGCATGGAAGCCGTCGCCAAATGGATGAAAAACAACTGCCTACAACTAAACACCAACAAAACAGAAGTACTCATCATGGGCCCAAACCCCGATGCCTGGAGCAACACCTGGTGGCCCCCCGCCCTCGGAAACCCGCCAACCCCCACGGACCACGCACGCAACCTGGGAATCATCCTGGACTCCGAGCTCAAAATGGACCGCCAGATCAACTCTGTCTCGTCTTCCTGCTTCCACACCCTCCGCCTCCTTCGTAAGACCTTCAAATGGATCCCCCTCGAACACCGAAAGACCGTCACTCACGCCCTGGTCACCAGCAGACTCGACTACGGCAACGCACTCTACGCCGGAATAAACAAAAACCTCACCCGCAAGCTACAGAACATCCAGAACGCCGCCGCAAGACTGGTCCTCAACCTGCCAAAACACTGCCACATCTCCCAGCACCTGCGCACACTCCACTGGCTCCCTGTCGAGGCGAGAATCACCTTCAAGATGCTCACCCACGCACACAAGCCCCTCCACGGCACCGGACCAGCATACCTGAACAGCCGACTCAAATTCCACGCACCCCAAAGGACCCTACGATCAGCCCAGCTCTCCTACGCCGTGGTCCCCCGCACCAGAAAGACCAGATCGGGAGGCCGCTCCTTCTCCTTCCTCGCGGCCAAAGCATGGAACGCCCTTCCGCTCCACCTCAGACAGACAACATCGCTCCCCATCTTCGCAAGAAACCTCAAAACCTGGCTTTTCGACAGACCCCTCCTTGATGGATGGAACCTGCACCCCCCCCCCAGCGCCTTGAGACCCTTACGGGTGAGTAGTCACGCTTTAACAAACCCCTGCTTCATTGATTTGATTGAGTGTTGTGTGGACTTCTAAGTGAACATGTCTGTTCGGCCGGGCGTCTTAGGCTGCGCACTTAGGTTTCTCTACAGTTGGGTGGAGAAACAGCCCAGACTCCATGTGCATGAGCGTAGCGTCAAACCAGCCCGCTCAGGCACATCCTGGCACTGCTCTCACAGGGGCTTATTTACAAGCCCCTTGCACCGCCAGTGCGTCACTTTAAATATTGGAAAAAATGGCATACCGGCGGCACAAGGGTCTTGTAAATAAGCCTCATAGTATGACAGCAGAACAGAGGAGCACCGAAGCGTAAGGTGGCCACAGGATCAGATAAATGTTTTAGAATTTATATTTTTAATTCCACCCCCTCCTCCCCTTGTTGCTGCTGCTGCCCTGCCACCCCGCCACCCCGCCACTGCATATTGGCAGCAGCCGCAACTGTGCTGCTGAACTCTGCCCTCCCTGAGTCCTCCCATGCCTGAGGTGCCAATCCAGTCCTGGGCCTCAGAAGTTGGTTCTGCAGCTGTTTTTGCTTCTAAATCAATGTAGTGAGGACTTTGAGCCGATCAGAATCAATCCATTGCCCTCAGATGCTGATGCAGGAGCCAATCAATGACATCACCTCAACTGACTGTGCAGCTCAACGCCGATGGAAAGCACGGCTTGACATTGGTGCAGCACCTGCATCGTAAAGAAGATCAACGCCATAGCCTTCATCGACAGCACAGATCGGTGCCAACGCTTCACTCCATCCACAGGATTGACGAACAAGCAGTGCCTCCTTGCCTTTCCACCTCGAGCCTTCGACATTGGTGCTTGCTCTATCCAAGGTACTTTTGTCAGCAGGACCTGTCTGAGTCCTGTAGCTGGCCTGTCCTCCATTGCAGTTTGTCTGAACTTTGGATTTACCCCAGTCTAGCGAGACCTCTAGTAACCCCTTAGCGCTATTGAGTTCTAAGCATTATTTTTGGTTTGTTCTTTAAAAATTTATAATTCTGGTTCTGTTTATTGGATTTTTTTGTAATTTTGGTCTTGTTTTATTTATAAATTCTCTATTTTTCTAAACCTGTGTGGAGTATTTTTGTGGTGTTTTCATAGTGTTACTGTGTGTATGTGTTGCACAGATACTTTACACATTGCTTCTTTAGATGAGCCTGACTGCTCTGTGCCAAGCTACCAGAGGGGGAGTACAGGTTATCTTTTAATGTTGTTAAAATGAAACTGTTTCTGTTTGCGTATTATCCTATGTAAGTTAGCATTTGTGGCACCATTTTCTGTTAAGACGCCATTTTGAATCATGATCGAAACTAATCCTTTGCTATTTCTGAGAAAAGGCTTCTGCTGACTTTCATTTCCCAAAGTTTGGGTTTTGCTTCACTAATGAATAGACTGTTCTTATTAGCGCATACCTTTCTCGCTAGATAGAGGCCTTACCCACTTGTCTAGTGGCAGGTACGGGCAGAACGACCTTGAGTAGTAGATAATGTGTGCCCGGTATCTGAATCAAAACTTATCCTCTCTATTTCACTGTCTAGCTGCACCTGCTTGGAAAATTCCACTATGGTCGTGCCTTCATTGGGTCTGAAATGTACATAATGTATCCTTATGCTTGCTGATGTCAGTCCCTCTTCAGCACTCCTAGCAACTCGGCAGACTGGGCTCCACTCTGAGTGTACCTGAATAAACAGATATTGGTTTGTATTCTCTTCTGTCTGACCAACTCTTCATTTGGTATGGAGGGCTGAGAGGTGGTCATTAGTGACCCGAGTGACCCGAAACGGGTCACTTCCTTCAATGTGTATCTAGCTTACAGTGACTAGAATTGTGGTCCCTTACTTGGACAGGGTGCATACCTCTGCCAACTAGAAACCCATTTTTTAACAGTGGGTCTCTCCACCTCCCAAATTCAATGAGATTAGTTGCATTTTTTTTGTTGGCTTTCTAGACACAATTTAGATTGAAAGCTCCTGCAAATTAAGCCCAAGACATCATCTTATCCTTTGGGGGTATGCACTATCTTCCCTGGCAACATACTGACAACCCTACCTATGGGGCCTGTTATATATATGCTCCATGCAATAGTTTAGGCAAGCCAGAGTCCCTGGTCATTGAAGAAATCAAGAGAGTTACTTGAAGTCTGTGTCTCATAAGTTTAATAAGTGCCTGAGATCTAAAAGGGAAAAATCAAATCACAGCAAAACCTCTGCAATGAAGCGGGTATATCTTCTTCTGTTACAGTAAAGAGCTAAATTTGAGACAAACTCCACTTGTGATGTAACTTAATGCGGCGACTTAATGCAATGTTGAATACTCAATCATTACACCAGCCTAATATCCAAGGAGTTCAACATTCAGAAATTGGGCTATCACATTTCCAAAACATGTGATCTATTACAAGGCATAAATGTATCATCAAAAGATCAATGCATTCCAGCATAGAAGAATTGAAAATACGGTTCTCATCTGATTTTACTTGAAAATTATTACTAATATCACTCTGAATCAGACGAGTGACATGTAAGGCATCTATTGTTTCATTTTGCCATTAAATGTTTATTTAGTGCCCGATACATTCTGATGCTGCAGATTTTAAAGTCATTCAAGTAAGTTTATTGCGTCACCTTTTATTAGTGCAGCATTTGCTATCAGTTAAAGGGTTGTTCATGCTATTTCTATACTCATGAGGAGTATCTATTTCCTTAAATTGACATAAATCTCAAATTTGTTTTACCCATCCTCTTTGATTTTTTTTTAGCCCAGTAGTTTGATCAATCCCTATGTCCAGCATAGATATAATACAATTTTACTGAATATTCTAGGACATCTACAGTAGTCTTTATCACAGTATCGATTGTAGGGCTCTGTTCAAGCATTTTCCATAATTATGTTTTTATGCTGACTTACAAAATAGTAATGACTTAATCATAGGCTCCTTAGATTGATGCACTGTAAGAGGCCATATCTTTAGTTTTACCAGGGCAGCAAACAGTCAGTCATCGATCAGATTTTGCAATCACGGCTCCGATTTGGGGATGGGGGGTGACCCATGTTTGAACTGAGAAAATGTGCACTCCTCAATCTGAATGTAAACAACCAACTACCTATTTATATGAGGCTTGGAAATTTGTTGATATAAAATCGAGGATAGCTGAGAGAATAGAATCTAAACGTGTTTCATAATTCAAACTGTAATTGAAACCTGAGCCACTAGAATAGCTTTTTGGGCCAAAGGGGGGCGCAGCACAGACCACAAAAACTCTATATGTGTGGAAAAGGCCGCTTTATTGAAGACAGGTGCACCTTACAACAAATATTTCCCTTGGCCTTTGCCATACAAAACTAAACCTCACTAAATATTCTTCTTCCTACTTTGCCTCCCACCCCCACCCCTAACGTTTTCCCTTGTCCCTTCCTTTGCAACAATTTATAACCCCCAACTCGGTCATTCCATGCTGCCATATTAACCTGTAACCTCTTCCTACTTCCTAAGATAACTAAACATTTCCTTTGCTACCTTCCCCTTCCTGCCTGCTCCCGGAGTAACTTTTTCCAAACCTAAAATGTACCTGTAAACAATATCAACAATTAGTTACCAAGAAAAACGCCTGCACCTGCTTCAAGCGAAACCCAATGTACAAAAAGTCCCCCTTAGCGCACCTGTGTCCAACAAAACAGCCTCCTGAAAAAGGGGAGAGGAAACCCCCCCTACAAAAAAGGGGGAGGGCGGGTGGGAGAAAACACTTCTACCACCCACGCTCCCAGCTAACCCAAGTGGCTGCCGTGTCACCTTGCTAAAATGGTGACACTGCAACCTAAAATGGCCGGTTTTATTTTAATTAGCCAAAATGTAGCCCAACGAGCCCAATTGGGCTCTGGGCTGCACCAAGGCCCAAAAAACCCCGGGGGGGCAAGCCTCCCGGTGGTCGGCCGCCCCCCCAAAGCCCTATTGGGCCAAAGGGGGGCGCAGCACAGACCACAAAAGCTCTATATGTGTGGAAAAGGCAGCTTTATTGAAGACAGGTGCACCTTACAACAAACATTTCTGTTGGCCTTTGCCGTACAAAACTAAACCTCACAAAATATTCTTCTTCCTACCTTGCCTCCCACCCCCACCCCTAACATTTCCCCTTTTCCCTTCCTTTACAACAATTTATAACCACCAACCTGGTCATTCCATGCTGCCACATTAACCTGTAACCTCTTCCTACTTCCTAAGATAACTATCTAACTAAACATTTCCTATGCTACCTTCCCCTTCCTGCCTGCTCCCGGAGTAACTTTTTCCAAACCTAAAATTAACCTGTAAACAATATCAACAACTAGTTACCAAGAAAAACGCCACTCAAAAAAGTCCCTGCCTCTCAAACTTTTTTGACCCCCCAAATAGGGCCTAGGACTTCTTCGGATACCTTCTAATTTCCAATGCTCTGTCTAGTACTTCCTTAATTTGGATGATGTACAACTCCAAACCAAAACGTGACAAGTGCACCCCATCCTGTCTGAAAAAATAGATTGCTGCGTATCTAAGCTTGGGGTGTTCCACTCGCCCGATGCCCTCCTTCTCACAAAACAATCTCATATCCCTGTTGATTTTCCTCCTGGCCTTATCTATTGCTAAAGGTCTCTCTGCCCCCCTCCAGTGCCTTCTCGCTATGAATTCTGACCATATGACATAACAGCCAGACCATTGCTGCTTAATTTCCAATAAGTCCCTCTTCATCTGTCTCAACAGGGCCAAGCCCTTACACAAAACCAAATCATTCTCACCCAAGTGAATGATCAAAACATCTGGGCAGATGTTATCCCTAGCTAGCTTATTTAACACTGGAAACAACTCATGCCATCTCATGCCCCCTTTTCCGTGCCAAGAACACTTAAACAAAGCTGTGTCGAGCCCGAGGCTCAAACCTTTCCCTTTATCCCACTCATGGCGCTCGGCCCATTTAACGAAGGAATGGCCAACAATCCAAATGGACAACTCCGCGGACGCTGGCCCAGCCACCGCACTTGAAAAGAGACAAATGTGAGAAAAACACTGAAAAAACTTTCTGCTTCCTCTCCCCTGAATGCCGTAACTGGATGTATCTTCTAAAGCAATCTGACTTCCATCCCCCCCAAGCGCATCAACCTGTCCCTCCCCCAACCCTGCTTGGCCGCATCCGTTGTTACCCCTATGCGGATAGAGTGAGTACCAAAGTCGCTCAGCGATTCACCTACGCACAAAAGCGCTTGTCGCATTATCCACAGCAGTTGTGGCGCTGTAACTAACCCTGGGCAAAGCACTACGCTACGCTCGCGTAGTTTGCGAAGTTTGCGCTACTTCGCACAACGCGAATTGAACATAGCACAGTGCAAACACGCGTAGCGTAGCGTAGTGCAGCGGTCATTTTTGCTTGCTCGCGGTCCTCAACGTCAAGTTGGCGACCGCGAGCAAGCAAATGACAGCCCGGCGAGACTTTTTCTCGCTCGCGATCAGCAACATCAAGTTGCCGATCGCGAGCGTGGAAAATAAACCTCCCGGCGAGATTCTCAACGCGGGGAGGTCAGGTTTCTCATTGCGAGTGGTCGCGTATGCTCGCGACCGCTCGCGATGAGAAACTACCAGTCCGCGTTGAGAAAGCTGCCGCTCGAGTAAAAATCTACTTGAGCGGCAGTAAAAGACAGCTCGCACTGTGCAAGATGCCGTTTTCAATGATTGCACAGTGCGGACAAGCATCCGGCACTGTGCAGTCATTGCGAACAGTGCACTACGCAGTTTGCGTAGTGCTACGCGTAGCTCGCGTAATGCGAACTGCACTTTGCGTAGCTTCGCGTAGCGCTACTTCGCGAACTACGCCCAGGCTTAGCTGTAACCTGGTGACCTGTTCCCCTGCAGAAAACCGCCCCAAAACCCGGCATCCGCCGCCTACTTAAAGCCTCTCCCCAAAGAACTGGACATACCTCTCTGTCATCTGTGGCACCCATAAGCACCCACCTCCCCATTCGTCTTTGGCCTGTCTTGGATTGTTTGATCCTCAATGCCACCCTCTCTTCCCTCAGTTCTACTTCGCCCCACTGCACTCCCTGCACTCCCTTCCTACCCAAAGGTTCTGACACCCGGAAAGCCCCGAAATACATCCAAGACATTAGCGTGGAAAACAAAACAGCCTCCTCCTGGTTCATGCAGACCCAAGGCACTGCTCGCAGCAAGCTGGACAACAAAACCTTAGACACCGGTCTCCTCACCCGTGGCGTGGCACCCTTTTCTCTCACCCAACCCTCTAGTATGTGGCTGCCTAACTCCCCAGCTGAAGGAGCATAGCCCCACCACAGTTTCCCCATAAAAGCGATGCCTGACAATTTGCCAGCGATAGTCACCTTTGACAAACCTCAGTCAATCATTGACAAAATAAACTGGACCACCTCCTCCTCCCTTGCCCATTGTTCTGATCTTCTCTGACCCCCCCCCTTCCTGGAATTCCCTCCATGCCTGAGTATAAGCCCTCTGCGTGGATGCTGCCAGAGACCCTACCACCAGGTTGAGCATCCTTTGTCTCCTACGGACCACATCCCTGCTGGAACTGGCATCTTGCCTTCGTCCGCCTCTGTGACTAGCCCATGGAACCTCTCCCACTGTGAACGAGACAAAGCGTCCGCTATGTCATTGTCCACACCTGGCACGTGTCTGGCTTGAAAGAAAATGTAATGTTTCAGACAGCTAAGGACAAAAACCCTCATCAACTTTAATACCTGTGCATCCCTTGCCAATTGCCTGTTCACCACTTGAACCACGGACATCTTGTCCACCTTAAAAATCACCTTCTTGTGTGCCAAGTCCTGCGCCCAAACTGCAACAGCCACCACTAGTGGAAAAAGTTCTAGAAAGGCGATGCTCCTCCCCCCATTCTTCCAATGTCGAGGCCACTCTTCTGCGCACCATCTCCCATCCCAGTAGAGGCCAAAACCGTGAGCCCCAGCAGCATCAGAGTATATGGTGACCTCCCACTCCTTTGGCGACGCCATGGGGATGCCGTTAAAATCCTCCAAAAATGTGCGCCACATGGGTAGATCTTCTTTCGTCCCTGCGGAAAGACGCATAGTGATGGTGTGGCATTGTCAAACCTGCAAGAGACCTCCCCAATCTCCTACAGAAAGTCTGTCCTGCCCTGACTACCCTACATGCGAAGTTCAGATGTCCTAGCAGTACTTGTACCTCCCTGACAGTCACCTTTTTCTTTGCCAATATGTCATCAATCAAAATCACCATGTGCTGCTTTTTGTCATTCGGAAGATGTGCCTCCATTGATTCCGAATCCAGTTCAATGCCAAGAAATGACAACACCGTACTTGGACCTTGTGTCTTCTCTAGTGCCAGGGGCACTCCCAAATGGCCCATGAGCTCTTGAAAACTTGTCAGCTGGTGCTGACAGTACGTTGAACCAGGCTGGCCCACCAGGAAGAAGTCGTCAATGTAGTGTGTCACCGTCTCTTTGCCAGTGTGCCAAGTGAAAACCCATTGCAAAAAAGAACTGAAACGTTCGAATAAAGCGCAGGATATCAAGCAGCCCATTGGCAGTGCCTTGTCCACAAATATGAGCCCTTCAAACTGTATGCCGAGCAGCTGGTAATCGTTAGGGTGTATAGGCAGTAAGCGAAACGCCGACTTAATGTTGCATTCAGCCATCATGGCTCCTTTCCCTACTGTTGCCACTAAATCCCTGGCCACATCCACTGATGAATAAGATACTGATACTGATGTCAGATCGTCCGCTATGAAATCGGTAAGCGATGACCCTTCCGGCCAGGAGAGGTGTTGTATCAGCCTGAACTGCCCTGGTTCTTTCTTTGGTACAATCCCTATGGGAGAAATAATCAGATCCCTGATGGGGCAGACTGAAAATGGGCCTGCCATGCGCCCTTCCGCTATTTCATTAAACAGTTTGTCCTTCACCACCCCTCTGTGTGCTTTGGCTGATTTCAAATTTTCGGCCCACCTGGCGGACCGAGGCCCTTGATAGCCTAGTCGGAAACCCTCTCTAAAACCTACTCTCAATAAATCTGCGTCTTCTTTGTGTGGATAGGCTGCCAACAACTGCTCTAAACATGTCTGTCTAATGGGTGTATGAGTCTTTTCCCATATTCCCTTGCGCTCCTCTCCACCCCTATTCCCGGGATTCTGCTGTGCCCCTTGGTTAAACTGCTGTCCCTGTCCTTAGCCAGTTCTAGCTCTTCCTCCTTCGACCCTTCCTTTGCCCTCAGCTCCCTATGTAGCAGCTTCAACATATCTACATATTCCCCTTTCCAAATCTTTTCTTTCGTCGATAGCATAAGGTGTGCTCCCAGCGGCTTGGTCACTCCCATGTATGGTAGCTGCTTGAGCTTAATTTCGTGGCTCTCCATAGACCCATCTGTCTGTGCCCCCCGCTCGCCCTTGTCCTCCGTAGCTGTCACCTTTCCTGACCCGTCCGCCTGCTTGTCCCCCTGCCCACTTGCTGTCGCCCTCGCTTTCCTCTCTTCCCCGACTAACTCAAGTGACTCGGGACCTACCCCAGCATCCTTGACATATAAACCCCTCTGCAGGCGCACCTCCCCTTCTCCCCCCGTGCATCTGTCCCCACTGACACTCTACCTTTTACGTGACTAAACATGTGTGCCTCTTTCTCGCCCTTACCTGGTGTCAAGGTTGGCGTCCTCACTGGATCCCGCCACCTAACCAGTTGTGCAGTAGGTGGCACCACGCTATTCGCACCAGTACGTCGCTCTTTCCGTTCCATCTGTAGCACAGTAGGTACAGCAATATTCAAGCCCCCCCCGCCTCCCTCCTGTTCCTCCTCCTCGTCTAGAATTTCCCCTTCCTCAACGCTATTGTCATCATAGTCCAGCTGCAAATGCCCCTCTGTCAATGACTCCAGCATGCGTCACTGTGCCGCTTCCCTTCCGCTGCGTATAAATTCTTCCAAGCTCAAACTTGACCCAAACTGGCCTGGCCTTATTCCTTCTTCCCTAACCCGCTGTGTGTGTCCAGAGCCCTGCTCCATGGCCCCTGAGGCCGTATCGACCCACCACGGTTTTGGCACCACTGTTCGTGTCTCCGTCCTCCAGTTCGGCATCTCCTGTAGGTCCCTCGTTGGGGTCTGGCTGCCCACTTGTGGCAATGCCCACCCATCAGATAGGTGCTGCAGAGCCGCATGGGACTCACCGGAATTCATGGCCTGTTGCCCCTGCAATTGAAAAGCAATGTCCGATGTGCCGGGGTTAATGCCCTCCCCTGCTCCTGTCAACCGTGGACACCACTGCCAATTATCCCCCCTTCTTGCCCTTCAACTGACATGTCCCTTGCCTGCTCAGCCTGTTCTGCCCCCCTCCCCCTCTTCCTGCCCAACCCAGAGGAATGGCCCCTCGCTGCACTGGGGATCCCCCTGGCCCTCCTTCCGGCATGAATATACTGCAGCCGGGGCCCGGCGCTCCTCGCCTATGCCCCCCTCCCCCTCATGCTCCTCCCCCTCACTCCACTCCAAAATGTCCACCAGCCTCGCGGCCGCGAACCCCAACCCCCCTCCCTCTTTAGCTGTGGGCCTCCTGTCTGTGTCCTCCCCACCCCCCCCAGTGCCGAGGGGATCCTGTCCTGGGCCCAAGCCCCCTCCTCAGACCAGCTCTGCCGGAGCCCCGCAGGAGCCCTTTCCAACCACCCACCCAATTCGAGGGACGGCATCTGTCCCCACCTCATCCCACTTTGCCCTCCAAATTTGCCAAGCCTGGGTGCCTGGTCCTTCCCCCCACTCCCTTCCCTCCCAGCGTTGCTCCATGAAGTGCTTGGCCCCTCCTCCCCACTCATTATACCAGCAGTAGCCTCCTGAGATGCCTGGGCCTGCAGGCCAACATCAGTCCCCAGTCCCCCTGCTGGCAGCTCCTCATCGCCTCTCTTTTTCCCCCCCAAAGCCCTACCCAGTAGTATGGCTCCCCCTTTTCCCCCCTACTTCTGCAAGGCTATGCGTGTGCGTGTGGCTCCCGCGGCCGCCGCAACCTCCCATGGCTCTGAAACGTCCCCGCCCACCATAAAATCAAGAGCGGGACGCTGAGTGGCACCACGCCTCCCCCTGCTGTCTCTTTCCCCATTCGGCCGCGCTGTTACTGCAGCCGCACACATTCACCGGCTTCCTGCTGTCAGTTTTCCGGGCCCTGCGGCAGTGAACATGCCAAAACCACCGCAGCGACCCCCTCAGACGCCCGCCGCGCGGGCCTCACAGTGGGGTCTACCCGCACTAGATCCATGCGGCCTGCTTCTGCGAGCAGGCGCATGGCCTCAGTCACTCGGGGATCCTCCGCCATACCTACCTAAGCTTCAAATACAAGAGAAAACTAGAAAAAACTTCTACCACCCACGCTCCCAGCACCAAGGCCCAAAAAACCCCGGGGGGCAAGCCTTCAGGTGGTCGGCCACCCCCCAAAGCCCTATTGTCGGTTCGCAATAACCCAGACCTCCCAGGTCTGGTTATCATAATTTTGTGGCCTTCAAGCCGCCTAAAAGAGCAAACTTTGCGGGATTTTTGTGACAGGCATAACATGCCTTTACTGGATCCGAGACGGCGAGCATGTGAGAAGTAGTTCCCCCCTTTTTTAAATCTATCACCGAACAGGAATTTCGATTCAAATATTTAGTAGTTTTGCACTTAATTCTTTGATATTAGTTTTTGACATTAGTCTGCATAATCGGAACATGACATTTTAAGGGAAAAGATAAACATGTAAAAGCAACTCCATTATACAACCCAAACAATGATTTTTTTTTTTTCTGGCGCATCGCTACTCTTCAATAATGATAATGGTGTATTTGGGGACCATTTGCAATATGTCCCTGAGCGTAAGAGACATACATACAAGACATTAAATGGCGAGAGAGGATAGGCATGCAGCAGTAGTTCCACTAAATGCATGGGTAATGGATATGATTCATTCATGTCTATTGATTTTAAAGACACCAAAGAAGGGACATATAAGTAATGATTGCAGCCAGAAGAAGGGAAAAAAAGCTAGCAGGAGATAAATTAACAGCGGAAATTAAAGCTGTTGAAAAATTAGACCCTTTGTGCTCCACCATCAAAAGTTAGCATCTACTCTGGGACAATTGAACACCCTTAGAACATATAGGGTAGAAATGACATGCTGAACATAATATATTTATATACTTTTTATGAAAAAAGCAACATAATAGGAACCCGAGTAGACCATGGTCTAGCACTTAAAAAAACAAGCAATACAATGCGATAATTAAGACAACAGAGGGCAAATGGGTGAAAAGGAGAGAAGAGCAAACAAGAAATCTTAAGATGATCCTGTTTAAAACAATGCTCCCAAAACCCAGAATTGGACAGCCACCAAGCACTTTGTGAAAAATTGTGGGATCCATAAAATATCACAAAACTAGCATGACAACATTTAGCAACTCATAGACAGAGCGAATATCTGGAGGGCAACAAACGAAATGCCTATTAAAAAGTCACCAGGACCCAGTGGGGTCCTTGTTATATTCTCTAAAATGTTGCTCCCTTCAGAAAACACCTGGTCTCACTTTTCATTTCCAATGATCGGCACACTGACTTACAAACATAACCAGGAAAGATCCAGACGACTCATCAACAAAGCAAGGAAAGATCCAAAAGATTATACAATTTACAGGAGGATTCACAAAAATCTTAGTAAAATGGATGTCAGAGCTAATGCCATACTTGGTCAATTCTGATCCAGTGGTATTTATCAAAGGTAGGCACAGTAGTGATAAGGTGAGAAGAATACACAGATTCTGGCTGCCCTCTTGAGCCTAGATGCCAATAAAACATTCAATAGAGTTAGCTGGAAGTATATGTTTCAGGAGATTGGTCTAGAACCAGGAATGATGAGGTGAATAAAAGCCAATTATAAATGCCCAGAAGCTGGGGTAAAACTTAATTAGAAAGTCTCACATAACTTTACACTACAGAGAGAAACAAAACAGGATGGTTATCCTGTTGCCTCTTCTCTTTGACATAGGAGTTCTATCGTTGGCGATACAGATTTAGCCACAAGAAGTAATACAGGAAATAGCATTCAGGTGGCACAAAAAAGGCTTTGCTTGTTTGCAGATGATGTTGTTCTCACACCAGCTGATCCACTAGACTCACTATGTACAGTAGAAGTGGTCTTATGAGACTTTAAAAAAATGGGTTTTAGAATAAATCAAGATAGGTCTGAAATACTAAATGTAACTGTCCAGAGAGCTGTAATGCAACCGATTGACCTGAGGTGTCCCTTTAGATGGGCAAAAAGTGAATAAAATACTTGGGCCCATATCTATTTAATAATATAGGGCCCAATTTAGATCTTGGTGGAAAGGGGACTCTGTCGCAATGGCGACGGTGTTCTCTTCTCATCAAAACTATGGTCTGCCCATCCAAATTAAAGGAGGAAGGACCATGAGTTGACGATGGAGGAGACTACTCTGTTTCCACTGTGGTATTACTTCTCTGAAGGCCTGACAGAGTAAGGGCTGTCAGAGATTTGGCTATATGTCTGCCCACCTAAATTAGATGGATGGATATATAACCAATTTTCAATGTCCGTCCACTGAATAGAGCTAACTGTCCCAAAGTGAAAAGATAATCAAAACGAATCCTAACTAGATGGAGTCCACAATACCTATCATCGTTAGGCAGTATACACATCCTGAAAATGCATGTCTTGTCCCAGTTGTTATACCTGTGTCAGACCTGACTGATCCCAGTTCTATAGGGAGAATTGAGAGTTTTCAAATGGAGATGAGGCTCTTTTTCTGGGATGGCGGCAGAACTAGATTAAGCACCTGAATATTAAAATTACCATGATAAAGGAGAGGGTTGGCATGCCCGATATTTCCACATGTTGCAGGGCTGCACACTTGAGAGTAATTTTTGAATAGACCATGAAGAAGACAGAGAAAACAATGGAATCATGTGGATCAAGACATAGTGAGAAGATATTTGTGGGACCTTCCCTGGTTGACAAAGTCTCGGAGACCACAACATGCATACTTTTCCACACCAGTAAAGACAGTTCTTAAAATCTGGACCAAAAAAAAAACATGTAGGGGGAGATTAATATCATTCCCATCCCCAACACCCCAATAAGTGGCAACCCTCATTCACTCCAGCTCTAAGCAAAGAGACATTTATGCAATGAGAATCAGAATGTTGAACACCATCAAGAATGTTTACAGATGGGGAAATCAAAATATTTGAGCAAAGTAAGAAGGCCTTCCACATCACTTAGGAAGATAGGTTGCTAAACCTACCTTTGAGGCATTGGCTATTACAACCACAAGGAAAAACAGCTGCAGCAATAGCACCAACTCCCAAAGAAAATTTTACAAGAACTCACATGAGATCAAGGGGAGTCGTCACTGGAATTTATCATGTTCTGATAGAAGAAGGGCGGAAGAGCCTACCTGGGATATATCCCAAGGGCCCAGGCATATGCTGGAGATGTTCAAAATAAAAAGGAACCACGCTTCATATTTGGTGGAGTTGTGCCATCCAATTAAAATTCTGGAAGGAAATCCTGAGCCTCATTAAAGAAGTGCTATGCTATCAGATACCAGCCTGATCCTACTGGGTATACCACATGAAGAATTTGAGCATATAACTCCTAGTAATCAGGTACTCTTATAGAAAATACTGGGGGATGCCAGGATGTTGCTAGGAGTTCTATGGAAAAAGAGATAACTTCCTTGCAGTGTGCAGTGGTTTGAAGACTATGGCAAGTCTTGGTATATAAAAAACTAGCATATGACCTGAGCAATCGAAGAGAATATTTATCAAAATCTGGACTCCCCTAATAACCTATTTATCCAAATTCAACACTTAGGGCTTACCTCACCAAGAATTGAAAGTTCTACAATGAACCAGTTCACATTTGAAACCTGTGCAATATATAGCATCTCCTTGATAGGGTGATTCCACATGTGATTTTTGTTTTAGTGTAATTGAACAGTAAAATTGCCCAGGTAAATTTGTTGGGAGCTGGAGAAGGGGACATTGCTTGTTTCACTTCAATATATTTGTTATTCCTGATTGTTTTTATTGCAATTTGTGCCTTGTTGACTTTGGCATATTAAAACTTTCTATACATCCATATTTCCTTAAAGTGTTTTAAGAAATAATTCTTCTGTGTCTATCTTCACTCATTTTTGCCTGACCATTATAATCATATATCACCCTAGAATGCTCATCTTCATTGACTACCACTTACATCTTCATTCAGATTTTATATTAAGGTTCTCCATATTCCCTTTGTTTTTCATCTTTCTAGATAGCCAATTTGCTTCCCTAACTATGGTTCTCAATTTATTCTTTCTGTGTCCCGACTTCTGTGTGGCCATACATGCTTTTGTTCTTTATTCCAGGAATCATATCCCGATTTTCATGGATTCTGTTCCTACTTTTTTTTGTCTTCTGGAAACTACTGGAAGATAATTTGTTGGCCATAGTAGACTGTTTAACCTTGTTGTACCTATGTTGTTCCCCACATTTCTTCTTGTGGATTGTACCATGTTTGTTCCTCGTTATGTAAAGCAATTTGAATAAATGACCTCTCACAATAAATAAATTAAGCCTGGGCGTAGTTCGCGAAGTAGCGCGACGCGAAACTACGCAAAGTGCAGTTCGCACTACGCGAGCTACGTGTAGCACTACGCGAACTACGTAGTGCACTGTTCGCAATGATTGCACAGTGCCGGATGCTTGTCCGCACTGTGCAATCATTGAAAACGGCATCTTGCACAGTGCGAGCTGTCTTTACTGCCGCTCGAGTAGATTTTTACTCGAGCGGCAGCTTTCTCAACGCGGACTGGTAGTTTCTCATCGCGAGCGGTCGCGAGCATACGCGACCACTCGCAATGAGAAACCTGACCTCCCCGCGTTGAGAATCTCGCCGGGAGGTTTATTTTCCACGCTCGCGATCGGCAACTTGATGTTGCTGATCGCGAACGAGGAAAAAGTCTCGCCGGGATGTCATTTTGCTTACTCGCGGTCGCCAACTTGACGTTGAGGACCGCGAGCAAGCAAAAGATGACCGCTGCACTACGCTACGCTACGCTATGCGTGTTTGCACTGTGCTACGTGCAATTCGCGTTGTGCGAAGTAGCGCAAACTTCGCAAACTACGCGAGCGTAGCGTAGTGCTTTGCCCAGGGTTAAAATAAATACATTACTACTCTAATAAATATTGAAACAGCTCTCTTGTATTCACAAAAGCAAAGTGAAGACTCAAATATTATGCTAGTTTTATATTGATTGTTGCTTGAATAAGTGCCTTTTGTGTTTTTTTTTTTTGTTGAATACGTGGTACAAAAAGTGAAGAATGTAAATCGACACAATCAGGCATAGCCATAATGTAAAAAAACAAATAAATTAGTGCACAGTACAGAAGTCAACATAAAAAGGGGCATGAAATAGTACTAACATATCTGATGAAGTCCTCTCATTCCAGTCCTTCAAAAAATACAGCCACTGTTTAACATGTCCCCAGATACTAACCAAGTGCTACCTTTCAGGGTCAACAACATTATTCCAATTTTGGCAATACAATGACAAGCAGTCCCAGAAAAAACAAGTGAGCTCCATATAATCTCTAAGGGTATTTCAGCAGAACACCTTAGAAAAGCTATTCTATTAGAGGTTGACAGACTATTATCAGTTAAGAACATTTCCTGAAAACATCCAATAAACATTCAGTAGCTTGCCAAATCAGTGTTACATCAAAAACAAGAGTGTGACTTATATCCCCATTCATTACATTTGTTGGCTGGTAATGAGTACATTTATGTCAAAATCTGTTTATTGAATGGTATTTCACAGATTACAAACATCGGATGAAAACAAAAGACCATAGTGCGTTCAAGCTTTCTTTCTTTACAGGTGCTCTTACAAGCCCTTAGTTAGCTAAAATACTCACACAGTTTCACATTACACAGTGAACAGCTCCTGAATCTGAACTCAAAGAAGAGGGCCTGCACTATTGTGGTGGGTAACCCCACCATCTACCGTACAGTATAAGCGCAAACCCTCTGTATAGCTTCAAGCGTGATGAACGCATTGGTAGATGAACAATTGAAACCCAAGTGGGTAAGTAATGTTGTCTGTATTCCGCAATATAAGAAGGAAAAGAAAGAAACTCAAACCAAGAACGAAAAAGGAACTACCAACAACCTTACCCAGGGAGGTTCATGAGGCAATGGCAGGATCTGACGGGGGAGAGAAGAAAAGGGGGGGGAGCCAGACCTCAGCAGGAACCCCCCGCGGCCTGCACAGGGGGGACCCTAAATAGGGCGACACACCCGCGATCTCAACCTAGAAAGAAGACGGGTCGTCACTAAATCAAAAAGAGATGTAAGGCTCTTAATCGTGGGCTGCAGGCAAACAGGGGGAGACCCTCTGAGAGGTAACTGAACAGGAGGCTCCAAATATATTCGAAGCCCTTGCAAGAGTCGTCAGCTATGTCTGAAAGACGTTCTAGTGCCAGTGCGCGCCACAGGCGGACATGCCACTGGGTGAGCGAGGGAGCCTCAGGCTTCTTCCAGGCTGCGGCTAAGGCCATCTTCGCTGCACCCAGGCATAACCACATGATGGATCTATCTCCGTGCGTCTGGTATTTAAGTAGGGGATCACAGACTCCTAGTAGGACATGCTCTATAGAATCGCCAATGGGATACCCTAGTATGACCTTGATTTGGGAGGGAATCTACTTCCAAAAGGTCTGTATGACCGGGCAGTCCCACCAGATGTGTTTGAAATCCCCCAGGAGGACACACCCTCACCAGCACCGGTCAGAAGTGTCAGGGAAGATGGAGTGCAATTTGTGTGGGTGGAGATACCAATCGTATAATGTTTTATAGTGGGCTTCCCTTAAATACAAGGACCTGTTAAACTTCGCTATATCTTTGTACAGGGAGTCCCATTGTTTGTCCGAGGGTGGCTCTTGCAACATGCCCTGCCAGAACGTTCTGTGACGTTGTGTGCGGTGTGGAGATAGAGTCAGTAGTAGGGTGTAAAGAAAGGAGATACACCCCCTCCCCGTTGTGCCAGACCTAACACATTTTTCTAGAGGGAGTAGTTCCCTTGTGGCCGCTTGCCGGTACTGGGGTTGTTGAACCCAATGCACCAGCTGCGTGTAATGGTAGTGCTCAGTGCGCGGTAGGTGGTAGCGGGACATTCAGTCGTTGAAGGAGTGTATTTTGTCCCCATGGAAAAGGTCCGATATCAGGATGCAGCCGCCTTCTTTCCAGAGGACGAAAGGCCCTTTTTGGAGAGCCGGAGGAAAGGCCGCACTAAAGTGGATGGGGGTATAAGGGGATGGGAACGTGGTCAGGGGCAGAGTTTTGGTCGCCGTATCCCACACTTGGAGTGTTGTGGAAGTAGGAACACTGAGGTAGGCGTTGGCGGACCTGTCTGATTTCTGTCTCCAGGGTAAATCCCATATCGTTCTCCCCGTCACCTGTCTATCGATATGGAGCCATAACTTCTCTGATTCTCTAAGGGACCACTCACTCAGTACCCGTAGTTGTGCAGCCCTGTAGTAAATTAAAAAGTCCGGCAGGGCAAGACCCCCTTTAGTGCGTGGCCTCGTCAACAGGTGGTAGGAGAGCCGAGCTCGCTGGCCCTGCCAGATGAACTTGAGAAGCATGGTTTTTAAGTCAGTAAAAAGACCCTTATCAGGCGGGATGGGGAGCCCCTGGAAGAGATTTAGAAGACGGAGTAATACATTCATCTTGGTCGTATTTATCCTGCCAATCCAGGAGATATCGGCCGCACTCCATTTTTTTAAATCAGCGGCAAGCTGCCTAAGCAGGGAAGGAAAGTTGGCCTTATATAGGTCACTGAGCTTGGGGGTGATTTGGACACCTAGGTATGTGATGGCTTTGCATGCCCACTGGAAGGGAGACGCTTCTGCTAGTAGCCTCTGAGTCTCTGGAGGCAGGGTAAGATTTCTAATGGAAGATTTAGAGGGATTGACCTTGAACCTGGACACAATTTCGAAGTGCTCCAGTTCCTGGCCAATTTCAGAGAGGGATGTAGCTGGGTTGGTAAGCGGCAGCAGGACATCGTTCGCAAACAGGGCTATTTTGTGATCATCGGTCCCGAATGTGATCCCACTGATCTTCTGATTTGCCCGCACCCTCGCAGCAAAAGGTTCGATGCTAAGGGCAAAAAGCATCGGGGACAGAGGACAGCCTTGTCTAGTCCCTCTAGCTAAGTAAAAAAAATCAGAGGCCACCCCATTGACCAGGACCCTAGATCTAGGGGCACTAAAATTAGCTTGGATCATCCCTATGAAAGCCTCACAGAACCCGAATCGACGCAGAGAAAGCCTCAGGTAAGCCCAATCGACCCGGTCAAAGGCCTTCTCTGCGTCGAGTGATAATAAAGCGGCCGGGAGGCGTTTCTTTTGGGCCTTGTCTATAAGGTGAAATATTCTTCAGAGGTTGTCATGGGTCTGGCACCCTTTAATAAACCCCAACTGATCCTGATGTATGAGGTCAGGGAGGATGTTCTCGAGCCTAGTGGCCAGTATTTTGGAGTAGAGTTTTGCATCCAAATTAAGGAGGGCTGTGGGACGGTATGATGAGCATTTTTGTGGGTCTTTTCCCGGTTTCGGAATGATGGAGATCAGGGCTTCTCCCATGGTCGGCAACACCGCCTGATGAGATGCGACAGTATTGAATAACTCAGTGAGGCGAGGAGTCAAATCGACTGCGAAAGTACGATAAAACTGCGCAGTAAACCCGTCGGGCCTGGTGCTTTATGACGTTTTAGGGAGTCTATAGCAGCCTGCACCTCTTCCGTAGTGATCGCACCACCCAAGGTATCGTTGGCGGACGCTGGGACCTGGGGAAGGTCAAGAGTGTCTAGGTACCGTATTTGATCAGTCTCCCTGAGTGAATCAGCCTGATATAGTCTGTGATAAAACTCACGAAAGGCCCCAGCTTTCCCCTCCTCACTAATATGGATTGTGCCATTATCGTCAATGATCTGTTTCACAAATTCCTTTTCTTGTTTGACCCGCAGCTGCTTTGCCAGGAGTGTTCCCACCTTTTCCTTCCCCTCGTACCCTCGGGCTTGAAGCCTCAGGATAGTCTTCTGGGCTCTGTTAGTGTAGATAGCGTTGAGTTTCCCCCAAAGGGCCGTGACCTTTCGGAGAGAAGGAGCCGAGGGGGTATCCTTGTGGGTCCTTTCCGCCTCCAACAACTCCTGCTCTAATTCTATCCTCTCCTTAGTCTGGAGCCGTCCGAGGGAGGTGACTAGAGAGATGCAGTGACCCCTGATATGCACCTTAAAGGCATCCCAAATGTTCGCCAGGGACGTATCCCCAGGATCATTGAGAAGGAAGAAGTCCCTGATTGCTTTGGGGAGATCATCTCGGTGCAATCTATCCCTACATAATACCTCCGGGAAGTACCATCTGGATAGTTTGGATCTAGGGGCCAGCCAGTTTAGCAGACAGGTCGGGGTGCATGATCCAAAATAGTCTTAGGGAGGAAAAGGGAAGTTGTGACCGAGTGCACAAGCGACTGGCTGAGAAAAATATGGTTGATTCTTGAATATGATCTGTGAGCGTGGGAAAAGAAAGAGAAATCCCTCATGGAAGGATTGAGGGACCTCCATATGTCAATGAGACCCCGTTGATGGATAGATTGCTTGAGTGTTTTAGGGAGCACCCCTCCTCCTGCTCTGTGTGAGTGGGTGGTGTCCGCCTGCGGATCCCAGATGAGGTTAAAATCCCCCATGACGATTATGTCCCCAGATGCAAACCCTGCCAGGGAATCTAAAAAAGTGGGAGACGAAGTCCACCTGTCCTGCATTGGGGGCGTATAGTGAGGCTAGTGTGCAGGTCCTGCCCATTAACGACCCCTTCACCATGAGGAATCTGCCCTCCTTATCTTTCTGCGTGGCCTTGTGGACGAAATGTGCAGAGGAATGAAACAGAAGGGCCACGCCATTTTGTTTTTTAGGACTAGTGGCCTGGAATATCAGTGGGAAATGTCTATGCTTTAGCCTGAGCTCTTCTCCCTTCTTGAGATGGGATTCTTGAATCGCCACTACCTGCGGAGCCTGGTCCCCCAAGTACTTCCAGAGACGCTGCCGTTTTTTAGGGGAGTTCAGGCCCCTGACGTTCCACGAAAATAGTTTAACCCCATTGCTACGCCCGGAGCCAGCTAAGCAGTAGTCAGACCCCCCTATCCCCCCACATCCCCCAACACCCCCCCCACTCCGCCATCCCTGGGTAGAACAAATATGAACAAAAGAAGAACAAGAAAAAACATGAAAAGCATGATGTTCAACGCAGTCCCTAAGGACCTCATATTTGGATAGGTGTCTGGGCAGGACCAATCCTGCACCCAGAGTCCCGCAAGAGTTCCATGGGTGATCGTTTCTCCAGGGGTGCCCGAATTAGAACAAGTCTGTAGCGTCGCCCATCCTCGACCGTGTATCCAGGTGTTTGCATCCTAGTAGGCCCCAAAAGTCACAGAGTGGGGGGTCATCCCCCCAGCGCCTAACAGATCCTAGCCCAAAGGGCGTCGGGCATCCAAAGAGGAGCTCAGGAGACTATAGATTGTTGAATGCAGAGCCACCCTCCAGGGCCGGTAGCAGAATGAGAGCAGCGTTTGTACAGTCTGTTCATGACGTCTTTTTGTTAGACCCCGTGGCCTTCTGCCAAGTTCCGGGGATACCTCGGTCCGTCCGCCGTCCCCCGGCTTCCTCGCGAGGTGTGGGGTTTTTGAGCGGCGCTGTGCGGCCCAGCCCCGGTAAGGCTGCTGCCCCCTCCACCTCGGAGAAGTGGTGTTGTTTGTTGTTTAATGAGAAGGCAATACCAAAGGGCTATGTCCACTTGTATTTGCCTTGTCGCTCTCGGAGGGCGGAGGTAACAAGGCGAAACAGTTGCCGCCGCTTCAGCGTGGCCTGGGCGACATCCTCAAAGCGTGCACAGGACTCTCCTTGGTAGTCGATCGTGTCTCGTCCTCGGGCTTTACGGAGTACCAGTTCCTTGGTTTTGAAGGAGGCAATCTTGGCCAAGATGTCCCTCGGGCGTTGGTTCTTTCCTTGCTGCGCCGGGCCCACCCTGTGAACACGCTCCAGAAGGATTACTGGAGGGTCCTCGCCAACGATGCTGGTGAAAAGGCCCACCATAAACTGCTCCAAGTCCGCTCCCTCACGTCCTTCCTCCAGGCCGCGAACCCTGATATTCTCCGTCCTCGCATTTGAGAAGCGCGGAGTTCAGCTGCGCCGCGAGTGCCTCTGAGCCTTCTTCAAGCAGCTGTAGGCGATCTTCAAGGACCTGGCACTTCACCTCGAGGTCGAGGGTGCGGGTCCCCACAGAGTCCACATCTGCCCGCAGCTCGCTAAGTTTGGCACCCATCTCCAACTTGAAGGCATCAAGGAGGCGTTGATGTCCGCCTTGATGTCATCGCGCAGCTCTTTCTTAAAGTCCCGAAGCGTTGCCAGGAGATCTTCGCGAGTGAGCGCCATCCCTCCCGTCTCCTGACTGCGCTCTGGATCTGGGCTGACCTCCGCATTGGTGGAGCCAAAGTAGCTGGAGACCTTGTTGGGCTGCACTTTTTTGGGAGGCATAGGGTCGGCAACGGGCTCTGCCTTTCACCATGACGTGCAAGCTTCAGACGTGTAGGAACGGCGGTTCGTGTCGTCCTGTGGCCAGCTGGGAGACCCCCCGTGCACAGTCGCCCCTTCTCGCACTTTACGCACTTCCTGTTGCTTCATGACCCCTTGCTTATGTAATGCCCAAGTAGTGGTGCGGCAGTGAGGGAATTATCATGCTCCTCAAGTGCTAGAGGCTTAGGGCCATGGGCACCATCTTAAACTCAGGCATTGGGGTCAGGCAGCTCCCTCTGAGGCCCTTGATGCTTCTGGCGCATACCGGGGATTGCTAATTGACTCTCCAGGCAGAGGATAGCTGGCGCTCCCACTGGGGAGAGATAGCCCCCCAGAATATGCTCTCAGGCACTAGCGCGATGTGGAGGGGGGGCGGTCGCTCTCACCAGTTCAGAGGAAGGATGCGTTGCTCAGAGGGCACTCCCGCCGCCGACACTGACACCGGAGCTCAACTTCACTTTCCGCTGCTATTCCCAGGCATCTGGTGCACTCCGCACCTCCGGAGCCGCTTAGCACTGGGTGCGCGCCCCAGGCGGGTCCGCCATTTTGCGCGAGTCGGGACGCCATCCACACCATCCCCAGGTCGCCGTCTTCATCTCTCCACTGCGCTCCAGTGCACGGTCAAGGTTGTGGGGGCCAGGGGAGAAGCCGCTACAGATTCCACACGTCAGCAGCCCGGTACAAGTTCTCTGATAGGGACGGCACTAGTCACAGAGGTGCCCGGCCGCCCTGATGATTGCGCGGCCGCGCTCCGGGCCCGGGCTAGTTGTGCTGCATTAGGCGTGTCTCCAATCGCCTCAAGCCCCCAAAAGTGATCACTGGCTGTTGGGCGTCCAGATTCTCTTCGTTCCCGTTATCCAAACGAATCTGGATGCTGGTAGAAACGCTTGAGCAGGACTCCGATGCCTGAGCCGAGCAAGATCACGTCCTCGCGGCCATGACGGTTGGTCAAGCCCCCCCATGAGCACATTTTTAATGCCACTGCATAAGATTTGATGGTATCCTCTAGCAAAGTTACCCTCCAAGTCCTCAACCAAGATCTCCTCACCAAGATTTTTGATCCACTAATTTTGTTACTTTCCGACAAGACAAATGTTATAAAAGTTTAATCTTTGCCTTTTCCTGATTCCAATCATAGAATTAAAATTCAGATCACTCCAATTTCTATCCACTTTTCAATTTTTCAAAAATTTCTGAGTTGTAAGTGCAAAAAATAGAAAACCATATCAGCTTTGAAGCTCTCCATATGAGCAAAGACTAGAACTAGTAAGGAAGCTTGAGGAGAGGATTGTACTTTTCTTAAGTAAGATGATCGAGAAAAGAACAAAGAAACTCCTTTAACTATCACAAAGGTCGCATAGCTTCCAACTGATACTGCAAGAACCCCACATTTGTGAAATTCTTTCAGGCAGCAAAACCCAATCGTAATGTTTAAAATCTGGAAGGACCCGACCTGCAGAACCTAAAGGGAGATTCATATAAAGAATGTCACAATTTCTTTTAGGTCCATATGAAATTATTCAATCCATTTAAAAAAATACCAGCTGATGCAATATGGATGTAGCTCTAAAAGGATAAAGGACTTTGGGCGGAAGGCCCATTTTGATGACATGCCATCACTTATTCAGTGCAATATCAAACCTATTCTACTTATGCATGGTAGTGATAGATTCTTGTAAAAGGGTTTCATCTTTAAGATCAAAGTCTCAATACTGGGAGAGATGTTAACACTCAAATAAACAGCAATATCATATATTTTTCATCTATAATACACAAATTTCATTTGAACAAAATTTACATTTTAGAGGTATTCAACACATTTTCAGATAACTGCCCAAGACCATGCTTCAGTCTCTATTGCTTTGAAAGTAGTGGGAGACTCAAAAGTAAATATAGAATATCATTCACATTTGCAGCATTTTATTTTCACTACCATTTGAAGTAACCAGAATAATTGTTCTTGTCTCTTTCCGAGTGACATCACAAATTCATCAGCAATAAAGCAATTGAGGATGCTCCTGTCTTGTTCTGCAAGATAAACCAAATTGTTTGGAGCATACACCAATACTAACCACTTGTGCCATTGGATTTACAGAGAGAATTTGGATAGCATTTATAGAGTGAGGACCAAACCATAGCTTAGTCAATGTAAGGCAAAGAAGGGCATGGATACCCAGTTGAACAACTTTTCAGCATCCATCAGGATCATCCTGACCCTAGCCCTATTTATTGCTGCTAAATCAAAGATAAATGTAGCCATCCCACATACGTAATTCTATCTATATTCACTAATAGCAAGTGGTAAAATGCACATCTTCTCAAATTTGTTTCTCTCTTGTCATTTATCCCAAAAAGGTCAATCAAGCAGTCTTATGATCTTTGGTTGCAACCACAGTTCATTTTCTAATCTTGATTCAGGTTTTTAGAAAATGACATTATTTGGTTAACAGTGGCAATGCGGAGTTGCATAATAAATACATGCTGCTGTTCCACCTTCAATAGCTGGTCACCTACCCTTCAAGTCCACAGACTCCCTTACGGGATTATGTGAAGGATATCATCAGAAACGTTCATATTTGGTTACTACTCCATTTACTTGAGTTGTCTGAAGAGGGGTTGAGGAGCATTGATATCACCACAAAATAAATAAAAAGGTCCACTCCAACTTGGTAATTCTAAGAAAATTGTAAAGCTAGGGTGGAATCCTCCATATTCAGCATTTAAAGTGTGCAGGTGAAAATCTATTGCCAGACATTAGATAAACAAGCAATTGACTAACGGGCTTTTTCATCTATCTCAATCCATGTATTTTTTGTACACAAAACTGAAATTTCTCTAATTACTTGGTATGCGTATTGATGCAATACTTCCCAATCTTTAGAAGATATATGAGTCTCATGGAGACATACAATTTTTCACTAAAGTTTTGAAAGTTCTTCTAAAACTTCTTGTCCCTTAGATTGTGAATTTAGGTTAATGATATTCCAGGTTTATAACCTGACAAGTGCATCTCAGCTTTTGTCCTACCCCTAGGATCCATAAATGTGCATTTCTACCCAAGGACTGTCCTATTTTCAAGAGAAATTGCTTGCTTTTCCACGTTTGTTTTCTCCCATCCCAACACACCTCTTCACTCCATTTCCCACTCTATAGACAAACTATGAGTGTAATTGCCCTCTGTCTGACTGCAATACAACTGTCAATGGGGTAGAATGGGGTAGAATGCCTTTCAGTCCAAACTTTCTTATCTCTAATAGCAAGAGAAGAATCTGAATTACGATCAAATAGCCAAAAGTTAAAGGTATATGGCAGTTGGTGTCCATAGCTCTAGCCTTTTGCTCATGCATAGGCCTGTTCAGCTTTTCCGTGCTATTCTTTACAGTGTTTGTTCTATGCTTACACTCACTGATTTGAGTAGCTAAGTTTCCAATGTAATTTTCCATCTTACTTTAATATAGACAGCAGGTTGCAATTTTAAGTTAGTTGCCTTATAATCCAAATGAACATTCTGAATTTCCTTTTTTTTAGCCAATTTCAAATTATACCTGCCAGATAAGGAGGGCTTTGTAGGACCTTGATAACTGAGCAACCAGAGATCTGTGAGATGTTTAGTGGTACAGGATAAAGCATTCATTAAGTCACCCAATTTAAAAGTTTCTGCATCATCCCCTTTGCCTTATTTTGCTTATATTACCATGATAATTTTACATAATTGTAGTGGTGTCTGACCAATTTCCCTATCACCTCTGATTCTGAATCAGAACTAGAATTGGTATCTCCCTGCAATGTGTCTATCAATGAAAAAAATGATTCCAGTAAATCGTCTTCTGGTGTTCACAGATTCAGAAGGCACCGATGGAGTACCATACGCTCAGTGGTTGTCATCTCTTTATCTTTCCTATTGTTTTTACATAATAAAATCTAGACATATTCCCCCCTCAAGAGTTGATAATATCATAAAACCCACAAATTAGGCTGAGAAGAATGTTTGAAAACGAGCCATAGAGAGCAAGCACCCTACATCTTGGCATACACATGGCAACTTAGAGTGTTACATTAAACACAAAAAGTTATGGGGAATGTTTTCAAACTGACTAAATCACTGGCAATTCCTCTGGGTAGCATTAGAACCCAAAATGTTTCACCCACTGTAGTATTCTAGACAGGTGGCACCTTATGCAGTGAAAGCAAAATATAACTTTATTTGATTATATACATTTAATCACTGTTAGAAATGGGGGTCTTCAGTTGGCAGTGGCTTGCACCCTGTCCAAGTAGGGACTCTTCCTTCTAGTCAAGCTAAGGGAGTTAAACACCTAAGATAACCCCTGCTTACCCCCTTTGTTGCTTGGCACAAGCAGTCAGGCTTATCTCAGAGGCAATATGTAAAGCATTTGTACATAACACACACAGTAACAAAGTGAAAACACTACAAATGGACACCACGCCAATTTAGAAAAATAAACAATCTGTATCTAAACCAAGCAAGACCAAAATGGCAAATATCCAACATACATAACTCAAAATATCACTTTTAAAATGTTTAAGCAATCCTGTCCATAGAACTCTAAGGATGAGTTTATTATAACACAAAGTACCTTTGATGCGTCAAAATCTAAGACAAAAAAACAGCTGCAAAGGAGGAAAGCATTGGAAAACACAGATACTTCGGTTCTTGATGACCAGGGGAATGGCGGCATCAGTTGTGCTGCACACAGGAGAAGTGTTGCGTCAATTCCTTACTGCGAGGAGAAGCGATGAGTCGATTTCCAGAGGTGATACTGTCAGCGGGGGTGAGATGCATAGGAAAACCGAGGGTTTGCGGGTCGATGCGGCAGTGTAACAGGCGCAGCGTTGATTTCCACAACTGCAGTCACGTGATGCGTCGATTCCTTCAGCCGCCCAGCAGGGCCTGCATCAAAGTCAGAGCGGGGTCCCAGACGTCAGAGACTCAATGCTCTGGACTCTTTGGGTTGCGCACAGGCACTGCGTCGATTCTTTTAGCCGCAATGCGTTGGTTTTTTAACTTCATGGCAGATTTGCGGTGGGAAAAATGGTGCTGGAAAGGTGATGCATGGATTTTCAAGTCTTGAAGCAGCAGAACTACCTCCAAGGGCCCAAAACTGGAATTGGTACCACTGGGTAGGTCAAAATTCCCAGCAGAGGAGTTCAGAGATGCTGCAAATGAAGTCTTTGATGCCCCTGAGACTTCCAACAGGAGGCACATACTCACAAGCCTTGGAGAAACTTGGAAAAGCAGAACACAAGAAAGCATAGTCCAGTTCTTTCACTGCCCACAGACAGAAGCAGCAACTACAGGCCAACCCAGCAAAGCAGCACACAGCAAAGGGGTAGTACTCTTCTGGACAGCTCTTCAGCTCTTCTTCTTGGCAGAGTCCACAGTCTAGAAGTGTTCTAAAGATGTAGAATTATAGGTCCAATATTTATACCCCATTTGGCCTTTGAAGTAGGCATACATCAAAGGAAAGCCTTGGCTGTCCACAAAATCCTTAGCATTATGGTAAATGCAGTTCGCTTTAAATGCTTACTTGAATTTTTGCTGGAGTGTTTCACCAATGTTGGTGCAGGTTAATGCTCTGAATCTCCAGACACATGTGTTTCTGGATGCTAAGGGGTGAACTGTGCTGGGAGGTGAAGCAGTGTGCTCCCATCCCCCTTCATTTTGAAAAGGCTCTCTTGAGTCATTGAGCTCATGAGCTTTTGGAGATGCACCTGTGCGCCAGAGAGAGGTACGGAGACCTGAGAGGATTGTGACAGCTTTCTCTGCAACCCCAGATGAAATTAGTTTTCATCTCTACTGATGACAGATAATATCCAGAAACACATGTGTCTAGAGATTCACAGCACTAACGTGCACCAACCTTGGTGAAACACTCCAGCAAAAAATCAAGTAAGCATTTAAAGTGAACTGCATTTACCATAATGCTAAGGGGTGAACTGTGCTGGGAGGTGAAGCAGTGTGCTCCCATCCCCCTTCATGTTTGCAGAGCTACTCATGTGGATAGCACAATCAGTGCTGCAGGCCCACTAGTAGCATTTGATTTACAGACCCCGGGCACAGACAGTGCACTTTACTAGGGACCTACCAGTTAATTAAATATGCCAATCATGGATAACCAATTATAATCACAATTTACACAGGGATCACTTGCACATTAGCACAGATCAGAAGTGGTAAAGTGCCCAGAGTTCACAAACCAGCAAAATTAAGTCCAGCATACAGTCAAAACTACATGAGGTTGAGGCAAAAAGGCAGGGGAAACCATGCCAAGGATGCCAGGTCTAACAATCATAAAAATACGTTCAATAAGACAAGATCAATTGAAACCAGTTTTGAAGAAGTATCGATTTGCAGCATTTGACAACTGTTTTTTAAAAAGAGGCAACTACAAAACATACATCATCGCCAATCATCTTTTGCAAAAAAGCACAATGACCGGATAATTAAAACTTGCATGAGGGCTTGACCATACTGAGAGCAAAAGAAAAAGAAGAGTCACTTTAATAAAATCCTCATAAAATGGGAGGCTAAGGGGCTGGTTAGGACCGTGGTCGTACTTTCGTCCGACTGCCCTCCTATCGGAGGTGGGACCGCCCGACAGGATTTTGGCAGTCACACCAATGAATTTACAATGTGACCGCCACCACGGCGGTTGCAATTTCTATGTTTTTTTTTGTGGCGGGTGCTGCAGGCTGCAGCATACGCCACAGTGCAAAACATAGACATAAAACATATCTCTGCACTATGTGGCAGGCGCCGTGCGGTGCCTGCCACATGGTGCAGGGATATCCAACACCCAAAATCAATGGCCATGGAGACCCCAATGTCCCTTTCAGCCAGCCTTTTCATGGCGGGTAAACCGCCGTGAAATGGCTGGCGGGGAGGGACATCATAATCCCTACGGCGGTACCTGGCAGGCACCACCACCATTGTAGGGATTATGGCTGCCCCCAATGCACCGGCAGGCTCAAGGAGCCCGTCGGATGCTTGATGGTTGGTCTTTCTGACCGCCCGCCATCGTAATGTGGGGGGCGGTGATGCAGTCACCAATAGCGGTGAGACCGCCACCGTCGGTCTGTTGGTGACAGTCTCACCGTTAGTTACTCATGACATATCAAATTGGGGCACGATGGGGAAAGACACAATAAACAAAGAAGAAAACGATTCTCTTCTAACAGCATAAGACATGAGTTGGCATAGCCCCAGACCCTGCTCCGTACAGTGCTATTGGCACACATTGGATTTTATATATATTTATTAGATGGACCAGGAGCTTCCGCCTAATTTCCCCAGAGAGATTAAACAACACTCCCACAGTCTGAAATTTTGGCTGTTAACCAACAGACTGGAGTGTCATAAATTAGAGGAATCTAAAAAAATTCTAATAAGGGAAGTTTTAAACCTTCCACCATCTATAGAAAGGGCTTGCAAACTAGAACTGTGCGGACAGCAAGGAAACCTAAACACCTCTAACTACCAAAATGGCTGCTGCCATCAGCAAACATTGTGAGAGGTCAATATCCTTATGGGAATTGTAGTTTGCATTCTGGAACGAATGCGTAGTATGTCCTCTAGAGGCATAAGCCCTTTGCCAAGCAGCTCCAACACTCCAGGAGCTCTGTGAGCCTTCGCCTTGCCTGGAATAAATTCAGGACCAATAATATTACAGTATTGCACTTGCGCACCCCACTGAGCCCAAGAAGGTGAGACAAGACCAGATATCATTGCCTTAGGCTTCAAGAATTTTGTTCTAGATAGTGTGTATTTCCTGAGTGAAGAACACGGTGGCAGATTGTCTCTTGATGATGCCAATGGTTGCATATGTGCTGTACTGTACAGCACACATGCAAAGTGGAAAAAGTTTGAAAGTAAGTCTAAGCGTACTATTTTGTACTGGAAGGGTATCCTTTCAGTGCAAAACCTATCCTAGTCTCATGCAGACACACTTGCACTATGGTGCTAAGGCGTGTGTGTGGTGCACAGCAACAAATTTCAGCTCCAGCGCTAGGGAGTGAGGAGAAGAATGCCATATTTCTGTAAATAAGGCGCTCTACTGCTCTCTCCTTCTCACGCAACACATCGCAGAATTTTTGGCTGCTGCGCTGCATTGCCTGAGAGCTTAGTATATCTGCCCCTATAACTCTTATTCCTAGGCCATACATCAATCTGTATCATGTGGACAGGTTCCAGATCATGCGATCTCATAATAGAAAGGATGATCTTTATGTGCAGCCATATCAATATTGTATTTTGTACAGCATCACTTTTTTCTGTTAAAGGGCTTCTTAACCTTCATTATTGTTTCTTATCAAAAATTGTTGGCATTTCTTTCAAGAACTTAACATCATTTTAATTTGATCTAATGCCCTATAACAGACCCTTGGATTTTTGAAGTCACACTTGACCACTTCATATTATTGTCAAAGTATTCAATCTTTGTACTACCAAGCAATGATGGATGTTGGCTGGATGGATATATTGATGACTTAGTGGGTGTCCGCATGAATATTCAGATGAATGACTAGGTGAATTCATCAGGGTTAAGTGTGTGAATAGCTAAACGAAAGCAAAGTTGTGTGGATAGATGAATTAGATGAGCACTTAAAGTAGGCAGAAAAATAGTTGAGATGAAATGAATGATTAATGCACGTGTGAATATGGATTAAACAGACGAGGATGAATGATACAGTTGCATTCATTAGTGGGTGGACAGAGAACATGGGTGGATGGACTCAAAAGCAAATAGATGAGTGCTGGGTAATGTAGATTTGTGGAGGTAAATGTAGATAATCATTTCTTAAGTGATACCTTGATGTGGGCTAAGAGGTTAATCGGAACATCGCAGTGGTCTACATTATGCTACCTACTGCCCCTTGATACAGAAGCATACTTGTGGCAATGTTGCCAGGTATTTGGTGGCATTGGTACATAAAGGTATACCGAGCTTCTGCAGCGTGGGAAGTTAGGTTAGCTTCCTTTGGCATACTACTCTCTTTGATTTATAGTGTCTTTCGCAAAGCTTTCCGTGAAAAACGAGAACAAATTATTTACATGTCACTCTCTCACATTGATTTCTGGTGGGCCATTTAAAAAAAACTACAAACAGTTTATGTGCAATAGTTGTTTTAAATTATAAAATTTCACAGAACACCAAATAGATGCTGGCATGAACTCTTTTATCAATGTAAAAAAGGCTGAATATTAAAATGAAAATGAATAATTTTTGATTGCAGTATTAATCTGTCTCTAGTACCAAATTAGCCATGGAGGAAACAATCTGGCTGTCTAGGTTTTCTGTATTATAACCATGGCAAATTTATTGAGATCCAAATCTTACCAATGTATTAGAGTCCTCCATACTGCAGACATTTAGCCTGGGGACAAAAAATCGATTTAAGCACTTGACTCATCAGAGCAGTCCAAGGCTGACTCAAAAAAGTCTAACAGCCTAGAAATTCAGAAGTCATCAGTGCACTGTCTTAATAAATGCCTGTTCGACCTGACAGCCTTAGAGCGGTGTTCCTCAAAGGTTTTGCCTGTTTGCCTCACCTTTTTGCTGATTTCTTTTTGTTGGCCTTGGGACTCTGAGCACTTTACTACAACCAACCAGTGCTAAATTGCCTCTTTCTTCTCCCCTAAAAAATGATGATTGACTTATCCACAATTTGCATTTTTAATTTATCTATAAGTCGCTTATAGAGTGCACTACATGTGCCCAGGGACAATAAATGAAATGCTACTAGTGGGCCTGAAGCACTGATTGTGCCACCCACACAAGTAGCACTTAAAACATGTCTCAAGCCTGCCACTGCAGATCCGATGGGTGCAGCTTTGCTGTAATGTTGACTTGGCATTTAAAACCCCTTGCCAAGCCTTAAACTCCCCTTTCACTACATATGTCAGCACTTAGTTAGGCCCTAGGTAGCTCACAGGACAGGGTGCTATGTAATTAAAATGTAGGGCATATGCTTTTATGTTTTCCATGTCCTGGTAGTAAAAACATCAAATACATTTCCCACTACTGTGGGGCCTACCCCTCTCATAGGCTAACATTGGGAATTCCTTATATTGCTATATTGTTCTTGTAAGCTGTAATACCTGACTGAGAAGGAGTAGCTCTGTCACGCTTCACATCATTAGAAAGGTAATGAAAGTACTCATTGATGGCAAAGTCGAATTTATCATCACTATTTTAGAAATGCCACTTTTAGAAAGATGGATTTTCTCTGCTCTTAGCTCTGTGTGCCTGCAGCCTGTCTCTGATGCATGTGGGTGACAGCTGGACTTTATGCGTTCCCTCTAGACAGCCACACACAAAGGAGGGTTAGGTGTGACTGAGTTGCCATCCACATCCTGATGGGTCAACCTGAGCAGGATGAGAGAGAGGAGCTGACACTTACACCTGAATAGGCAGTGTCCTGGCCCCACACAAAGGTTTGATTACCACCCTGTAGTGCGTCTGGAGCCAGAGGTGGGAGGGAGGACCTTTGTGCACTCTAAAGCCCCTCTTTGAAATCACCTCCACTTCAGAGGCACAACTGGGTATAAGTACCGGGTCTCCGACCGCAGCAAATCAGATACTACTGAGCCTGTGAAGAAACTCTGCCGGGAGGAATGACTGCTGTGCTGCTACAAGCACTACCACTTTGCTGGACTGCTGCTCTGGAATAACTGCTTTTATGCTGTACTGCCCTGCTGCCTGCTACCCTCTGTCCTGCTGAGGATGAACTGGACTCATGCTTGAACCCAGAATGATCTCCAAGGGCATGCTGGCTTGCCTTCTGTTCTAAGACTCAGGGATATCAAAGTCTTGCACCCTGCTCTTGTGCCAAGTCCATTGGAATTGGATCCAGGTTCTTGCTCCAGTGGAACAGATTCATTCTCTGCTGTGTGGGGCAGATTTGACGCATCGCCTCTATTGTGGGAACAGAACCAGGGCATTGCACGTGGAACCAGTGCATCGCCATCGGGACCGACGCATCGGAACAACTACATCGACATCGATGCAGGAGAGACAATCAACGCATCCCCTTGACTGCATGGAGAAATCTGGGGCATTGCACTGAGAACCAAGCATCTCGAAACCAGTGCTTCATCTTCAGAACCAGAGCATCACCATCGTTGTGTGGAGAAAATTAACACATCACCTCGACTGCAGGATTGACACTGACGCATCGCTCGGCTGCACCCCGCATCTCTCTGTTGCAACCAGGATCAAGGTACTTTTGTTCAGCAGGCAGTACGTGGCTCCTGTCCCCGGCCCATGCTCCATTGCAGTCTGCCTGAACTCTTGACTTTGTCCCGGTCCAGCACAACCAGATACGTCACATAGGCGCTTATTGCTTCTAAGAGCAATTTTGCCTTATATTCTTTAAAAATTCATATTTTGACCTCTACTTATTAGATTGTTCACAGGGTGCATACCTCTGCCAACCAGAAACCCAATTTGATGCATACAATTACAAAAATATCCAAAATTATAGAAGGGTAAATCATTACAAAACTCCAACCAGGAGGCCTCACAGTATTAACACTCTGCAAAGTCCAAAAAGGGGAACTAACACCAGCACCCTCGCCTATTGTAATTTCTTTTGAGATTCTATCTGAAAAAGCCTCCCAACACGCTATAACACAATATAATGCCTATACACCAGTAACGGCTTATTGCATTTAGCCTCTGCATTTTATTATCAAATATACATTACATACTCACAACATTGATAATAGGCCTATGGGCTTTGGCAAACACGTTTCACAATAAATGCAGAAAGACCTGATGCCCTTTGTATTACATTAGCTCTCTCACCTAGAGAGAGATGAACAATACGGTGAGTAGGCCTAACATTCAACAGCAACATGTCTCTCCTTAAGGAATCTATTCATTACAGTGACCTCTTGGTCCCATGACCTGACGGCCAGAGCCAAATTTATATACAGAGAAACTTTCACTAGAGATATCAGCAAATCTTTGGCTGCACTCAACGTATTTTTTTATATATGGGGCAGCAAATTCAACTACAGTTTCCACTTTATTTACCGGGTGCCTACCGACCATAAAAGATGCTAGGTTCCCTTTTGTTTATGGTTCCTGTCAACTTTATCAATAGCTATCTGGTGCTTTCTGTCACGTGCTGTGGCTTCCATGGGAGCAACCAATACATTTGAGCATTGTGTGGAACTTCACATTTTAGTGCTGTAAGGCTGCACCTTTCCTTCAGGGCTAAGAGAAGATTGTGTTTCATTCCCACCCAATCCCAGTGCACCCATGCAGGCCCAACCATGTCCACAATAATTGCTTCTGCTGTATCCTGGCAACTGCTCGAACGTGCAAGACCAGGAGATGTGTGAAGGTGATGCAGTTGTTCTTCTGGTGACTTCTCACTCCAGTTTGAAGTTTCTCCAATGAAATGAGGATTCATAAAGTGCTCTTATATCCCGGGATGGATAGGCGCTGAGACAGTCGGAAAAGTCAGATCCTCTCACTGTGAAGTGGGTGCAGATTACTGATTAAAGGGCCATGTTTTTAGTGACTTTCTGAAGGTCAGCAAATCAGAGTTTCTTTTAAAACTGAGGGGCAAGGAGTTCCACAGTTAAGCAGTGCAGACCACAAAAAGTCTGACACCACATGCAGGTCTCCTAAATCTAGGAATGACTAGATTATCTGCTGCTGAAGTGTAGCGAAGAAATGTTTTTGAAGATATTCCGTGATTATTTGTGCAAAGACTTGAAAGCAATACACAAAGTCTTGAAGTCGATGTGCTTCCTAATAGGAAGCCAATGCAGCTGACACTGATTTTTTCTAGGCATTCCCAGCAGTAGCCAGGCTACCACATTCTGTAAGGTCTGCAGCTTATTAAGGAATCTCTTTTGGATGTTAATAAACAGGGCATTACAGTAATCTAGTTTTGATATGAAAAGAGCTGACACAACAGTTTTCTGCAGATCTAATGGAATAAAGAGAAGAACATTCCTGAGTAACTTGAGGGTAAAGAAAGAAGCAGTGTTATGTGATTGATATGGCCTTCGAAGGGCAATTTGCTATCAAACAGTATTCCAAGGTTTTTTACCTTAGTAAATGGAGTATGGAGGTTGCCAAGGTCCTGAGGCCATCAACATGGAGACCAGAAGGACATCTTCCTTCCGAATAGTAAGACTTCAGTTTTGGAGGAGTTTAACTTTAAACAGTTTTTGCTCATCCATCCCATATATGTAGAATACAGTCTTGGAATCTGGCAGCAGCCACCTCTGGGTTACTGGTGACTGGCACCACAATGTGGGTGTTCTCTGCATAGGACACCAGCTCAAAACCTAAATATTTAAAAAAGAAAGTCACCAGTGGGGTCACATAAAGATTAAATAAGGTAGGGCTTAGAGCTGAGCCCTGTTGGACACTGCATGGCAGAGATAAAGGGGATGAGCTAAAGCCAGCCACAGCCACACTCTGCTCTCGTCCAGATAGAAATGATTTGAGAAGGTAGAGTGCTTTGTCCTTGATACATAACAAAGCCAGATGGTCAAGAAGCCAAGTATGGCTGACCATGTCAAAGGCCGCCGAGAGGTCTAATAAAATCAGAGCTGCATTTCCTCACATGTCAAGAATCTGCCTGATTACCTCAGAGGCTGTGATGAGGGTTAGTTCTGCTTCTAAAGCCAAACTGGGTAGCATCCAAAAGGTTATTTTTATTGATGTAAGAGGTGAGTTCTAGATTGATGGCTTTTTCAACTATCTTAGCAGGGAAAAGGAGTCGAGATATCGGTCAATAATTGTCTGAAACTGTTGGATCCAGATTGGGTTTTTTAATCAATGGTAAAATGAATGCTTTCTTCCACTCTATTGGAAAGTGACCACTACTGAACATTTTATTAAAGATGTGATTGAGAACTATGGCAGCAGTTTCAGGCACTAACAGAATTGTTATGGGATGACAAAGATCATTTGGGGTACCTGATTTGATAGTCTTTAGCAGCCCTAAAGTTTGATCAATAGTTAGAGATGAGAAGGAGATAAGCAGGAAGGATGACTCCTTCCCTGAAAGGTTTTTAGTAACATTGGAAACAGAGTCTATGATATTACTGTCAAGTGCCAGATCATGAGGAGAATCTCCATAAGGTATACAGGCCGAAGAAAGATGGGTTACAAGTACATCATCTATTGTCTGAGTGAAGTTAGTACTGGCTAGAAAGGAGTCGACCCATAAGAGACAGAGGTAGGTCCCTCCAGAACCAAATCAAACCTCATATTCCTTCCATTACCCTTTCAATGTTAAGTTCTAAATATGTCAGAGGTTTGTTTACCAGGCGAACCCCCAAGCCACGAGCTACCAAAGTCACCCAGGGAATCCCCACTTCAGGTAATATGTCCTCGGGTATTCCCACCAGTCTCCCCAGTGGAATCAGTTTCATTATTCGGGTTCTTTCGGAGGCCCAAAACGTCACCAAAAGTCTGCAAGATCTTAAGCAGTATTGGTGCCGAATGAACCAGTTGTCGTAGATACACCACAGTGTTGTCGGCATAAAGGGAGACTACATGAGTGGTTTAACCAAACGTTATACTCCAAGGACACATCCGGTAGTACAGGGTGTCCGCCACCAACTCCATAGCGATGGAAAACAACAGTGGTAAGAGAGGACACACATTTGGATGCCCCTATATAACCTAAATGGACCATTCCCCCAGATCGTATCCTAGCAGATGGGGCAGAATAGAGCAAACGGACCAAATGGATAAATCCAGGACCCAACCCGATGTGACTAAGTTCAGGCCATATATAAGACCAGTTAACATAATTGAAGGTGTGCTCTATATCAAGGAGAACCAGAGCATAGTCATCCTCCAACTGCCATAAATTATCAGGGGTACGGCACTTTGGAATGAAACCTGCTTGATCCGGATGAATGAGAAGTGGCATGTGAGGGAGAAGACGGGCCGCCAGAACACCACTCAGATTTTTACATTGAGATTCAGGAGGGATATTGGCCTGTACGAGGTAGCAACCGAAGGATCCCTGTGTGGCTATGTGTGCTTTGTGCATGGAGTCTGGCAGAGAATTGGCATTATAGAGTTCCAGTAGTTGGTTTGCCAGTAATGCAGCAAATGTTTGATAAAAGTTTGCCGGTAACCCATCAGTACAAGGGGTCTTGGCAGGTTTAAGATGTCTGATTGCCATGAGGATCTCCTCTTTAGGAAGCAGGCCATCTAGAGCCTCAGCAGCGTTGGAGTCAAGCCTCAGGAGCTCAACCAATGCATGAAATTCCTGCACCGCCTCCCCCGAGGAGAACGTGTATTCCACATACACCTCACTGAGATGGGCAGCAAACACCTCATTTATTGCCGTTTGGGTGTATACTAGGCCTCCAGGATTTGCACGTAACTGTAGTACAAGAATCTCAGGGGTCTCACATCTAATCAGTCAAGCCAGCAAAGATACAGTCCTATCACCCTCCATATGCAGATGTTGCTGATAGGCTGTGTGTATATGTTTTTACAGCCTATTCTAGTCCTCAAGCAAAACCTCTCTGGCGTCACACCACTCTGACAACCTACCAGGACGCGATGGAAGTGATGCCTCAATCTGCCCAATTAAGCTTCCTGAGCCTTGATATCCTGTTCCAATTTTCTTTGAACCCATATGACGTTTTCAGACAGACTCCCCGGAGGACGATCTTCATGGTCTCCCAGTCAAGTGCCCTGCGGGATGCAGACCCCGAGTTGTCCCCTAAGTACTGTTTAAGAGCTTCTGTGACCATTGTCACAAAGGGGGGATCCATTAAGACCTCTGCTCGGAGGCACCACAGGGGTATTGCCAGGAGGTCTAGCATTCCTCCAAGGGTTAACAAGACTGGAGAATCATCCGGTAGGTATTGGGTTAAATAGGTGACCCCCAGTCACATGCACTAAATCGGCTGAGGGAAAACAATAATCAAAATGGCTGAAGGTGCCTGTCACAAGAGTGTGGCAAGAAAACACGCGCCACCCAGGGTGGTGCTCATGCCAGACATGATGCAAATGCAGACCCTCTAGAATATCCCAGAGAGCCCCTGTGAACCAGGGCTTAGTGTGGGCCCGCCAGGCTCCTGGTCCAGTGTTCCAATAATAACACAATTTAAGTCCCCCTCCAACACCACTGCATCGGCGAGCTAGAGAGCCATCGCTGCCATCACTGCAGGGAAGAAATCTGGGCAGTCCGAATTATGGACATAGACATTAATAATACAAATCTCCCGACCTTAAAATGTACCATGCAAGACAACATAACGTCCCTCCGGGTCCACCACATGATTTAAGTGCTTAAAGGGGATCCTCTAGCCACCCATACAAGCGTTCCCAATGCATAGCCAGAATAGGAGGTGGCATAGATTTGCCCTCTGCACAGCCTCCTCAAGCACGGGAAGCAGTCACCCTATACATGTATCTCCTGCAGACATGCTATTGCCACCCCCTATCATTTCAGATATACAAATACTCATTGCGTTTCTCAAGGGTGGCCACTCCTCGGACATTCCAGGTAATTAGTTTATTCATGGAGGCAGCCATATTTCACACAACTGTTGCTCTCCTCCCCACATATACAGAACAGATACATTCACACACCACCAAAAAGGAAATGTATTCAGTACACCTCGCATGGTCCCTGGACATGAAAGTAGCATGAAAAAAGCTATCCAAACTTTAACCACCAAATCGTACTCTACCCTCAACTCCCCCCCCACCCCCCCCATGGGCAGTATCTCAATCTCACCGGGACTGTAAATAGATAAGTACGGAATTAGCAAATTCTGCACCATTCCTCAACATAGAATAGGAAAAGAAGAAGAAAAACACTTAAAACAATATCCCACTTACACCCTCGCATACTTGGGCTACGCAAGAGGCCAATCAGCCGGAAGGGTGCGAGGCAAGCACACTCAAGCTCCCCCACGCAGCAGTTTGCCTCTAAGGGGCTAACTACCCCCACTGACACACATCTCAAAACCATCAGTAGGCAGACCCCCTGACTGCCCCAAACATACATAGAAGTCAGTTACATATCTGCCATGCACTCAAAGAAACACTAAGTTTCTTCTGCATAGGTCAATATGCCCACCCTCGAGCCCTCTCCATTTCCTCATCCCCCCAACAGCAGCAATTCCAATGATGTAGGGTAATTAGACACATCCCAGTTAGTGTAAGCTATCACAAGTCCAAACCATACATTTAGAGGAAGATGTTGTCATTTGGATCTCCATCTCCCTGCTGCTCCTGGGAGGCTACGCCCGAGTCAGGGACAAGCTCTCTAGCCTCTAAGGTACCATCTGGGCAAACCCGGATCATTCCTGATCCTGCACTAATGTCCCTTGCTCACCAGCAGCCCCATCATCTCTGACCACAGCTAGAGCCAATCAATGTTGATGGTTGGGTCGACCCCGTTGGGGACACTAGGCACTCACTCGAGTTTCCTCTTGAGTCCAGCCAATCACTGGCTTCATAGGCACCACCGTATGAACGTCAAAGAACCGCCCGCCAGACCAGGAGAAAACTCCTGAACTGGTGGGCGGTTCGTACACTGGTTTGGTGGTGCAGGAGCAGGGCCGTCCTGCTCCCACAGCGCCGAATTCATGATAAGGCCCTAAGTCTTAGAATCAGCAAGAACGAATTCAATTAAATGCCATATGGTAACTGGAGCTGAGGAAGGATTGTTCACAATAGACTACGGTAAATCGTGATGTTTTTAAACGCATCAGTGATGTGATGACCAAAAGAATAGATATGTGTTTACTAAAGTCCAAGGTTTTTAAAAGTTTAAATATATTGACCAGTTCAAAGGCAACCTGTTCTCAGTGGATTCTTTTACTCTGAGGATTTTAGTCTTTTAACCATTCAGGTAGCGCTTCCTTTACTTTATCATCATCATCAAAAAAGTTTTATTAGTTTTAAGACAGAACCCTAAAAGCACAAAAAGTAAATACAAACATTGCTAAAATGTGGCATACAGGGAAAAATATTTTCCCATAAAAATGATCAGTTATATACATAAACAGTTTAAGAAAAACATCAAAGAAAATGTATACAATGTTATCTAATGTAATTTCTCAACACCCCTGCCACCACCAATAAACCTAAAACTGTTTCATTAAAAAACAAATCACCAAAAGTTCATACAGACCACATATGCACAACACAATTCATATATGACCTAGAGATTTTCTAACTTTGACTGTACCTGCAAGGAAACTAGTGAGAGAATTACAAATCTTCACATTTTGTAGGAGCTGCCAATTCAAAAGCACTGGTCTGACCTGTTTATAATTTAAAATCTTCAAGATGGGTCAGATAAAAACCTTCCTAAAGGCACTATACATGGAGAAAAGCATATTAGAGTGCAAGGTGTCCTGTAGCGAGACATTGTCATAACAACATGGGCAAATATCATCGTCTTTAGTCAATCCTTTTGGTATTTTTAATAAAAAGTGGAACAAACACAGCCTGAACCTGGTTGAAAGGTATCTATAGCAGTTAGACAGCTGAAAGCAAGGATAAGGGTTGCTTGTCTTTGTGGTTTTGATCATAATTGAATGCCTAACCACAGTTTCAACTAGGCCCTATATTCCCTCTCAGACTGTTTCCACTGAACAAAAGCATTCTTTGTCCAGGCCACATCAGCACTGATGATACTACTGGGTAGACTGAAAGTGTAGGGTTGACAAAGGGCCCTAAAGTTCAACTCTAAGAATTTTTAGCCAGGATATTAATTATGCACGGGCAAGCGCAAGGTAGTCCTGCAAAATGAGTTGATTAGCTTGGATTGTGGGTTGCTCCAAACTTTGAGCCATAACAACAGAGGGTGCAGCTATATCATGTCAGTAATATAGCTCGTACCTAGTACTTCATGTATCACCTCTGAAGCTACATACATTGGAAGGATAACAACCTTTACATGAATTTGTCCTCCTCTATCTGGATAAGTTGAGTGGAAACAAATCCTCAAATATTACACCAATTAGAAGCAATCAATAAGCAAAGGAATTATATATTTTAGTCATAGCATCAACTGATGTATGGCCTACAAACTTAGGTAACTCAAATACACTTTGGATAGCCCTGTCCAATAGTAGACATTTGTTTTTCATAAGCAAGGACCAACTCAGTGAGGCATCAAACAGGACACCTAGATAAGAGAACAAACTGAACAAAAGAATCTAAGAGCCACAGCAGGCCCATAGCCGTTCTGGAGATAAGCTCAGCATTGTCTGCATACAGTAATGCAGCAATTGGATGCTTACCCACATTCCTGCCCGTGAGCAGATGTTGACCCAAAAAACTGATTTACAGGGTGAGTAGGAAGGGGGATAGAATACAGCCCTGATGGACTCCTCTTTTTAATCTGAAGGGTTGTGAGAATTCCCCCCCACCATATTGGACCAAGGTGGTCAGATCATGGTGTAAATCTCTCAACAAACAAACAATATTCTTCTCCATGGATCCCAGAACAGCCCAGATGTTATCTCTGTTCACTCTGTCAAAAAATGAACTGAGATCCATGAAAGCTAAATAGACTGACCCTTTTTTGGCAACAGTGTATTTTGAAATATTCAAATACAAATGCAAACACTGATCAAAAGTCCACAAACCAGGCCTAAAACCATACGGTATGTCATACAGCACATTGTGCTGTTTAAAACTCAGTCGATTTAAAAGCACCCAACCAAGTATTTATACCTCAGAGTGGAATAACGAGATTGGCCGGAATCGGCATGCATTCTCCCTACAACATTTTTTTTTAAAACTGGCACGGTTACCAAGTGTCAAAAAAAATATTCAGTAAACTGTGACTTACTGCTGCATTAAGATAGGTAGTAATCAAGGGGCCCACAGCTCTACAATAGATTTAAACAGGCCATATGGTACCCCATTCTGATCTGGAGCTTTATATTTAAAAGGGCTATAATGCTGTCCTTCACCTCTTCCCGTTCAAACCTAATGTTTTCACACTCAACTTGGTGGTAAAGTAAAAGAGTGGGTTCGGGGTCATCATAAATAGATTCAAAATTCTTCACCCACACATCTGCTGCAATATGTGAATCTGGTAAAAGCCCTCAAGTTGCCTGACATAAAGGACAATTTACAATGTTCCAAAATAGCTCACTATCTTGATCATTACAATCAAGAAAGAGCTTTTCCCAAGCCTCATTATGTAAATACTGCTTTGTTTTCTTCATGGTTTGTTTGTATGCAGACCTATACCGGGATGCCATGGTAGAATCTATGGGAGTTCGTCTAATAGACTTAATAACTCAAAATATATGACTAAAAGAAGACAAATATGCTTGATTGGAAAGACCTTCTTCCAAGAAAACCCTAAAATCCTCAGCACAGTACTGAAATAGTTTGAGATGGAGGTCATCTGGACTAATCATGGCCCACTTTACTCTGCGTCCTTGATCCTTTATAGATGGCAACACATCGTACTTAAAGGCCTTAATCTGTAAGTCAAAGCACCCATAATCTGCTATCAAAGCACCTGTCGAAGGCAGCTGAAAGCAGATTATGTTCACTTCGGCTATCCCACCTTGCCCTAAAATCCCTCAATAAATGAAGTAAAGCAGGGGAGACAAAAATAAAATCTGTTATAGATCCTCTACCTCTCCCAGTAAAATGTGTTTCTCATTTTATTTCTATCATACACTGAATAGTATCCAGTTAAGTTGAAAAGTCGAAGTTTAAATACTTAACACAGAATTTATCAGATCTCTCTGAGTAGAATGTGTAAAGTACTCGGTGCCAAAGACTCTCTCCTGAAAATTACAGCAGTCAAAAATCGGGCAAATTTCACATAGGTAAAGGTTGTAGTCACCTATCAACATGACATAAATAAAATCATCCCTACTGCTAGACAATTTATCAAAACATCTTTTGAGAGCCTTGATATAAACATCCTTATCTTGAGTTAATTTAGAGTTAAAAAAATTGAAGAGAAGCACACTGTTTATCGACTTGAATCTAAGCAGAACAAATACTAAATTCCTAGAATGAGTATCCACAACCTCGGTAGGACAATTTAGCTGGAGAGCAATTAATATTAACAAACGCCTACAGTCCTCCCATGCATTACTGAAGTTGCTGGGACATGGAAGGAACTAAAGCCATACAACTCAAAGTTACAGTCAGCAACCTTTTTCCTGGAGCATGAAAATCTTTGGGAAAACTACTGTCCTCCATTTTATTCCCTAGCCTAGCTATGTTCCAATTTAATACTTTCAATGGACCTCTGTCCCCCGTGGTAGGTGTAGAAACAATAGGGTTCATAACAATGGAAGTACATGGCAGTTGTAGTCAGTCTAGGGAGTCCTCATCACTCAGGGCCTGTTAGCAATGGGACATAACGAACATTCCACAATACTAGAGTCCCTTTTTGTGAGGCGAGACAAGTCCGTAAATAGGAAACCAGCTAAATGGACATTGTTAAAATTAACCACCACACAATCAACCTTGCAAATTTGTACATATCTATCCACCCATGAAACACTTCTAATTATATTAATTTGATCAAGAGTGGTTATTTGTTTGTGTAACCAGTGAAAAACCTTTTTCTTCATCTGCCATAGTTTTCCTGGCTCAATGGCACATCTTTGATAGTATTGGCTGCTGCATCTTTAACACAGTTAGGATCACGGGGGCGTGGCCAAGATGGCGCCGAGTGCGGACGAGCTTTGTTGAGCTCCGTGCGCGGCCGGCTGAATAATCCTGTTTTTCCCCCGACACGAGCCACTTAACCAGGGCTAAATGTGCATCAGAGGCTCCCTGCATGTATTTTGACCCCCCTAACGAAGAACGGAAGCGGATTGAAAGCGACGCTTGAGAAGCAGCGTTGTGTTTGCTGCTGTCCGCGGAGCTCGGCTGCGTCAGTGCCGCCCGGCGCCGCTGGACGGAGGGGACGACTGCGCGATCCCTGAGCGAAGACGGCGAGGGGAGCGGTGCTCTCTCCCCCCTGGAGCTGATTGTGGCTACACCACGACTCCGGAGCCGGCTAGCTAGGAGGTGAGCGCTGCCAGTGCCCGGATCCACAGTCCGATCCGGCCTGCGAGTGTCTGGGCCCGGGCCAAGACTGTGTTTCTGCTCTCTTCCCCCTCCCGCCTCCGACGACCCAGCGGCCGACGGCCTCGGGTGTATTGGCTGCAAATCAAAGCCCTCTCCCCTTCCCCCTCCTCGGATGGGGATCTGAGGCCTGGTCATGGCAGTGGAGCTGTGCAGCAGGTGAGGAGCGGCCTACTGCATATAAGGCACAACTCGGGTGGCTAAAGAGGAGGAGCTGCATTGCCAGAGGGCCCATCGGTCGTAGCAGGGTACTTTTCCTGACCGCGAGGCTATATCTCTCCCCCTCCCCCCCTCCCAGTGCCTGGTGCATAATAAATAATTGGAACCCAGTGACCTGTACTGCACCCTTGGGGCCGGGAGCATTGCCTTTGTTGCAGGACTTTTTCGGCTGTGAAGGACAGTCACGAGGGCCTGGGGCTGGCGCTGTTGTCTTTGCCATTTCGAGGACCGCCTCTGGGGAGCTTGCTAACAGTGGAGGGAGTGCCTTGGAGAGGGAGTGGTGCGTTTGGGGCCCATGATCCTTCGGGGATATACCCTGATACATCAGTTGGCGGCCTTGAACCCTCCCCTCCCCTTCACGCTGAGAGTACAGATACAACCGGTGACACAGAGCAGCCCAGGGTGCGGGGAGCGGCCCGCTATTGCCTCCCGTGCGTCCTGGGGAGAGGCGTGTGTCCCCTCCTCCCACCCTCCTGGGGACATTGGATCACAGGAGCCACATTGCATGGCATACTACAGTCAATGGAGCAGGGGCGATGCAGCGTGACGTCCTGCAGGGTGTGGAGGGTCGAGCACTCCACGATCCATAATATCTGCCATCAGTGCCCGGCACCCCCCTCAATTCGAGGGCCTCACTAGCACCCACATACACAATGGGGAAACCGCGTACGGACAAGTCATAACCTCAGCAGACTGAAGCAACGTAGGCGGCGGATGGAGGGAACACAATACTAGACATTAAGACCACGTTAGGGCCCAAAATAGGCACACTGTGTATGGATATGGGTTTCCTGAGAGAGGATCATAAGAAGCTTAAGGCCAGGGTGGAGGAGTCGGAATCTACACTGGTGGCGCTCCGGCCTACAGTGTCTATGGCCACAGACCAGCTTAAAACACTCCTGCAAGAGGTGGAATACTTGGCGAGTTGGCTGGAGGACCAGGAAGGTCGCTCCCGCAGAAATAACATTCGCATTGTGGGGCTACCGGAACGAATAGAGGGACCAGCCATGGATCTGTACCTCGAGAACTGGATCTCCAAAGATATTCTGCAGGGTAAGGTCTCGAACTTCTTTTCACTTGAAAGGGCGCATAGAGTCCCGGGTGGCCCTCCACGTCCAGGGGGCCTGCCGTGTCCAGTGGAGGCCCGGTTGTTTAACTATCGAGATAGGGATCATATCCTCCAAGCGACTAGGTCCAGGGGTCACTGGCAAGTGGAGAACGCTGAGGTGCATATATATCCTGATTATACCCTGTCTGTCCAACACCGCAGATCCTCCTACACGGAGGTTAAGCGATGCCTGAGGGAACACCAGCTGCATTATGCCCTGCAGTATCCAGCCAAGCTGCACATTCACCACAAAGACTCCAATGTCTATTGCTCCACTCCAGAGGAGGCTTTTTAATTTTTTTTTTATTTTAGATACTTTTATATAGCGCATGGCTACCCGGAGGCATCCCGGCACTGACAGCAGAAGGATCAGCGTGGCAACCAGACTAAGGGAATAGCCAGGTTTTCAACAGTTTATGGAAGACAAGATGGTTGGGTTCTTTCCGTAAGTCTAGTGGAAGAGAGTTCCACAGTTTTGATGTGTTGTAGGAGAACATACGACCTCCACTTCTTGCTTTCCTAATGTTTGGAACAGTGGCTAGGTGTAGGTGGTCCGATCAAAGGCGTCTGTTGGCACGATAGGGACGAATAATGGAGTGATTAATGGCAGGACTTTTCCCGGCCAGTGACTTGTGTACTATGCACATCGCCTTGAATTCGATTCTCTCCTTGATCGGAAGCCAATGAAGGGATTTTAGGGCTGGTTTTGCTGATTGGAATTTTGGAATGTTCAAAAGAATTCTGGCTGTCCAATTCTGTACCGTCTGAAGTTTGGACAATGTTGCACAAGGAGCACCTAAGTAAAGGGCATTACCATAGTCAAGGCGCAACAGAATGAGTGCCTGAACCATCAGTTTCCTGGCCTGAAAAGGGAGGAGAGGGAGGACCTTCTGAAGCATCCTCAGGATACCATAGCAAGAGGCCGCCACCTTACGTGCCTGAGCCTTAAAGGTCAAGTCATGGTCTAGCAAAATACCTAGGCTCTTTATCTAGGGCTTGGGAGTAGGGACGGGAACCAATGTATTTGGCCATATAGCATTAAAGTCAATGGGTGACCGGTTTCCCAGGATCATCAGCTCGGTTTTTTCCCCATTTAATTTCAGAAAGGAATCATCCATCCATTTCGCAGTCTCTTCCAAGCACTGTCGAATGTTGGGGGACGCGATGTCAACATGATTGAGTCCTACCACCAGTTGGGTGTCATCTTCTAAGTCACTATGTGTACCCCAAAAGGCACCACCAACTTCGCTAAAGGGCTCATATACACGTTGAATAATGTGGGACTCAGGGATGATCCCTGGGGAACCCCACAGTGAAGAGCCACCTGTTTTGAGGCCACATCAGCGTCAAAGACCTGAAAGAGTCTATCACTCAGGAAGGATTGCAGCCAGGCCAGCGCGACCCTGTTCACCCCTAATCTCCTAAGTCTATGGACCAAGAGTTGATGGTTTACCGTGTCGAAGGCTGCGCTGAGGTCTAGGAGTATGACCACGGCGATGCCTCCGGAAACCATGATTTTTTTGGACTCTTCTATAACTGAGAGTAGGGCTGTTTCTGTGCCTTGTAATGGGCGGAAGCCTGTTTGAGATGGGTGAAGAAGTTTATTGGTTTCCAAGAAGGTAGACACCACTGAATTTACATGTGTTTCAGCTATTTTGCTGATTCCTGGGAACAGTGAGATGGGGCGATAGTTTCCCAGGGAGTCAGGGTCCAGGCTGGGTTTTTTGAGGAGTGCCCTCACCATTGCTTCCTTCCAGGGTGGGGGGACCACTCCAGATACAAAAGAGGCGTTGATCAACTCCAGGATAGAAGGGGAAATTGTTCCAGCCACTTGTTTCAGAATTTTTAGGGGTGCTCGATCTTTAGGTGATCCGCTCTTTACTTGAGACATGATGCGATCAAGTGTCTCATTATCCATCAGAGGAATTGTTTCCAAATAGGAATCTATGCTGTAAAGACTAGAATCCCAAATTTGGCTCTCCATCTGGGGGAATGAGGTGTATATAGTTTGGATTTTATTGCGGAAAAATTCTGCAAGTTTGTCACAGCGTGAACCTGAGGTGTCAAGGGTCACTGGAGGAGGGGGAGCTCTGAGGAGAGTCTTCGCAATGCGAAAGATCTCAGACGCAGAGTTGCCTGCCGATTAAATTTTTTCTTCGTAAAAAGCCGCCTGGGCTGATTTGATTTCAGCTTTATATGATTTAATAGCCTCCCTATATTTCAATTTGTTGTCTGGAGAGAAATCCTTCCTCCAAGTGCTTTCTAACTTCTTACAAGTTTGTTTTAGTTCCCGAAGTTTTGCAGAGTACCATGCCATTCTGTTGCTACCTTTTTTCACCTGGATTGATTTTATAGGAAGAAGTAGATCTAGAGAATCTTGTATCCATTTGTTAAAATTTTCGTTAGCGATGACAACATCAGAATGTGGCGCTGGTTTTGTTTTTTCTAATTCTAAAGTCCATTGTTCCATTGATAGTTTGGACCAGGGACGTAACCTTGTGCTGGTCAGTTTGGCGTGGGGTATGGTAGAATTGGGGGTCCAGAGAAAAGGTATAAGAAAATGATCAGACCATGGTACTGGGATCGGATTCCCCCCTACTAATTCCTCCACGTTGGAGAAGATAGGGTCTAGTAAGTGCCCTTCCGTGTGAGTAGGATTGACAACTTTTTGGTGAAACTGATAGGCAGCTAGATCCCTTATAATCTCTACTGCGGCCATCTGTGAGAGGTCATCGAAGTGCAGGTTGAAATCTCCTAATAGAGTAAAATTAGCTGAGATATTGGCCGAGTTGGCTGCTATGTCAGGCAGGGAATAACCAAATTGTCCCAGAGGCCCTGGGGGCCGGTATATTAGAATACCAGACAAAGTAAGTGAGGGTGTAAACCCTATAGCAAAGGCAAGATTCTCGCAATCCGGTATTGGGCTTCCAGAAATGCGACAGGTTAGGTGGTTTTTATATATTATGGCAATCCCGCCACCTTTCCCTGAGGTGCGATCAAGCCTCTGGATGCTATAGTCCGAGGGGGGAGCCTGGACGAGATCAGGCTCAGACCCAGGGTTTAGCCAGGTTTCAGTCAGGAACAGGACCTCTGGCCTTTCTTCCTCCAAAAGGATGGAGATTTCCATCACATGCTTAGGTAGTGGCCTGCAGTTTAGCAGGAACATTTTATATAAGTTAGGTGTGGGTAGATTCGACTGTGGAGCCTTTGACAATTTGAAAGAGCAGTGTGGACATTTGATTGGACTACTGTCCGGGTGAATGGAGTGTTGACAATTCCCCATGTTAAGTCGATTTAGTCGAAGCAGCTCCTCTGCCTCATAGTGCAATCTCTTTGGATTAGAGGATGTAGGGGTACTGGCCCCTGGCCCCGAATGGACGCGGACGGGTGCAGACGGGCTTGCCTTTGGTGCGCCAGCGGCACGCCCGCTGCGCGCGTCCGCTGCGCGTCCGTTCTGGCATGCAAATAAGTAGGTTTCCAGCCCAGAAGTGGGAGGCTGAGGGGTGGAGCCACATCCCTCCGCAACAATCGGCTATGAGGCCGTGGCGGACCGGGGACCGGCCACGAAAGTGCGTGTGCAAGTGCAGTCCAGGTAGGAGCAATTCAGTTGCCCTGACCAACAAGACCCAAATTAAAAAGTAGGTTTAAAAGTCACACAAGTTAAAAATATTAAAATAAAAAGATGCTGGCTGTCTTAATCGGCGCACTTCAGCTTAACGCTGCGCATCCGTTCTGGCATGCACATAAGTAGGTTTCCAGCCCGGAAATGAGGAGGCTGAGGGGTGGAGCCACGTCCCTCCGCAACAATCGGCTGTGAGGCCATGGCGGACCAGGGACCGGCTACGAAAGTGCACGTGCAAGTGCAGTGCAGGTAGGAGCAATTCAGTTGCCCTGACCAACAAGACCCAAATTAAAAAGTAGGGTTTGGTCTTGGTTAGATAGCAACGGATTCGCACACCCTCCTCCTACCGTCCCGGCAGATTCACGTCCATCCTGGACGCTGGTGGGTGCATGCAGGGGGCGCGGGAGGAATAAGATCCAATGGCCCACCAAGAAACAAGTGGCAGCGGAAAGAGCACAAGCTATACGGTCAGTGGAACACTTCAGCGATAATACAGCTCCAACTAGATCTGACTCGGAGTCGGACGATGGGCGGGACCGCCAGTTATCCTTAACAGACGCACAATGCGCAGAGTTACAGGGCGACGGCCATGAGATGACCCCACAGATGGCAAAAGACCTTGGGTGATGCCCCGATGTATGCAGAGTTCTGGGGGCAGGACTCCGAAATTAACAAACAGTTGTCCAGAGACTTCGTGGGTCGCTCCACATATCCTTTTTCTGTGTATGTGGCACTTGTGGCTAGATGACTAGACTTTATTATGCGGGTCGCCTCAACTGTAAACTGGTAACTGTTCATATTTCCTCTCCTCTGGATCTTGGGGGTCTACATTATGAGGCATCGTAGTGTTGCTTATTGTATGATGGCCAAGGCCAGGCTGGCACAGATCAGGTCATAGCTACAACCCCACACAACGTTAAGTAGCTATAATAGCAATTGTTTTATAATAAGTTTGATGGAATTTCAGTGCATGTGGCCAATTGCCCGTTTGCAAGCCAGCCTTGGGTGGGGAGTTAGGGGATTGTTACTATTATTGTTTAAGGCGATCTCTGTTTCGTACTCTACAGGGCAGGCGATACAATTGATGTATGTGGCACACAGTGGGGCGGATGTGGGGCAGGGGATTGAGGAGGTGGGCTGGAGGATGATCCGAGTGGGGCGGTGAGAGGTGTGGCCCTCTCACTCTTTTATTTTTAGGGACTGACTGGCTAACACCGAGTACACGCTCATAACCTTGAATGTGCGCGGGCTGGCAGGATGTGCAAAACGGCATAAAATATACCAATACCTCCGCACTCACACGGTCTCCATTGCATTAATACAGGAGACCCATCTCACTACTCAAACATTAGCCTCATTGCGCAAGCGCTGGAGGGGGTCGGTCATAGGTGCCACATATTCTGGATACGCTAGAGGCGCACTTATCTGGGTGGCACCCGGCACGCCCTTGACGGTGGTACACACTCAAATTGATCCTCAGGGTCTTTATGTGACATTGGAGGGCCTGCTGGACGGGTCTCCATTGGCGTTAATCTCCCTATACGCACCGAACACTGGGCAGGCGCAGTTCTTACATTCGCTTACGCCGACCCTGCTGTCTGACCCCATGGCACCGGCGCTATGGGGAGGGGACTATAACTCTACATATGATCTTGACCTAGACCGCTCGCGCCCGCCGCTCTCGGGGGCACAATCTATTCTGATTTCCAAACATTTGAGAGACTGAGTAGAGCCCATTCAGCTAAGGGACGCATGGCGCAGCCAGCACCCTGACACGCACACGTATTCCCACTACTCCTCATTACATGACCTGCATACGCGGATTGACACAATCTATTGCTCCATGGGAGCCCTGGCTAGGGTCACATGGACGGAATACTCAGCACGCACCCTGTCGGGTCATAACCCACTGCAGCTACAGCTGGCGTGGGGCACTTGCAGAGCTAGGATCCCGACCTGGTGCCTCCCTGTAGCTGTGCTGAGGAACATAACATTCCGCTCTACCATATTGCAGACAATCACCACATATTTTCAGGAAAATGCAGGCACTGCCTCCAATAGAGGCATAGAATGGGATGCTTTCAAAACGGTCACTCGGGGACATGCTAATAAAACGACCCATGGCTCACGCATGGCACTGACGGCAGAGCTGCAAAAACACGAGGCTGAAATCCAGAGATGTGAGGGTCTGGCATCCACAGACCCCCAGGTGATCCCTCTGTTGGCCCAGGCACGACTAGCATACAAGGAGACCTCAGACTGGCTGTGTTCGCTGGATTATAAACACTACTTAGCCCGACAGCATACAGAGGGAGATAAGGCGGGCAAAATGTCGGCTTGGCTCTTGAAAACAGATGCCTCCCACCCTCCAATTACGGCAATATACAATACCGAGGGAGTCTTAGTAAATACACAGGCAGCAATTAACAAATCATTTTATAATTACCACACTGCATTGTACAGGGCGCCAGCCACTAATAGTCTCCCCCACATGCAAAGGTTCCTGGAATCAGTGCAACTTCCGCAGGTCACGAAACCCCAGCATGATTCGCTAGAGGAACCTATTACAGACAATTAAATATTGGACGCCATCAAGCAGCTAGCTGCGGGAAAGTCCCCGGGCACCGATGGCTGGGCATTGGAGTTCTATTCCACTTATTCTGAACGACTTGTGCCCCAGTTATCGAGCGTATATAAGGACGCTTATGACAGAGGAGAGCTCCGAGCAGCCTTGCGGGAAGCAGTGTTGGTGGTGCTTCCTAAGCCAGGTAGGGACCCACTGCAGATGGCATCATATCGTCCTCTGTCATTATTGAATGCCGATTATAAAATATTGGGGAAAGTGCTGGCTAATAGACTACTAGAAATGGCCCCCCTCTTGATACATGAGGATCAAAATGGTTTTATTCCAGGGAGGAGTACCGGGCTGAACTTGCGGCGTCTATTCCGGTTACTGGAATGGGCCCTTGGGGAGGCTGACACCCACTGGTTGGCGGCTCTGAATATAGAAAAGGCGTTCGACACCCTGGGGTGGCAGTATCTACTGGAAGTGTTGGGCAGATTCGGTATCGGGCATAAATACTTACGCTGGGTGCGCATCTTATACACCAATCCCCAGGCCAGAGTAAGAACAGGACGAGACATCTCACCACAGTTTGTTATTGAACGAGGCACCAGACAGGGTTGCCCCCTGTCGCCTCTTCTGTTTGCATTCGCTATGGAGCCCTTAGCGTGCAAACTGCGACAACGGGTGTTGGAATGGGGGATTCATGCAGACAGGCAGTGGCATATAATTTCGCTATATACAGACGATGCGCTGGTCTACCTCCAGGGGGTCAGCAACGTACTGCGGGGCCTGATGGCGCTTCTGGATGCCCATGCACGGGCCTGGGGCCTTCGAGTAAACTGGCCTAAATCAGTGGTTTTCCCCATGAAAGTGGTCCCGGTGGATCAGAGGCGGGCCTTGCTGGAGACCCTGTTGGAGTGGGCGTTCGACACGTTCAAGTATTTGGGTGTACAGATTTATCATTCCAATATAGACGTCATAGACAGGAACTTGGGGAAGGCAGTATCCAGGGCACATGCAGCTCTACCGTTTTGGCGTGGTCTTCCCTTGTCCCCTATGGGCAGGGTGGCCATCGCCAAAATGCTTCTACTCCCGAGGCTCCTCTACTTTTTTGCTGCACTTCCACATAGGTTGCCACAGAATATATTCAGAGACCTGGACATACTCTTAGTTGCACTAATATGGGGAGGCTCTAGGTCCAGAGTGGCACTCCGTAAGTTGTACTTGCCACTCGCAGACGGGGTTTGGGGGCGCCAAATTATGAATATTATTATGCCGCTGCGTAGCTGCAGTGGCCAATGAGATGGCTAGCGAGTGCCCAGGTGACAGAGATGTCCAGCTGGGCAATACCTTTACGACGTACAGCCATAATAAAATGACTATCAGGCTCCACTACTCCAATGCAAAGGAAGCAGGGTAACTTGCTCATGACGGCAGCTAGACGTAGCTGGCTGCGGTACGTGATGCCTAAGAGACAAGCAACACCATATGCACCCATGCTACCACTAGAGATTCTACCGGGTTCGTTTGCCTGTCATGACCGTCCAGAACTTGAGTCCTGGAAGGCAGTGGGGTTGGATACCTGGGGCAACTTATTTATGGACTCACAATTACAGAGCCTAGACAAGCTGATCACGGACTTCGGAATCACACAGGGAACATTTATGCTGTATGCGCTACTAGCACTGCAGTTTTACCAAGTATGGGGGAACATTGAGTCGGAACCAGAAACATCGCAGGTGCTGCAGACTCTACTTACACATGGGAAGGGTGGACATGCGGTAACCATGATATATAGCTGTCTCAGGCTTGGCCCTAGCCCCCTCCTAGTCACACTCTGTGCATATTGGGATTCCAAGCTGTCAGTGACCATGACTGACAAGCAATGGGCGCAGTGTATAGGGTACCCTGAAATAATATCCACGAACGCCAGGTTGAAGTATACACAGCTTAATTATTTGCATCACACCTATCTAACACCACATAGACCAGCCCGTATGTACCCCACATCTGTCGATGTTTGCCCCCGTTGCCGGGGATCAGATGCAGGGTTCCTCCATATGGTCGGGGCGTGCCCCGCCTTGGTGCCTATTGGAATGAGATCGCAATGATGCTGGGGGAAGCAACTGACACTACAGTACCTGTGCAAGGCTTACACTTTTTATTGGGTGTCACCAAGCGCAATGCATCGCGAAAAAACCTTAATAAACTTCTTGACCTTGCTTTGGCCCTTGCAAAGTGGAGGATAGCTATGTCCTGGAGTGCAGCCCCCAGCACACGAATGTGGCTGTCGGACCTCGTTAGGGCGCTGGTGGCTGAACACACGTCGCAAATGAAATGAAAAAACATTTATAAAGCGCATGGCTACCTGGGAGCATCCCAGCGCAAGGACTGACACGGGGGGAGGCGGAAAGAGCTAAGGAAACAGAAAGGCCTTCAGTTGTTTACGGAAAGAAATATGATTGGGAACTATGCGAAGATGTAGTGGCAGAGAGTTCCAGAGTTTAGCACCGTTATAAGAGAAGAGCCGTCCACCACTTCTGGCCTTCTTGATCCTAGGGACCTCGGCCAGATGCAATTCATCTGACCGAAGTTTCCTATTGGCTTTGTAGGGACGGATCATGGCTGAGTTGATAGGAGGCCCGTTCCCCTGCATGGTTTTCTGCAGGCCTTGAACCTAATACGTTCCTGCACTGGGAGCCAATGAAGGGAGAGGAGTGCAGGTTTCGCCGATTGTCTGTTGGTTTCTCCATTTAAAAGTCTGGCAGCTCTGTTTTGAACAGACTGTAGTTTGCAAACTACTGTTGTGGGGGTACCCAGATATAGTGCGTTACCATAATCCAGTATGGAAAGTATAAGTGATTGGACCAGTACTTTTTTTGCTTGAAAGGTGAGGAGGGGGAGGACTTTACGGGCCATTCTAAGCAGGCCATAGCAGATGGCTGCCGTCTTCCTAGCCTGTACTCTAAAGTTCAAATTCTGGTCCAACCAGATGCCCAGGCTCTTGATTTCTGACTTAGGGACCGGGGGAGGACCCATACCGACTGGCACATAGAACTGGATTTAAAGCTAAGGGGGTTGCCCAATATCATGAGCTCAGTTTTTCCGCCATAAAACTTGAGCTGAGACGCGTCCATCCAGTTCGAAACGTCCTCTAGACAGGAATAGAGGCCGTTGGTTTTTTGACCTGCTCGGTTTAACGCTACCACCAATTGTGCATCATCGGCATAGGTCACCATGCGGATTCCAGAGAGGGCTACAATGGCTGCCAGAGGAGCCATATACAATTTAAAAACGTTAAACATTGAAGGTTCCCCGTGACCATCCACAGCGTAATCCCCTGCAATGTCAGGAATACTTGTCATTTGTGGAAGGCAAATTGAATGCACCTGGGTCTACGCAGGGATGAGACGGCTCCCTGCTTTCGGGTGTGAGCGGCAATGCGCTAATATATGGATGTGTGCTGGCTGGGCCCCCTCGTCGGGCGTGACTCGGCCGAACCGGGCAGCACCTCTGACCCCGGTGAATGTATGACAGCACAAGTGTGCGCGATGTTTCCTCCCCTCCCCAATTGTTTGCGATCGCTGCACCCGCTGCTTTTAATAAGTATACGCATAGGCAGCTGCCCTAGCTCAGATATGTTCCGAACCACATGGTGCCTGTGGGTTAACTGAAATCGCATAATTTTGTGTTTATTGATTTGGTTGGTGTGAAAATGTTGAGCAAAGGATAGTTTGCTGTTTTATTTGATAATCACGTAGTGGATAACAAATATAGACATGCATATAACGTTAGAAACAGCTTTTATTTCTTTTGTTGTCTGTTATCAGCATCCTATACAACCTGGTTCCCCACCAAGTGTCACATATGTATATGACACTGTACTGTTCTGTATGCTGGCAGATTGTATTATGCATAACCTCTGAAAAACCAATAAAGACGATTTAAAAAAAAAAACACAGTTAAGATCACACTGCCCTATGTCCAGTTGTTACTCCACCATTTAAATTTCCTCCGTGAGAGCACCTACTGCTAAATTAAAGTAAGACAAAATGGCAGTGCTAGTACATGGACATTTATTTACTAAATGAGAAATATTTGCTTTATGCTTCCCCATGGTCAAACAATGGTGATGAGCAGAAATCGGGGTCTGGAGAGGTTGCTCAGCCCAGCCGCATCCGGGCTCAGATGCCGGCCCATGCCGGGTCATGACCCACACACATTCCATGCAGCGGGACAGCTACCTGCGATCAGTAGTGTGTCCACTTGTGGCCCCATCGCTCCTGTGGGAGGGGCTGCTGCTAATGTGAGACTGGGCCCCCAACAATCTCCAATCACTCCTGCGCTGTAGGACTGCTTCTGGTGCAAAGTAGCACACCCACTTTTGGCCCGCCCCACTTGTGGAAGGGGTTGGTAGGCCCCAATGATTTTGAGTCACTCCCATACTGCGGGACACCTGCTGGCGATAAGTAGTGTGTCGACTTGTGGCCCCGCCCCTCCTGTGGAAGGGGCTGCTGGTATTGTAAGTCTGTGCTCCCAATGATCCCCAATCACTCATCCTAATGCAGCTGCAGCTTCTCCAAAGATACTTCAAATGAAAAAAAGGTTGAGAGTGGTATGGCCGCACGATGGGGATGATACATCTGCATTCCAAGTCGATCAGGATGTGACCATGTATGAGGAAACATAATGACAAATGTTGAGACTGAAATAACCTTTAAGCACTACTTGGTGTAGGTGATAAAAGGTGCAGCTGTTTAAGGCAGCCAGCTCAGGCATTGCGTTTATTTGCTGCTTTAGGTTGTATTGACAGATTGCCTAAGCTAATGGTCTCATCAAGGAATGTATGACGTTACTACGCATACTAATACCACGCGTGCCATTACAATGCGGGTATTACTAAGCTAGTACACTTACAATGACCTACCATTACAATGCATTCTTTTACAACAAATATGCCTTTACCATGCAAACACTTGGTAAAAGTGTGTAAGGTAAGTAGCACTACCCTACCCTACCCTGCCCTACCCTAAACCTTAAATCACTAACCCCTGCACGACCCCAACAACCCCCAATTCTTTCCCTACTCTAAACCCTAAACCACTACCCCTGCACGACACCCGACCCCCAATTCTTTCCCTACCCTAATCCCTAGAACACTACCCCAGCACCACCCCCAACTCCCAGTCCTCTTCCTACCCTAAACCCTAATACACTACCCCTGGATGACCCCTGACCCCCATTCCTCTCTCTACCCTAAACCCAAAAACACTACCCCTGCACAACCCCCACCCCAGTCCTCGCCCTACCCTAAACCCTAAATCAATACCCCTGCACGAACCCCCGACCCCCAATCCTTTCCCTACCCTAAACCCTAAAACACTACTCTTGCTTGACCCTCCCCCTGACCCCCAGTCCTCTCCCTACCCTAAACCCTAAAACACTACCCCTGCACGACCCTCCCCCAACCCCCAGTCCTCTCCCTACCCTAAACCTTCAAACACTACCCCTACACAACCCTCCCCCCGACACCCAGTCCTTTCCCTACCCTAAAACACAACCCTGCATGACCCCCCAACCCCCAATCCTTTCCCTACCCTAAAACACTACTCCTGCATGACGCCCCTGACCCCAATCCTTTCCCTACCCTAAACCACTACCCCTACAGGACCCCAGCCCCCTTTTACCCTAAAATAGTAACCTCCCACCCCAGGCCCAATGCCCCTTACCTCTCTCTCCTTATGGCTCCTCTCTCTCCTTGTGGTTCCTGGTTCCCTCTGGTCATCTGAGGAGCAGTGAATGTCATTGTGAGGAAGCGGAAGAGCCTCTGTTTCCTCACAACGACGTGGATCGCCTATATTTTTTTACAACATATGTGCTCTTACCTTACATACATTTACAACGAAATTTGTTGTAAAGGCATTTGTGGTAATAGCACATGCGTTGTAAAAAAATGCGTAGTAAAGACTACGCGTTGTTACAACGCATGCGTGGTAACGCTTGCATTGTAATGGCATGCGGGGTAACAGCCACAATGCAATGACTGTTACCCCTTATCAAGGTAAGCTTGATGATGTCTTGATCCCTCTCAGCTTCTCACTTTTGGAATGTAGTGAAAGAACTTTATTATCTATGTGGTGCCTGAATTGACCTAGCAACAACTATCTCATTGGCTCTTAAGTGAATGGTCAGCGTATTACTCAGAGGTGATGCACTAGAATACTCATCATGAGAAAAGTTACTCTGACATTCAACAAAAAGCCAACATACTCTCTCATATAACATATACGCAATGTACCCAACAAGAAAACATAAAAAATCTTTTTAACTGTCTACTTACCGCTCAGATGTTAAGTGTATCATACACACTCTATACTTAACTAGGAGCAACCCAAACTACTCGCAGTCTGTGTTAAAATGCAATTTATCTTTAGTTGGATTGATTGGGATGTTATCCCATGTGTACATCAGAAAAGCCTCAATCTCAAATTACAGCTGAAATTACACTTGATATTCTTCACACATGCAACTCAATAGAAATTAGCTGAAGAGCTATTTATTTTGTACAGTATCGTGCAGTACCTGGTTCAACACTCAGAGGCAATCAGTAAAATGATACAAATGTATCTTATAGAAAAATACTTTTTCTATAGTCTACATTTTGCTCAATAAAACTATACATGCTTCTACTACTTTGTGATTATCAGCAAGTAAAGGAAGCTATCCAAAATAAAAACACATGGTGACATGTATAGTGGAAAGTGGTGAATCTGCATTCTTCTCCACTTCTGTTAGCCTTTAAATGCTGAAACACCATTTGCACATCAAGCTGTGGCACTGTAGCTTTCTCAAAAGAAAAATGTGAATTTACAGGGAAAAAGGCAGGGGAGAGTGAGCCTTGGACTGCATGGAATTTATTTTGGAGGGTCAAATACGTTTGCAGATGTTTTCAGATAGGTGCATCAAGGGAGCAATTTTTTAGGATCTTGAACAAGAGGAATATGCCATATCTTAGGAGCCGTGGGCAAGTATTATCTGGCTTTCACCTCTATGGATTGTTCTTCTGGCCATTTGTATGTCATGCCAATTCACTGCTGAATAAAGGGTAACTGGTGAAGGGCTTGTCGTTTGCGGGTTTTGTGGCTTCCGGTCTCTGCTCTATCATGTTCTTGCTTTGTTAAGAGACATGCAGTCATTTGTCATTACACCAATTGGTGAGTGGCACCTCTGAGGTCTGCCAAGGGGATGAAGGGATCCCCCCCCTCCCACCCACATAGGTCATCAACAAAGCCTTCCATATCAATCACCCATGACTCAACAAACTTATTGAATTTGAGTGAAGGTGAATAATGTCTCCAATCAATTCAACAGTGCCCAAGAAAGAAATTGTGTATCATATTTGCAAAAGCACCAGGGAGAAAGGAAAAAGATAACAACCAAAGGCTGCCTGGACCTTTAATATCCTAGAGGGCATCACATCAGTGCTCAGCAGCAGCTCTATCCTCAGAGTACATCGGAAGGGCGTGCAAGACCAGATAAGTACGGAGTGGATCCCAAATGTCCTGCAGCCTAGATGTGGGAGGCACTAGTTCAGAATAAAGAGACAATTGATTATTGCAATAGATTACATCTTTCAGCCATTCCTTGAAGGTTGGTGCCCTCCCCTGCCACTTTTAGCCAGCACTAAAGCCAATGCCACATATTTCCTATAACCTGAATCAAGCCCACCAGTATATCTCAGGAGTGCAAGAAGCGGGGTGAGTGTTAGAGGTTGCCCAATCATGACATTGAATGCATCTCCCACTTCACACCAGGAGGCCTGCACTGAACCACAGGATATGGCCAGGTGGAGGAAGTGCATCCTAGCCATCCCACATCTGTCACACACATCGTTCGGCCAGAGCCGATTACGATGTAATCCAGCCGGAGTATAATAGGTGCTGTGTATGAATTATAGTGTATGATGCGAAGCCTACAACTAGGAGCAATCTGTCTCATTTGGGCACAGCAGTATTGCCATTGATCATCCGTAAGTGGAGTATAAATATCCTTCTCACAGTGCACTTGTGCCCGCACCTGAACACTCGGGCATTCGGCTTGGAAATTTCGGCACAGAAATTAGACTATATGTCGTGGAGTGTCTAATTGCACATAGAGTGTAGTGTGATAAAGGTGGGGTGTTGAGTCTGAAAATCAGGTGTTGCTGACTTAACGTTATGTTGCAAGTGAATATATATGAAAATGTCCATTGGGGATGCCAGCTTTCCATTCAACATTTTGGCATGGGAAAGGAACATGTCATCCTGATACAAGTATCCCCATCATGTGTAGCCCGGCTTTGGGGCAGCTCTCTACCTAGAGACTCATGAGTGACTGGCAACAAAGGATGGAATGAAAGTAGAGTATAAGATTCCCCTACCTGATTTATGGACCAATCTATGCCAGTCCTTCAAGGGTACAGGTCAAGGTAGAATCGCCACTTGAAGGGCAACCAGAGGAGGAGCCTAAAAAGGAAAATGGAGGGATCAGGGTCATATATCCCTGTTCAATTGCCAAGTGGGGAAGGAATGGAGAGGGTTTATACTAATGGATAGCATGGAGTTCCGGAGCACATAAGTAGTTCCATGTTAGGGGCTTCAAACCCTCCCCTAGAGAAGGGTAATATCACACTATCCCACTGTAATTGAGGTTGCTTTCCTGCCCACTCCAATCTTGTTAACTGTGTTGTCTATGTTTGGAAGAATGCCCAGCTTAAGTGGAAGAGGTATATTAAGAAAAAAGTATTCACATTTGGGAACTATCACCATTTTCATTAGGGCAATGCAGCTCACCAATAATGTAGGGTAAGAGAATCCAGTGGATAATTTAGTCAGTGAGTGTGGACGGTGCCCTACCATAGTTAGCGTGTCTGTCTGACACCCCTGAAGGGTGTAATCTGGAGTAAATGAGCTAGTGGCAGTAGTGAGTGGGAAGTGTTGCCATTTCTCCCAGTTAATCTGCACACCTGATAGACGCCAAAATGGAAGAACTCCAGAAGGACCTCATTCAGGCTGTGGTGAGGATCATGTAAATAAAGTGTCATGTCATCCACATATTGTGAAACCAGCATATGTCTGGGAGAGTAGAGGAGTGAATATGCGCTATGTTGTTGTCACAGCTTAGCAGCGAGTGGCTCTATGGCGACAGTGGGCAGCCCTGTTGTGTGCCCTTTGTGATCTCAAATGATGAGGAGATAGTCCCATTAATGCAAACCCTTGTGACTGGATTGGAGAAAAGATGTGCTATCCAGGACAAACTGGAGCATGGCATACACATTTGCCATAGAACAACCAGTAAGAAGTCCCATTTACTAGAATCAAAAGCCTTAGAGGCATCTAAAAATACAGCCACCGCAGCCAAATCATGATCAATATCCCGCATCACAGCAAATAAGGTCCTCAGACTATATGTGGTGGAGCGCCCAGGAATAAAGCCTGATTGATCTGGGCAAACTAAAAATTTCATAAGTAGGGAAAAACGATTTAGCGAGCGCTTTGACCAATATTTTAACATCACAATTGATAAGGGACAGTAGCCTATAGGACTCGCAACTTTCAGGAGGTTTACCAGGTTTAAGTAATGTTATAATCAGATCTTCCCACATAAGGGGAGGTAACTGACCCTCCTTTGTTGCCTTCTGAAATACTGAGACCAGTACAGGTGCTAGATTATCAACATTTGTCTTATAGCAATCAGCTGGTAGTGTCGTGTAGTTCCTACAAATCTATATAGGATCTGCGCGTTTAGACAACATAAGCTAAGGAATTGGTGTCCAGACTGACTCCAGGCCCCCCTAAAGGATATGTTAGTCTGTTAGATCAGCTAGCTCACAGTGCCACTATAAGCCCCACAATTACCAAGGAGCGAATAGTTTCTGGTAACTATCGAACATGACAACCCTGACCCCTCAGGGATCGTGGAAACAGTACAGTACTTTTCGCTCAGTCACTCGTGCTCACTCGGTCTCAGAGAGATATACAGAATAAATGGTGGGGACGTTTTCAATAAGCATTTATTGAACCAGCGTCATTCTAGTATAAAATACGTGTGCTGCAACAAGCATTAAACAGAAACAGATAAATGCGGTTATAAGCACCAACAGAGTAAATAAAAGGTAAAATTCTACCATGATGCTAAAACAATGAATATAGGCAGGCATATAGATACATGGCAGTAATCACGAATACTCCTACGAAGCAAAACCCTAACTAGATGTACCTAAGTATACCTAGCAAGTACGTAGGTGTATAGCCAAGACTCCCCCTAGGAAAGAGCCAATCCCATTACCTGATGGGAGAGAACAAAGGACCCCGTCTTTGTCTCGACTTGGACACCCTGCAAGGGATGTCAGACAACTACGTGCTGGAGGGTCTGCGGGCAGGAACTTCAGCATCTCGCATCAGTGTGTCAGCATGGAAGCTTTTTCTCCTCTGCTTTGCCCAGTGAAGATGTGGTACTTATATACCCGAAATGTACCCTCAGGGGTTCTACCTAGATGCCATGGTCAGGCGACTTACTAGCCTGTAATTGCTGTATCACCTTCCTGATCTCATCAATGGTAATTTCTCTGTGCGGTACTCAGCCCAAAGATGCATCTTCCAGATAGCAATCTGCGGCAATGGGCGCTACCCGTTTAGACGTGTAGAGGGACTTAAACAAGGATGTGAAGGTATGAAGGATACCCTGGGTATCCATCTGCATTTGCCCTTGAGTCGTCATGGACACTTAGAATATCATTACCATTGACCGGGCACCTAGTCATCATGGCCAAAGTATGTCCCAGTCAAACCCTCACCATAGGCACTGGCCGAAGCATATTTACCCACTGGATTCAAGCTAGCCTGGATGATGAGGGGTGCTACCCCGAAAGCAGTCCCAGGATGCATTTTTCCAGTCCAGGGAAGACCTGGCTTGGCAGTTTGGACTGGACTGTTCCCATGAGGAACAGGGTCAAGACTGATTTGCATATGGCTGGATCTGAACTGGGGTGGGGAAGTGAGCTAAAGAACAATGATGGATTGAACCAGATCTGTGACTGGGGGTGAGTGTCTGAAAAGCTTCAGCGCTCCGTCCATCATCTTTTTGTGTTCGATTAGTTCACCCTAAGTTGGCAGGGTAGGCCCAGACGTGAGTCCCTTGCTCACTTTGCCACTGGATTCAAGCTAGCCTGGCTGATAAGGGGTGTTACCCCAAAACCGGTCCCAGGCTGCTTGTTTCCAGTCCAGGTAAGACCAGGCTTGGCAGTTCAGGCTGGACTGTTCCCACGAATAACAGGGTCAAAACTGATTTGTATATGGCTGGGTCTGAACTGGGGTGGCGAAGTGAGCTAAAGAATGATGATGGACTCAACCCAGATCAAAGAGTGACTGGGGGTGAGTGTCTGAAAAGTTCCATTGCTCCATCCATCATCTGTTTGTGTTTGCTTTGTTCACCCTAAGTTGGCAGGGTATGCCCAGACATGGGTCCCTTACTCACTTTGCCACTGGATTCAAGATAGCCTGGCTGATCAGGGGTGTTACCCCTAATCCGGTCCCAGAATGCTTGTTTCCGGTCCAGGGAAGGCCTAGCTCACCAGTCCGGGCTGGACTGTTCCCATGAGGTACAGGGTCCATATCCTTGTGTTTACTTTCTAAAAGTGGCATTTTCAAACACACAATTTAAAAAACATCTCCCTAAATAGATGTGTTATTAAATTCTGAGTTCAGAGAGCCTAAACTCCATTTCTATCTCTTGTCCCAATGAAAAGTTATACTTGTAAGATGTTTCAAAGCAACTCCTATGTTAGCTTATGGGACAGATAGCCTTTCAATAGTGAAAATCGAAATTGGCAGTATTTCACTATCACAACATGTCACACAGACCAGGACATGCCCTACCTTTCACATACACTGCACCCTGCCCCTTGGGGGTACCTTGGTCCTACCTGAAGGGTGCCTTACATGTACAAAAAGGGAAATTTAGGACCTCAAGCACTGCAGTGGCAGGTCTGAGACACCTTTGAAAGGCTACTTGCGTGGGTGGCACAACCAGTGCTGCAGGCCCACTAGTAGCATTTGATTTACAGGCCCTGGGCACACACAGCGCACTGTACTAGGGACTTAGTAGTAGATCAAATAGCCAATCATGGAAACACCAATCCATAACACAATTTACAGCAGGAGCACTTGCACTTTAACACTGAACAGCAGTGAGAGAGTGCACAGAGGCACTAAACCAGCAATACGAAGCCACATGCACCATTTAAAACGGAAGGCCAGAAAGCAAAAAGACAGGGGAAACACGCCAGCTCTTAAAAAATGTTTTTGCTACCATTCACATAGTGAAGGGGTCCCTGAGGGACCCCTTCCCATTTGCGAATGGGTTACCATCAGATTGAATCTGATGGTAAACTGCAAATGTTTTGAGACTGGTATTTGGTCGCAAAACATTTATACATACCGCTGTGATTCGGTATTAGGAAGGGACGCCCTAAGCAGGGCCCTTCCTAATAGAGAATCGCAAACCCATTTTGCAATTTGCAACATTTTACCGAATCACAAAATAGTGGTTGGTACATAGTAAAAGCCTTTTTTGCATTAGCAAAGGGGCTGATTCTGCGAATTGGCCTGTTTACGAACGCAAAATAGCTTCATACATATGGCCCTACAAGAGGCAGTAGCATAGTGTAAAATGACGGGGTAATCCAGCAAGATGTGGTGAGGTGCCTAGGACATATTTCCAGGCAATTGAGGAACAAACTGAGAGACTTGAAAGAGAGGGATAGATATTTGTGATGCTACAGTGCAAGTGAACCTGCAATGAGTATATACTTTTTAGTATACTTCCCATTATAACTTGATAAAATGATCAAGTGCAATTAAACTAGGCTCCGAGTATATCCCACACACGACTTGTTTCATAAGGAAGATGTAGAAGAAAAAAAAGAAAAAAGTATGATGGAAATAATAATGTCAATCAAGATGAACAAGTGACTAAAGGATAAAAATATATCATATTCAGGCGTTGCTCAGTCAAACATTCAAAGGCTCTATCACTGATGACTATTATACATATTTCATACCACTTAGCTGTGAGTGAATTAGCTTATATAGTTAATGACACTTTGTAAAAATGGATATCTATAGAAGATAGTTTTAAAGCCCTAATGGGCTAGCAGAATGACGTTTTGTACTTGTTAAATGAGGCGCAGCATCACCTTTATGTTCTATTTTTTAATTAGGAGGCTCACACAAAGTCTCTGGCTCTATGCCAGTGGCTCTACGTCTTTTACGAAAAAGAACAAAAGGAAGTCACATTGGCAATATTCTTTCTGAATACACTATGTCTGATGCAAACAAGCTACGCATTTCAATTTTCATTAAAACATTGACTTAATTTGGCATAGGAAACCAATAACAACTATTTCAGCCAGAGGAAGCATATATAAGTTAAAAAGGGTACGGAATAGGGAGAAGCACTGTGGCACCCAGCAGTTTAAGGCGAGATTGTCAGAGTAACAAGAGTGATCTAGAACCTGGAAGGTTCTGTTTTTCAGGAAGTAGGGGAGCCATTTCGAAGTGAGACCAGAAATGTCCACATTAGAAATTCTATGGATGAGGAAGGAGTGGTCTACTGTGTCAATGGTGGCACTTAAATCCAACATGATAAGAGCTGCATACCCTCCACGATCTAGAATAGATTTAAGTTCTTCAACTACAAGGAGGAGGCTGTTTCAGTGCTATGAAGGGGTCTAGACGAGGCGCTGCCAGCACAGGTAAGAATGGTGGGGCAGGGTGGGGGGTTAAGTCACCGGAGGATGGGATAGATAAAACGAAATAAAAAATAAATAAAACCACTTACCTTGAGCTTGCCACATTCCCGAGTCGGCAATGCGGTGAGCGCAAGGTAAGTGTTTTTATTTATTTTTTTATTTAATTTTACCTATTCCGTCGTCTGTTGACTTAACCCCTCCACCCTGCCCTGCTCTGCCCCACCGCTTTTATCCATGCTGAATGCACCTGGTCTAAACCCCATTTGTGTAGGGTAATGTCGTTAGCCTCAAGAAACGCAGAAAGATGAGTATTGACGTGTTTTTCCAGAAGCTTTAAGAGCCCTGGTAACAAAATGATTGGTCTGTAATTGCTCAAGCAGCAAGGATATAATCCAGGTTTTTAACTAAAGGTTTGACCACAGCATGCTTCATTGTGGGGGAACCTCCCCCAAGGTAAGGGAGAGGTTCAACAGATCAGGGAAAGTGGGGGGCAATGCAGTCAAGTCCTTGACATAAGACATGTAAAAGGGCAGGGTGAAGGGGAGATCCAGATTTTACTCTCGATAAAAGATCTGAGAAAAGATTAACAGTCAATTTTGGAAAGGCCAGAAGATTGCCTGGCTTCGGTGTACGCAGGAAACTCCTTGCCTGAAGGGTCCTCATTGGTTGGCGTATTAGGGAAGGTGGAGTAGATGTCCAGAATCTTTTTCTGAAAAAATCAGGCCAGCTTCTTGCTGTGTTCGACTGAGGCTTTGTGGGCAGAGCCTACCATTAGGCTCAGTGATGTCTTTTAGGATGTTCAAAATCTCTCTCGGGGAATTAGCAGCATGTTCAATTTTTGCGGCAAAGTAATTCTACTGAGATTTTTGTATTGCAGCATGATAATGCCTCACAGATATCCTGGAGTTACTTTTGCATGCCTCATCATATGACTTTCTCTAACATCTTTCAAATCGTTTGCACTCCTTTTTGAGTGCAAGGAGGTTGGAATTGAACTGAGGTGATTTTTTTGTTGTGGAGTGATTCTAAGCTTCTTACCGGGTTGAACAGAATCAAGAGAATTCTTGATCTATTCATTAAAGCAGCAGGAGGAAGAGGTGATCGAGTCAATTAGGCAAGGTCTGGTGATCTATAGGGCGGTTGATCAGTCCTTCTGACTTAAATTCGACTAACAGCAGTCCATTCACCTTACTGGGGGCCTGAAAATGGGTGATCATGTGAATGGAGTGGGGCTCTGTGCTTGTAACAGATTGGAATTACTAAACATAAAGTCAATAGTATGCCAAGTCATTTTAATTGTAATGACCCAAGATCCTGAAGCAGATTATTTATGGCACCATTAGAAGGGTCTTCCATGTGTAGGTTGAAGTCTCCTTGTATAGTGAAGTTAGCTGACTCTGCCACTATTTCAGGCAGGGCTTGTAAAAAAATGCAAGTATGGGCCAGGTGGTCTGTGTGGTAAAATGATGGAAAACGTGAATGTGGGGTCAAGGGTCAGCATGAAGAATAAGCTTTAACTGTTTCCCATCTCAAGGGAGGATAATGTGCCCTTTAGAGAGTCCCTATAAATTATGGCAATTAAACTTCCCTCTTTTTCCTGCTGGTCTAATCTAGAAATACAATAGCCAGGAAAGGAGTGCTTGGACTACATCAGGGGCAGAGCTCTCATTTAACCGGGTTTCGATCAGAAAGAGGACATCAAGTCCAGAATACATTATCAGGTCAAAGGTGTCTTGTTAAGGGCAACTAAAGAGCAGCAGTTGACTAAGGACATGTGATATACTGTAAGGATGATAGGCGCAGCTAAGGCTTTGGACTTATTTGGGGGCTGGAAGTCACAGCTCTTACAGACTACGGGAAATAGTCTGGGGCTAAGAGAATGAGAACAGGCATCTGATAAGGGTATGTCAAGAGCCAGCACCTGGTTAGCGGTATAACCTACATTATTTTCCATGAAAGGGTCATAGTTCCTGTCCCCTGGTCCCGTTCAGGCACGGGCGGGCACAGACGGGCTTGCCTTAGGCACTCCGTAGACGCCAAATCCATCATTTGTAGGGACCAGCCAGAAAACTAGAGCAAAAACATCTCAACAAAGTGCAAGTGAAAAGATAATCTCCCTTTCTATTGTGCAACCCCCGACAATTAAAACGATTTAAAAGATTTCAGTTATTAGCTTCCCCAGAATACAAATTTCAAGTCTTTCAGGTATTTGAGCAAAGAAAAAACACACAATTATTAAAATCAGGACAGACTCTCCCAACGGAGCACTGTTCTAATCCAGCGTCTGCGATGCGTGCGTAATTTGTAGGGACCAGCCCCGATGATAATAATAATTATAGCAATAGGAAGAAGATTAAGAAGTAGAAGGAGGAGGGGGAGGAAGTGGCAGAGGCAGAAGAAAAAGAGAACGATGATGACAATTTACAACAGCTACCACAAGTTTGTTCTGACAGCTTTCGGTTTAATATATTTCATCATTTGGTTACTTTCCCTACTGTTAATAACTGGTCAAACAATATTCCTAGGTGCCCATGTGATACATTATCTTCTCAGAGTACGATTCGTACCTTGTTTTCTCTATCTATTGCAGGATTTAACGAAATGTGTTTTAATGCCGATCTTCTGGGATCTAAATTTTAAGCAATGGCGTCCTGCGTATCCGTTTTTACAAACACTGCCTCCTCTTTCGGCCGGCCAAAATGGGTCCAGATATTTATGTTCTGTTTTTAATGTAGAAAAGCCAGGGACATTATAGCTCTGTCTAAGCCTGGGAGTTTTAATTTGCAATTGTACTTTATAACAGTATTGCTGGTAAATCTGCAAGGTCACAGTGATCTGTTCATGTTATTGGAAAACCTATAAAATGATGTTTTTACATGTACGCTTTTAGGCTTTTAAAATATGAAATCGAATAAAGCTGATTTTGATTTGATGACAATAATAAAAAATGTAATATTAAAAAACGGAGAAGGAGAAGACGACTTGACAGTTTATTGTAGCTTTACCTTGCACAACCCTGTCCCTCCTGGCCCTTTTCAGAAGGACCTGCACTAGGGCATAATGCTATCAGCTAATGTAGGTCTGAAAAGGCAATGTAGAAATATTATTGTGGGGATCTAAAGTGTTTATGAATAGGGCAACAAGTGCTTATTGAGATATTATATGAACAGTTATTGTGTATATCTTTCTGCACCATTATGGAAATTGTACAGCAACTGAACAGTATTCTTTGGGTATAATTGTAACGAGGAAAAGATATAGAGTATCTTAAAGGATGTGTAAGATATGTAGACAGATCAATATTGCAGGTCCTGCATTGTGTATGCCCTATAGAGAAAATACACCACAGTCACATGTTACAGGTTGTGGTTACTATATGTCATTGATGCTCAGCAAGAATCAACAACATCATAGAACAAGCTATGGCTAAATATTTGACAGGAACTGAAAAAGCCATGCACTTTGTGCATATGGGTTTTATCATCATAAAGCTAGCCTCCAACCCACTCATTTACAATTGTTAGGACTATGCAGCATGAAGGAACTAGCTAAGCAGCAAAGTTATCAATATTATGTGTCAGAAAGTTCAAGTTAGATGGCACAGTCACTGGTAGTATTACATTCAATATTAAAGCTACAAACATATTTTTCCGAAATCTGCAAATTATGTGGCAAATTATATGGCGCATTATGTGGCAAATATGGTCAAGCCATAATTTTTCAGTATATGCTGCAGCCGCAGAATTGTAAAAATCCACTGGCCCCCGACATTGCCCATTGTTTTATCAAAAATATATTAATGTATTCATTAAATGTAAACAAAACCTAATCATTTTAATTTCGAGCAGTCCTCATTATTCGCTGTGCTTTAAAGAAAACAGCTTTTTTAAGCTTACACCATAAACATTATACAAAATATATACTGGTTATGTAATATAGTCCAATATTGCCATCTTGGGGTCTTGCAACATTTACAAACAACTTAGTCTTTGGCCTTTTATGTTGTTAAAATAACTTCTTTAAAGCATTGTTTCATTTATATATATTTGTATCTATAGACTGAAAAAAACCAAAGGTCAAAGTGTCATTACATGAGGTGTTGAAATAAGATAAAGACAATTTTTTTTAAACCAAACAACCATTGAAATTCAGCAGTTATAGTTTGCTGAACTATCTATAATTCATTCCCCCACCATTCACTGCATTGACTTCACATGTTACATCACCCAGACATGTTAAATGTCATTATTGATGACATCTCTGATGACAAATTAAATTACATCATTGACCACTGTCTAGTGTGGAAAAGAGTACCCTGTGTCTTGGGTTATCTTTCTGTCCTTCAAAACCTTTTAACTACTCTGAGACCAGACTCAACATATATAAATTTATCAGGAAACTGAAATTGAGTAAATGTCATAGTCTTAAAACCAGGACTAACACCTATGATGATACCAGGGCTAATATCACTGATATCTCTGACTCTATGACAGACATCAGTGTAGGCAACATTGACACCCTCTTGACCATACATGGCCTCCAAAGGAATACCATGATTGAATAAAACAACATTACTGATACTCTCAATGAACTTAACAGCACCACTGATCATACAGCAAGCACCTCCTTTAAACCAAGCTTTAATTTCTTTCCCATTATGTCACATGACAACATCGACATCTTTCACGACACCAGTATCAAAGAACTCATCAGATTTAGACACTGCAAATGGTTCAGGAACAAAATCGACCAGAACATCTCGCAAGCCAGTTTAAGATTATCCAGTCCCTAGCTGAAGAGGAAGAGATCATTATATGTCCATCTGACAAGGGAGGCAACATTGTCCTATGGGGCAGGGGACAATATATCACGGAGGCCCTTAGACAGCTTTAGGATAGCAGGTTTTACATCAAAATATCGAGGGAGGACTATACCAACAGTATTAATGAAATCTGGAACAAACTGATGGGGTGGAAGGATGGGGGATTCTCGAGTGGGACGAGTACTGTTATCTCAAGAATGATTATCCTAAACTTCCCATATTATATCTACTCCCCAAGATTCACAAAGATAAGGACAATCCCCCGGGCAGACCCATTGTTTCCTCTAGAGGAAGTGTGTTGTAAGTATATCCAAATACGTTGACCACTTCCTTAGAGAACACGTCACCTCGTTACCCTCACATGCCAGGACACCAAAGATTTTGTATCCAAATTGGAGGGGGTGATCTGGGAAGAAGAGTTCCTTCTCATCACTATGGACGTGAACTCTCTGTACACCATCATTGACCACAACCTGGGTATCAGAGCATGCTTTCACTTCCTCAAAAATAGGAACATTGGTCTTCGGCAACACACCAACATGCTGTTAGAAATGGTCCAACACTGCTTGACCAATAACATTTTCATGTTTAACGGTACCATCTATAAGCAAATACTGGGGACAGCGGTGGGCACTTGCTTTGCCCCAAGTTTTGCTAACCTGTTCCTGGGAGTTTGGGAGGAGGAGCTACGTGCCACACACCCCAAACTTTCAGGGAGTGGGGAAGTCACACTCAGGCTCCACTAAATCAACGACCTCTTCATAATATAGAGAGGGAGCGTGGAAAGCGCCAAAACTTTTGTGAACAAACTGAACTGTAATGATTACAATCTCAATCTGACATTTAATATGAGCACGTCCAATATTGAATTCCTCGACGTAGGTATCACCATTGTAGACAACACCATACACACCAACCTGTTTCGCAAACCTACAGCAGGCTACAGTCTTCTCCATGCTCTGAGCAGTCACCCAGATAATCTCAAATGGAGCATTCCTTATGGGGAGCTGGTCAGAGCAAGGAGAAACTGCAATACCGACGAAGCATATGAGGCAGAAAAGAACAACATGGTGCAACGATTCCAAGAATGCGGCTACCCGAAATGGGTCTTGACCAAGGCTATTAACAAAGCGAGTATGGTCACAAGGGAACACACGCTCAAGGACAACATCACCAAGGAAGTGGAAGAGGGTACCAATAACACCAGAGTTATCCTCACATATAACAGCAACTCACAGGCAATACAGAAAATTCTCACAAAAGTTTGGAATATTCTGACAAGGGACCCTATCATTGGCCACACCATACACGAAAGACCGAGGGTCACTTACAGACGGGATCGCAATCTTCGCGACATCCTGGTTCATGGTGACATTTCCACACAGCGCAGCCTCAATGAACACAACCTACAGGGATTCTTTCCCTGTGACCACTGCAAGGCTTGCCGTAGCAACCACTTGGTAAAAGAGTACACAACACCCAGTGACAGCACTAGAAAAATAACTCAGTTTCTCACATGCAGTTCGAACTTTGTCATATATGTCCTGGAGTGCCCGTGCAACTTACGCTATGTGGGGAGTACCACCTTTATGGTGAAGAAAATAGTTTTAGAGCACATGCAGGCTATCACTAATCGTGATGCCCCATTGTAAGACACTTTGAACAATTCCATCCGTCTAATTGCTCCCTATTGAGATATTTTGCCATTGAGCAGGTACACAAGGATATCAGAGGGGGTAACAGAGTAGTTAAATTACGCAAAAGGAAGTCCAGATGCATCATCGAGCTAGAAACCAAGACCCCTGGGGGGCACAACCAAGATGAGGAATTAAACATACATCTACAAGAACAATCTAACTGAATTTCCTATATGCTTAGTGCTCATCCAGTGTGCATTTCGAATCACTCTCTGTGTAATTGGGTGTTACATACCTTTGTTTGTGCAGTTTCTTTTTGGTGTAACAGAGTTTAATGTTTGTATATTGATCTTCTTCTTATTTTCATTAGTATGTTTGCTCGACCATTCTGGTTCGTATTTGCTTTTAATCTAGATCTTTTTTCTCACTTTTACAGGAGGAAAGGAAGGGGCCCGCCTATGTTGGGAGTCACTAAGCACTGGGTCCCTAACCTTTTCTTCATGTTATCTACGGGGGATCGACGCCGGAAGATAAGGAATTTCTTTTTCCTATCTTTGATTATATATACACTGGAAATAGCCACACTTACAATTCTCTTTTAGTCTTTCTGGAGCCACAGGTTTCATTGCCTTTTTTTTGCTTTGTATTTCTTTCTTGTGTTGAGCTGATACAATCCGATTTCGTACTACTTACATCTTTGATTTAGGTGGCTGGTCATTGATACACTGAACCTCAGCGTGAGACTGTATCTACTGTCAATTAACCCACTAGTGGTCATTACTGATTCCTTTAACGTTGTACTTAGACTGTTGAATCCACGGCCACTTTACTTATGAGATCATTGTACTTTACTGTTGCCATATCCACATTTATATAAGCAGTAAAGGAGGATTTTTCTGTTACTTAGAAATAAACTGCACATCTGTTGCTATCACTAAGGATATTATCGTTCACTTCATACCTCATGGTTGTGATTGATAGAGTTCTCTAACAATGTTTCACTTGTCACTTGACTGTTTCACTTCATACCATTATGTCACAGGTCACTGTCAGTTGTAACTATGCTCCACTGTTGGATGTTCATTTATGCTTTATTACATTCCACTTCATATTAAGCCTGGGCGTAGCTCGCGGAGTTTCACTCCGTGGAATTACGCGGAGTTACTGGAAAACTCTGCGAGATTCCGCGGAGTTCCGCAAGCGGGCGGAGTACTCTAAACTTAGAGTTTACAGTCCGTTACGTACGTCTTTTACACTAATTGCAGTTAGGCAGGCTCATAATATTATTCAAATGGCCACTTGAGGGCAGTGTTGCTCTACATTCTCAAAATAGAAGCCAGGATTTGCAAGTCTTGCATAGATTGCAGTATGTAAATAAAATGGTCACACTCACTTCTAGCTATGGGGCTGGGCCTTCCTAAATTATTGTTTCCCATGAAATCGCCACTAAATCATCCTTCAGCTCGGGTGTCCAGACTGGTGCACACATTCTTTCTGTGAGATGGATAACGTGGATAGAGATAAACCTGGTTGGTGAAATGTGACTTGTGTCTGGAGTGTTACCACAACCCCACTTGATATACAAGCCTTGCCCTTTGGTGCTTTACCTTTGATTTATTTAAGTGTAGTGCCCAGGGAGCCACGTATACTATACTTTCCACAAGGAACTCGGGAAACCGAAGGCTTGTCAGTGGCGCTATGTGTGACATTGGTTGTATGTACGTGCACACAAATTAAATTCGCAGGGCTGTATTCCATGATGCTTTTAGATTTGAAAAACAATGAGCAAAAAGATAAGATAAGGGTCTGTCATTTCTTCACTCATCTGATGATGACCCCCTGTTGTTTTATTTAAGAAGAATTTACTACCGACAAAAATGAGAGCATGAGTTAATGAATGGCATCTTTCTTATTCCCAAACGTAATTAGCAATTATTTATTTGCTTTGGATGGGTAGGGGCTCGTGAGCTTGTTGTTTTTCCAGAGAGACTGAACTGGCTAGGCCAGCCTTTATTAAGGAGGCAGGACGGTGTTACTCAGCTGGACTTAGTGAGTGAAGGTGTGAAAGGAATGTGAGAGCAAAAGGGAAGCAGCTCATGGGGGTAGATGGAGGAAATGCCTTAGGACGTGTGAACTGGGCACTGGATGAGAAGAAGGTGGAGGGCCGCTGCACTGTAGAGTGGCGAGGGCAGCGCATGGGAGGAGTTGGTAAAAGGATGGCACTGGGTAAGAGTGTAGGCATGTGACTGCGCCAGGCATATGAGGGAGCATGATTAAAGAACAGGGTAGCAATGAAAATTTAAGGCAAGAGGGCTTTAATCATCGAGGTTGGGGGCACCATAGAAAGTCAGCAAAGGTTACAGGGAGGCGGGGAAAATTGGCAGATCATGACATGGAGAGAGGCACATCAGACGGCGGAGTTACCGACTTACCTAGGGGGCAGCTTCACTGTGGAAATGCTTGCTGACTGCAATGCTGCTGAGCTGCTTTTACCAACTTCTCCTCATCTTCAGTTTGTTGTTTGTCCCTGTCGCTGCATGCTGTGAATTCATTCAGTATAACCATAATGGGTTAACCCTGTGTCCTTCAGAACCTGGGTATGTATATGAGAGCTACAGTGGTTCTGTCGGGTTGGAGACAGTCACTTGACTAGTAATACATCAGTTAAAGAATAATTGCTTAGTACATAATGAATAAAACAAATGCTTTGATTAGATTATCGCACGCATATTCAATGTTGTTGGAACACAACAGATAAATGCAAAATACTGACTAGTAAATGCTTGCAAACATAATATTTTATGTAAATTAAAGCTTTCATGTATTTGTTACAGAAATATTGAAAAGACTGTCAATATAGGAAGTAATATTGAAGTGACATATATAAGAGTGACATTGAGTGCTCAGTGACAGTGGTGCAGCGCATATATACAAGGTGAGGTTATGTGCAAATTGTAAAAGGGGGAAGAAGCAAAAAAAGTGGTCAGAACGACAAGGAAAGTAGTCTCTCTGGAGAATTTATTCCATGCAGCTGCATGGGAGGAGGGGGCTCTGCGGCTGGTCAACCCCTGCCAGGCTCTGTTGTCCACCGGCTGCTGCGGGAGGACGCCTGCAGAGGATTCTGCGCAGCCCTGCTGCAGTCTTTTCCTTCCCTCCCTGCCGCTGTTTCCAATGGCAGCTCGGAGCTCTGCGGTTCACCTCTGGGTTCAGGGTTCAGCGTGCACAACAACAGGAAAGGAAACTGTGTGAGGCAAGAATAGGTCACAAATGAGGAGTCTGTCAGGAGCAGTGCCCTCTCGAAGTATTGGAGCAATGACTGGCCGGCTGCACGGAGACTGCTACGGACAATAAAAAAGCTTCAACATATAAGAGATAGAAGGCACCGCCCGGCACCATGCTGGTAAAATCCGCTCTGCGGTGGCCAGCGGAGTTTTGCTGAGCTTCGCACTCTGAGCGAAGCCGCGGAGTTGCAAAACTCCGAAAACTCCGCCGGCGGAACGGAGTTTGTCGCCCACACTTACTTCATATGTCATGGGTTATAGGGTTCTGTGATGACATTATTGCCATGTTATTCATGCATTCCTTGTATACTTGCTAGATACAATATGGTCACCACTATCACTGTGTAATGGACTTCCACAGCTTGCTGTAGTCCCTCTTTCATGTTTTCACCGGATATGTATACTCGACTTTGTCTTCTATTCTGTGTGTGAACAAGACTGTTGATTCAGTCGAAACGCGTTACAGATAGGAATACATTCCATTGGAGTTTGCAACTTGCCTGAGAGCGTGCTTTATTGGACTTTGCTTCTTGGAGATATATGTATATATATATATATATATATTTTATTACAACAATCGCCCGAAAGCATTGGCTGTGCACTCGGCGGAGGGCCATCCATTCGGATTTTCATTTCAAACTCCTTCACGTTGTGAACAATTGTAAGAGTGCCTGACGCGTTTCGATGTTTCCATCTTCTTCATAGGCTTGCTAATTCGATCAGCAGATGAAGGCTCTCTTTTATTTCCACCTCAATTTAAGTGCTTCGATTAGTTCCTTGCCCTCAGTGGGCGTGGTTTGAAGTATCCTCCATTACAAGGTATCATGGAACATGTAGACCCTCTTGGAGCCTAATAGTGTCCCCTTCGTAGGTTTATGCCATCGATTCCTTTGTGTACCTTAGTTAACTTCCTTATGTAGGATTCACGATGTTTAAGGAGCATCTTTTTACTGTAGGGTGTCCGTGCTAAGTGGCTTACAGAACAGTTCTTGCCACAGCCCCTCCTTGCAGAGGTGGTGCATCGCCCGTGGCAGGGAAGCCACCACGGATCCTACAAAGGAATGAAAAATAATGGTTAATAATATGAGGGCAGAAACCTACAAAGGTATGACACTAATTGGCTCCTGGGAGACTACAAATAACATAAGACATAGCCAAAGTATTGACATGAGCCACACCATCTGTGTGGAGGAACTATTCAAATCAAGAAAATAAAAATGAGCCTGTTCTGCCACTCGTTTCCAGTTAAGCCTGTGAGAAAGATGTTGTTACATCGAAAGGCGTCAGGCAAGCGCACTTTCCGTGATGTGGAGGAGTTTTGAAAAAGAAGGTCCTGTGTGAGGACAACCCGCCGAGTACCCCGCCAATGCTTTCGAGCAATTGTTTTGCACGTATATATATATATATATATATATATATATATATATATATATATATATATATATATATATATTGAACAAGATACTGGCTCTCCCCACTTCCAGCCGGCAAAGAGAGTCACGGACTCCAATGATGCGTGGCAAAAACAGGTCTTTATTTCTCACAAAGCCATATGACGCGTTTCGGACATCACAGTGTCCTTGATCACAAGATATATATATATATATATATATATATATATATATATATTGTGTTTAAAGCAAAAGTATAGATTTATAGCAAGGAACATTGTATATGTTCTTTCTATACAAACCTAACTTATACTATACAAACCTTAGAAATTCTTAAGTTTTAGCTACACCAGTGTGCTGCAGGTGGTAAGGTTCCAGTGGCACTCAATTCCATGCACAGTCAAACTCTATGCACAATGGGAGGTAGGGTTCCCAACTCCATGCTGTGCATTACCAAAGGCCATGTCCTGCCTAGGGGGGCGGGGTCGGGCACCCATGGGGGTTGGGTGCAGAGCCTGTCCACAGTTACGTTTAAAATAGACATGGAAATTCACTGGAAAAAACAAAGGTTAAAGTGATGGTATAGCCAGGAATTGTAATAATATCTTACTGTAGCCAATGCATGTTTCTGATGAGGCAGCCATGGTATATTAAATTCACTGTTTATGCCAATGAATAGGTTAAATCCACTGTTTATGTCAATGACATCTTTCAACCACAGAGCTGCTTCATCAATTTGTTCATTTTGATGGGAGAGATTTGTAGATTTACAGAACCATTTTGGTTATAGAATACTGTCTACAACGAATAATGGTTCTATTCAGCTAATTTTCATATTCACAACATCACCACTTCTTTATTGTTCAAACAGTTTTTTATTTTGTGTGCATCGTGTCTACTTTTTGTGTTTCTATTACTTCTGTTGCGGGTTATGATTCTTTCACTATATTATTTGAAAACTGATTGCATGTTTTACACCTATACTTCACTAGTGGTAGGATTGGGGTATTAATTTAGGAGGAGGTTCCCAGAAAATTTAATAAACCTACCTTTATTAGGTCAAAAGACAGTACTGAGAGAAATCTTTGCTCAACCCCTCATAGCTATGGCAGCATCAATCTCCAGAGATGTGAATATTAAGTTTTAGCATTAGCAACAATTTCAAAGTAAGGACACATCATAAGAACATTCCTAAGTCAATTTAGAAATATAATGATGCATTTAATGAATAAAAGGACACCACATTAGTTAAACTAGACTAAAGGCACATAGAGATATGAGTTTTTAAGCCTTTAATGTAGAATGCTTCAAGATAGTAAAGTAACCATCAAGAGTCACTCTTTGAGTTTGCAAGTTTTGTAGTTACAGACTGATCACATGGAGCAGATGTCAGTTACACCAAGTGTGACATCCAAGTCAAAGATTTTAGCTTTTGACTTGGTGAATGCAACATTTGTGTAATTTACTTTAGTGTCATCACGCAAAATAACAGCAAAATTACCTGAAATTATGCGAAATTAGAAACAAAGAATCTGTCAGCTGTGCTATATTTTAGCGCCAAATGTGTTCTTGTGTCAATTTTTGTTGCTAGGATGCCTTTTTTTCCAAGAGCTCAATAACAACTACTTCTAATGTCTCATTTTTAAAGTTTTAACTATTTACCTCAAATGTACCCATTTGTGGTACATGTTTTCCACAGATGGTGTGTAATTGTGCTAACTGGCATGATGACATAATTTTGTACATTTCGCAGAACAAGCTTAACGCTAAATTCCGGATATTACTCAAATCATCCCATCGTAATTTAAATTTCACCCAGCCCTACTTTTGATCCCATTTCCTGTATGTCTGACCTAGGATCTGGAATGCTGAAAGTGAATGATGTAATAGAATGCTGGAGTGTGATGTCGAGCAGAAACAAGGAGATATGGACAGCCGGAGGGAAGATGGAGCCCAAACAGGCCCTACCTGCTGTTCCTCTAACTTGAAGGGCCTAGAATTAGATAAAAACATTACGTGCTACCATCTGGATCCAGACTCTTGTTTGACACCATAAACTCCAAATTCAACATTTATCTTCAGACTTAGTCACTCTTTTGAAGTCATAATACTCCAATATGTCTGGACAGAGTTCCATAAGGCTGGATATGTCTGCCTGCAACTCAACCAGTTCTCAGCACAGGAAAACGATCAGAGTAGACAAACCTGTTTTTCTTACCTGTTTTGGTTGGCATGCCTTAGCACCTTATCCTTATCTTTTTGAAGTGGAACTTTTGAAAGGTTTCCGTCTGATCAGTCGTGTAGCCCCAAACTCCTCAGGGAAGGCTTCTATTTACCAAGGGCCAGATGTACAAAGCTTTTTTGAGGTTGCAAATGGCCCAATTTTCAGAATTGAGACATTTGCAACTACAAAAAAGCTTTTTGCAATGTACAAAAGGCAAATTGAGATTCAGTAACTTGTTACCTAATAGTAATTTGCATTCGCTAGCAAATACTGATTCGGTATTTGGAAGGGCGTTCCTTCCAAATACTGAATTAGAAAGCTATGTATTAATGTTCTGCGACAAAATACCAATCACAAAACAGTAATACTTTGCCACCAGTTTAAAACTGGTGGTAACCCATTTTAAAAGGGGAACGGGTCCCAGTGGAGATTCCTTTCCGTTTGAGAATGTTATAAAAAAGATTTTAAGACCACTGCCTACTCTTAAAAATGAAACTGCAAAGTTTCAATTTTTCTTTTTAAACACATCCTATTTTCCTTTAAGGAAAACGGACTGCTTTTACAAAAAAAGATTGCTTTATTAAAAAGCAATCACAGACAGTGTGGTCTACTTACCTCAACAGGCCACCATTCCTGTGATGGCTACAATTCCTAATGGGTCACACATTCACTCACTCAGAGAAGGTGCTGCACACTAAACATATATAATTTACTATTATCACTCCAAAATACAATAACCCAGGGAAGGTGCTAGACACTAAACATATATAATTTACTATAATTTACTATTCCCACTCTCAATCTGCATTAAATAAGTGAAGGTGCTGGACACCAACACACTAATATATTAAACAAATGTATAATAATTACAGCATTTATAACAATTAAAAAAATGAATAAACATAACACATATAGTTTTTAACAATTACAACAAAAAATGATCTTATAAAATCATTTTTAATGTAACAATATACATTTAATAATACAAAAATATCTATTACCAAAAAAATACTTTAAAAAAAATAGTATACCTAAAAAAACATGTTTATCACCTAATTTGTTTAAAAATAAAAATGTAAAATACTGTATAATTTTGATAAATAATTAAAAAAAATAACTATAATAAGAGTAATCATAATATTGAAAATAAAAAAAAATTAAAAATATCAATTTTTTCAAAAATTCAACTATCAAAGTCAAATAACAGAATTACTCAAATAAACTATCAACAGTTTTTAAACCATATAAATTTAAAATTAAAATATAAACATTATTTTTTTCCTTTTAATGCAATAAAAAAACGAATTAAAAATATAAAGAAAAACCAAATACAACTTTAAAAAAATAATATCACAAACAATAAACCAATTAAGTAAAAATATATAATTTTGTTAAATAACAATTTCTCTTTTTTATCCTAAAATTTTCTACAACACTCCCACCCTTATTCCCTATAAACACAACAACCCTTAACAAAAACATGTTAAATAATGTATTTTTTACAAGTTTGCATTTTTTAAAATGTTTATATACTTATTTTAAAACACTCCCACCCTTATCCCCTATAAACCCAACATCCCACTCCTTAAAATATTTTTTTAACACAAAAGTTTTAAAACATTTTAATTTTCTAAATTTGTATATACATATTTTGAAACACTCCCCACCCTTAACCCCAATAAACCCAACAACCCATTCCTAAGAAAATGTATTAAAAATATATAAAAAATAAATTGCTATACAACAAAATAAAATTAAACAAATTAATGTGTATTACATTAAAAAAATGATATTTTTAACAACGACATTTTCTACATCGATATTTTTAACATTGATATTTAATACACCACCTAAATTCGATATTCTTGACCTCGATATTACATACCATGGAACTTTGAACAAACGATATTTAAAACACGATATTTATATATAATGATATTTTATATTCAATATTCTGTCTAAATACCCAAGAAAACCTGTGCACCCTTAAACTTGATAATGTCAGCAACATTGTGTGCTGCAACTTCGACTTCCTCACTCACAATATCTTTAACATGACTATGTACCAGCTGATGTATTGTCTCTCGCTACTGATGGCCTTGTGTCCTAACATACCTGTCTCATCTAATGCAAGGGAGTTTAGACCTCATAATGAGAACAGGAGTCACACAATTGATTCTAGACATGGTATCCAGTCTGCTATCCCTATTCATCAACAGGGGAACCAGCAGGTCTAGTGTTACAGGTTACATATCTTGATTGTTATACAGTAAGCTGGTGTAGTCATTGAATGGGCCATATCACACAGATCATATTTAAGTTGCCCATATGTCCAGTAGCAGAAGTAGTTGTTTGTCAGGTCACGTGGCTTTCTCTTATCTTGGACACACTAAGGAAGTAGGCATAGATAGGGTGAAAGGGATTTGGCACACAGTCTGGTGTCATTTATGCACAGTGTTGGAAAGATGAATCAGATTTTCGTCCACGTTGAAAACATTATAGCAGTGTGCCATGTAAACACAGGTTTAACAATGCTGCAAGTATCTTGATTTTTTGCAAATACTCTCTCATGAGCTTTTACAAAGAGAATACAGTATTTATAATGTCTAAGCTAATTCTACATTAAAGGTAGTTACTTAACACAGTAAAAAAGTTAAAGTAAAAAAGTAGGTGAATATATAAACCTGTTTATCAAGGAATTTGTCCCTGTCCTGGACACATACGTAAGAGACAGTACATATATGATCAACCTCATTGAAGGGTCCGAATTCAATCCAGCAGAAGATCTACTAGTAACACTTGACATAGAATCCTTATACACAAACATTCCCCAAAGAGAAAGTATGGTTGTAATAAAAATAATCCTGGATTCACGACCTGCACCCTGCCGTGTTCCCACTACTTTTATCATTGACCTCCTAGAGATTGCCTTAACCACCAACTACTTCATGTTCAATTCAACATACTACCAGCAATGCTCAGGAACATCTATGGGAGCCATTTTTGCTCCGAATCTAGCTAATCTATACGAGGGAGATCTAGAGCATAGACATGTCATCATGGATTATAACCCTTTCCAGGAGAACATCAAATGCTGGAAGCATTATATTGACGACATTTTCTTGATCTGGAAAGGCACAGAAGACAGACGTAAACTATTTATAATCTATCTCCATAGTTGTCAATCTTCCTTCAACTTTACTTACAATCTTGATAGAGAAAATATTCCCTTTCTAGATTTGAAAATAAGGAATAGAAATAATGAATTAATTGTGAGCCTATACAGAAAACCAACGAGCGAAATACACTGCTACATTACAAGAACTTCCATTCAACGCTCTAAAAGATGGGCTCCCCTATGGTCAATTTTTAAGATTGCGCAGAAATTCTACTGAAAAGGAAGGTTTTTTCTGAGAAGGTAGCATATTAAGCAGGAAAATTGAGAGAAAGATGTTACCCAAAAAGACTCGTTAAAACATCCATGAAACGGGCCTGGTACAGCCCAAGAGAAAAGATACTTAAACCCAAACAAAAGACCACGTGCAACAAAAACATCTGTGTGACCACTTTTTGCCCGCATAGCACCCAAATTCCCAAAACCATCAAACGTCATTGACCCACCTTGAATACCATACAGATTTTTAGGGAACTCCCAATGTTCTCCTGCATAAGAGGAAGAAACATCAGAGATCACCTAGTACACTCTGACACTAGTATCTACAAACAGGAGGGCACCATTGAGAACTTATGGGCATTACTATCTATCAAAGGTAATTTTAAATGCTGTAAATGTATAGCTTGCCAATACACTACCAACACCAAGGAATTTGTGCATGGAGAGATCAAGATGACCCTGCAGGATCATACAAACTGTTCCACACCACACGTCATTTACTGTTTCTGGGTCCATGCAACCTGATATACATAGGGCAGACATCTCAACCAGTTAAGGCACGTATTGGCCAGCATAGGAGTAGGATACGTTGTCTTGTACAGAATGCCCCATTGGTGCAACATTACAAAGAACAGCAACACACAGCAGACGAATTGCGTTGGCAAGTCATTGAAAAAGCCAAACTCCCTCAGAGAGGTGGAGATATCACAGTGATCTTACAGACTCTAGAATATAAATGGATCGATAAGTGCAACTCACTTCGACAAGGGCTTAGTAGCCTGGAAGAAGGGCGCAAAGTTATCAGTTTGTAGAGTGGTTTCTGCCAAAATAGAATATGGTTCCTACTTTCCATGGTTAAATTGCCCTGTATGTGGAGAGGCAGATGTACCAATCTGTACACATTCTAGCTAGGGTTAATTATACGCAGGCCCCTTTCTATGTTAAGTCACTCTAATGAGTTCCTGTGGGCCCACAGGATAATTGCATTAAGGTTTTACATATGTATGCCATTAGACAGGAATTGATTATACCTTTTTGTTGTAGGCTGTTATACATGCCACTTGATGCAGGCTATTACACAGCCACCAATTATGGCCATACGAGTAAGCCTTGTACCTATATCCATCTGTGATGGTTGATATTCTTTGATGTTTATTCAGCACCTAAATGAATTCCCCAATAATGTATTCATGATCAAGGTCGAAATTACAGTCAAATCGCCATAGATATTTCACTATCTGAAACCACTATGATACCCTTGTTCTATAAAGAATAGATACTCAATTCTAGTCCTTGATTAGCTAATTTACAATGCGATCCACTATCCGGATTTATATCTTCAGTACAAGCCTGTGTGTTCTCTTAGAAATGATTCCCTGGGCTTCTTCTCCCTACCATCAATCTGAGATGGTGGATACTCTATGATGTTTACTTCAGCACCTAAATGTATCCCCAACTAATGTATTTGTGACCAATGTTGAAATCATAGTCGGATTGCCAATGAAATGTTACCATCTGAAACAACTATGATACCCTCATTCTGTAAAGAATAGTTCTTGATTAGCTATTTGTCATTGCAATCCACTAACCGGTGTAAACCTTAGAACAAGCCCTTTTGTACTCTCAGAAATTATTCCCCGGGCTTCCTCTCTCTACCATTCCAAGATGGCCGCCATTGGAACTGTACCTGCCCCCGTGTGCATGCATCCGCAGTGGGTCGGGCCTTTTTTCATTTCCTCGATCACTGAAAGAAACTTAAAGAACAGGTTGGAGCCCCGCTTCTCGACCTCATGGGCTGACTGTATATCTTCGGCGGCTTTGCTGCATCAAGTAAGTAGTTACTCCCCGCCCAGCAGCCTAAGGCTCCCTACCCTCCCCTTTTTATTAATTATCTGTTCCCCAGACCCCCTATCCGTGGGTTGCTCTGTCAGAGCTTGAAGGAGTGATTAAAGACACCGACTGTCCTTGTTACTGAAGGGCAACCACCATTGCTGCATTCTGAACCATCGAGTGGCTCTTATTCGATTGTTAAGTACTTTACACAGTGAGTGTGTTAGCCTGCTACCACTGAGAGGCCAGCACTAGCTTTGTCAGACAGGGTAATTAATTAAGGCTCCTATCTCTAGATACTGAAACCCATCCTCATCTCTGCTACACTCCAGACTCCAAACGTGGAAGGCGGATCACTCATCTACATGGTGAGTTACAATTCTTTGCCCTTCATCCTTATCCACTTCACCGTAAATTTTCCCTCACTCACCCGGTTTCATTTGATACAGGGTGCCTAATCCTTATGAATTGGAAGACGTATACATCCAGTGATCAGCGCTTATGACAAGGGCTTGAGTGCCCTTATGTAAGCACCTATCCCCCTTCTTTTTAATATCTTGTACTAGCCCTAACAACTCACACCGCGTTAATCAATATTCATCTTTACAGTCCCCAGAATCCTTGTCCTGAAGAGACCCCCATATCCATAGTGGGGTCGAAACACCATCGACAACCATTAAGGATGGTCTTGAGAGCACTAGAAAAAACCCCAGTCCTCGATCTGAAAATATTGAATCAGAATCCTACAAGACATCCTTTTGCATTCCAATAACCTGTTCTTTACTCTATAGTCACTTCATGTTTTTAAACTATAAGTTGGTTATGGTCACTTCACTGGGGTCACAAATGTCACTTGTTTCTATTCTTCATATGCATTTCAAATAGATGTGTTATTTATAAAGATCGTGTATTTTCAAATAAATATATAGATTACTCATTTAGGCTGAAGTGAGTACTAATTGCATAAACCTGTTTGAGCTACTTTTTTACTTTAACTGTTTTACTGTGTTAGGTAACTTACCTTTAATGTGGAATTAGCTTAGACATTATAAATACTGTATTCTCTTTGTTAAAGCTTATGAGAGAGTATTTGCAAAAAATCAAAATACTTGCAGCATTGTTAAACATTTTCTTAAAATGAGTTCCTTGTGAACAATTGTTTCAGCTTAATAGCTATACCCAGTTCACATGGACATATGGGTTGCTCTTGTGATTTGGTATATGTAAACACAGGTCAGCACACTGCTAAGACCAATGACTGCATCTTCCTTATGCTTCATGTGGATCACTATACCACTGGACCATCTGGATGCATTGTCTGTACAAACTATTAGTCCTGAACATCTTACTTGAAAATGTGTATTCAACGCTTCTTACCATTGTGTCAACACTGCAGATGTCCACATTTGTAAAGGCCAAGTCAGAATGTCACTCGCTTATTTCTTGCATTGTGCACACAATGTATATTTTAAATGCTATTGCTTTTCATCCCAGTATTTTTAAAGTACTTCAGAATGATGCTCATGTGACATCTCTGAATCTACCAGTAAGGCAACTCAACCATGCTTTACAAAGCATCATGTATGACCAGTTAAGAGCATTTACACACATGCAAACCATTGTGAATGTGTTTTTGACGTCATCCCTTTCAATTAAAATGCTGTTTCCACCAGAGACCTACTTTGTTAGCCACTGAATTGCATGTGTTGTCACTATTACAGAGTCAGAAACATGGACTCAGTTTTGGAAATGAGGGGATGGCATCTTACACTCAATCATGTGAATTGCCAGTGTGACAGGTGACATGAGTTACCAAACCTATAATTTGCCCATCGCATACATTGGAGTGCACCGGTCACCAGTGCTGAGACCTAACATTGGCACACTGACCAAACACTACTCACTAAGCCCTCAACATAGACATTACCTGCCAGTTCCAAAAGTTATAATTCATATCCAACCGTGGTGTCAGCAAGCAAGGAAATGCGACTGATGTGGACCTATCGCTTTGGCCGCATGGACTGAAGACCACCTATGCGGTCGAGATATAAGTCTGGCGGTTCCCTAGAGTTTTCACTTGTCTGAACTAACTTCATTATTCCAGGACCTCTGCGCGGTTCAAAAAATGCGGTCCACAAGTAACTGTGATACATGACTAATGGAAGTTTACTGCATCAGTTTACATGCGATGCAGACACAGTCAGAGATCTGCAAACTGTCACCATAACAGCTAACAGCCTATGGCTGTGTCTGATTCGGTTATGCTCCGCCTACTGCAACCTTCTAAAAATCAGTTTGGGCTTCAAACACTTTTGTAAATGTTGTGAGTTTTTGATATCCCATGCCTGAATGCAGCATTTTCTGGTGAAAAGGACATCTAACTGCTCACACTCCCATGATGACCTAACCTTGAAGAGCACATTACACACTGAGTGGGAGGCTAATCCCAACATGAATGAAACTACTCCATTTTGCTACTTAGGGTTTATCACAGTCAATATGTGTGTTTGGTGCATTCCAAGTACAGTTTTCACCTACATGCTGCATTACAGGACAGTGTGATCCAGTGTAAAATCCATGTGATGTGAGACTGGAAAGGTGGTGTGTGTTTCAAGTCCTGGGTACCACATGTCCAGAGGAATGACTACACTGTGACATTGAGCAGCCACATACGCTTAGCGAGTTTCTAGGGCATCTTTGTGTGCTACACTTAAGTGTGCAACAGCATTTTCTGACACTTCTACATTGTAAATGGTTTGTGTATGAAATTGTTTGTGGAATGCAGACATGACAACATGACAGTGTCCACCCTTTGACATTAGTGTGCATACATATTGCATTGTGATATGCTTGATGTATGTAGTGTCCCAGATGTCATGCATTACATGATACTAGTGTGTGTACAGATGAACCCTATAATTGATCTCATTAACATTAGTCTAGGCTTCTTGGCTAGTGAATTTTGGAGTATGTCCTGCTTGATTTACATAAACAATAACTGACACTAGTGAAGATTACACTACTGCACTCTAATTGCTGTGTCACCAAACCTTTCAAACCTGTTTAACAATGACCTGTATGCTGTGTATGTATCAAAGGTTAACATTGATCACTGAAATGTGTGGTTAATTGCTCTTCCCTGTTGGTCTAAGTGAATGTTGCTTGGTATATTGTGAACTAACACCAGCTGGGTATACACTCTGCACATAGGTATCGCGGAGGAGCCGGAAGACATCCTCCTGTGTACAGGCCTATTCCAGACTTACAAACATTGGAAGAGCGAGACATTATTAAAAAAAAAATACCATCTCAATAGGGCAACAATTGATGAATTGTGCCAGCAGTTGTCACCTTATTTGCTGCCTCAGCGCACCTATCCAACAGCACTAACCTACAAGGTGAAAGTGATGGCAGCACTGCATTTCTTTGCCACAGGAACATTCCAATACACAGTGGAAACATCGGTTGGAATGTCCCAGCCCATGTTCAGTAATGTTCTTCATGATGTGTTGCAGGCATTGACCCGATACATGGACAGAAACATGGTTTCCAAAACCTGGAGAATTGGCCGACATCAAGGGCGATTTCTATGCATTGGGACAGATACCCCATGAAATTGGATCTATTGATGGCACTCATGTTGCCTTGATCCCACCACAGGCCAATGAACAGGTGTATCACAACAGGAAACATTTCTACTCCCTCAATGTCCAGGTGGTGTGTTTGCCTGACATTTGCATTTCACACATCTGTGCCCGATTTCCTGGCTCTGCACAAGACGCTTTTATTCTGCGTAACAGCGGCATCCCACATTTGATGAGTCAAATGCAACCTGAACGGGCCTGGCTCATTGGTACGTGATGTTGTATATCAATGTTGTAGTGTGTGTTTGTTGTATGTCAGATAGTGATATGTTGTTTGACAACTGAACTATTTTCTGTGTTTAATGTAGAAGACTCTGGATAACCCAACCAGCCATGGTTACTGACACCACTGCGCAACCCAGTCACCCCATCAGAAGTGCACTTTAATGAGGCCGATGGCTGGACCAGGCCGATAGTGAAGCAGACTTTTGGCCTCCTGAAGTCAGGATTACCCTGTCTGGATAAGATGGGAGGAGCCCTCCAATATGCACCAGGAAAAATGTGCCAGATAATCATTGCTTGCTGCATGCTACACAAAGTAGCAATACGTAAGAACATACATTTAATTGAGGATGAAGGAGACCAGCAGGTGCCACCGATGGAGGATCAAGGACTGGGCAATGATGGCAGTGGTAATGATGATGGAGTGCATTTGAAACAACAGCTTATCCACAACATTTTCATATAACAGTAAGTATACATTGAGAAGAGGTGATTAACCACCATTGCGTGTTGTTGTGTAGCTGGTGGACAATGTGTATGTATGCTTGTGAGTGTAGGATAAGAGTCCTGAATTATTTTTGGAGACTGGTTATTGAAATGTTAAGATTTACATTTGCAGTGTTTCAGAGAAGCCTAGCTGGTGTTAACAATGGGGTTGCTGTGGTTGAGATATCATACTTCTCTCACTTGTGATACATTATTTATGATTGCTAAACTCTGTTTTTTTATGATTTGTTCCCAGGGTACTTTGCCATGTCGTCTACAGAGTGGACTTGCAGAGTTGCCTCCTCACTAGACACATGATGCTGTGACAGACACCGACATGTAAATATTGCTTAACTCCCTGGCACACACTTCCTTTAGTCCTAATAGTTTGGTGTTTTTCTTATTAGTGCCTTTCAGTACTGTGTGACATAATCATAGTTTGTGTTCAGGCACCAGGTTGTATCTGGCCAATCAAAATGTGTTCCACATTGAGGTGTGCCTTGTCTGATATCACACATCCAAACAAGTTCTATTCAAAGTTTGACCATGATGAACTACTTGGCTAACAATGACTGTTGATTGGGCTGGCAAATAGTGGTAGTTGTGCAGACAATTGACTTCCTGTGAATATGTAGCATGTACTACAGTCTGTCTGATACTCTGATTGTGTATATCTATCATGTTGGGCAAAAGTTCATTTACTTACTGGCACTTAGTTTACTACTTACAAGTACTTGATTACCTATGTTGGTGATACTTTCATCATTATGATAAGAAGGTGATGACAATATTTTCATTTTAAAGTCAAAGTCAAAACACGAGCTAGTATTGTGGTGTACAGTGGTTTATTCTGAAATACATAGTACATAGGTGAAGCCACACAATGGTGATATGCTCATAAGAAAGTGCTGATTGGAGTTGATGGTGCTTGCTGATGAAATCCAAAAGAGACAAGACACAGTTATTCAAGTCCAAAGTCCGCCTTTGACCCTCCATCAGATGTAGAACAGTTATTTTGGACAGTCAACAAAGTGAACACTCGGCACACAATGGATGATATCAAGGGCACCTTTTTATACTTCCCTGGGGGTAGTGCATTCCCATCTGACTCTTATGGACTTTTCCTCGGATGTCCCTTCCCACGTTTGGGTGGGGGACCCACAGCTGCAGGCTCCTGGGGTACTGGAAACTCTCTACTTGGCTCAGTGCCCCTCCCTGTGGCTTGTGCAGATGTAGTTAGCACAAATGTAGTAGCCACCCATGGAGGGGTACTTTGGTGACGAGCAATCTGGCATAGGCTGGTACCTATATCCCGTAGCACCCCTATGACGGCGTCCATTTGTTCTTTGAAACAGCCCATTTGTTAGTTTTGGGAGGCCTGCAGCTGGTCGATGTTTTTGAGGATTTGAATTACCTGGCCCATTTTTCCCTGGTTCCCCACATAAGAATTGAGTACCCGGGAGAGGTTTGGGTGGTCATCGGTAGCACCATTTGGTCAACGGCATGGATCCACACGACCCCCTCCACCACTCCTACCCCTACGAGCATGCACAATTTCCGGTGGCTCAGTCAACCCTGAGCCTCCTTTCTCATTGACTATGTTGTCATCGTCGGTCAACTCTGGAGTGCTCTGTGTTGCTGTGCCGTTGTTGTCTCCCGTGGCTGATGTGTCTGTCAAGGTAGAAGTCAGCTGAGTATCGGTAGCTGAGATGTGAGTTGTATCTGTGGATCCTGCTGTAGCTGCTGGTGCTGTCTGCTGACCCAAACCTGATGGGCCTGGTTGCTGCTCCTCGTCCGAGGATGAGTGAGAGTCCTCAATGACGGTGAGCTGGTTCTGGCCTGGAGTCTCAGACTGGCTGTCACCATCAGTGGGCACAGCAGTGTTCCGAGCTCGCCCTGTGGGTACAGAAATGACACTGTCAATTATGTGAAAGTCCACTGCATCTCAAATGGTACCCATTACGTAAATGGCTGGACAAAAAAAACAGTTTAGGATGATTGATTGGCCTCCTTTATCCATGATGGTGGATTATGTTTAGGATGAACAATGCAACTTTGACAAGATGTGAATTGGTAATCCGTTCCACCTATGTGCACAAATGGCCATGTTCTGTTTCTTTCTTATGGAATGTACATTGACATTGACTTGTACATGACACTCTGTAGATGATACTGGTGGATTAGTGTGTTCCACATCTGTAGAATGTCGTATGACATACGTACTCTTTAGATCCTAATGTTAGAGTTTGTCTGGCCTGTGTACTGGACTTTGGGCCAGATGTACTACCATTCATTTTTGAGAGTCGCCAATTGCGTCAAATGGTGACTCGCAATTTGCGACTCGCAAAAATGAATGAACAAAAGTGTTTCTGGCACTGTTTGCGATTCCCAATGGGGTCGCAGATTGCATGCCTCATTAATTTTCATGAGGCTGTCGCAATTTGCGATCCCATTGGGAATGGTTCGCACTCACAGGGATGGTGGCCTGCTGGGGTCAGCAGACCACCATGTCTGTGACTGCTTTTTTAATAAAGCACTTTTTTTTTTTAAATGCAGCCTGTTTTCCTCAATGGTAAATGGGAAGCATTTAAAAAAAGAAAAACAAAACTTTTCAGTTTAATTTTTTAAGGGCAGGCAGTGGTCCTTAGGACCACTGCCTGCTCTTAAAAAATATTTACGCACACACTCACAAAGGGGAAGGGCTCACCTGTGGACCCCTTCCCGTTTGTGAGTGTTTTACCACCTACCTATTGTTCTCAAATCATGATCCTCGATTGAATCCCCCATAGGAATCAAACATGTGACTGCTTAGCTTTGTGCATATACATCTCATGGATTTTGAATTTTGACTCCATAGTTAGATGTGATCTCAATGAGTTTTCTCCTACTTTATAGCTAACTAATTTTGTAAGCTGGGGTTCAAGTGCTGCTGGGCTATTTTGGAAATTTAACAAACTCCTCCTCCAACCCATCCCAACCAGCCCCCTTGGAACTCTGCTTTCCTGACAGTGAGTGGAGGTGTACTAGCAAGATGGCTGACACTGGTGCCTGGTGTTTGTAGCACAAAGCCTTATTGGTAGTTGTGGTAAGGTCAAGCACCGAGCACCAGTATCAGCCATCTTGCTAGTCCATTTCCACTCCCTGTCAGGTAAGCATAGTTCCTGGTGGTTTTTTTAGGCTGGGTGGGAAGAGTGTGTGTGTGGCAGAGCCTGATGGGAGTTGGAGTAATAGCAAACACTCCTCCTGCCACCCAGCCCAACCAGCTCATCTGGGCCTATGGCTACCTGACAGTGAGAAGAGGTGTACTAGCAAGATGGCTGACACTGGTGCCTGGTGTTTGGAGCACACAGCCCTGTTGGTAGTTGTGGTCAAGTCAAACAACATGCACCAGTGTCAGCGATCTTGTTAGTACATTTAGAACCACTGTGAGGAAAGCATAATTCCTAATGGCCTGTTTGGGCTGGGTGGGAGGAGGAGTGTTTGTACTGACTCCATCTCTCATCATGCCCTGTCCTCCACACACCTTCCCACCCAGCCCAATCTGCCTACCTGAAACTCTGCTTTCCTGACAGTGAGTGGAAATATACTAGCAAGATAGCTGGCACTGGTGCCTTGTGTCTGAGTGGACCACACTCCCATCAAGGCATTGTGCTCCAAACACCAGTCTCCAGTGTCATCCATCTTGCCAGTTCATTTCCCCTCACTGTCAGGAAAGCATAGCTCCAGATGGGCTGGTTGCACTGGGTGGGAGGAGGAGTGTTTTCAATGGCTACACCTCCCATTAGGCCCTGTCCTATACACACTCTTCGCACCCAGACAAACCTGACCACCTGGCAGAATGTATTCCTGACAATAAGTGGAAATATACTGACAAGATAGCTGACACTAGTGACTGGTGTTTGGAGCACAAGGCCTTGATGGGAGGTGTGGTCGAGTCAGACACCAGGTACCAGTGTCAGCCATCTTGCTAGTGCACTTTCCTCCATTGTTTGGACACCACTCTTCCTGGTGGTCTGGCTGGGCTGGGTGGGAAGGTGTGTTTAGGACAGGGCCTGATGGGGATGTAGTCAATGCAAACACTCCTTCTCCCACCCAGCCCAGCCCCCCTGAAACTCTGCTGTCCTGACAGTGAGTGGTAATCTAGTGGCAAGATTGCTGACACTGGTGCCTGGTGACTGAGTTTACCACACCTCCCATCAAGACTTTGTGCTCCAAACACCATGCAGCAGTATCAGCCAACCTGCTAGTACATTTCCACTCACTGTCATGAAAGCATAGTTCCAGGTGGGCTGTTTGTGCAGGGTGGGGGGAGGAGTATTTGCTATGACTACATCTCCCATCAGGCCCTGTCCTACACACACTCTTCCACTCAGACTAACCAGGCCACCAGGATGAATGGTTTCCTGACAGTGGTTGGAAATGTACTGGGAAGATGGCTGACACTGGTGCATGGTGTTTGGAGCAGAAGGCTTTGATGGGAGTTGTGGTCAAGTCAGACACCAGGCACCAATGTCAGCCATCTTGCTAGTACACTTCCCCTCATTGTCTGGACACCGCACTTCCTGGTGGCGTGGTTGGGATGGGTGGGAAGGTGTGTGTAGGATAGGGCCTTATGGGAGATGTAGTCATTGCAAACACTCCTCCTTCCACCCAGCCCAACCAGCCCACCTGAAACTCTGCTTTCCTGACAGTGAGTGGGAATGTACTGGCAAGATGGCTGACACCGGTGACTGGTATTTGGAGCACAAGGCCTTGAAGTGAGTTTGGGAGAAGTGTGTACATGGCAATAGTTTTTAGCCTTTTCATCTTCATTGCAGGTACGTGGGGTATCTGTATTACATACACATCACATGAGCTTTGACTATTGGTTTATTTGTGTCTAAAAATGTTAATTTAGGTAACTGGGTCCATTACAGAGATATCTGCAAAAGTGTAATTGCTAACTTGTGTGAAATGTGGAGTACCTTCTTACCAGACTCCATTCCTTCTGGAATCCAAACAAGGTCTCTGTCGGAATGAAGGCACACACCTTCTCTCCCCAGGAAGTAAAGTGCACAGGTGGTGCAGGAGGGCCAAAACCAGTCCGTTGTGCAGCCTGGTGTTCTCTGCTGGACAATATTTTGACCCTCCTTCTGACGTCGTACCACCTCTTCTTGATATCATCTATATATGCAAGTAGTGGTGTGAAGGGAGTGCGTGAGTTTGTGCAGGGCTGACAGCAGTGACTAGAAAAGAGTTCTGTCTAGTTCTCCCAGCAGTGTTTTGTGGGCAAAGGATCATGTTCATTTTTCTCTTTGTATAGGTGGATTTGTGGGTGTGACTACAATGTAACTTTTTTCTTTTGGCGCTGCTTATGCTTGTTGTTGTTGTTAGGCCTGAGTTTTTCAGTTTTCCACTTGCCATGTGAAACACAAACTGCCATGGTTCTGCAACCCCGTCGGATGCATCCTAATCTGCTCGGCGGGACAACCGATGCATGTTCGCAATCAGAATCCCTATGGAACAGCCTTTCCGACCTACGCAAACAATTTGGACTCAGAATCATCTCTGACCGATGCGGTCAGAGTTTTCCCTGCTATACATCCTAAAATGGCAGTCAGAGACATCGCAGACTAGTTGGTTGGAATGTTTCTGGAAACACGTCGGTCGGACGGTCTTTACAACCTACATCGTAATAAGGCTCTAAATGTCTACATGTTCCACTTTTAAAAAAAGTGCACCCAATTTTGTGGGCTACAAACCCCACATAGGGGTGACTTACTAATAGTTGAAAGGAACATTTTTATATTGCCCAAAGGGTTATTATGACACCTCGGGCAGCATGTGTGAACTGCATCAGTCAAATTAAATGGTAGGCCTATGGCCAAGTGCTGCAGTGGATTTGAAATAATTTGAGACATTTCCGGCTGCTTTTGCTAGTTCAGACTTCACATTACAATTTTGAGCAATCATCAAGTCCGACCTTAGATTGCAGCCTAGGAGGTGAAGTTTCAAAGTTCTGGAGGTACATCATAAAAACCACGCATTGTGGTTGAGTGAAAAAAACACTGGTGGTGCAATTGGTGGTGTGACGCTGATGTAACGAGTCATAATGGCAATGCATGCAATACATGCAAAATGTGGAAAAGGAGTCACCATCTGACAGGAAGGCAGGCAGGGTGCAGCCTACTCTGCAAGACTTGCAAACAAGCATTTATCTTACCTTCATAATTCATTAAAAAAATCCAATTTGTGGTATCCGTTTAAGATGCGAAATCCTGACATCATAGGTCAACGCTGAAATAAAATTTGTTAAGAAAAAACCAGGCATGAATTATTACAGAAATGGCATTAGCAACACGCCAGTAAGGGCCTAGCCATTTTGAATTATTTCAAATCTTCACTTAAGCTACTCTTATACACAACATCTAATTGTACAAATTCAGGAGTAAAAACTGGCAGTAATTCAACAGCAACCCTCTATGGTAGAATCTTTCGCCAGTACTCAGTCGCTCCTGAGGCAAGATGGCATTTAAATAATTAAAAGTATTGATACCACGAATACATAATTGAGTTAGAATATACATGAACAACCCTGCATATTTGGCAGATATTACATTATTCCTGTCTGGCACCAAATACTGACAACCTTCCCCAGAAGGAGGCATGGCAAGCATTCAGTAATGGAAGTGCTAGTTAGGGCGATATCTCTGCCGTCTGAAAGGTTAGAAATCCAATGAGGACAGCTGAAATCCTTGGTTGAATGCATTATAATAAGTAATTCAAGGTTACAAAAATTAAACGCTTTAATAGACATGACTCCAGCTGAAGCAAAAAAAAGTACAGGACTTTGTAAATGTATCACTTCACAGTGGTGAAAGTGTTCCAGGAAGGCATTTACTGGCACATGCATCAAGCTAGGATTTTGCGAGTCCTTAATAGCGATTATTAAGGATTCGCAATTAAGGATTCGCAAAATCCTATGCATGTAGGAATCGCTATAATAATAGCGATTCCTTCACATTCCTTATTTGCGACTCGCAAATTGCGAGTCACAAATAAGGAATGGCTTCCCATTCATTCCTATGGGCCTACAGGCCTACAGGCCCATAGGAATGAATGGGAAATTGCGAGCGCTATTTGCGAGTACCAATAAGTACTCGCAAAATGCGCATGCAATTTCAAGGGTGCAGGGGTGTCAAAAGGACACCCTGTTGCACCCCTGAAATTGATCCGTGCACATATGTTGCGCACACACATGTCCCAAGGACATGTGTGTGTGTAACCTTCAACTTTGAAAAATGCACTTTAGTGCATTTCTCAAGTTTTGCAAATTACCATGAAGTTCAACTTCATGGTAAATTGCGCTCCTAGTAGCGAAATCGCTAATTTTTTTACTTTGTTGCATTGCATTTAAGGAATCTCAATTTGCGATTCCTTAAATGCAATCGCAATTTAAGTAATCGCAATTTAGAGATTACTTAAATTGCGATTTTTGCATTTGGGATGATGCATCCCAAATGCAAATACTCAGTCATAAAAGGGCAGATTCTGAGAATCTGCCCGTTTGCGACTGATTTTTCTTTTGATGCATGTGCCTGTTAGAAACCTAAACAATTACGAAAGTTTGGACATTGCAAATCCACTTAACAGTAACAGTAACAGCAAAAGAGAGGTCAAACTTATTGTTCCATCTTTCGGTTCAGCCGTGATCTCTGTGCATTGACAAAAACCACTGTGTCTTTTGGGTGGCTGTGCACCTTACCTATTTGTTTTTTAAAAACAAATTCCCTAAACAGGAGTTGGTTTTTGGAAAAAAAAATATATATATGACCCTGTGGAGATTGGTAGTTTTTTTTTCTCTTTATGACAGATGCACAGAAATAAAGGACATCACACCATCTGCTCTAAATAGGGCGGGTCTCTAATGTTCTCATTCCGACGTCAACTACTCAGGCCTTCTGAGTAAGGTTTCTGATGGCGGAAATAGTGGGGCACCACCCTTGGAAAACTGAGAGTTTGCCTGGCTCAGAATAGAGCAGGAGGACGAAGGACCTGGTGACAGGTACTTGGTCAAATTTGTGAAGGAGCACCTTGTCCGTCAAACTCTATATCAGGCCTTCAATGAGCAACTGGTCTACTTAGTAGCACTCCATGCACTGGGGCACAATTAATCCTAAAGTGTACCCAATGTTCACTTTGAGCTCAAAAGCACCGACCTTATACAAAAAACCGGGAACCCAAAAGGCTAGTGAGGTACAGGCACTATGTACAGAAAAAGGTGATACATAAGTAGGTAAAGCCACATGCAGGGCATGGCCTCTTTTAGCACAGTCACCCAAACTCCATTTCCCTCCATGTTAATTGCTGAGATGCCAGTTTTTATACACTCAAGGCATATTTTTGAATTTGGAAAATATTGTAAAACTTGAAGACAGGGAAGACTTTGATGGTAAATCATAAAGCTAGTAGCATTATCCATGTTGGCATTAATCAAGACATTAATACAGTTATTGGTGACACAGGTAAGACTGGCCTTGCTAAAGTACTCATAGAGTGTGGCAGCTGTATCCAACACAGCTCTCGAGGATCAGAGCTCAGATGTGGATTCAAAACCAGCCCTTATTTTCAAGACCAACAATACTGGCCCCCAGCAAGCACCTGAGAAGCGGGAGTAAACACAACTTTTCAAGGTTCATTAAACAATAATAATCGGACGCTTCAAAATAGGGTTGAACATAAAAAGGCTGAAGATTGGGTAGAAAAGAGAGTTGCAGTGATTAGTAAATTGGTATTCATACACAAATATAATTAAGAAACCATCGAGATATAGTTAAGAAGGGAAATATATATTGTTTTTTTCAAGCACATCACGATTTCAAACGCATCCAAATCAACATCACAGCGTTGATTGAGTTTAGGCTAAGTCATAAAATAGCCATAAAGAAGTTACTAATGCCACCTAGAAAACCATGGAGACCATTGTGTATGTTTTTGATTTAAGAGACAATCTAACACACCAGGAATTAAAAGTTATAAAGTAGACTCTGAACCTTAGTTACACCTCATTTACAGCAAGAACAGGAGGAAACTAAGACCATAAATAAATCAGTTGAGAGGTCCTCAACTGTATTAGGGACTCATTTATGAGCCCTTGCAACACCTTTTGTGATGCACCTGCAGCGTAACAAATGTGACATGTTGCACCCTATTTATAAAGTGACGCATCTAGGCACATGAACATAATTCTTATTGTCAGATTCCAGATAGTGGTGCACCATGTCTGAGGTGTAAAAGCTAGGAGTGCATCTTTTAGACACATTGCAATCCTTTAGATTGTGATCTTTGAACTCAAGATTTGTAACTGACCAGCCAATAGAGTACAGGGACATATGTACTTTTAGAGTAGTAGTATTAGATTATGGCTTTGTCTCACAATCCATGTTTACAAAGGTTTACGATCTTTCCAGTTTGCATGGAGTCAATAGTGATCATTTTACCCAGACATTCATAACCCACTTTAATTCATGCCAGGGTGATTCATATTTAAAATGTGGCACGAAATAAGGGTATGCTAGTTAAAATGTTATTCTTTTGCAACATTCTGAAACTGTGGAAAAAGGAGCACTCTCACATCAGCACTGAACTTCTGGATAAACACGTTGTGCCAGATATAAGTGCAATTTGTGACTCAGTGATTGAAAATATATTATCTGTGCTATCCTTCATCATCAGAAAATAAAGCCCAGAGGGGAATCAATTTTCATATCCCTTATTTACAAAAGATTCATGGACTTCTAAGAGTGCTGAATAATCAAATTATATTTTTTAAAGTTTACTAAGAGGATATAAGTTTAGCAGAATAGGTGAGCTAGTTACGGAAAAAATACAAGAAAGTGGTCTGGGAGGGGAAACAGCCTTCACAACAAGGGGCAGATTTACAATAACTGGCGCATCCCTGCATATTAGCAGGGATGCACCAGTTATTTTTCGTGACTCAAAAAAACCCTTTTCGCCACCATGGATGCGCCGCATTTACAATGCGGCGCATTATGGCGCAAGGATAGACAGATGCGTGACGCATCTGTTGGCGTAAGGGTGACGCAGTGCTGGAGTCGTGTCGCAAGCGCGACGCAACTCCAGCACTGCTCAGGGGTGCCCTATACCTAACATGCTGCGTCACTCCTTAAGCCTGCTTCAAGCAGGCGTAAGGATTTGATGCATCGGGGAGATAAAAGTGACTCAGTGAAATCTTGTAGATTTCACTGCGTCACTTTTACGGGGCTTCCTTGCGACGGAACGCCCACCCTGCATACATTAAACCTGACGCAGGTATAATGTAGCACAGGGCTTTACAACGTGACGCATCTCACTAGATGCGTCACGTTGTAAATATGTCGCATAGTGGCGCATTGTTTGCGCCGCCGCTTCATCACAAAAGTGACGCAACAGCGGCGTAAAAGTGTTGCAAGGGGCTTGTAAATCTGCCCCAAGGTTTTTACCTCATTGTACCTTTACCATGCATTTTTTACCACGCGTGTTTTTAGAACGCGTATGCTTTCACAACGTTTGCCTTTACCACACATTTAAGGTAAGTTTGGGGTCGTGGGCGGGTCTCTCCCCACAAATTCATTGTTTATATATATAAATACATATATAAACACTGTGTGGTAAAGGCATACGTTGTAAAAGCATATGCAATATAAAAAAATGTCGGGTAAAAAATGCATGGTAAAGGCATGCAGAGATTTTCCCTGCGTCTCTGATATACTGTGACTTGAACTTAGAGGGTTTGGGTAAACTTTGCAAGGAAGAAAAAAAATAGAGTGGTTACTAGGCTGTGTTGCATGTTCTAATATTAGGTCTGTGTTTATGTGGGGAAGATACAGCACTAATGCTGTGGTTATAAGCTTGCTTGCAGGGAATTCTAGGGTTATCCTCACCTCTTATACTTCAGTTTTAACTAATGAGTTTGAATGTGGCAGGTATAAATCGTCCTCTGAAGCGACAGTTGGTTAAAGAGGAGGTACTAGTCTACAAACCCCAGATTTTGTGTCTCATTGAGACTTATTTAGAATATAAAGATAGGACATGCTCCGGCAACTTGCTTATAATATTATATCATGTACTGCTCCGAAGGTCTCAGTCTGAGGGCTAGCTGTATTAAGTCATCGCTCCCTTGAATATAAAGTTTTGCAAACCGCATCATGGTAGATGGGCAATTTCTCAGATTAGGGTGGCTTGCCAAGTTTACAGTATCAGTGCTGTATATCGCCCTAGTAAAGTTTACCTGGAACTGTTAGTTATGCTAAATTTCAAACTAGCACATTAGACTGGAGAATTATTGGTTGTCAGTGACTTCAATTGCATCATGAGCTATAAGCACAACACAACAAATGGAACTGCTACTCCCTGTATATCAAAACTAAGCAGTCTGTCAAGGAGCTAGCTAAGGTAGATTGCTTAGTAGACCTGTGGAGAACACTTCATCCAGATACTCCTGAACATACATATTAAGCTGCGCTTCATGGTCCTTGTACTCCAGGATCAATATGATATTTCCCTCCCAGGCTTTCATTTGCAAATCTAGAATACAGCTTTGTCCAAAGATCACTTCACCACAGAATTTATTGCTAACCCTCGAGTTTTCTGATTCCCAAAAAGAAATACGGAGATGGAATTTTCCTAAATCACTATTATCAAACACAGAGTATATAAACAAGGTAAATATCCAGTTGGCAGAATTTATAACTGTCAACTCCAGCTTCCCTGCTCCTAATCTCATCTGTGATACTTTGAAAGCTAATATGCAGGGGGTTGCTGCACAGTTTATCTCTGAGCATAATAAGCTTCATAAGGGCCAAGCACATCTATTGTACTCAGAACTGCTAAGGTGGAAGCATAAATATGCTCAATCAATCTTTGCAAAAGATCCAAATGAGCCAAAGATACAATTCGATATAATTAAGTGGCAGTGCAGTGTCGGCCGTATACACAAACAAAAGGTTGCAGTGGCATACATGGCTGGTAAGGTTTTCTTGTTTGAATATGGGGAAAAAGTTGGGAAGTTGTGGCACCACTAGTTAGGTTGGTTCTGCACCTATTGCAGAGCTCTTCAAAAGCCCCAGTGCATGCATAGGATAGTAGGATAGAATGACAGGGATGGAAGTTCTGGGAAACCCTTCATGGTAGCTATGGACTATAGAAGACTTTACAATAATATTAATGGAACACCAAAAGTGTGACCTCTTCCAGATGCATAGGGTGCACCCACCTTTGACATGCATACCTGGACTCGTGGACTTTCTCCAGAGCTGGTGGTGCCAGGTCCCTGACTCTCTCCTAGAAATAGTGGAAAGGGGACTTGCTAAAGTCCTTGAAGGAGGGGTCTAAGAGAACTTCTGTTATACTGATCTTGCAAAATTGTGCTGAGAAGGGGGCACTGTGAGCTCTTACTGTTGCACACAGTCTCCTTCACACCTGGGTGTTTGAGGCTAAGAGGGTAGTCTGCCAGAAATTATCAGTGGGTGCAGCTGAGGAAGTACCGCAGGATAGGGTGTCACCAGGCTGTGTCAGAAGTGGAAGTTCAGAGCCCCTACAGAACAGTGCTGGTTTGTAAAGAGGAGGAAGCAGTTGATGCAGCGCAAATGCTGTCAACTAGTTTTATGACAATAAACACTGGATGCGACAACAAAATAGTACACAGAAACAAATGTGCACCTTGCACACGTTAAGTGTATTTCAATAATACTTCCTGAGTGAAGACATGAATACAAGCACCATAACAATGTCAAAATGAAACTTCTTTTAATATGCACTGATAATATGCAAACTAATGCTTGCATAAGTCTTGACTTAAATACACAGTGTGTATAACAAATGTAAAAAACATCTTTATATGATTAAATTGTAATGCACCATAGAACCGCGTTCACTACAACCTTCACCGACCTCATCGCACCCCACGCCATTGACTCCATGGACTACATACTGCTAGGAGACCTCAACTTACACATCGACAACCTTCAGCGACCCCAACTCCTTCGCCATCCTGGACAATCTCACCAACATTGGACTGAAACAGCTCATCACCACCCACAAGGCCGGACACACCCTCTACCCCATCTTTGCAGGAGGCAACAACATCCACTTCAGCCACACCACACAACCTCCCTGGACGGACCACCACTGCATACACTTCTCTTTCGACAGAACCACCGCTCTCAAACGCACACCACGCCCCCGCGATGGAACTGGAGCAAGGTCACCGAGGAGCACCTCAACCTCACCCTCAACCACGATCTCTGTCCCACTGCGACCAAAGTCAGCTCTGCAGCCAACGAACTACACAGATGAATCACCAACTATGCAGACAAGATTGCCCCCCTCCGCAACTCAGACAGACATTGCCCCAGGAAAGCCACCTGGTCCACCTCTGACCTTCAAGACTGCAGACATCTCGAGAAGATATGGAGAAACAGCTAAACCTCAGAAGATCGGACCACCTACAAGAATGCCATGACAGAATACCACCAACTCATCAGATCCACCAAGAGGGCCATCATCCAGAACAAAATCCTCACCAACTGCAGCAACTCAAAGGAACTCTTCAGCTTCATTCAGGAATTCACCAAACCCACAGTGAAGCTACGGACATCACACCCTCCGAGGACCTTTGCAACAAACTCGGCTCCTACTTCCATCTGAAAATTAAGTCCCTGTACGACAACTTCAATGAACAGACACCAGACACTGAAGCCACTCCTTACTCCAGCAATGACAGCCAGCCTACCATCTCCACCTGGACCCCGGTCACCACCAAAGACTCCACCACGACCATGAAAATCATCCACTCAGGAGCCCCCATGGACCCCTGCCTGCTGCACATTTTCCACAGAGCCATCCCCGCCATAGCACCCAAGCTATGACGCACCATCAATGCCACCTTTGAATCCGGCACTTTCCCTGATGACTGGAAATGTACAGAAGTTAAGCCCCTCCTCAAGAAGCCCTTGGCTGACCCGACGGACCTGAAGAACTACCGACCCATCTCTGTCCACCCCTTTGCGGCCAAAGTCACTGAGAAGATCGTCAACATCCAGCTAACGAACTTCATCGAACACAACTCCATCCTCCACACTTCCCAATCCGGATTCCGCAGCAACCACAGCACAGAGACCACCCTCCTCGCCGCCACAGATGACATCCACACCCTCCTCGACCAGGGCCATAACGCAGCCCTCATCCTACTTCATCTCTCTGCAGCCTTCGTCACCGTCTCCCACCACACTCTCACCGACAGACTCCATGACGCCGGCATACAGGGAACCACCCTTGACTGGATCTGCTCCTTCCTCACCGGTAGAACCCAAAGAATCAAACTCCTGCCCTTCGTCTCCGAACCCACAGAGATCAATTGCGCCGTACCCCACGGATCGTCGCTCAGCCCCACACTCTTCAACATCTACATGGCCCGCCTCGCCACCATCGTCAGACTGCATGGACTCAGCATAGTATCGTACGCCGACGACACCCAGCTCATCCTCTCGCTCATGAAGGAACCTGACACCACCAAACTCAGCTTCCAGGAAGGAAGGAAAGACGTTGCATCCTGGATGAGCAGCAGTTGCCTGAAGCTCAACTTGGAGAAGACAGAAGTCCTCGTCCTTGGACCACCCCCTCAGCATGGGACAACTCCTGGAGGCCCACCGCCCTCTGCAACCCCACTACTCCTACTGACCACGCCCAGAACCTCGGCATCATACTCAACGCCTCACTCACAATGACCTGACAGATCAATGCCGTCGCCTCCACCTGCTTCGACACCTCCGCATCCTTCGAAAGACCTTCAAGTGGACCCCCCCCCAAATCCAGAAAGACAGTCACCCACGTACTTATAACAAGCAGACTGGACTACGGAAACACCCTCTATGCCGGAATCAACAAATCCCTGCTCCGCAAGCTCCAGACCATCCAGAACACCACGGCCAGGCTCATCCTTGGCATCCCACGGTATGAATACATCACCCAACACCTGCAAGACCTCCACTGGCTCCCCATCAAGAAGAGAGCAACCTTCAAACTACTCACTCACGCCTACAAATCCCTCCACAACACCGGACCCCAATACCTCAATGATAGAGTCTCCTTCCACGTACCCAAGAGAAACCTCTGCTACGCCAACCTTGACCTCGCCGAAACACTGGGCATCTGTAGAGCCAGAGCGGGTGGAAGAGCCTTCTCCTACATCGCAGCAAAGACCTGGAATGAGCGCCCGATCAATATCAGATGCTCCCCCACTCTACACACCTTCCGGAGGAACCTCAAGACCTGGCTCTTCGACTAACTCTGAGCTGCACTCCCCTCCCTCCCCCCAGCACCTTGGGACCCTCATGGGTGAGTAGCGCACTTCACAAACCTCTGATTGATTGAGAGATTGAAAAGCTAGGGCAAAAGTGTCATAATACAACTTACATGAATGACACTTTATATGTAGCCGCTTTACACTTATAAAAACTTAGATTTATTGAAATGACATTATATTTTGTAGAGTTATTTTACATGTAGGTACTTTGTGACACGTAGTAATAGGCCAAACTTAGGATTGAACATTTCAATGCAAGCACTGATGATGACTAATAATACTTGCTCATTTATACATGAATACTTAGTTTAATTTTTCATGCTTTGATCTAATTGCACATTTGTTTAGTAATAAGAATTGCATTACTTTATATACATTAATGATTTTCCTTTTAGGTTTGCATTTACTTCATGGACTGATGTGAAAGAACTCTGTCTTCCTGTTCATTTACCTATCTTCATTTTTTTTCTCAGCACATTCCTAATGTTCAAAGGATACTTTTTCGACACTTCAACATAGTTTTTTTTGTGTGAGGACTCTTGACACCAGTACACAGAATGCAACTTATTCAATTAATCTTTGTGGACTGACCTGTGTGCCCAGAACAGACTATCAATTCCCATGGATGGTATGGGAAATTTCTCTAAAGTATCTTCTTTTGCAACTTGTGAGTGGATGATAGTCACATGGGTGACAGACCATTGTGGGGTGACGGCTGATGTCACCTCTGGATGCAGCAACCAATATATTTTTGAAAGGACCCTTTGCAGGGGGGCATTCCTTTTTGGCAAATGCGACTTTCGGACACCTGCAGATGCTAACTCTCAGAGGCATGCTCTCAGGCTCTTGGACTGTGACATCCTTTCCTTGTCAGTCCTTATTTTTCCAATGCTGAGGCTGCTGATCCTGACTTTCCTCTCCCTAGCTACCTTTGGATCTCATGTCAGTGAGGCTTGCTGACATTATTGACTTCGTAAGTCTATTGCTACTTTCTCAATCCTAAACTTCGATCAAACTGTATGCGTATGCTAAAGACCTGTCCCGGACCATCCTCCTGCCTTTATTGGTAGTAGGAATTTCCCTTTGCTTAGCAACTTTATGGACTCTGTGGCTAAATATTAAATGTCAGACTTTCTTGTAAGATTTACCTTTGCTAAATGCATGGTTTTAAACTACAATTGTAATTGCTTACCGAGACCCATGACTTATTGCTTGAATGCTGATTATTACTTTGAATTCAAAATTGCTTAACACAATAGCTAAATTCGACCCATATTGTCTGAGTCTTCTTTTAAACGTAACTTCTTTCCACAAAGACAATGCATCCTATAATTCACATTCTAAAGCATAACGGCAATAGCCATAGACTATTCTCAGAACACCAGATTCTATTATTGCTTTGCACCGCTACAGCAGAATTAGTTTGTATGATTTTGGCCTGGCTGAACTTCTTTAAGAGGTTCAGGATTCCTGTAGTCATTCTGAGAGTAATATACTTTAATTTGATTTCCAATTTGTGAGTTGGTTACCTATTAGTTGGTCCTCATTGAGTAGCCAACTGGAGACACCCTAGTTCCTCACCCCTCAATGCAATGAGCAAGGTCCTTTGGAGGACCACAGCCTCATGGGTGTGAATAGAGATAATTGGCAAATGTACAAAAATTATATGGTATGGGCCCAGTAGATAAAAATTATTGAGCCTTGCTGCAACACAGTGATGGCTGAGGTTGTGAGGAGGCTGAAGGAAATCCACAAGGATGTAATTGCCTGGGCTTGTTCTTGGGACAGAATGTTTTAAACATCACCCAAATCTCTTGGTTGATGTTGGGATACAGAAACACCAGATCACTCCCAGCTTAGGGCTTTGTTAAACAAGATAATGTTTTCTCATGACATTCTGCAAAAGTTTATGAAAATATAGTGAATTTATTCTTTTCTAGTGAAATATGATTTCCCAGTATCTCAGGGCTCTATCAAAAAAGATGTCTTGTAAGAAATATGTAGGAGGCTGGTTCGAGTAGAAAATGTCTTTAGGCAAGATATTTTCTGTGGAATTAATCTCTGCTGGTATCTGTAACTGTAATGACGGCCTATAAAGTTAAGACTGTGATGGGATAGATCAATAAATATTGTAGGCATGTCACACTTCTTTATATTCAAGGCCACTGGAATCATGCGATTGTGCAGCTGCAGTGATTTTCACATAATTATAGATTTGCCACATAATCCATCGTCTGCTGCATAATCTGCAGATTTTAACAAAAAAAAAATTCTAGCTCAAATGGTTGAAAAGTTTGTAAAAACGCAGTTGCACATGCTGCCACGCAGTCTAAGGTTCTTTGCAAAGGTTGACTGGTCACCTTTCTGTAGCTTATTGATATGTTTGCGTGTTAAACTGGTACTAATGAGTTGCACCCAAAGCCCCGACAGTGTTAACAAGTGTAAAAATGACAAAATAATGAAGTAATACTATCACAAAATGTACCACACAATTTTCCTTTTCTAGCTGCATAATTTATTCAAACTTGCCGCATAATTTTACCCTCCCCTACTGCATAATTTCAGTGACCCTGTATATATTAAATGCAAGGTACATCACTTCATCACGTTTTCCAGCCTTAAACTCAATGCTGCAAAAACCATCTCTAGATAAGTAAGACTCAGAGACGTTTTGTTGGCACCTAAAACTCTGATGGCAGAAAAATGTCGATAACATACATGATTATGATACCATCAGAACCAGGTAATAATATTGTAGCAAAAGCTGACTATTTTGCATTAGCAATATATATTAATCTCCAATTGACCTGAAACAAAGGACGTCCATAAACAACTGTCAGTTTCATGCAACTTTCTAATTAAAGTTACAAGTTGATAATACACATATCTTCTTTGGTTTTCCTAAATCAGAATTAACATTAGAAAAAGATGTATTGTACAATGTCGCAGACATCAATACAAAGGGCTACATATACAAAAAACGCTCAGCGTTAAAAAACAATCTATTACCATCAACTAGTGATCGTGACTATGGATGTCTGTTGGTATGGTAAAAATCGTTCACTTGAGTGTGTGGCCAAACGTACTGGGTTATTACAAGTATCACAACTATGTTTGTTAAAATCCCCTTGAGGTTGGCACCTAACTGGTGAATTGCTCGCGGGCCATATTGTATTGTTCTTCCTAAGGGTTGGGAACACCAGGTCCGATTCTGTTCATCTGGCCTCCCGTAGCTGCCTATAGTTTTATTAAAGTTTTATTAAAGCGTCGGTGGCAAGTTGGTAAATTCTCCTCGTTATGTGGCTTTAAAGTGTCTCATGCAACAGTTCCAGAGTGCTATGTAAGTTCAATGATACTTTCTAGACATATTAGGTGAGAGGCCATCTGTGGCTATAATGTGCTTCTGAATTGCCGAATTCACTGTGCCTAAATGATGTGAGCTGACCCTTAATGTGCTCATCGGTGTGCAGCTTAAAAGTGTACCCTGCAGCATGATAAAATGCTGTTCCTGCCTGACTGAGTCACCTGATCCCTCCCCGTGGCTGTCTGGTTTTATCGAAGAATCGGGAGCGGGAGGCCAGCCCATCGACAGGGAGTCTTCCTGATGCCCTTGGTTAAAATTAAATGAGTTTAAAAAGCTCCCAATTGTGTGGCTTTAAAGTGCCCCGTGCACTGATTCTAGAGTGCTATGTAGGCCCAATGATGCTTCCTAGACATATTGGGGGAAAGGCCAGCTGTAGCAAAATGCACATAGCATAAACAGTGTCAACTGGTTCTTTAGGTGCTCCTTGGTGGGCAGCTTAAAAAAGCCCAGAGCAACATGAAAAAATGCTGTCTCTGCCTGACTGAGACCTTTTGACCATAAGTCGTGGTTAGACTGCTTGTACAGATTGAGAGAATGTCTCCAGGGAGGGGGTGACTTGTCTGCTTACAGGTAAATTGCAGACAAATGTTTTATCTATAGCTTAAAGTGTACCATGCAACATATTACCAAATCTTAGTACAGGCCTGTGGGAACCACCCTTGCTGAGTTCCCGTTAGTCAACTGCGGGCAGAGTCCGTTATGCGTGAGCGGGGCTCGTGCAGATTATGTGCACCCCATAGCCTGTAAGGTTAGGGTTGCAATCTTAACAAACTTCAGAAAGCACGCTCAGGGTTGGGTGGATTTCCTTTTTAAGCAGCATTGCAAGGCTTCATTGCAAGATCAAATGTTTAGGCATACTATTTGGACCAGGGATTCAATCCCTGTGGCGCACAGCCTGAACTGCTTGTCCTCATCATGCTTTGTTCTGCCATACCGGTATGCTTTTTGTGGAATCAGACCAAATCTTAATTTTATCAGTTGGATTTTCTTACCCTTGGTACAAGGGTTGGGAGAGATAAGTTGGAAGAGTCCAAATGTCGGAGAGATTGATTGCCCAGCTGCCACGGGTCTTCAGGGTTATCATGTCCCAGTCCATGGATATTAATTTTGCTTGCTTTAGTAGGAGCTTTGAAATTCAGTTGACAGGGAGATTGGTCGACCATATTTCTTTATTTCTTTATTTATTTGAGTTTTATATAGCGCTGGCTAGACTCAGAGGTATCAGAGCACTTTACATGAGGTTCCACATTGTTACGAAGTTACATCAGTTACAAATTACATCTGTTGTTGGAGAGCATTTAAAGAGCATAGAAGACAAGGAAAAGGAGCGTAGAAGGGTAAGGTAAAAGGGAATGAGGGAGATTAGGCGGAGAGACGAAGAGAAGTCTGCCCAAAGTCCGGCTGGGTAGGTGACGGCTGGGGGGGAAGTCCATAGCCCATCTCCTCTATAGCTATCAAGGTAGCTCCACCGGGCATCGGCCAAAATGCTAGGTCTCAACGGTCGGTGGAAACGGTCAGTGGGGGAGGAAGGAGACACAACGGGGAGACAAGGTGAACTATGCCCAATGTCCGCTGGGTAGGTGATGGTCAAGGGGGTGAACCGGGGCCAATCTCCTCTACAGCTGTCTAGCAGCTCCACCGGGCATCAGCCATGTTGCTCAGGTCCCAGCGGTCGGGAAAAACAAGAATAAACAATTTTGAGTAGGTATATTAGCTACAGTTGCATAGTCAAACATAGAATAACAGGTCCCCAATAGAGGATAGAGGGAAAGGGGGAGGGGAGTAGAAACAAAGGGCATGATCACTAACCAATGATGGTTGAATCTTAAATTTACTTATTTGATGGAAGTGGGCTATTGATATTGATGCCCAAGTATAGTCAAGCATGGTCATCCTATTGGGTGAAAAATGTGTGTGAGTAGCCGGAGAGTCTGAGTTGAACCTGCCATTCAGGATGCGCAGCCCCATATCATTTAAGGCAGTGCTGCCTTCTTGCCATGCTTATTCAGTCTTTAGAATTTCATCTGTAGTCAGTGGGATATTAAGCTACGTAGACGACTTTGAGTAGGGCATTTTTATGTCTTTAATATGGGGAGTAGATGGGCTAGTGTCTCCATCCTATAGTCTTTTGCTGGGTGCAGGTAAATGCTCCCTTTGACCAGTGCGAGACGCTGCTGTGGCACGGACTATTGACTTGAGGTACTATAATAATGATGTAATCACCATTTTCCACTTCGGATATAGTCGTTGCTGCTGCCAGCTCGTTTTTCACATATATTGGAACTTCCCCTGAAGCGTGGCTACCCACTTTTCATCTAATTGTGGGGGATTCATAAGCCGTAAAATCAAGCCAATGGGCTAAGTCAAGTGCCCACGTCTCTTGTAAGGACAGAATGTCGGCTGATCTGAAGTCCGCTTTTGTCTCTTTTTTGCTTTCATTTTTTATTAGCCCTCTTATATTCCATTAGCGCACTATTATGAGGGCTGGGCATTTGCTGTGCTGGTGACTAGGGCCAGGAAGGTAAAGCCCCCCGGGAGCCAAGCCCAATCTGTGATCTTTAATTTGTGGGCTGTACATGTTTGATCTTTCCTGATCTTTCCCAAACAGACTGGTCCTAATTGACAGCTAGCCTGAGGTCACAGCTTGGAGGCACTTTTGGCATTAACTAGAATGGAATCAAGAGCCCTCTGGCTTTTCTTAATGTCTCAGGGCTCCCTCCTAATATTCACGCCAACTGGAGAGACGTTATGCATGAATATTGCAGGATATTTCGGCTCAATTGCGTTCACAATTTTTATTCCCCATTGGTCCAGCTGTGTTTAAATGTTACTCTTGGAATTAACGTTCTACTAGATTTTTTCATGCTAATATCACATTTCAGCCTTTACATGATCTTATTTGTGAAGACAGATCAGGTCCATCCAGGAAGAAAAGGGCGTGCAAAGATTTTTTTTTATTTGCGGGTTTTACTTTAGAATAAATGTATAAGTTACTACCATTTGACGTTATTATTCTAAGTGTAAGTTGTTGAAGTACTTTTTCTATTGCGATACATTTTTATTTTGTTTTTTAACATTTGTATCATCATGCTTTTTGTTTTGTTATGACTAAACGTTCCTGAACTATAAATGGAAAAGGAAAATAAAAAAGAAATGTAATCAATCAATCAATCAATCAACCAGGGATTTGTGAAACGCGCTACTCACCCGTGAGGGTCTCAAGGCGCTGGGGGCGAGGAGGTCGTGCAGCTCCGATTCAGCCAAAGAGCCAGGTCTTGAGGCCCTCATCTATAACAATTTTGTTTGTGTGAGCTCGTATGTGTGAGATTGTAAATGCATGGTGCAAGTGGGGTTCCATATGTGTTTGTGTATTGCAGCTAAAAATCTGCATCAGTTCACTCTCAAACAAGTGTGAAACTAGAGCATTGATACAGAGGGGCGCATTTACTAATTTTACACTGCGCAGCGAGGGAACTTGCTGCACTATGTTGCGTGAATGGGAAAGAGCAGAAATGCTCCATATTTACAAAGAAATGGAGAATTTCTACTCTCTCCTTGTTTCTGCACACCATGTGCTACTAAGCACCAAAGCAGATACTCTTGTACCATAGTGGAAGGGTGCCTGAGTTATGGGCAAGATTGTATTTTGTGCAGGAAGTGATACTGTCCTGCACAAAAAGAGTAATTTTCCTCTTTCTATGCATGATGAAGAAAGAGGGAATAATGAAGAGAAGAAACAGTTTTTCACCTTGATACATCATCATCTGGCAGTGGTACCGATTTGATGCAATCCCAGTTTTAAAAAATGTTGTAAATCTGGAATTGCATAAAATCCATGAGTGGATGCCCGGAAATGCCGATGTTCCACCCAGGGAACACCTCCCAGTTCGAATTGTAACATAACGCAGTGCAAGCAGTTGTATTGCTTTACATTTCTTTACAAAGGCACGCAAGGCGGTGCAAATCACTTTTGTTTGGCTTCGGAGATCTGAATTAGGGACTTGCACTTCCTTGCGTCACCTTGCATGATGGAAGGTCAGCATTACTCCTTAATAAATCTGTCCCAGAATGTTAGCTTCATCACAGATTGTCAGTTTCGATTAAAGATTAATGGTAAGCATGCCTGCAGATGAAAATGAGTTGATGTTCTGCATCACCTTCCTATGTAGTTAGAAATGTTGAATATAATTCAAAATATTTGTGCGAAATAAAGTAGGCAGTTCCTTAGCTGCCCTTTTTCGGGAGGTGTCTGGCTCCCGTCTTTAGCATTGGGCACACTGAGCGCTACATTAGAAGGGTTGTTGACCTTTTATTTAAATTTTATGAATTTACCTTTCCTCACGTTTTAGTTAATTTGGTTTCAGTAACCAGTAGGGGCCGTCTGCTAGGGGAGCCTGCTGACATGCCCCAGGGGTTGCTGGACCCTAGTTTGTGTCTTGTTTTAATTCCAGTTGTATTTTCAGCTTCGCGCTGCAGATTAAGCGAAGCCATGCATCTGGCCATGCCCCCTGCTCATGGCGGGCTATTTACTCGGACACGAAGCGCATTCATGCAGCTACATTGTTGCATTGGAAAACTACAGAAGCTGTTTGATTTACTGGTAGGCAGTTCCTTAGCTGCCAACTTTCGGGGGTGCCAGGCTCCCGTCTTTAGCATCGGGTGCGCTGAGCGCTGCATTAGAACAGTTAATGCCCTTTTATTTTAAGTTTATGATTTTACCTTTTCTCACATTTCAGTTAATTTGGTTTTAGTTACCAGTAGGGGCCGTCTGTTAGGGAGCCTGCTGAAGTGCCCCAGGGGTTGCTGGACCCCAGTTTGTGACTTGTTTTAATTCCACTTGTTTTTCTGGCTTCGAGCTGCAGAGCAGGCTAAGCCACGCCTCCAGCCTCCCCTCTGCCATAGCCTGCTATGTACTCTGACATGAAGCGTGTCCATGCAGCAGGCTTGCCGCTGGCGTACTGAAGGCAATCCTGTCTGCACCCGTCAGCACCCTGATCATGCAGAGCGCCAGTCCCCCTGGCTCTCCCAGGCAATATTTGAGGCCTAAAATTACATATACGTGTGCTGCACTTTTCAGCTGTTAAGTGTACAGCTCTTAGCCCATTAGACATGGCTAACCTTGGGCCCAAAGATCATTACACTGGCCTTACTTGTGGCCTATCCCTGGGCTCTGGTACTCCTGATCTAGGTTTATCAGCTGAGACCCCTGCCACCCATCAGGTGCTTCCCACAACATTTTATGGTCTCCTGTCCTGTGTGCTTAACAATGCAAGGTCATTGGTGAAGCACAACAGGGAGTTTTTATGGAAACCTACAACCCCTTCCTGGCCTTAATTATTGAAACCTGGGTGGACCCTTCTTCTGACCCAGACATTTTGGGTGCCATTCCTGGAGGATATGCTATTTATTGCCAGAATAGACCAGACAGAAGGGGGGAGGGGAGGTAGCAGTGATCTATGGATCCAGTCTATGGGTTCACTGTAACTCCTTGCCATCTTCTCACTATGAGGTGAACACCTTTAATATTGCACTAAGTCACAGTTTTTCAATGGTACCATGGTCTACCGTCCACCTGGCCCCCGTTCAATTTTTTTACAGGAATTCAGTAGCCTTCTAGAGGCCAATATTCATTCTGCTGATTATACAGTGCTGAGGGGCTTTAATTTTCATCTAGAGGCCCATCCAAACACTGATACAATAGCTTTTCTCCAGACCATGTCCTCTTTAGGTCTATCATAATTGGTGGTTGGCTCTACTCACTCGGCAGGTCACACCTTGGACTGTATTTTTACCAATAACACCTCCATGGGCATTACAGATATTCTTCCCTTAGCTTGGTTAAACTATATTGCCATTCTGTTTCCTATTATAGTCAGAGCCTCTCATCATCATTTTAGATCCTCTCCCTATACAGTATCCACTCGAGCCTGGCACAAAGTCAATTCGGAACATTTCTCCAAATTGTTAGAAGACTCTATACCCGTCCTCTCCAATTAGCTGAATTCAGCAATCACTCAATATACACATTGGTTAGATACTGCTGCCTGCACCTTGGCTCAACCTAGAACGGTCAGATATAAGTGAAATAATGTCTCACAAGACCTGAGGGCTCTCAAGTAGAGCTGCAGGAGGCAAAAGAAAAGATGGACACTAGAGTACAACGACGTTGAAAAAAATCAAGTATAAAAAGTGCTTGAGCAGCTACAAGGCAAGAATACTCAGAGTAAAAGTAGCCTATTTTACTAGTAGAAATGAATCAGCTAAGAATTCCACAAAGGAACTTTTCCAAACTGTTCTTAAGCTCACAACTGATTCTGCTAAGCAATCTATGAACTCCAGTCAATTTTTGTGCAACTCTGTGGCCAGCTTTTTTCTTCAGAAAATAGAAAACATTTACAACACTTTCTCCACCATGACTGCTCCTTCCTGTTGCAGTTCTATCTGCACTAGCGTTACCCTGGCCTGGCCGACTATACTTTTAGGTATTCACTCCACCTTCCATTGACGAGGTTACAAGGCTGGTCAAATCCACCAGATATGGATGCCCGGGAGAGCCCTGTCCACTCAGGGTCACTGCTTTTGTCGCTGAGACAATTGCTTTGACACTGATTGATATATTCCATTTAATGTTTCAGTCTGGCTCTTTACCAACTTGAAGAAAGCTCTCCCTCTCAGAAAGAAACGTTCCTTGGACCCTCTGGACCTGAATAGTTACCGCCCCTCTCACGTCTACCTATGCCTGCCAAGGTTATCGAGAAAGTAATGAATACTCTACTTCTTGAATTTCTTCAAGCCCAAAATTTACTGGATGCTACCCAGTTTGGCTTCCGCTCTGGTCATAGTATGAAAACGGCCTTAATTAAGGCCATAGATGAGATCAGGATGTCCCTTGAACAGAGATGCAAGGCAGCCCTGATCTTACTTGACTTGTCAGCTGCATTTGACATTGTCAACCTTGGAAGACTGCTGGCTCGTCTAGCTCACATCGGTATCACAGGCACTACATTAAACTTGCTTAACTCATTCCTTCATGGAGGTGAACAATCGGTTCATCTGGCAATTTTGTTTTGCAGTCCTACACTCTCCCTTGCTGGGTCCCACAGGAGTTCTCGCTCAGCCCCATGCTTTTTAATGTATATGTCACCCCGTTGCCAAGCTATATAAATCTTTTGGGTTTTCCCTCACTTCCTACACCGACGATACTCAAATTGTCATCTCCCTGGCCAACGATGAGCCTGGCACAGGAACCAGTTTCTTCAACTGTATGCAGGCCATCAGCCACGGATATCAGAGAACTGAAAACCACTTAATTCAGGATAGACTGGGGTCTTGCTCTTTGGAGCTCAGTCTTCTTTTAAGACTCTTGCCTGGTGGCTCTAGGATTTGGGCCCCCTACCTACTCCGGTCAGCAAAGCTCGCAACCTAGGGGTCCTGATTAATGACAAATTGTCATACACCGATCAACCACATCTTCAGAAAATGGTAGTCACCTTCCTAATAATATCCAGGTTTGACTACTGCAACGATCTATACCTGAATGCACATCAACATGTGCTCAATAAACTTCAATCTTTGCAAAATGCCGCTGCCCGCCTCCTACTTGAGGTCCCTAAAAACACAAATCGGGTCCCAGATTCAAATGTGCGGCTTGGGGTGGCCACAACTTTGTACATGGAGCCTCTAAAGCCTGGAATAACCTTTCTACCCACATAAATATCTCTCCAAATCTTTCGATGTTCAGGAAGACCCTCAAGACTTGGTTATTTAATACTATATAAGTCTCTTCCTCTTCGGTTCTCTTATTCTGCATTTCTAGCTAGCGTCAAGACACCTTCGGTTATTCGAACGCTCAATAAAACTATTTGACATAACATAACTTAACAAGGTAAAGTTGTTGGTAGCAGCAGTCACATCAATATTTCGTATGTTTTCATTGAGAGTACGTTAGCTATCTGAAGGACAAACATTTTATTTTGCTATTTTATTGTTTTCATTTTGCCTCTTGATCCTGACAAGAATATTCACCTATTTTCCTGTCATAATATGTAACCATATAATGACTTTTTTCTGTCTCAGTTTTTTGTATTTACGTTTTCTTCGAGCAACTACTGTTGCTTGAATTAAGAATATGTCGTATATTTGCAGCGAATTAACTTGCATGGAACGTTACGTCCTAGATAAACCAGCTTCATTAAAAATAAAAACATCAAATATATATAAAAAAAATCAAAATCTACACCTCACAGCCATTTGTGCTTTACATTGTTTAATGGGCAGCCTGTGCTGCAATGGGAATGCATTTCAGGGCGTTGTAATTGCAAACGCTCCCACGAAAATGAGGAAAAGCATGATACATTTAACCTTCTATCTGCCCTTGAATGTTCAGCACAGATTCTTAACATTCCGAGTGTCATCCCATGCATAAACCATGAATGTGTCAACCTTTACTGCACCTTCTGATGTACATATGTGCAGCGTGCATATGGATATTGATATGGATGTGTGCTGTACATCTTTATGAGACAGACGGATTTGCAGACTGTAACACCTTTCAGCCCTGGGTCTTTTGCCCTTTTGTATCACCGACAATAAAGTATAAAAGATATGCCCGGTGATAAAAAAATAATTAAGATATAAAATGGAAAGACGACTCTCTGTCTTTTCAGTTGATTGGACATTGCATTAGTCATAGGTGCTTGATTTTCATGTCCAAGCACACGGCCAAACCTGGGGATTTATTGTTGAAGAAATTTTGACATGGAGTGATAAGAGACATTATTTTTTTGACTATATTGGTCCTGGAATGAAGGCTTACAGGCGACACTTCTTCTCCAAATTCAATCAATTCGTTTAATAAACCCTGCACTCCAAACTCATTTTTGTATAGTATTTTATGAAGGTCCAGTTACACAGGTGACTACATCGTACGTTTAGAAATAAATAAAGCACTTCTATTTATGTTTAATACACAAATAAGCATATTTTTATTTGTGTAGCACAAAACCTATGAAAAAGGCAGCAGAGTGCTGCACAGGATTGTAGGCAGAGTTACAAACATATAATGAGGTGATGGGTCATGAGAGTGCACATAGGGTATGTTAGAAATGGGGGTCTCTAGTTGGCAATGGCTGGCACCAATGTCCAAATAGGGACCCTTCTTCCTAAGTCAGGGCAAGTGGGCTACCCCCTTTGATAAACCCCGGCTCAACCCTGTGGTAATGTAGCACGAGCAGTTAGGCCTATCTCAGAGGCAGTGTGTGAAGCATGTATGACCATGCACAATAAGGCAGTAACGACACCACAAAAGGACACAACTCAAGTAGGTATAGAAAAATAGTATCTTTATCTAAGGTTTAGCACGAGACTCTCAAAAGCGTTTTAACCAGTCACAATGCACGTAAATCAGTAGGGACTTAATAAGGCAATAACGTATTCACCAGAACGTGGCACTGACTGAGTTCAAGGCCTGGGTCTACGAGACCCGTTGCGCACCAGATACCTGCCGTTGGACGGGGACACAGCACGTAGCTTCCCGAAGAAGTGGAGACGGTGACAGGCGGACTCCCATCGACCACAACTCTCGACTGCAGTGGTCCACAACGTGCACTCACAACGATTCGGGCACTCGGGGACAGGCGGGCTCTCAGCGGCAGCAGCACGCGGCTGCGGCGGCCCGGGCTGGTGGTGGCAATGACTTTCGTCATGCAGCTCCCTGGTGGGCTCACAGCGCCAGCAGCTCTCTCTTAGCTGCGGCGGCCCACAGGACGACTCACGGTGATGCAAAGTTGGCAAAGGTGCGGGCACTCAGCAGCAGCAGCTCTCTCTTAGCTGCGGCGGCCCAGGGGACAAATCACGATGATGCAAAGTTGGCAAAGGTGCGAGCACTCAGCGGCAGAAGCTCTCTCTTAGTTGCGGCAGCCCACAGGACAAATCATGATGATGCAAAGTTGGCAAAGGTGCGAGCACTCAGCGGCAGCATCTCTCTCTTAGCTGCGGCGGCCCACAGGACAAATCACGATGATGCAAAGTTGGCAAAGGTGCGAGCACTCAGTGCAACAGCTCTCTCTTAGCTGCGGCGGCCCACAGGACAAATCATGATGATGCAAAGTTGGCAAAGGTGCGAGCACTCAGCGGCAGCAGCTCTCTCTTAGCTGCAGCGGCCGACAGGACAAATCACGATGATGCAAAGTTGGCAAAGGTGCGAGCACTCAGCGGCAGCAGCTCTCTCTTAGCTGCGGCGGCCCACAGGACAAATTACAATGATGCACAGCTGACACAAGTGCGGGCATTCACCGGCAACAGCCCTCTCTTAGCTGCGGCGTCCCACAGGACAAATCACGATGAGGTCAAGTTGGCAAAGGTGCGGGCACTCAGCGGCAGCAGCTCTCTCTTAGCTGCGGCGGCCCACAGGACAAATCACGATGATGCACAGCTGAAACAAGTGCGGGCACTCAGCGGCAACAGCTCTCTCTTAACTGCGACGGCCCACAGGACAAATCACGATGAGGCAAAGTTGGCAAAGGTGCGGGCACTTAGCGGCAGCAGCTCTCTCTTAGCTGTGGCGGCCCACAGGACAAATCACGATGAGGCAAAGTCGGCAAAGGTGCGGGCACTCAGCAGCAGCAGCTCTCTCTTAGCTGCAGCGGCCCAAAGGACAAAGGATGATCTCGACCAGGCTGGCACAACGGCGGGCACTCAGCGGCTACAGCTCTCTCTTAACAGCGGCGGCCCACACAGATTCAGCGAAGGTTCCGAAGGTTCAAATTAAGGCGGGCGCTCAGCGGCGGCAGCTCTCTCTTAGCTGCGGTGGCCCACACACAGAGTTAACAAGGGTTACCAGTCCGCGTTCCTCACAGTAGAACTAGAGGTTCCGGATTACTCGACCGAGGCCTCACCTGCAAGTAGAATCCCTAGCACAGGAATTCAGACGGCTGACGGGGTGAAGTCTAATGTCCCTGAGACTTCAGCAGGAGGCGCTCTCAATTCAGACCCTCGGGTAGTTTCTTCAGCAAGCTTGCTGAAAGTTTCAAAGTCCTTTCCTCTGTTCACTCGGACAGAGTTTCGTCTTGACATCCAGAAGGAACACACTTGAAAAAGGTTTCAGCGCAGCGTTTTATACCTAAAAAGTCTTTGTTCTCTACATTCACAAATCACTGAATCCAGCCAGAACCAGTTCGGTGGTGTCGGGGAGCACTTGGTTTACGAGGCGACATCCTGCCCTTTGAGAATCAGGGGGTCTGCTATCAGACGCCCAGTGGGAGGTGGAGCCATCATTCACCTTGCCAGGCACGGCCCTGCTCAGATCAAAGAGTCACCCCTCCCCATACTCTAAATGCCGATCTCTCTCTCCAGCCAGGTCTGACCCAGCTGGGCCTGCTGCTCCAAAACCAGACGGCCAATACACACACTAGCAAAGCCTACAGGAAAGCTTAGGCAAGAAAATACCTCGTTTCTAGCAGAGGCATTTTCGAACACGGGCTATGCAAATGATCCTTATTAAAAGATGTATCTCAATGTCCTGAGCTTAAACATATCAAATTCGAATTTCCTATCAGGTTCCTGGGGCAGGTAGGATTATGGGATGTAATACTCAGCCTGCCCATTCTGGCCTATGAGAACGGATAGCCTCACAATAGTAAACAGTGAAATGGAGGGTAACTCGCTATTAGAACATGCTACACAGACATACTTTAAAAGCTGCTTAGGTGGGTAGCGCAAATCAGCGCTGCAGGCCCACCAGCTGTATTTGGTCTACCAGCCCTGGGCACACACAGGGCACTTATACTAGGGACTGACAGGTAAACCAAACAAGCCAATTATGGTTATCCCAATTCATACAGTTATCTTTACACAGGGAGCATTCGCGCTGTGGCACTGATTGGCAGTGGCACAGCGCCCAGAGTATCTAAATCCAGCCAACGTAAAAGATAGGAAGCGAAAAGAGGAAGGGAGACCCGCGCCAATGATGCCAGGTCTAACAGGGTATTTACTGTGTTTTGATATTTTGTCCATTTCACGAAGGCCTTAAGTAGTACATGAAGTACTACTACAGCAGTACTACACCAAATACTAACGAATTAGCACCATAGTGTTCTCTAAAGAGCTGTGTCTTCAGTACATTACTAAAATGAAGACTGATAAAGGCAGTCCTAATGGACACAGGGATGTCATTCCAGATCCTAGGTCTGTAGATAGAGAACACCTGTTTAATTTCTTTCTTTTTTCTCTTCTTAATCTCCAGTGTGTTGGTGTCCTGGCTATGGGTGTGCAGAGAGTCACTGGAGATAATTATTTTTTCAACGAGACAGGTGGAGGTGCCTGAGGTCATGGTTTCGAAGATGATGCAAGGCATCCATTATGAGCTGGAACCAAGTTATTGAGAGGTATTGTGTACCAGCAAGAAGGGCCACTACAGTTCCTTTAAAGTGGAGGTGATGCACTTTTATTTCTTCAGTCCCTTCGAGTATTGTGCTAAGGCATGTGGAATGCCTTTAAGGAGCGGAGTCTGGGAGGTAGCAGCAGGACATTGTGATCATTCAGATTCAAGGGTAAAACTGTTTACCTTTCTTCAACAGAGAGCTGGTTTCAATCCATCTTAATTTTCTTGATCCTGTGTTTTTTGAGGGTGAAGTCGGTGACAAGGATGTGTCCGATTGCCTTGCTTTGGTCAAACGTTTTGCCTGGTATCGGACCATGCTCATGTCATTCAGCCAAACTTGGAAAGGTGGTTGCTAGACATTCATTTCGTGTAATATGGAATGTGGGTTAAAACACTCCTTTAATACTTCAATTTAAAAATAATCATCTTTCTATAAAGATCATAGTAAAATAAGACAAATAGTTTATTTTGTTGAAAAATGCATATTTTACCGATTCCTCTGACCAAGCTATTAAGTACATCGTTTAGAATTGTAACTCGCCTCTATTATTTCATATTGTACTATAAACATTCTACTGAATTCCGTCCTCAGCTGTAAAAAAATGCTCTTTGAAAGGTGTTTCAAACTAATGATTTTCTTTTGCTTACTTGATTAGTACTCAAAGATGAAAGCATGCTTCATCTTAGACCTATGCAACCATCTAGCTGCTTTGCAAATGCGTCCGGTATTACTAATAGTATTTACACCAGGACTGCCACATGTATTGGAACTCTTACACGATTCATAAACCCTTTTTTCAGGAAAAATGAATAGAGCTCAATTTTTAATGGAGAATGGAAGTATTGTTTTGTCCCTGCTTGAACAATTCACACATATTACTATCATGCTGCAAATCAGGCAAGTAAAAAAAATTTCAGAGCCACTTCTAAAATGTTGTATTGGATATCGTTTATAGTGGAAGCTTGTTGAAGGTTAGGTGCACAACAGACGGAAAGCACGACAATTCCTATTCAGTGCCTAACTACAATTTTTCGAACAAATCACAGGCCACGAGCTCTAAGGTAAAGTCGAGGAGGCTTTCTTTACTCGACAAAAATCAAATGCATTATTTGTGTATTTTATTAAACATTTGGTACTGATTTTGATTGTAATATCTGTAAGTGATGCCGTAACTGAATCCCTTACAGATCAGGACGCCCCCCCGAATAATGAAAGATAAATTCCCCTTCTGTTACAGTGGATGTTTCCATTTCAGCTCTTCTTTTGAATGTCAACCCTGCCCTGTTGATCAGCAATCTCAACTAAACACAGAACTCTTCAAAACCCTCCTCGCTGGGCCTAATTCATTAAAAAATTAACATGATGACTTATGGCAGCTGGTTAATTAGAGTTGCGAGCACACATGCACACACTCACCTCCACCCATCCAGAAGGGCCCACACTGACACCTATACATTCACAAATACTCAAACAAATCCATATTTACACCTATCCATTCAGAAGCACACACACGAACACATACATACCAGCCCATTCACAAGCACATACTTGAATATACTTTCACACACTAATTCATAGGAAACGTGCACAAACATGTATGAATACATACACACACACATGCACACTTAACCAATCTCCATGCCATGTGCACCATGTCAAGGGACAACTAGGAACCTCGTCCTTACCAATTGAGACCCTAATTCTCCATTGAGGATATACTCAGACTTCTTGAAAGTTTCAGCTGCCATTCTTTTCCCCCTACCTCTGTCATCTCTAACGTCAACTGAAATTATGAGTCCCCAGGCAGTAACGATACATCGACTGATGTGATACCAATGGTCTCTTTTAGTAGGCCTCAAAGAAATACTTGCCTACAAAGGGAGAATTGAATTAGAATTCAGTTAGAACCTTTGCCGACACTGTTCAGGAAAAAGGTGAACTACTCTCTCCATTGCTTACTATGTAACTGCAGATCTGCTGTGAAACACAAGCTCAAAATTGCTGATGCTGTAATCACCCAAAATCTAGATGTCCTTGTCCATACTGAGACATGCCTTACAAATTCACGGACCTCCTGCTTCCCATTGACTAAGCTATTCTGTGTTGTAACCAGCAAAGTCGGCCTTACGGAGGACTACATGTATTTTTTAGTAAAAAGGTCCAGTTCAGGGCAGTTGCCACTTACCCCTATGCTTCCTTTCAGTGCATGCTTGTTGAGGTCACATAACATAAAATCCCGACAATCAGGCTTGATGTCATCTATCACCATCTGGGCGACAATCTGATTTTTACTGAAGAGTGAATGTAGCACATCATTAATCAACTTATTCACTCTGATTCCAACATATATTAGGTGATTTTAATATCGATTGGAGGGACTATAATGACAGTGCAATGACCATGTTCTTCTCATTCCTCTCTTATAATAACCTCATCTGACCTGCACCAATCCCTCCCAAAATAAAGGTTCAAAGCTGGACCTCAGAATTTTAAAGGTGGCCATTACCACCTCTGATGAACTAATCCCTGTGGCTTGTCATACCAACTCCTAAACTTGTTCAAGCAAGCTTTAACTCACAGCAATACATGTGAAAAATTTTGAACCTGATTTTGTGATATTAAAATCCTTAGTCACACAACCTAGTAATACTTACTTGCAATACCTTGCTTTCCCCCTCAATCAGTCCTCATGATGACATAAGCACCGCCACCTCCAAGCACAAAAAATGCATGTCTGAACATCTGGATGACCTATTCCGACTTCAGAGTAAAAGGAAAAGAATAAAACTCTCTTGTTAGACCCGGCACCATTGGCGTGGGTCTACCCTGCATTTTTGCCTTGACCTCCTGTGTTTTTGCTCTGTGTTGGACTCCGTTTTGCTGGTCTAGATGCTTTGGGCACTTTGCCACTGCTGTTCAGTGCCAAAGTGCAAGTGCTCCCTTTGTAGATTGTTATGGATTAGTGATTCTATGATTGGCATATTTGATTTACTTGTCAGACCATAGTATAGTGCACTGTGTGTGCCCAGGGCCTGTAAACCAAATGCTGCTAGTGGGCTACAGCAATGATTGTGCCACACACAGAAGCAGCTCGTAAAATGTAACTCTGGCCTGACCCTGCAGAGCCTGTGTGCAGTCTGGGACTACCATGTCAACTTGGCAAGTGCACACACTTGCCAGTCCCTAAACCTTCCCTTTTCTACCTATTAGTCACCCCTAAGGTAGGCCCAGGGTACCCCTGTGGGCAGGGTGCATTGTATATGAAAGGTAGGACATACCCTGATGTGTGTGGCATGTCCTGATAGTGAAATATTGCCAATTTCGTTTTTCACTATTGCAAGGCTACCTGTTCCTATAGGACAGAATGGGGAGTTTGTTTATAACATCTTATAAACAAAACTGGCCCTGGGAACAAGGTAGAAAAATAAAGTTTAGTATGCCTGAACTCAGAATGTTAAAATACATCTTTTAGTGAGGGTGATTTTTATATTCTGTGTTTGAAAATACCACTTTTAGAAAGTAGGTATTTTCTTGCCTAACCATCCAGTGTGCCTCTGCTAGCTTTGTGTATAGCATTTCTGGCTTTTGGATGACAGGGGCTGGAGAGGGGCAGTGGCTCCAGAAGTCTGATGAGTCAGGGCTGGGCTGAATAGACCAGGGCTGCATTTAGAGTAGGAGGAGGATATTTCCTTTCACCTGCTTGGGCCTGGTCTGCCTTCAACAATGCTGTCTCCACCTCCTGCCATGAAGCTGCACCAGTGAAGACAGAACTGGTTTTGGCTGGGTACAGACACTCTCTGGCTTCAGACAACAAAGGATTTTGTGATATAAATATTGGGGCCCAAACCCCAGAACTTTAGATCACTTCTGGGAATCAAGAGGAACCTTTGCCAAGGAGAAGAGCTGGAGAAGCTGAGGAGGAACACTGCCCCTGTGCTGTATGCTGTCTGGGGTTGGCCTGCAGTGGCTACTTGCTGCCAAGGAAAGGAGAAAAGGACTTTGCTGTTTGCTTTGTCACCTGCTTGAAGAAAAGATCTCCAAGGGCTTGAAACTGAGCTTTCCTCCTGTTCTGATGTCTCAGGGACACAAAGACTTCATTTCCTCTGTCTCTCTGCATCTGGAACTGCTGTTTCAGTTGCCACAAAAGGAAGTTGCAACACCAACGCCGGCAAGCGATGCCGTAACCTGCACCTGAGCCGTGGGCAACGCTCGTTAAGAGCATGACGCACCACCCTGACTTGCACCATAGGCCCGACACCTGCTGACGCCGTGCCATATCGACTCCGAAGCGGTCATCGAGGCCGCTGCTTGCACTGGAGCCGAGGACACCACTCGTGACGTCCACGACGCAACGTCCCGACTCGCACCGCAGTCCCGATTTCACCGACGCCGGTGCTTCATCAACGCGGAGCCGATCCTTGATGTGGGTGACTCCTGAATCCATCGACTTTGCACCATCATAAGGAACTGCTGCCTCGCCGCCATTGTGACGTCACCTCTCCGTCACATTAAGGAACCGCCGTCTCACGTTCCCTGCACCGCAGTAAGGAACCAAGGCTTCACCTCCCCTGGGGTTGAAAAGAACCGACGGCGCCCGGCGCCAATGAAGCATCACCTCCCGACGCCGTGAACCATATTTGCTTTCGTCAATTCCAAGGTACAAGTTCTTTCTGGGTCTGCTTGACTCCGTGCCTGACGCCGCACACCTCGCGGTCCGCGCCGTACTTTGGTATTTTCATCTGTCACAACGTCGTAATAACTCCAGGTGGAGTTATTTGTTGCTAGAAACTTTAATTGGGTGAATAACCTATTTTTAAAGCTATCTTGATAACTGTATTGTGGATATTTGTTGTTTGGTCTTATTTTGGTTTCTAAACTGGTGTGGTGTCCATTTGTAGTGTTTTCACTGTATTACTGTATGTGTTCACAAATGCTTTACACACTGCCTCTGAGATTAGCCTGTCTGCTCGTGCCAAGCTACCAAGTGGGTGAGCAGGGGTTATTTTGGAAGTGTATCCCCCTTACCCTGACTAGGAAGAAGGGTCCCTACTTGGACAAAGGTACCTACCTCTGTCAACTAGAGACCCCCATTTCTAACATTGGTGGTCAGCAGTGAGGATCTGGACTTGCATTTGTGTCTTACATACAGTGATTGGTGTACACTACTAGTATAGTGCAGACCATTACGCAACCACATACATTTGGTAGAGTTTTTCCTGGGATTTGTTTTGCATCTTGAGAACTGCCAATTTTCACCATGAGTAAACCAGCATCACTTGCATCTGTGGATATTGAATTTCAAGAGGAGAGGGTTGATACCTACACTGTGCCACAACTTAAAGCTGTCTGCAAAAAATTTAAAATCTCTGTGAGAGGCCTCACCAGAAAGGAGGAATACCAAAAGGTGCTGAGGGCCTGGTTGGAATCAAGGAATGCCAGTGAGAATACTGAAGAGCCTATGGTGGAGGGAGATAATTTAGATGGGCAGCAGGAGGGGCTATTGGGTCTTACTGGGGGGAAGTTACCTTCAAGGGTGGGCAGCAAAGTATCTTCAAAGGGTCTGTCTCCAGAGGAGTTGGAGGACAGGGAGAGAAGCAGACTGCATGAGATGGAGCTTGCAAAGCTCAGGCTGGGGAAAGAGTATGACATGGAGACTATGAAATTGGAGTTGGAAAGCAAGACATTGGCCATGGAGGAAAAAAAGATGCTTTTAGAGCATGAGAGAGGGTTGAGGGAGTTGGATCTGAAAGCATAAAGTTTAGAGATTAATCCCTCTGGTGGCAGCACACCGTCAGTGCCTGGAGAAGGAAAGGTGTATATTCCCAAAGATGTTATTAAGGATTTCATGAAGCATGAGGACATTGGTAAGTGGTTAAAGGCCTATGAAGTGGCAATGAGGTCCCACAGAGTCCCTGAGAGAGACTGGAGAGCGGGGTTGTGGGGCTGCTTTATCAGTGAAGGGAGGGAGGCATTGCTAGCTTTGCCCACTGAGGATCAGATGTCTTATGCCCCAATGAAGGAAGCCTTGATAGCCAGGTAAGGGTTGACCCCAGAGCTGTATAGGCAGAAATTTAGAAACTGCAAGAAGCTGGAGTCAAGTACTTGGGTGTAGTATATGTCCTATTTTTGCAGAGCACTGGATGGTTGGGTGAAGGGTAGCAAGGTGAATGATTTGCAGGGGCTCTATGATTTGGTTGCATGGAGCACTTGTCAGATAAATGTTTTCCAGAGCTACGCCAGCACTTGATTGACAGAAAGCTGACTGACCCCAGAAAGTTTGCTGAGGAGGCGGACAGCTGGTCAGCACCAGGGTCCAAAAAGGTCGTGTGGGAGACTCCACCAAGGGTGGGCAGGGTCCCCAGCAGAAGAGTGGGGGGGACATGGGTAAACAGAAGGAGGTCCAAAAAAGGGCCCCAAAGTAATCCTCAAGGGAACCAAGGTAAGGGTTCCCAGCCTCCCACTGAGAAGAAGCCATGGGTCCTGATAGGTAAGCCTGTTCATAGGGGTCCCAAGACATGTTTTGGTTGTGGTCAGGTGGGCCACTCCCAAGGGGACCCTAGGTGTCCCAAAAAGGTTACCACCGCACCCACTGGTGCACCGCACCGGGAAATGGCTAGTGTAGCCTTGGGGGAGGAGTCGGGTGCCCCAGAGGGGTGGGGTCCCACAGAGATGTCCCTGGTCTCTTTAGGAGACAGTGAGATGGTCCCAAGAGCTCATCTGCCTGATAACATTAAGAAGTCAGGCAGTGGGTGACCATCAATGGCCATAGTGTGGAGGCTCTGAGAGACACCGGAGCCAGTGTGACAGCTCTCAGTTGTCGGCTGGTGTCTGAAGAGCAGTTGGTCCCCAGCGCATTCTACCCAGTAGATGCCACTGAGAATTCAGAGTGCCTCTGCAAAGAGGCACAGGTTCCCTTTGAGTGTGGGGGGTCTCAGGTACCTTGAAAGTAGCTGTGAGGCCAGCCATGCCTGTTGACTGTCTGCTATGCAATGATTTGTAGAGCTCCCCTTGGGCAAAGGTGGAGCGGAGGTCTCATTTAGAGATGTTGGGTCTGCCTGAGTGGGCATGTGTGACCACTCGGTCAATGGCAGCCGGTAAGGTCATTCATAGGACCTGGACCCTGAAAGAGTGGCCCAGGTGCCTGCTAGAAAGAGAAGAGGCAGGGGGTGTGGGAAACCGGCCCCCAAAGTTCCCATGGTCCAGCAGGAGGTAGACCCTGAGGGGGATGCTCTGGAGCCTACAGGGGAACACGTGCCTGAACTGGGGAACCTGCCTGGGCTGACCCATTGACAGCAGGAAGGAGGCCCCTCCAGGGAGCAATTCTGCCAGGGGCAGCAGAAGTGCCCTTCTCTTGTTGGTTTGCGGCAACAGGCTGCAAACCAGGCAGCAGGTGATCAGTCTGGATCACATTGGATATGCTGGGAGAATGGTCTCCTGTATAGCGAGCCTAAGGTTGCTGAGCCTGGGTCAGCCCATGTGCTGGTGGTACCCCAGCGCTTCAGAGCCTTTCTACTGGGTCTGGCTCATGATGTGCCTTTGAGAGGGCATTTGGGGCAAGACAAGACCTTTGAAAGGCTTGTCACCAACTTTTACTGGCCCCAAATGCACAAGCATTCGGATACTCATTGTAGATCTTGCCAGATTTGCCAGGCAAGTGGCAAGAGTGGGAGGAAGTGTAAGGCTCCTCTCCAACCTTTCCCTGTGGTCAGCACCCCCTTTGAGAGGGTGGGTATTGACATTGTCGGGCCTCTGGATCCCAAGACAGCCATGGGCAACAGGTTCATCCTGGTCTTGGTGGACCATGCCACCCAGTACCCGGAAGCCATCCCTCTCCGGATTGTGACGGCCCCCGTGGTGGTTTGTGCATTGATGGGGATTTTCTCCCGTGTGGGGTTCCCCAGAGAGGTGGTGTCCGACCGTGGTACCAAATTCATATCTAAGTATATGAAGTCCCTGTGGCAGGAGTGCGGTGTAACCTAAATGTTCACCACTCCTTACCACCCCAAGGTAATGGGCTGGCTGAGAGATTCAACCGGATCCTGAAGGGCATGATTATGGGTCTTGGTGAGCCCATGAGGTGCAAGTGGGATGTCCTCTTACCATGCCTTTTGTTTGCTTACAGAGAGGTACCACAGAAGTCATTAGGGTTCAGTCGCTTTGAGCTCCTGTATGGGCACCCTGTAGGAGGACCTCTAAGTCTGGTGAAAGAAGGCTGGGAGAAAGCTCCCAGTAAACTTCCCCAGGATGTATATAGCTACATGCTGGCCTTCAGAAACCAGACTAAGCGCTTCAGACAACTCACTCAGGCAAATCTGGAAGCCAGCCAGGAGTAGATGAAACGGTGGTATGATCAGAATGCCACTCTGATCGAGTTTCAGCCTGGACAAAAAGTTTCGGTCATGGCCCCAGTGGAGTCTTGTGCGCTCCAGGATAAGTGGACCAGACCAGTTGAGGTGGTGGAGTGCAAGAGTAAAGTTATCTACTCGGTGAACTTGCAGTCTCCTAGGAACCCTTTGCGGGTTCTGCATGTGATACGCCTGAAGCCCCACTTGGAGAGGTCCGAAGTGGGCATGCTCCTAGCAACAGATTCTGGAATGGAAGAGGAGACTCAGCCTCTTCCTGACCTCCTGTCTGCAAAGGAGCATTATGGGTCAGTGGACGATGTATCACTCTCCCCCGCCCTGACTCCTGAACAGCAGAGTGACTGTTGCCAACTGTTGGGACAGTTTGCTGCCCTGTTCTCCCTGGCGCCGGGAGTCACTCAGTGGTGTGTCCATGATGTTGACACTGGGGACAGTCCCCCTGTAAAGCACACAATTTACAGAGTGACTGACAGGGTCAAGGTTTGCATCAAGGAGGAGGTCTCCAAGATGTTAGGGCAAGGAGTGATTGAGCCCTCAAACAGCCCTTGGCCAGTCCAGTGGTCTTGGTCCCAAAGGCGGCCGCACCTGGTGCCATGCCAGAACTCTGATTCTGTGTGGACTACCTAGGGCTCAATTCGGTCACCAGGACTGATGCACACCCCATCCCCAGAGCTGATGAGCTCATAGATCGGTTGGGAGCTGGGACCTCAGTACGTTTGACTTAACGCCTGGGTACTTACAGATTGCCTTAACTGATGGGGCAAAGGAGAGGTCAGCATTCTCAATGCCAGAGGGGCACTACTAAATCCAGGTGATGCCCTTTGGGTTGAAGATTGCCCCTGCCACCTTTCAGAGGTTGGTCAACCAGGTGTTGGCTGGGCTGGAGGACTTCAGTGCCGCCTACCTGGATGAAATTGCAGTGTTCAGTGCCACTTGTGAGGAACATCTGCACCACCTCTGGAAAGTGTTGAAGGCTCTGCAGAGGGCAGGCATCACGATCAAGGTGAGTTAGTGCCAGATCTGGCAGGGTTCTGTGGTGTACTTGGGACACCAGGTAGGGAGAGGCCAGGTGGTGCCCCTACAGCCCAAGATTGATACCAGTCTGGCTTGGGAACCACCCAAGACCCAGATAGAGGTGAGAGCCTTTTTAGGACTCACAGGGTATTACAGGAGATTTTTCAAAGGGTATGGCACCATTGTTGCCCCCTTGACAGAGCTGACTTCCAGGAAGCAGCCCAAGAAGGTGAATTGGACTGACACCTGCCAGAAGGCTTTTGATTACCTGAAATCTGCCATGTACACAGCGCCCGTGCTTAAGTCACCCAACTTCTCAGAAGAGTTCATTGTGCAGACAGATGCTTCAGAGCATGGTGTGGGGGCTGTGCTCTCACAGCTGAATAAAGAGGGCCTAGACCAACCTGTAATCTTCATTAGTAGGAGGTTACTTCCACTGGAACAGAGGTGGAGTATGATTGAGCGTGAGGCATTTGCTGTGGTCTGGGCTCTTTAGAAGCTGAGGACCTACTTGTGTGGGACTCACTTCTGGGTTCAGACCGACCACAGGCCCCTCAGATGGTTGACGCAAATGAGGGGTGAGAATACAAAGCTGCTGAGGTGGTCCATTTCCCTACAGGGGATGTACTTTATGGTGGAACAACGCCCTGGTACAGAACATGCGAATGCTGATGGTCTGTCCAGATTTTTCCGCCTTAGTGAAGCGAACTCCCAAGAGGATGGTTAGTTAGAACTCCTAGGAGGGTGGTTAGTTCTCCCCACATTTCAGCTGGAGGGGACACGTGTTAGACCTGGCACCATTGGCGTGGGTCTCCCCTGCATTTTTGGCTTGGCCTCCTGTGTTTTTGCTGTGTGTTGGACTCCGTTTTGCTGGTCTAGATGCTTTGGGCACTTTGCCACTGCTGTTCAGTGCCAAAGTGCAAGTGCTCCCTTTGTAGATTGTTGTTATGAATTAGTGATTCCATGATTTGCATATTTGATTTACTTGTCAGACCCTAGTATCGTGCACTGTGTGTGCCCAGTGCCTGTAAATTAAATGCTGCTAGTGGGCTGCAGCACTGATTGTGCCACTAACAGAAGCAGCCCGTAAAATGTAATTCTGGCCTGCCACTGCAGAGCCTGTGTACAGTCTGGGACTGCCATGTTGACTTGTCAAGTGCACACACTTGCCAGTCCCTAAACCTTCCCTTTCCTACCTATTAGTCACCCCTAAGGTAGGCCCAGGGTACCCATGTGGGAAGCGTGCATTGTATGTGAAAGGTAGGACATGCCCTGATGTGTGTGGCATGTCCTGATAGTGAAATACTGGCAATTTAATTTTTCACTATTGCAAGGCTACCTGTTCCCATAGGACAGAATGGGGAGTTTATTTATAACATCTTATAAACATAACTGGCCCTGGGAACAAGGTAGAAAAATAAAGTTTAGTATGCCTGAATCTTAAAATGCATCTTTTAGTGATGGTGATTTTTACATTCTGTGTTTGAAAATACCACTTTTAGAAAGCAGGTATTTTCTTGCCTAACCATCCAGTGTGCCTCTGCTAGGTTTGTGTATTGCATGTCTGGCTTTTGGATGACAGGGGCTGGAGAGGGGCAGCGGCTCCAGAAGTCTGATGAATCAGGGCTGGGCTGAATAGACCTGGGCTGTATTTAGAGTAGGGGGGGGAGATTTCCTTTCACCTGCTTGGGCCTTGTCTGCCTTCAACAATGCTGTATCCCCCTCCTGCCAGGAAGCTTCACCAGTGAAGACAGAACTGGCTTTGGCTGGGTACAGACACTCTCTGCCTTCAGACAACAAAGGATTTTGTTGTTTAAATATTGGGGCCCAGACCCCAGAACTTTAGATCACTTCTGGGAATCAAGAGGAACCTTTGCCAAGGAGAAGAGCTGGAGAAGCTGAGGAGGAACACTGCCCCTGTGCTGTTTGCTGTCTGGGGTTGGACTGCAGTGGCTACTTGCTGCCAAGGAAAGGAGAAAAGGACTTTGCTGTTTGCTTTGTCACCTGCTTGAAGAAAAGATTTCCAAGGGCTTGAAACTGAGCTTGCCTCCTGTTCTGAAGTCTCAGGGACACAAAGACGTAATTTCCTCTGTCTCTCTGCATCAGGAACTGATATTTCAGCTGCCACAGAAGGAAAGTGCAACACCGACTCCGGCTAGCGACGCTGTAACCTGCACCGGAGCCGTGGGCACTGCTCGTGAAGAGCACAAAGCACTGCCCTGACTTGCACCGTAGGCCCGATACCTGCTGACCCCGTGCCGCTTCGACTCCGAAGCCATCATTGAGGCCACTGCCTGCACCGGAGCCGAGGACACCACTCGTGACGTCCACAACGCAACGTCCCAACTCGCACAGCAGCCCTGACTTCACCGACGCCGGTGCTTCATCAACGTGGAGCCGATCCTCAACGTGGGTGACTTCTGAATCATTGACATTGCACCGTTGTAAGTAACCACCGCCTCGCCGTCATCGTGACATCACCTCCCCGACACATTAAGGAACCGCCGTCTCACCTTCCCTGCACCGCAGTAAGGAACCAAGGCTTCACCTCCCCTGGAGTCGTAAGGAACGGACGACGCCCGGAGCCAACGAAGCATTACCTCCCCGACGCTGTGCACTGTCTTTGCTTTCATCATTTCCAAGGTACTGTACTTTCTGGGTCTGCTTGAGTCCGTGCTCGACACCGCACACCTCGCGGTCGGCGCCGTACTTTGGGATTTTCATCTGTCACGACGTCGTAATAACTCCAGGTGGACTTATTTGTTGCTAGAAACTTTAATTGAGTGAGTAACCTATTTTTAAGGATATCTTGATAACTGTATTGTGGATTGTTGTTGTTTTGGGCTTGTTTTAGTTTAGATAAAGATTACTTATTTTTCTAAACTGGTGTGGTGTCCATTTGTAATGTTTTCACTGTATGTGTTCACAAATGTTTACACACTGCCTCTGAGATAAGCCTCTCTGCTCGTGCCAAGCTACCAAGGGGGTGAGCAGGGGTTATTTTGGAAGTGTATCCCCTTACCCTGACTAGGAAGAAGTGTCCCTACTTGGACAAAGATACCTACGTCTGCCAACTAGAGACGTCCATTTCTAACACCTCTGTTCCTTGGTACACCAGTGATCTGTTTAAGGAAAGAAACTCACTCAAAGCACTCAAGCAATCAACATCGCCATCCAACCTCAATCTACTCAGGATGGCTACAAATGTTTGCAAGAAAAATATTTTTAATGCTACGACTTTACCACTAATTCATCCAAAAGAACTATTTGAATTAGAAAGAATGGCAAACACATTTTCTCAATCTCATTAATTTAAGGACTCAGTGAAGAAATGTGAAGTCTTCACTACATTCTTCAGTCACAAACTTCAATTTATTAAAAAATCGATGCCTCACCTTACAGCTTCTCAGAAGCACATCCATTTTAAATGTAAATCCAAGGTGAACTAGTTAATCTTTGCTAAGGTCTCTTATGATGACTTTAGCAACCCAGTTTTGGGGAATATTTCCAAGGCACTTGCATACCAGCTGTAGCCTAATTGGATGGAGTTTCTGAAACTTTCTCATCAACAAAGTGTTCGCAAACTGGCTTAAAATCAGTTTCGTCACTAGTCTTCTAAAACAGATTCACAGGATCCCAACAACTTCCATCGACCTTGTGGCCTCTCCTTTCTTGTGAAGGAGATCAAAAACAGTGTTGCAGCACAGATCATTCAGTATATCCTGAAACAATCTTTTTGATGAGCACCAGTCTGACTTGAGACCAGATCATAGTACTGAATCACCCCTATCACGGGTTGTAGATGATGAACTTTGCATCCTTGACTCTGGCGCCTCCTGTCTTCTTGTGCTACTGTTTCTGTCTCTAGCATTTGATGCAATGACTCTAACCTCAACAGGATTGTCAATGAAATCATGGAGATCAGTGGTGTAGTTCTCAAATGGTTTCACTCACATCTCTCAAACTGGTCGCAGCAGATCACAATTGATAATTGCATAACCAGCTCTAGTATCATCAATATGCTGATGATACACAAATCTATCTAAAGATATGATCCTTCAATGATGTTTGAGTCCCTACCCAAACTTTAAAAACTCTACAGAACTGGTTCGCTTCTTGCCATTTGAAACATAAAACCATAAAAACTGAAAACTGAATTTCTACTTATCTTACCCAAACAATTGACCTTCCCTCTACAGTCCTGGATTGACTCTTGTGGAAACCTTGACTGTGAGCTGGGTATCATTGGCAATACCACATCTTTATGGGGTAATGTTTGACAATAAAAGTAACCTACAAACACATATCAATTCGATGGTTTAGTGTCTATTAAGTTCCAGGTGAGTCTGAATCCAACATGAACCCAACACTCGCCCTTGCCATCATAAATGTCACTATAAATGACCAAACACTGTGGGCAGATGGGGGAGAATAGCAAGGAAAATGTGAGAGGAAAACACAGCTTCAGTGATGATTTTGAGGATAATAAACAGAGATCTCTGTCTCAGTACAGATTGTTCATTAGGTAAGTATTTGTCCAAATACTAAGCGACCCTCTTGCGCAGAATGGTATTGGACTTAACAGTACATACTTGTAGGACCACAACTTAAATCCAGAGGAATAGTCCTTTTTTCTGCCCTTCTTTTAGGATTCTGGGTACTTTAATACTGCTGACCAGTGCTAAAGTCTCTCCTCTAAACATGGTATAATTGGTTTACACCCGTTTGGCATATTTGATTGGCTTGTAAGTATCTTCTAAAGTCATATATCATATACCCATGGACTGTAAGTTAAATGCTACTAGTGAGCCTGCAGCACTGATTGTACCACCCACAGAACTAGCCTTTCAAACCTGTCTCAGGCCTGCCACTGCAGGGCCTGTTTGTGCAGTTTACTGCCACTTTGACTTGCCACACTTGAGGATCTGGACAGCTGCGATTGACTCAGCCCCCTCCTTAATCCACTATCCCTACCCAGCATTCCAGAGCCCGAGGCTGAGGGAACACAACTTGTGACAGGAGGATCTACCAGGATGGGTGGCTCGCTTACTACCATACCGGCCTCACACAATCCACTATGCCCACCATCTACTGCCCCTAGGGGGGAGTTTCCACTCCAACCTGATGAAGGAGCTATCTTACTCATCTCATGGAACATAGCTGGCTTCAAAAAGGAAAAAGACTCCTCTGTGTGGGAATCAGAGCTAAGTGACATCAGCATAATTTTTTTGCAGGAGCCATGGGTACAGAAACCTTTTTTCCTAAATGGCTATCACACTTTTTTCACGCCAGCCACCCCTTCTATCGCAGGCAGAGCCAAAGGGGGTCTAATAACACTCATTGCCAATACACTTGTGCTTGAAAAAATAGTATTTGTTAACAGCTCAAATTATTTTCACATCATAGTAGCCAGGGGACGGAAAAATCCTGATTTTTAGTATTAATACATGATTTCTACAGCAATAACTTCATAAATTCAGCAGAGGTTGTAGAAGAACTGGGACACAAAATGGAGGGCTTGCTTTCTAATTATACCAGACGGCCATTCATTATATGGGTTGGGGATTTTCATTCTCACACTTGTAATCACACTAACCCTAACGCATGTGGGGTTATTGATGAAAAGGGGCATCCTCTGACTCATTTTAAACATCATAACTACTGCAACTCCCTAAATAGCTTACTGATCGCATGGGACCTGGACATTGTTAATTTAAAATGCTCTATTATGAGCCAAATGGCGGCAACATTTCATCGGGCAGTGGGGTCCTCATGCATTGATTACATTTTGTTCCCTATGTCCTCATGCAGAAACGTTAAGAATTTTGAGGTTACACCATCTGAATTTAGTGATCACTCCTTTTTGCACTTTACGTTCAGCTGGCACTCACCCAAAAGATTGGGCACCAATTGCTTACCCAAACCAATACTAGCCAGGAAAAATGGCTATACTTTAAAATGGGAGAATATTGACACCACATAATTGTTACTGAAAAAAGTGGCTTCCTCCTTTAAGGAGATCTGTCTAAGCTTAAACTTGCCTTCCAAGGTTAATCAAACCATGGAAGCATTTAGCAGTATCTTAACTTCCATAAAAGAGCACCTTACCTGTCAAATATCCAAAATAAAACCCTCACAACAAAAGTGGTTTGGGAAAAATTGCTCACAAGCACTAGCGGATCTTCACAAAGCACTCAAATCGCGACCCAGAGATCAAAATCTTATCAGAAGTCTCAGGTCTGCTTATCAATCTGCAAGGCAGGAAAGAAAAAGGGCGATTACCAACGAAGCCTGGGAAAACCTGAGATCAGCTTTCATTTCTAAAGACAGCAAGTCTTTCTGGAAAATAGTTAATAGCCCCCTTTTCCAGGATGAGAGTGGGTCATCACTGGACCTCCACATAGATGAGGCCACGTCGATAAACCATTTCCCAAAAATATTTCAGGAACAACCAGTCGAAAGGCTAGAGATGGCCTAGCCATATTCGAGGATTCCACCAGCACTGGAGTTCTCCATAGATGAAGTTGAACTTGCTTCAAATCAATCACCAGTGCTGAAGGCACCCGTGCCAGATGGGGTTCCATTGGATGTCTTTACAACTAATAAACCTTTCTGGGTAACAGTTCTCACATTTAACGCCACAGCTAAAGCCAGCCCTCTGCCATCCTGGAAACAGTCCGTCATAGTCTCAATCCATAAGAAGGGGAGTGGCGCAGATCCGGCTAATTATCGCCCGATCTCCCTATTGGACAGCACAGCAAAGCTAATGGGCATGTAGTGGTGAGCCTCAACAAGGCCTACCAGTGCTTAGGAGTTCACCCTTCCCTGCACAGAGTCCTCAGACCACTAAGAAGAAGTTGGCACCGAAACTGGAATAGAAAAGACAGAGTTTATTAAACCTCATGAGGTGGAGCTACATTCACACAGCACCCTTCGGTAATGCATGAAGTAGCACACTGAATGGAAGGACCTTGGTCCTTTTATACCCACACAGGGGCTCAAATGAAGGCGGTACAAACACAAATGCTGGTTTTAGATACATATAAGGTCATACAAGAAATGCACAGTCGACAAGTGGGTGGAGCTAACAGTTTCTACTTCTAGTAGACACATCCTGACATTTATAAACTCGGAACAGCTGCATGGACAGCTACGAGCTCAATTGAGCATGTGCAAAGCAAAAGAAACTAAATATAACTCGTCTCTAGGCAGATTTCAAGAGCAGTTAACAGGAAGGTAGGACAGAGCACATGGCGAGCACATGGCAGCACATGGCAACCAAAATGGCTGCCAGAAATACAAAATGGATTCCACAAAGCGGACAATTTAGCCTCTGAATACAGGATGTCTTGGCTAATGCTTAACTTAAGTGCTGCCAAATTACAACAGACAACCCTTTCAGCATTAGCCGAAGACATTTGTTTATCTGGGGTAATCTAAATATTCATCCCGTACATCTATTAACATTATTTCGGCCACCTCTTTATTCAACATTTGTTGGGCCTTTGTTTCAGCAACGTTCCCTTTGGCAGGTATACAAGCAGAGATGCAAATGGAGCAAAGCATTGGACCACATTGGATACATACACAGCATGTAAAAAGTATCATAATCATTACACACAGGATAGTCAGTAGCTTCCAGCCCCAAGCAGAAACAAGAGTCCAAAACCATCCAGTAAAAGTCCAAGTACCAGTCTCTGGATGAATTTCTGCAGCAATCTTATGCAGTTCTGATATTGCGCCATATACTGAAGGTGAGTGATCCGGTAGCAGATTCCTGACCACCCAACAGGTAATTGATAATATCTGTTATTTCCACACACAAAATACGTATTATGCGAGGCTGTGAAAGTGCTGTTATTGGCACCTTCAATGGTCAGGATTACAGTACACTCACTCCTCCCCACTGGAATTCTTCCAACGCTACAAATACACAAATCTGCTTTAGCTTTTGTCACAGAAATCACAAAAGGTCCAATGTTCTTTATTATTCTCACATTTGTGAAGACATATGGTGTTGAAATATTGTCACTTTTCCCATTCCCATTTAGTCCCTATGGCTTGGGATAACCTTCTTTATTTTGATAACACACCTTATTAAGTTGATCCCCCTCAAAAATGGGACGATCAAAGGGGTACATTACTAACAAAAAAAAGAGTCCGTGGGAAATTGAAGCCGCTGTACAACCATCCAGAGGGGAGTCTTCTCCCTGTGTCCGTTTGAGCCTCACAGGCAGCCTCTTGTTGTTCCCACGGTGGAGCTGCACAACTCGCAACTCAAGAATCACGGCCCAGTTTGAGAAGAAAAAGGTCTTTCAACGATCCTGTCCAGTGTCTCAGGCAGTGCACCAGTTTTCTTCACTTTAATCTAACAGGCACCAAGGGCACAGCACCTGTACCCTAAACTCAAGTCATTCCTTAACTCCTGTATTGCTCCGCTGGTGCACTGCTCTTTTGTTGGGGCCACTGATTGTAGCCAATATGCTCAGGCATCCCTTGATCAACAAACAAAGACGCAGACTTGCATTCACTTAGGGACCAGGACTCAAAATGCCTGATGCTGGGATATGTGAAGCAACCCTTGTTTCAAAGGGGGTCACCTCAAGCAAAAGCCTCCTTGTCGTCCTTATCGGTCTGTGACTCTCTCAGCTGGGCATCAAAAACTGGATCCACAGAAAGATTTCTTCATCCTGATTTGCGACCCCGTCTTTCGCCCAAGACAGTGGCAGGGGTACACACTTCACGTCCCAGTGCTTCCGGCCTTCACTGAGGTCCTAGTTGCCAGCAACGCCTGTGCTGGTTCCCTTTATCTTGACTCCAAGCTGGACTGGTGCTGACTCCCAGGCTGGATCTGATGTCCGGGCCCCTCTGGCAATGGTTGTAGGGCAGCAAATATCTATTGGTGGGCAGAACAAAAGGTCTTTAGACAAGGCACAAAAATAATCTATCAACAGAGAGGATAGTCTCAGAATACTTCCTTAGTCTTGGGATGCCCCATTCATTAGCAAGGCACCCAAGGACCACTTCATCTTATCTGAGAATAAAAAAAACACCCTAGACCTATTGGCAAGTATAAAAGGAACTTTTTGGTGAACTGACAAGAGTAATACGTTACACGATTTGATTTGTTTCTCCCAATCCCAAGCAAGCAAGGAAGTCGGTGTTCATTTACTAAATTCTGAGGAAAAAAGAAAAACAATGCATACATACTCCAAATCCTTACATTTGTGCATTCCTATATTATTCATCTGAAGAACCTCAAGAAAAAGGAACTTTTCTACACTTCTACTTATGAACCTTGCATTACTTGTGCAGGACTGCAGACACTTCTAAAATAATTTCTCTTAATAAAAGCACCTACATTTTATGCTTAGGACCATGCTTTCATGTTATAGGCGCAGCAGGAAAAATCTAAAACTGCTAATTTAACAGGGATTCTTATTGCAAAAAGAACTAAACTTCAACATAGTGGGTACATTTTCTCCAGCAGAACATGTTGTGACAAACAAACTCCTATAAAACAATATTTTCCTTCAAAATGTTTGCTAAGGATCACATGGGCATCTTTCCTGCATTCTACTTTTCACGATCCGGACTATGCAACATCATTTTCAAAAGGAAAAAACCCTATCTCCAGCTCTAATAAGGGCTGTCAGCTCAATTACACAGACTAGCTAATAAAAGACTAGCAATGCCCTTGCAAAACTGTATAGAACATGAGAATAACATAAACAATAATGGTATTGCCACCTGAGATTTTTGAACAGAAACCCCCACTATACAGTTCCCTTTAAAGGTCAAATAAGGGAACATCAATCTGTTCTACTCATTCTTTCATACAGGATGGGCAGTAACATAGCATATTTTTCATCATTTTATTAATTCTAACAATTTTAAAACAGTATTACTGAATAGCCAATTAAATGTCTCATGGCCATTTCCTAGACAGCTTAGACAGACTCAAGAGAGAGTGAGAAAAAGAAGAGAGAAAACATAAATTTGCCTACCCTTAATTGCCCAGGAGCTAACCTCCTTCCCCCATTTTGACAGTAGGAAAACCTGAAACAGGTTTCACTGCTGTCAACACTTTCAACCCCTATGTGTAGCAACTGGGCACAAACAAACTTGTAGGAGATATCTTAGAAAGTGGCTATTCTCTGATTCAGCCTAACACAAGCACATTGAGTACTTTAGAAAGCGTTAATAACCAATTATCAATTCCTTGAGCAATTGTACTAGATTAACAAGAGGGCGCATGTATGCAAACTAAAATCCATTGCCTCCTTATCTCAGCCCTTGCACAGTAATCTTTAAACTAAAACCATTATTTTTATATACATGGCAGAGCTATGCTCTACTCAGGGCTTTTCCTTCTTTTCAGATGACTGCGCAAAACTTGCGTTTGCCAAAAATAGGAATCAAAGCTTCTCTTCCTCTCTCTGCACTGTCATCTCTTCTTACAAAAACTTCGGAGGTCGAAGTGTCCAAGCAAACCTTCCCCTTAGCCTTGCTAGGTAGCTAAATGCAGAACTCCGACCTTTAACCCTTGCACCAGCTGTCCATTTTTGTGCAAGGCTTTCCATGCGGTCTTTCCAATTCAAAGCAACTCTGGAGAATCACAGCTGAAAGGCAGTCCTGTCCGGCTAATAATTTTAAAGATAGTATCTAACTTCTGCTGTGTTTTTTGTTCAATACTTGTCACTATCTGTGTGCAGTGTATGGTGTGCATTCTAGCAGGTTAGAGGTCAGCTATTTGTGTTATACTTAAATGTGTGCATTTACTAAAGCCTAAGAGCAGTGTGAAAGCTGCTTTGCTTGGCAAAACTACTGTTAAATAGTGAATTTTCCCAATTTCGACTTTGGTGGTAGGGGCACTTAAAAATGAATAACCTACAATATTTTGTCATATTAGGGATCCCCAGGGTGTCCTCTAGATATCCCAGAGATGGGGGATCAGAAATGTATAAGGTACACCCTTAAAAAAACGTTTTTATATGCCTGGATAAAGTGAAATTTCACATTGCACTCCCCACATCATGGTAAAGTGCTACTTAAATCCAACTTTGATGCTAGGAGCTATATATTATTCACAGTATTATTATCAGACATTACAAAAGATCAAAAACAATTGTAGGGCATATTATTTTTAATAAACATTTTTTTTCTTCATATAATTAAAATTCTCCTTTTTTTTTTTTTTTTTGATCACAAACCCTTTTGATGGTTCCACATATGAAAAGCAAGCCTCATTCCTTTCCTATCACCTTTAAATGCATTCATTTATAACTCTAAGCACAGAAGCCTTACTTGAAACATGAAAAGTCTGCGTCACTTTTAAAGGACAGTAATCATTTAACATCAGAACCACGGATGTGCTTGTTAAAAAGGCATTAAGAAAGGAAATCCCTTTTAATCTTTTCTCTGTTATCCAAAATAATGAAACTGTCTTTTCTGACTTATAAAATCAGCAATTTTTAATGCACGCCTTTATACCGTGTTTGCACTAACTGAAAATCTAGTCGACTCGGCAGTTTCCTCATGGCTTGGGACCAAGAATAGCCATGTGTTGTTGACACAGCTGTGTTCTGACCAGCAGGCGTCAACATCTCACGCTTTTCAAGCCAGCACAAATCTATCATTCTGTAATGTGGTGTTTATTTCAGCAACAACCAATTCACTCAGATGATGTGAATGCTTTTCAATATTAATATATAAGGATAATACTGTAACATTTTTCATTTTAATCCTAATTGTGTGAAAGCACACAAATTTGTTTTTTCCTACCTTTCTATGAGGCCTATTTTATTCCTATTGAATGTAAATTCTGATTTATCTGTACCAGTATGGCAATTTGCACATATCTATAATTTCTTACTTTATCAATTTTAATGGTAGCGTGCAGCTATTTAGCATATGTTACATTATTCATTCCCTGAATTTAAAAAAAATGTAGTTTTTTAAATGACATTTGCATAACAGAATGACAACAAAAACCAATTTTAGCTCATTCCAGACATTTTCAGAAGGGGGTCATACACTCATAACACACAACACAGCGCGCTTAAGGCTAGCCATTGTTACACAAAAACATAGTCTACTTTACTGAAACAAGTACTTTCAAGCATGTCAGTCCAGAACCGCATACAAAAAACAATTAACCCACAAATCAACACTTAGGGAAAAACAAGAGACAGCCTATAGACTGTACGCAAAACCAAACTATTTGTAAATACTAATTGTAAGTCATATTTACAAGAAGAGCTCTCAAAAGTAGTCCAAAAGTCTGCTCCATGTTCAAAAAGCCAAAATACACCAAATTCGCCAGTTTTGGCTGGTAGAACACTCAAAAAGCGCTCTGCATATCACCACTTATGAATGTTACTAAGTGCACAGATCAGGATCCATTTTATGTACATATTTAGTTCTATGGGGTACTTAGTCACCAAGAAAGAAATATCTTTTTACTATATCTAAACCTATTTAGGTATCCCCTCTGAGGGAGTTAGCTGAGTACTTACTAAATCCATATTGGTACCTCCAAAACAGCAACACTTTCTACGAAGTGTGCTAGAAGCAGGCATGCCAAAAAATAGTGCAGAATATGCAGTATTATAATCAAAGTAGCGCTTAAGGTACTCTTCGTACGTTGCGCTGTTCAAACAACTTAAAATAGAGAAAAATCTCCTCATTACCTGCCTATATGTATTGCAATACATATATAACTACAAAACAGATTCCAAAATTGGCCAATCATACAAACAAAGCCACAGTAAGTGTTACTAAACTACCTTACCAATCAAAGGCATCAAACCAACAGCAAGTGCCGCAAAACGGCTCTTACCAATCAAATGGTGTCCAGGTTCCAACTGCCAAGTTCTCAAATTGACCAAATGGTCACTGCACGGCGAATCAACAGAAGAGATCTCAGTCGAGGACCGGCGCCGCCGGGATGGTCAGATCAGAAAGAAAGGAAAAACGCCGTGGGTGCCAAGACTCGGGTCTCCTCAGGCAGCGATCGCGTCCAAAAGCGAGATTCCAATCCTTCATCTCGACCAGTCCTTCGGGCATCTGAGTCGCCGATGAGCCCCACGTTGGGCGCCAATTTGTAGTGGTGAGCCTCAACAAGGCCTACCAGTGCTTAGGAGTTCACCCTTCCCTGCACAGAGTCCTCAGACCGCTAAGAAGAAGTTGGCACAGAAACTGGAATAGAAAAGACAGAGTTTATTAAACCTCATGACGTGGAGCTACATTCACACAGCACCCTTCGGTAATGCATGAAGTAGCACACTGAATGGAAGGACCTTGGTCCTTTTATACCCACACAGGGGCTCAAATGAAGGCGGTACAAACACAAATGCTGGTTTTAGATACATATAAGGTCATACAAGAACTGCACAGTCGACAAGTGGGTGGAGCTAACAGTTTCTACTTCTAGTAGACACATCCTGACATTTATAAACTCGGAACAGCTGCATGGACAGCTACGAGCTCAACTGAGCATGTGCAAAGCAAAAGAAACTAAATATAACTCGTCTCTAGGCAGATTTCAAGAGCAGTTAACAGGAAGGTAGGACAGAGCACATGGCGAGCACATGGCAGCACATGGCAACCAAAATGGCTGCCAGAAATACAAAATGGATTCCACAAAGCGGACAATTTAGCCTCTGAATACAGGATGTCTTGGCTAATGCTTAACTTAAGTGCTGCCAAATTACAACAGGCAGACTGCTGCTAGATAGGCTGGAGGAGTGGGCATTTAAGAACAGAATCCTTGCTGAAGTCCAGTACAGCTTCAGGAAGGGGAGGGGCACAATAGACCAGTGCCTCAACCTTCCCTAATCGCCGCAAAATACTCTGTTACTAAACAGGGGCAGCTATTTTTGGTATTCATGGATCTGTCCGCGGTCTTTGACTGCGTGAGCCACAACAAATTGTGGTCGATCATGGAATCTATGGCCATGGACCCATCCATAATCTCATTTATCAGAGAACTATACAGAAACGCAGAGGCAGTAGTCCGATATGGAAAACAAGGGGAGCACACAAAATCTTTCAGGATTGATAAAGGGGTAAGACAGGGCTGTGTTCTTGCCCCCTTCCCTTTCCCTTTCTCCCTGTACACAAACAAACTCTCTGAAGTCCTGACTGAAAAATGCAAGGACGTTCCAGTGGTAGACACGTACCCTTTACCCGCTATGCTCTACGCAGATGACACTGTCCTACTGGCCAGAACTCCAAAGGCCTTACAGCTCATAATTGAGATATACTCTACCTATATGGCAGAGCTAGGCCTACATGTTAATAAAACAAAATCATATGTGATGGCCATGGGCAGGGACAAGAAGCAGAAACTAATGGGCTTCTGTATTAACGGCAGATGACTGTATAGAGTAGACAACTTCATGTACCTGGGAATCTGCTTTGATGAAAGACTAAAATGGTCTACTATGATGAGGAATAGGGCCCTCTTGATGACTAAAAGTAGAGCCGGTATTTGGAAATTCCCAGCAAAAATAGGGAACAAACCGGTAAAAGAAATGTTAGAAATTTATCACGCACAAACAAGATCTATAGCATCATACGGTGCAGCCATTTGGGAAATAGTAAATATTGACTCTCTACAAGCAATAGAATATACATTCTTAAAGAGACCATTAGCTATCCCAACCTCCTGCCCAAGTATCTTAATCCATAAGGAACTAGATTTTCCGTTCCTATCTGACATGCTGAAAATTGCCCTGCTTCTAGCCTGGCTCTCAGTTTGGAAAAGGGAACCGGTCCCCTTGAACCACTTAGTACTAAAGGATATTTTAACCTTGGATCGTGCTTCCTCGATCAGCTGGCTAGTTTTGTGAAACAGTCCCTCAGAGAATTAGATCTGGAGTTCCTGTTTAACTCACCGTTTGAGTGCATATCCTTTTCCAAATCGTGACTAAAATAACTTTTTGACGCTAAATGCAAATCAGACAGGTGGCAAAAAAAAAAAATAATAAAGTCACAGTGTCCACATATCTAGCATCACCAAATGCGAGCACTGGCTATCTATCCTATGTCTCATTTGTCACGAACATCAGACACTGCTTCGTACTGACCAGAGTTAGACTGAATTAAATTCCACTAATGGCTGCTTATCCGGCACAAGTATATTCGGCAAAACAGCTTTCTCTGTGTCCCTGTGACGGCCTCTCCCACAAATCTATTTCACACCTTTTATTTTTCTGCTCATTCTATAAGGTACATAGGAAAAAATGAATCATCCCATTGTTGAAAAATGTTTGTATCCGCTCGCATAAACAATCTCTTGAAACCTTTCGATCATTGGAAACTCCGTACCTATGTTTTATGCTTGCAAACCTATTACTTGCCGTCCTTGAAATTAAAAAAATGCATTTTAATCCACATGGGGCACATTTTTGGAATTCATACTATTACCTATTAGTGGGTGCAATCCGTGTTTATGGATATGGTTTTATTGATTTTTTAACCTATTCTTACAGCTGTTTTTTATGAACTTGACACCGTCTTTCTAATAATCATTATAGCCAAATTGCTGTTTTATATGATGCATATTACATTTTAACGACTCTATGTACTTTTCATGCATTTATCTAAATGCGAAATAAAGATGGGTGATGATGACTTGCCATTTAAAACTACTTGCCAAGCTTGAAACTCCCTTTTATTACACATATGTCATCCCTAAGGTAGCCCTAGGTGGCTCTAAGGGCAGGGTGCTGTGGAAATGAAAGGTAAGACATGTACTGTGATATTTTGAATGTCCTGGTAGTGACAAACAGCCTATTTCACGTTTCACTACTCTGAGGCCCACTCCTCTCATAGGGTAGCTTTGCGAATTCCTTAATGCACTTTTAAGCTGTAATTCTTGATCAGAGAAGTGTAGCCTTTTCATGTTTCATATGTTTGGAACAGTAATGACCAATCCTCCTTACTGGTAAAGTTGGATTTGGTATTACTATTTTAGAAATGCCACTTTGAGAAAGTGGACATTTCGCCGTGCTTATATCTCTTTGTGATTTGCAGTCCAATACACGCCTGGGCTGGGTGACAGCTACCCTTTGTGCATTCCCCCTAGACAGCCACAACATAGGAGGATAGGTGTCTGAGTACCCATCTACATGTATCTGCATGCTGATGGCCTTGACTGGGCAGGATGGAAGGAAGGGTCTAACACTTCACTTGAATAAGCTGTGTCCTTGCCCCACACAAAGGACTGATTATCCCCACATATAGCCTGACAGACAGGACTGGGTTGAAAGGGATACTTATGCACTTCAGACAGCTGCTTTGCAATAACTTCCACATCAAAGGCACATTTGGTTATAAGTAGTGGGTCTCTGACCCCATTTAATCAGACACTTCTGGATCTTGAACCGAACCTCTGTCAGAAAGACTGCTGTGTTGCTTAAAGGACTCAACTTTGGACTGCAGATTTGGAAGGCCTGCTTTTCTGTTTATTGCCCTGCTGCCTGCTGCTCTCCGACTCTGCTGAAGGAGAGCTGGACTCTGGATTCACTCCAAGTGGTCACCAAGGGCTTGTTGGCATGCCTCCTGTTGCTTGAGACTCTGGGATATCTAAGTCTCTACCCCAGCTCCTGTGTCTGGCTTACTGGAAGTGGCCCAGATACTTGCAACACAGATTTCTATGCATCTCCTGTCTGTGTGTAGCAGAACTGGTGCATCAACACAGCTGCAGGAGTAAAATCAGCACATTGCTTTGGAACCATCGATTTGCTTCTAGAGCTCAATGCATCAGACATCGTATCGCCAACACTGCAGCTTGGTGGGATTGAAGCATTCTCTTTGACTGCGTGGCAGAATCCGGCACATACCTCGACGCCTCTCGACTCACACATCCATCTTCAGAACTGATGCATCGCCTTCACTGTGTGGAGAAGATTGATGCATCCTGCACCTGCGGGCTTCGACTTCGATGCAACTTGCTGTTTGTTACCAAGAACAATACTTTGTTCATCAGGTCCTGCATGGTTCCTGTAGCCAGCCGGCATTCCATCACATTTTCCCCGAAGTTTGACTTTGCCTTTGACCCAGGGCAACCTAAAGTAACCTTTTTAGCTCTACTTGATTCTAAGCACTTTACTACATTTACATTGGGGAGAGGATGTAGCCTTATGGCTAGAACGGTCGACCTCGAAGCTGGGGAACCAGGTTCGAGTCTCGGCAACAACACTCAACATCCTGTGATTCTGGGCAAATCACTTAATCTCCCCGTGCCTAACAAAAATGAATGTGTCCTGTAACGAAACTGGTGCTCATGTAAGCGCTCTGATACTCGATGTCTCGGGTCTAGTTTGCGCTACATAAAACTCTTTGAAATTCAATATCTCTATATTAGATTTTTGTAGTTTTGGTCTTGTTTTGTTCAGAATATAATTTTCTATTGTTATAAACCTGCTTGGAGTCTTTTTGTGGTGTATTCATTGTGATTTCTGTGTGTGTGTGTGTGTGTTGCACAAATCCTTTACACATTGCCTCTTTAGGTAAAACTGATCTGTTCCGAACTACCAGAGGGTGAGCACAGGTTGTCTTTTAGTGTGTATCTAGCTTACCCTGACTAGAGTGGTGGTTCCTGCCTGGCCTGGGTGAATGCCTCAGCTGACCAGGAATCCCATTTCTAACAGAAGGTAAGGGTGATTTTAGAGTTCAGGGGTGGGTAGGGATGAAAGGAGGTATGGGGAATTTTAGGGTTTAGAGCTGGTTAGAGGTAAAGAGAGGTAAGGGTGATTTCAGGGTTTATGTAATGTTAGTGGTAAAGGGAGGTAATGGTCATTTTAGGGTTTAGGTTTAGAGGTATATTTCTGTTTGGGGGCAACTTCCCCAACCCCCCTTTTATACCCGGTTAGATTCCTGCAGACATACAAAGACAAATAATGAATCTGATTAGTCACAAAGGCCTTTTTTCCCATCCACCACTTTACTCTTGTGGGAGCGCGGGGCTCCCACAATTCCCACAAGAACACTTGTGTGATTGGCTGACTACAACACAAACATAAATGCTGTGGCTCCCATTACATTACTCAGGGATTTGGTCCCCGTGCCCTGAAAATGAAAAACTCCCTAGCCTTCGTAGGGGAGGTTCTTAAAGGGCCCCATCTGGGGTCAAATATAAATATGATATTTTTTAGGGTGCTTCGATCCCATGGGAGTCTCTTGGGAGCCAGTGGGGCCCTCTAAGGAGCACAGGCTTAAGCGCTGGTTCCCAAGAAACTCTGACAAGAGTCCGACAGGATCGAAAAATAGTTATTTTTTTTAAAGAAGGACTTTTCGCAGTGGGGGTTTGGCTACCTTTGGGGGTTGGGTACAGGTGTGGCCGCATGCCAGGCCCTTTTAGGAACTCCATGTCATGCATGGCCAAAGGTCGTGCAGGGCGGTGGATTGGAATAGTTAAATATGGTAATAAAATCTTACATTATATTAAAAAAGTTAACATTCACTGAAATAAACAAAGTTTAAAATGATGTTATAATTAGCTAAATCAATTTACAATTAAAAAATAAACGTTAGAAAATCACTGAAAAACACAAAGGTTAAAGTGTCATTATTGTTACGTTAAATAATAGTTAAAATATAACATTTTCATTTTAAACCAAAAGAAATACTGAAATTTGCCTTTGAATTGAAATCACGCTTTATAATAAATTCTTAAAAGGTAAATACAATGCCTTAATATAAGGAAATACACTAAGATACTAGTTTCCTTGCTCATTTGTGGGCAAAATGTTGTGAACTGGGTGGTGTTGGTCCTTGTGATTATTGGCACTGAGGTATTTTAAAGTTTGTTTCTTGATCAGATGGATGGTACTTCCCATGCACCATTTCTCACAGGGACACACTAAAAGATACACAGCAATATCAGGTCAAGATGATAAATGTTTCAAAATCTATATCTCCTGCCCATGTAATGGTGATACATAACTTCTCATATTTGTGCTGTTTTGGCAAGTCTAGCCTTGTTTGCACATGTAGAAACCTGGCCTGGTGTGAACGTTTCCTATAGTCAACTTTCTGGTTATGTTGGGGGGGTGGGGGAGTTTTATATAGTGTGAACTAGACCTGAAGGTATCAGAGCCTTTACATGAGCATCAGTCACGTTTCAGACAGACACATTCATGTTGTTAGGCACAGGTGAGAATACGTGATTTGCCCAGAATCACAGGATGTTGAGTGTATCTGCCGAGACTCGAGCCTGGTTCCCCAGCTCTGAGGTCGACCACTCTAGCCGTTAGGCCACATCCTTTCCCTAAATGTTGATCTTGCTTACTCATTCTCTAATGGACTTGCCCTTTCCGAATGTAATTTAGGGATAATCTGACATGACCTCCCTAATAGACTGTTCAGTTGAAAAGATCTGCCAGTGTTTTTGTAAAATGGTTTTGATGTCATGAGCTTTCTTGTAATAGGTAGTGATGAACCTAAGATTCTTAGTATCAGCTTCTTGTGTAATTACTTTGGATGTTAACAATGTCTCTCTCTATGTTTGTTTGGTCCTTATCAGAGCTGTCTCTACCATCTCTTGAGGATACCCTTTTTCTCTGACCCTCCCTAGCATGTTCTTGCATTCCAGTTTAAAGGCTTAGTCAGTGCTGTAATTACGATGTTCACGTAGCAATTTGCCATAAGAGATGCTATATGTCAGAGATTTGGGATGGCTGCTGTTGGCATGCAGCAAGGTTTTCCCTACTGTCGCCTCCTTATGCAATTTGGTGATAACTTTTTCCCCCTCTACTAGAATCTTGATATCCAAGATATTTCTTACTTGCTGAACTGACTGGTAAATTTTAGATTTAATTCATTGTCACTCAAGAGAGTAACAAATTGCTTGGATCAATAACCTGTTGTTGTTTGCCTCCGTATACTCCCTTTATGGTAATCATGATTTTACTGTGCATAGTTGTTTACAATATTTTTAGTTTCACTTTTTACACACGACTGTCTGGAACACAGTGGAGCTGGGTGGCATGACCATTCTAAGCTAAGAATTTTTGTAGTCATCATGTGATTGGAAAAGTGAAATAAAATTATCAGTTGAGACTTTTTTGTGTTATTTGTTGTATGTTTTAGAGCATACAATATTTGCTATATTACGCAGAGTAATTTGGACTGTCAGTGTGAGTTAAAGACAAGAGGTCATCCATGACTAGTTGCATTATGTGGACTTATGTAGGTGCCCATGCAGAACATTCGTTTTGTTTTTCCCACAAGGGCATGAACTATGAGTGATCACAGTACCAGTGGTGCTTTGTACTGAAATCACTGCCCACTAGGTGCACTTTGCTACATCCCTGTTGGGGCTTGGTGATAGGGTCCTTGTATCATGTCGGATAATGCAAATGACATCAGACCATTATTTTTTAAGTGCAACTCAGTGTCTTCATCCTGCCTCCATGCATTCAATATTTTCTTCTCTGTTTTTGCTGTGAGACTGCTTCATTAGCTTTTTCCTGCAACTTACACATGATTTGCAATGGGGGGGTGTGATGGACTATTCTGTCAGAGTATGTTGTAATTGATTTTGTCAACCAGATGCATTCAACAGGTTGATAATTCTTCTATTTCTATTATTCTTTGTTTTTTCTTTGGATTTTGTGTGTGTGTGTGGGTATTTGTGTGTGTGCTTAAAGACAAAATACATACACACACAAGCACAAATATATATTCATGCATATATGTATGTGTGTGTCTGTATGTGCAGGCACACACACGCACACACACATCTGCTGAAAAAAAGATATAACACCTGTTTCCCTTCTGAAGCAGGGAAAGGGAGCTTATATTAGAATCTTTCTAGTCCCTAATGCTTCAGGTTACAGGATGACAATAGCCTTGAAATTAGTGAACTAATATGTAAAGAAAATTATTTTCATGATAGAGACATTGCAGAGGATCCCAGTGATGGACTTTATGTTCTCAGTAGACTTGAGAGATTTTTACTTTCATGTCAGTTAATGAAAGATCATCAGCTCTACCTTCAAATTTGTTTTAAAAGAAATCACTTTCCATTTCAGTTGCTACCCTTCTGCCTTAGATCTCTCTCAGGGTGTTTTAAAACATGGCAACACCCCTAGTGGCTGTTCTGAATCTACAAGGCTGGTCTTTATTTCATTACAAGGACCACTGGTTCCTACATGTATGTACAAATTCTAAGACGGAACAACATCTAGACACAGTGTGCGACTGTCTGACAAAACACATTTTGCTCCTAAATGTTCATAAATAGCAGTTGGTTCTGTCACAGGAGTCGATCTTCATAGATTTGCGGTTCAGAACAGATATGAACTTGGTACTTTTACTGGAAACAAGGGCAATCAAGATCCAGCATTTAAAGAGGAATTGTGTTTGGATTAGATCAAGCCTGGCCAAGGTTTTTGTCTTAAAATACTAGAGTTCATGGCCTTTTCATGTTCACAGTTCTTTGGGATGTTCTTCATATATGCCCTCATATGAATTTAATGAAGAACGTCTGGAAGCCCAGCTCCCAAGATTACAATATAATGATGCTAGTTTTTAAGTCCATCAAAGATTCTTTGAAGTTGCGGTTAAATTCAGGAGAATCTGTTCAGGGGGGGTTCCCCTTCATCCAAATCCAGGCCCCAAAGATCATAACAACACATGCCAGTTTTGTGGGGTGAGAGCAGCATTGGATGAGTTCAGGGGCCTTTGTTCACATTATAAAACTATCATTCCTCCATTTGGAGAGAGCTGATGGCAGTGTTCAAGTCCCTCAAGAAAAGGTTTATACTAAATCACCATGTTTTGAACAATGTGGTAACTGTCCATCACCAGTGGGCAATGATATCCTCTTTCCAGAGGTTAGTGGGACAAATGCTTGGCTGCCGCGTGGAGGGGTTTCTGATTTTATTGAATGCGGTCCACATCAGGGGAGTGGACAATTCTTTGACTGACTCTAAGCAGGATATTTCCATCCTCCCAGGATCTAGTTATGTCTTTCCAAAATTTTCATGAGATTTGCAGAATATTTGGGACTCCAGAGATAGATATTTTTGCAACCAGTTCCAATGCTCAGGTTCCTCTCTTCTGTGCAAGGAGTTAGATATGTGGCACATGGGGATGGATGATCTGTCTCTGTTTTGGATTCTGGCTCTTCTCTATGCCTGCCGGCCATTTCCTTTTATTGCAAGGGTGTTAGTCAGATGATAGGGGGAGGAAAGGGAAATAATCCCGGAGGTCTTGCTTCTCAATGTTAAAATCCATGGCAACTCAAACTGTTTTATGAATTCTTCCCTCTCCTTCTCACCTTCTTCCCTTGAAGTTACCAATCCCAGACAGGTTAGTGTTGTCAGTCTAGAGGTTGCAAGCAGGGGCATACAACAGAACATTCTCTCTTTTTACCTAGCTGAGGGTAAACATTAAAATCCTATTTTAGGCATTGAAGGTTTTTTCAGTCATGACAGGAGCCTCATGAGGAAGTTCCCCTTACACCTTATTTGCTGTGATTTTTCAGTTTTTTGGGGAGGTTTTTAATCTTAATTTGGCTTCACCAATGTGTTTTCAATGCTTAAATCTGAGTACACCACTATTATCATACTTAAAGTTCCATGTAGATCTATACAGGAATGAGAAATTTCCGAAGGTTTTTCTTTGTCCAAACCTTCTGTAAAACCTTTGGTTCCACCTTTGAGGTCTTCCTTTAAGTCTTAAGACTTTGCAGCTCCATCCTTGTGAGCGTCTGGCTTCAGTGGGTGTTAAATATTTGACTATAAAGACAGTCCTTCTAGTGATGGTTACTTCTGCTGGAAGAGCTGGGTAGTGGGAAGACCTTTCAGTAGCAGCGGCCTGTGTAGGTAAGAGTGGTGGGGCCAGGTTGGGGGGGGTTTGACAGACAACCACGAAGGAAAATTAGATAAATAATTAATTGTTCCTCGTCATCGTCTGGCGAAATCCCCTCCCATCCGGCCCCACAGCCCCACCGCTCTAACCTGCACGGGCCGCGGCTGCCTTTTAGCCATACCTCCTTCTCTCTGTATTTTAGGGGAAGTGGTGGTGCTTCAACCTGACCCTTCTTTCTAACTAAGAGTGGCTTCTTCTTTTCATGGATCTCAGGAAGTAATCTTACCAAAGTCGTTTTAATCATCTATCTTCTCCTGAGGGAAGAATGTCTTCTTTGTCTTGATGTGGTTAGGGCTCTAACCATATATTTACATAGATCTCAAGATTTCAGCAGTGTGATAACTTGTTTGTGAACTTTGGAAGATTGGGTAAATGAAAGAAAGCTTGCTCTTTGTCAATCAGTCTTTGGATCTGATCTACTATAGCCTTATCATTTTCTAGGGCAGATATTCCTCTTCTCATAGTTATCTCGAGCTAGATCAACCTAGCATTCTTATGCACAGTTTAAAGGGGCCCCTCTTTTTTAAATTTAAAGCGCTGCTACCTGGGTAAATCCTCATACCTTTGCTAAACAATATAGTCTTCATGTGCTTAAGAGTATTGGCAAGAATTTCAATGCTTCTAGTGTTAGGATTTGTTATGTCTTAATTAGTTGTAGGTTTTATTAAATCACAGGGTGTGCATTGGAATCTTCTATTATTTATTTTTTACAAAGTCTACATGTGGGCTTTGTTATTCCTGATTAGTGAATACTGGGATAATAGAGAGGGACTTAGGGGTAATGGAATGATCAGTTAATGGTAATTGTTATCCCCGTCATTACAATATACCCTTCCACCCTCATTTGATGGCCTTTGTCTAGGCTTGGCATGTCAGGAGGAAGCTAGGTATGTAAGCCAATTTACATCACTAGGTTGGGTGGGCATGCTTTAATTCAACATTTCATACGGTTTCCTGCCTCAAGGAGGTGAGATGAACTCTTTTGTAATGTAATGATCTAGTGCAAGTAGGACTAGGAGTAATGAAGTTTATCGGTACGTTCTCCAGCTACAGTTAACATTCTGTTATTAGTTTTTGAGTATTTTTATTGGCCTATTATCAGCAATATGTTAAACCTCAAATGAAACTAATACAGTGGTGATTTCAACAACTATTGTTACAGGCAAGTATAACCTACCTAGTGTTAGAGAAATCATGAAGGGGTGAAATATATATGATTCACTCAACCATGCACCTAACTCTGTTGTGGTCACATAATGATAGTCAACCATAGGAAATGAAGTTTCTACTCACAGCAAACGTGGGGAAATGCATGGGGGTATACTGTAAACTGATACATCGCCACAATGCTTACAATATGTGTGTTTTCTTCACAGCCTGAAGGGGGAAGTCAAAGTTGATTCAGGATCAATAAAGAAACGCATCCCAGATGGTCATAAAATGTTGAATTTCGTTATTTAGCTGCTAGATCAGGTGTGCATGGGCTGCCATCACAGTCATACATTCTAACAACATGTACAGGGTGGGTGTAGTGGGCTTCATCCAATGACACAGGAGGCATCTTTACAGCTAGGGCAGAGTCCATCCATCATTTCTTATGATGATTTAGTCCATGTATGTCTTTGTCTTGTGTGTAATGCAGAATGGCAGGAGCTGCGGACTTGTTAAAGGCAAAGCATTAGTTTCCTTGATGCTTCGTCATACTTTTGACCCGTACTTTTGATTTTTGGGGCATGACCAAAGGTTATCTACAATAGCGTAATCAGGTTGGTGACACTGCCAACATTTTGAGGTGGACGCAAGTTTCGAGTTATGGGGCTTGGTAGGTGTTGAATGCCAGACAAGGAGGATCTTAAAATAACTATATTTAAGTCCAGCCTCCCAAAGGCCTCTATCATGCGTTGACAGGAGATGAGACCAGTCCTTCTGAGAGTACTGTAATTGCAAAGTTCATTGTCACTTACTGCGTAGGAGTTGTTCTAAGGGGACTCTGAAAACTTTTGATTTTAGGAGATCATAAAGCCCCACTGTCAATTTCTTGTAGTGTCCCCATTTGACTAGGTAGGCATGCAGCAATAAGAGACTGTAGATATGTTTGAATAATTTTTGCTGTGACTGTAAACAGTGTCTGATTTGGGAATATCTCCAAAAGTTAATTCTACAAAGGGCTTTAGTGAGCCATCAGTTCTCAGGTGCTAATTACTGTTATGCCTTTGTCTTTCCAGTCTGACCATACACAAAGTGATCTGGATATGCTAATAGTTTTTTTATACTATAATTGGGCTTTAGGGTGCAGCAAGCTGTCCCCTGTTAGAAGGTAGTTTGTCAACATCCAGACGAGATGCATTTCTGACATTGGGTTTTGAGGATCTTTAAAGGTATTGGGACCTGAATAAACAATGGAGAGCCCTTGCTACATAAAATGCATGGAAGGGGTCCCAGTGAAAATACTGTGAATGGTACTATACAGAGACATTAAATGAATTTGGAATATGATGCATTACATTGCTTTGGCTTCAAAGTGCAATTTAAAAAAAATGATTGGATTGAAATTCCCTTCTGGTGGAAACCACATGTCAAACAATTGTTTAAACAATTGTTTGTGTCACCATGCCTTAGCGTAAGTGCAGCTGCGAACGCTGTAATAGAAAATAAGTTAGGTACTATTTTTATTCCAATGCCCTAGACACCCCATTATACTGCTTTGTATTCCAGTACCCTGGACACTTTTAAACAGTAAATCCTTTTAAAAACACATAGGTGCTCCGAAATTTATGAATAAAGACAATTATGAAACGCAATGATATGATGAAAAAACATAGGGCCATATTATCAAGAACGGCGATAACATTATCGCCGCTTTAGCGGCAGGAAACTGCCGCTAAAGCTGCGATAAGGGGCTTGATAATATGCCCTATAGAATTCCAATAGAAGCCCAGGCAGTTTCCTACCGCTAAAGCGGCGATAATGATATCGCCGTTCTTGATATTATGGCCCATTGGGAATTGCTTTGCTCCAACTTCATCTCACCAGTAATTGTTAAGGAGCCTCATTTGCACTTTAAACTCTTGATAATGATGAAGCCAGAAGATCCTACCTTGGGGATGAGGAATAAAATGGAGTAGAAAGGCTGACATATTTGCTGTGTACTTTCCTAATAATGTAAATTGAGCTATGATTCAAAAGTTTTGAAAGCGCTACATGTTGGGAATCATTGAATATCTGGTTCAAATGATAAAAAGAAAGATGCTAATATATAATGTTGAGAATAATATCCTTTAAGAAACGTACTATTGGGTACTCGTAGTACTACACAGAAGTCTTAATATGTGTGTTGCATTTCAGAGTACATTGCCTCTTAGTTGGGATCGTGCACATACAAGTTAACCACAAAGTTGGAAAACAAAATGTATAGTATTAGCGTTAAAATGGACATTTGCTTAATTTGTTTTGGATTTGAAGATTTTATTTATTAAAGCAGAAAACATGTCAGAAACTGAACTTAGCAGGTTAAACCATTTGATTCAGATGCAACTTCACAACAGCAAAACATTTTAACTGTCCTCAGAAATAGGGTGTGTAGTTTTGAAGAAGGGTACCTCTGCAAACTCAATAAACCCACTCTGGTTAGAGAGAAACAGAGTTCCCGAGTAAACTAACCATATTAAAGTAAATAACGCTGCACAATACATTTATCAAATCAATTTTGAATAATAAGAATATACCGAGCATCAAGATCATCAAAATAGGTTAAGGAGAACCAGAGGTATGATTTTTTTTTTTTTACGTTTTAAGGAAAATAGTTCCAAAAAGTAAATGAGCCAATCAAAAGTTATTGCTCATGACTGACTGGGACCTAGGCAAAAGTTCAAGACAAGCATGATGGAGCGAAGATCGGACAAGCCAAGCAAGCTATTTAATTCAAAGTGTTTACCTTCTGATTTAGTATTTTTAATGGAAGACAAAATCCTCCAGCAGCGCAAGATCCGAGGATGTGGCTAACAATGGTCCCTCGAAATCGGATATGTTGTTATCAAGCTCCTGCTGAATCCGTTAGGTTTGGTGCCAAAAGATCCATGAACAAACCTGGATTTCATGGTCACCAACAGTGCTTTATCGGTAAGAAGGATATGCTGCCTCACCCCCTTCAAAGCTTTCCCTTCACTCACTTTATTGGAATCGAAGCCCTCCATCAGGACAAGACTGGAAACAGTAGCTGGTCAGGGTTCAACAAAGCCATATACCTTTGCCATGAGGTTCAGGTGAAACAGTTTTCAGCATGGCAAAAAGCTTTGAGAAGGACAAAACTGATATTCTTGCCCATATTGGGTGTGACATCCCTGGCACACTTCAGTACCTTTTCCTGGACCTCTAAAAGTAAACACAATTACTAAGTTCTGCCTTTTTCAAAGTGTTGCAAAAGTAGGTCGGTCCTGCAGCTCCCAGCACCTCAGGGCAGGTTTCCAGGAAACAAAGCATGACTCCAGACAGTCCTCAGTGGTTAGCTGTGCCCTCTTGGGATTAGTAGTCCTTCTGCATTTTGTGCCCCATAACCAAGAAAACAGGAGGCTCTTGTGTGATGCATCTTCTCCCATCATGAGTCAGGAGAACAGAGGCTACTTTTAGCAGGAACATCTTCTTCAGATGGAGTCTTCCCAGGTCAAGGAATGCTCTGAGGAGTTGGTGGTGAGGGCGTCAGAGTAAGCTGGTGCACTACACAGTAAATGAGAAATGCTACCACTCAATAATATTTATTTTCTTACATTCCCCTCCTCTTTTTGTTACACTTCCTCTTTGCATTATTGAATCATTACCCAGGAGCCCCTGTTCTATGATGACAGAACCCAGCTTCCACCAGGCAGGCTTGCCTTCAGCTCCTAAGCTCCCCTCTCACCTGACAAACGAAAAACTATTTTTCCTTCTACTGTGACTGGAGCCTGGCTGTCTGAGAGGGTCCTGGGTATATGGAGTTGAAGCTCTTCTTGGCATCACCAAGTCAAAAGAGGTAGTGCCAAAGCTGCACTTTATTCTGTAACTGTTCCTGTTCAAGACTAGGTAGCTAATGCCTGCTAAGTGGTAAACAGTTAAAAGACTGCCTCTGTGGCCCTTCCAGGGCTCAGAGGCAGGCCACTTTCCTCTGAGCCAGGGTCATTAACTCTCCCAGCCAAGGACGTGTATTTCAGCTCTGATTTTAAATTAGTTGTAGCACTGGCAGTCTAAAAACATTTATATAAAGTTATTGTTCTTCTCACATTATCAAAAATTTGACCTCACCATTAAATCATTTTTAAAGACCAACCAGGAAATAATTTTGAAGCATTTTTCTAGCCTTTTTGTAAGGATAGATGGGGATTTAGGATTTGAATCCCATATAAATTTACTTCGGGAAAGGACTTGTAAAGACTACAGAGTTAAATTGGTTTTCACTTTTATTACACTGTGAGGGCATACTAACCCCAATATGCTGTGTGCTCACTTTTTAATATATATTAGCACTCTGCCTAATTGGCATGGAAGGCAGTTTTTGGGGTGACTTATGTGTTTATAAAAATATGCTTTCCTGTTCTCATACATGGCAAACGGATTTTCACTGTAATGCATTTAAACTGCTGTCTGCTAGAGCACAGTGGACTCCTGGCAGACATATGTTTTGTAATATATTTGAGTGTTGTAAGTACACACTGCAACACACATATGAAATGTAACTTTCAATGCCATTAATGCACTTTAGGCACTATTTACAATGGACTTCTATGGAAGTTAAATAGGCCAAATAAGGAGTTTCAATGTATGCACATGTGTCTTATGGGATGCAGAGGCACTACTACTAACGGTTAGCAGTGGTAAAGTGGACAGATCTCTAAAGGCAGCAAAAATAGTGTTTGGAAAAAGGCAAAAAATCTGGGGTGACTCAGAAGAAAATGAGGATTTGCTACACTGTGCCCTAAACTTTTTATTTATTCCTAAAACTGCAAAACTAACATATGCATGGGATTTCACTTTTGAAATATAATCATTATTATTGATGTATGAAATACACTTGTCATCTTGACATCGGTGTAACACCTAGTTACACCTACATCACATAGTGTGAACTTCATTGCTTCTAATGAACCTTGGGTTGATCTTGCACATGTTTTGAATATTTTGATCACTTTGGTATTACAGACTTGGCAGCAGATTCGTCTGTACCCCACCTTCTGTGATTTAATTCATGCACTGCTGCGACTTCTAGAGGCACACTTTCGTTTCGAGATGGCCAAATGCCAATACCTCTGCCTTTGCACCCATGCTATATGACAGGTGTGGATGCAAGGACAAAGAATCTGTCAGGAAGCACACTAATTGTATGCCTCATATGAGGCGGTGCAAAGTAAGAGCACCCATATGGCAGTCTATGAGGAGGGGAACAGTAGTCCCAAAAATCCCCAAGAATTACTGCCTCAGATGGACGCAGTAAAATGATTTTTTTTCTTTAATCTAGCTAACAGGCGAACTCTCGACAAGGCAGTACATCCAACAGGATTCTCTCCCTGGGGGCAAAATGCATTTATTAACATATTAATATAAACTCTATGCAAGAAATCCCATCTGTCCATGGTGCACACAACAATGTTTTGGCTATGCAACCTCTGATTTTAGCCTCTTAAGGTCCTTGTGGCCCCCAGTACATTCCTTAGCCCCTTCTGACTTATTTAAAAAAGGGGTACCATGCAGCTCCCTTCCACATTTGTAAATGGCTGAGCCCCGGGGGATGGAGTCCCTGGGGCGGAAATCAGCCTGGAAAGGGTGGCCACATAGCTCCTCCCCTATTGCAAATAGTCTGGGCCCTAGGGATGGGGTCCCCTGGGCTGAATTTGGCCCAGGGAGGGGGACTGCGTGGCCCGTTGCCCTATTACAAGTTTTTTTTTACCAGGCCCTGGGGAATGGGCTCCCCGGGACCGAAATCAGCCCAGGGAGGGAGCCACGTGGTGCACCTACCCTATTGCAAAAAGTCCCAGCCTTAGGGAATGGGGTCCCTGGAGCCAAACTTGGCCCAGGCCTGGGAGCCATGCAGACCTCCTCCCCAAATAAAATAAAATACAAAAAAGGTTGACCCGGGGGAAGTCGCGCGAGACCATGCCCCCTTTCTCAACCACTCTGCAAAGGGACCTCCTGGTGCACAACTTGTTGGGGGTGGAAGTCCCCTTGGCTGGTGAGGGTCCTTGGGGGGCAACAACCCCTCCTATTACCTCCAGTAAATCCCACACAGCGGGATTGCTGAGAGGTGAACCAAGGCCCAGCTCTCTTTCTCCCCCACTATGCAAATGCACCTCTTGGTGCACTTCTGGTTGGGGGATGAAGTCCCCGTGGATGCTGAGGGTCCCTAGGGGCCATCAACCCCTCCTGTTACCTTTAGTAAGTATCACACAGCAGGATTAGTGAGAGCTCATTAGAGACCTGCCACTCTCCAAATGCACCTCCTGGCACACTACTGGCTGGTGGATGAAGTACACTTGGATGCTGAGGGCCCTTGGGGCCACGGCTCCTCCCGTTACCTCCAGGAAGTCCCACACAATGGGATTGCTGAGAGATCGTTGGAGGCCCATCCCATTTCTCCACCACTCTGCAAACGAGCCTCCTGGCGCACTACTTGTTGGGGAAGAAAGTCCCTTTGGATGCTGAGGGTCCTTGGGGACTAAGAAGCCCTTCTGTTACCAGCAGTAAGTCCCACACAACGGGATTGATGAGAGCTGGTCGAAGGCTATATCCCCTTTCTCCACCATTCTGCAAATGTGCCTACTAGTTAAAAACACTGAAATTCACTTAAAAAACAAAGGTTACAGGGACTTTATAGTTAGGAAATAGTTTTTAATAAACTGTAGAAACTCACTGAAAAAATAAAGATTACAGGGATGATGGAATTAGGCTCAGATTTCATCCATCATCCTCATAACCACTCGCACACATACTCACACCCCATACAACCTCTTGTATACCCACACAACCACTCATACCCATTCACAGACTCATACCGGTACTTACACACCCACTCACTCTTCCACAGAGCCTCTCACTCATACAGCCACTCACACAACCATTCACTCACCCATACAGCCACTCATACAACCAGTCACTCACTCACACGGCCATACACTCACACATACAGCTACTCACAGACAGAGGTATTCACCATGTGCCACTCACATACCCATACAGCCTCTCAAAACAGTGACTCACTCACCCATAGACGCACTCACACACCCACACAAACACTTACATACCCATTCACACACCCATACAAGCGCTCCCATATCTGCTCACTCACCCATACAGTCTTTCACACAGTCACTCACTCTCCAATACACCCGTTCACACACCAACTCACTTAACCAAACACTCACTCACCCATACAGTCTCTTACATGCCCAGTCACTCAGTCATACAGCTATTCTGACATCCATTCACTCAACCATACAGTCACTCATGCAGCCAATCACTCACCCATGTAGACACTGACACACCTACTCATTCATCAACATACGTACTCACACACCTACCTACTCACCGACACATCTCCTCACATACCTAATTATACACCCATACAGCCACTCAAACACCCACTCAGATACCCAAACAGCCTGTCAAAAACCCACAAAACAACTCATACACTCATTCACACACCCATACAACCACTCAGATACTCATTCACACACCCATACAACCACTGACACAACCACTCATACACCTACAGAACTAGTAAGAAATCCACTCACTTACCCATACAGTCACTCATGCATTCACTCATACACCCATACAGTCACTCACACCCCCACAAACACACTGAAACAGTCACACACCTACACAGATCACACATGTTAGAGATAGTAAAACGTATTATTAGTACAACTAGTATACTAATGTAACTTTTGTTATATTTATATATATATTCACTGAAAAAACCATAGGTTTTAGGGACAGTTATAGTTAGTTGGACATTTCACTCGTATAAAACCCGTGAAATTCCCCTGTTATAGTTAGTTCAGCTAACTATAACTTGCGCCCCCCCAATGCACTGCTGATGACGTCACATATTACATCACTCATGACATGGTCAGTGACATCACTGATGACATCACTGATGACATCTCAAATGACATCACTGATGACATCATCCAGTGACTGTGTGTTTCTATAAAGTTTAAATATGTTTAGTATATATGCCAAGGTGTATTGAAGAATGAGTGGGTGTATAAGTGTCTGGATGGATGATTTAGTAGGTGCGTGACTGACTCTATAAGTGAGTGATTAAACGTATCTTACTGAATGCATGGGTTAGTGACTAAACTGTGTGAATGTCTGTATCCATCTGTCTGTTGGTGTGTAAGCGGCTGCATGGGTTTGCGAACTAGCTACATGAGTGTCTACATGGGTTATTGATTGGTTGTCTGAGTATCTGTGTGGGTGCCTGAGTGTTTGTGTGGGTGGGGTGTGTGTGACTGCGCATAGATGTGTGAGTGGGTGATTCACTGGGTGCATGGTTTCAAGAGTGCATCTGTGATGGACTGTATAGGTGGGTGAGTGTGTGTATGGGTGTGTTAGTGAGTGAATGTATATCTTAGTGGTACATGTGTGAGTAACTAATATGTCAAAGGCAGTATATATGTGTGTTGGAGTATATAAATGGCTATAAGTGAGAGTGTGTGATTGTGAGAGTGGCTGTATGGATGAGTGTGTACTTGTATCAGTGATTGTATAAGAGCGTAATAATGTGCTAGTATTTGTATGAGTAAGTGAGCTGGTGTGTGTATAACTGTTTAGGTGAGTAAATGGCAGTGTGATTAATTATTTGCATGACTGACTAGGTGTGTGAGTACCTCTATGGATGAGTGGCGGTGTGTGAGTGTCTATGTAGGTGTATAAGTGCATATGAAAGTCCTGTACTGAGTGACCATAAGTATGAGTGACTGTAGAGGTGAGTGAGTGGATGTGTGTGTAGACCTAAGAATCAGTGAGTGTGTATGTAGTTATTGGTGTTGGAGTGTCTATGGTTTTGACAATGGCAGTCTGTAATTTACAGTGGGTGTATCAAAAGTTATATTAGGGTGTGAGAAGATGCATCAAATTATCACATGGATGATGTCATCAGTGATGTCATTTGAGATGTCATCAGTGATGTCATGAGTGATGTCACTGACCATGTCATGAGTGATGTAATATGTGACGTCATCAGCAGTGCATTGCGGGGGCGCGAGTTATAGTTAGCTGAACTAACTATAACGGGGGAATTTCACGGGCTTTGTACGAGTGAAATGTCCAACTAACTATAACTGTCCCTAAAACCTATGTTTTTTTTAGTGTATTTCAAAGGTTTTTTAAATGCTAATTTCTAACTATAACGTGTCTGAAACCTATGGTTTTTTCAGTGAATTTCAAAGGTTTTTTAAATGCTAATTTTTAACTATAATGTGTCTGAAACCTATGGGTTTTTCAGTGAATTTCAAAGGTTTTTTAAATGCTAATTTCTAACTATAATGTGCCTGAAACCTATGGTTTTTTAAGTGAGTTTCAAAGGTTTTTTAAATGCTAGTTTGTAACTATGCCTACAGAGGTAGAACATGTGAAGAAAGAAGAAAAAACGCACAGAAAGAAGCAAAAGAAATGCAGAAAGAAGCAACAGAAGTCCACAAAGACGAAGAAAAGTGCAGGAAGAAGGAAAAGATGTGCAGAAAGAACCAACAGAGGAGCAGAAAGAGGCCTTGTTCCAAAATCATCCTGTGCCCACAACTTTTTCCGACGTGTACTGGTGGTAACTGACTCTGACTAACCAGAGCCAGTGCTATGCTAAAACACACTTAGAATACAGTTAAAACACCTACATACACTAGGGAACACTATGCGTTGGGGTACCCCTGTGATTAGCATAACCTCCTCTGTAAGTCCCTAGTACATAATAGGGCAGGGAGATTAAAACTACCTCTTAAATCGCGCTACAGGGCGTGTTTGCACAGTGGTGAAGGGAGGGGGGCCTGAGGTGACGTGTGCAAACGCGCCCGTGGCACATTTTAAGTTGCAGGATTAAGTCCCCTTGAATCCTGAGTGTCCCTGGGGCCCAAATAGCCCCCCAGGTACCTACAGCTAGGACCACACAGCTGAGTTGCAGAGAGGCGTTCCGAGGCCACGCACCTTTTTTCACCTCTCTGCAACGCAACTCTGTTGTGCTTACTGAAGGTACCTGGTGGGCTAGTTGGACTCCAGGGACCCTCAGGATTGAAGGGGACTTAATCTCCCAACTTAAAACACGCCACAGGGCCTGTTTGCACACATGTCACCTGAAGCCCCGCCCCCTCCCTTCACCACTGTGCAAACGCGCCCCGTGGCACGTTTTAAGTTGGGGGATTAAGTCTCCTTGAATCATGAGGGTCCCTGGGGTCCAACTAGCCCACCCTGTACCTCCAGTATGCGCCAGGGAGCTGCATTGCAGAGAGGTGTTCAGAGGCCACGCCCCTTTTTACACCTCTCTGCAATGCAGCTCTGTGGCGCTTTCTGGACGTACCTGGTGGGCTAGTTGGCCCCCAGGGACCCTCAGGATTGAAGGGGATTTAATTCCCCATCTTAAAACGCGCCACGGGGCCTGTTTGCACACATGTCACCTGAAGCCCCGCCCCCTCCCTTCACCACTGTGCAAACGCGCCCCGTGGTGCGTTTTAAGTTGGGGGATTAGGCCCCCTTGAATCCTGAGGGTCCCTGGAGTCCAACTAGCCCAACATGTACCTCCAAAAAGCGCCACAGAGCTGAGTTGCAGAGAGGTGTAAAAAGGGGCATGGCCTCTGTACAGCTCTCTGCAACGCAGCTTCCTGGTGCATACTGGAGGTTCCTGGTGGGCTAGTTGGCCCCCAGGGACCCCCAGTATTCAAGGGGAATTACTTCCCCTTCTTACAACGCGCCAGGGGGCGTGTTTTCAGACTGCTGCAGGGAGGGGGTGGGGCCTCTGGCACAATGCCGGTCTTTTTTTCTTTTCTTTTTTTGTATGGGAGGGGGGCTGCGTGGCCCCCCTTCCCTCGGCCACTTTTGGCCCCGGGGACCCCATCCCCCAGGGCCTGAGGATTTTGTTTTTTTTCAAAAAAATGGGAAGGGGGCCGCATGGCCTCCCTTCCCTGGGCCTCTATTGGCCCCGGGGACCTCATCCCCCAGGGCATGCCCTCTTTTTTTTGAAAAAAAAATATTTGGAGGGGGGCTGCGTGGCCCCCCTCCGCAGGCCATTTAAGGTTCCGGGGACCCCATCCCCCGGGGCCGGCCTTTACGTTTGTTGTTTTTTTTATTTATTTTTGGGGAGGGGGGCTGCGTGGCCCCCCTCCCAGGCCACTAATAGCCCCGGGGACCCCATCCCCTGGGGCCTGGCCACTCGTTGGGGACCGTGGGGGGTTCCCGCCGGCTCCCCGCATCCTGCGGGAGCTGGCATTGCTTTTCCATAAGGGGAGCTGCTGACATGCAGCTCCCCTTATGGAAAAGCAATCTGCTTTGCTTCATTGAAGCGAGAGCAGGTTTCCTGATCTCGCTTCAATGAAGCTATAGCAAGTTTGCAATGACAGGACGGGAGTCGGCGGCTCCCGTCCTGCCATTGCAAACAGCAGTGTCCCGGGGGTAGGCACTCCGGGACACTGCAGGAGCCGGCCCTGGGGGGTGGCGGTCCCCAGGGCCAGGGAGGGCTCCAGAAGCGGGGCCACGCGGCCCCCCTCCCTTCATTAGTAAAGCCCCGGGGCTTCAGGGCTTCGGGGCTTCGGGGGTCCAAAATGGACCCCCACATTTCTTTTCTAAGTGCCCCGGGGAGGTGGTGGTCCCGGGGGCATGTGGGGGGGCTGGAGCCCCCCCACACAGGTAATTAAAATTTTAAAAAAGAAGCCCCGGGGGGTGGTGGTCCCCGGGGCTGCGGGAGGGCGGAGAGCCCTCCCGCACCATTTTGTTTATAAAGCTCCGGGGGGTGGCGGTCCCCGGGGCTTGGGGGGCCTTCGAGGCCCCCCATAACATATAAACCCGTCCCCGCATGCCCCCGGGACTTGGCCCACCCGGGGGCAAAATAGCATCGAAGCGCGGGAGACCGCGCTTCGGTTTTTTTTTTATCACGGCGGGATCCGCGCACCCTAAGTGCATCCCGCCGATTTTTTTAAAAGAAAAAAAGCTTTTTTATGCCCAGGGGGTCCTTGTGGGACCCCCTGAGCAGACCTAGGGGGTCAGGGTGTTTCTACCCTGCCCCCTTTTTGCGTTTTGCGACTTCTTTCTGTGCCTCGGTTCTACCGAGGCACAAAATGGCCTCCAACACTTCCTGATTTGGAGTGTTGACAGCCACTTGACAGCCAATTAGCATGCAGCTCGTGATCGGGAGGGTACGCGGACCCTACGCGGCCATAGATATATATGTGATTTTACTTTTGATTTTCTCAGGAACTACTGAACGGATTTACACCATTTAAGCAAAAGGCACGACTCTGAACCAAGGGCTACCGTTTTGCCAAATTTGGTGTAATTCCGTTCAGCAGTTCGGGCTGTAGCTGCGATGAAAGGTTCCTATGGAAAATTGCATGGGGAAAACACGTTTTGTGACCCCCCTTTTTTCTCGGCCCCCACGTGATGAATCGCTCCCGAAACTTTCAAGATAGGAGCAGACCGGAGCGGGCCATAAGTTTTGAGAATTTCGCGAAGATTCGTCAACCGGCACCAAAGTTATTTCAAATAGAATGTTGCAGATTTCCTATGGAAAATAGGTCCTAACTATAACTATCTACTGGCGACCGCCAGTAGATAATATATATATATGTAGATCGTTTCTCGCCCTTATCCCTGCAAATGAAGGAGAAAAATAAATAAAAATTGCAAAAGAACCGCGGCTGTGCGACCCATTTGTCCTTCTGGCTGGAAGGATTGTGTGAAAATATATATATATATATATATATATATATATATATATATATATATATATATCCCAAAATTGCTGCCCTGATGCAAGGACAAACTCGGCTGCAGAGTGATTTAAAAAACCATTTATTATACAAAACCGGCAATTCCACTCCAATTTGTCTTCATTCTCTTGACGCGTTTCGGAGCGCTAAAAGCTCCTTACTCATAGGATGACGAAAAGAAATGCACTGAAATGCTCGTTCTGGCGCCATTTTGCATGCTTCTCATTTAAATAATCCCCAGTGAGCCTCTCAGGTGAGTCACAATGTCAAGCACGCTGGTACCTGTAGTTTTATTCCTCGAGCACCTATTCCTCCACAGTGGGATCAGCGCAATTTCAAAGTCCTTAAAAAATTATTCTTTAAACCCCAGTGGGCCACCACGGTATTTTTATTGTGGGGCCCTTGACAAGAAAAGTCTTCGTGTCACATGGAGGGCGCAGCAGGGCAGGAACTTATTTTTCCATGCTTTCAAGGCCTGGAGGCCCACTTGGGAACTATTTGTTTTTTAAATTGGTTGCTGTATGACGGAACCCACTGGGGTAACATTGTGCTCTGAGATGACGACTACAGGTACCAGCATGCCTTTACTAAGTCCAGGTGTAGATAATTGACTCTGCGCATGCGGTAATAAGTACCTGTGAGCAAAGGCTGCCGTCATCAGCAATCTTCCTCTGATGAAGAAACCGCAAGGTTTTGAAACGCGTTAGGAATGGACTTTAACCTCGGACCTTAAAATTGCTGGTTTCCAATAAATAATGGTTTTTACACCATCCTGCTGCGTGCATCTTCTCGCCTATGGGCAAAGTTTGTTGGATATATATATATATATATATATATATATGTTTAGAAATTCCGTGCGCTCGTTCGCACAAAGAAAAGGACTCGCACACCAGGGTTTGTGTTAGCAAAAGTTAGATGTTATGTAGTGAGGCTCCCTTGTATATAAACCCCCTCACTTTTTTAGTTTTTAAGATCTAATTCAGGGTAGTTCATTTGGGATACACACAGGTCAACCTATCAGAATCTTATTAGGTTTGCCCCATATCACTGAGTACTTGGGACCAGAATATGGATCAGATCAATACACTTTTATAACAGGCCACATGGACATGATTGTGTGTACGACATGAGCATACACCAGAATGTATAATGAAATTTGAAAGCTGCCTGTTTCCTTGATTATCGATTTATAATTGGTTGCACTTGTGTGAAATATCATACTGCTACAAGAAAACGGTACACAATTTTCAAAATGTTTAATTTTGAAATCAACTTCATTTATAATATGGAATGTATGTATTTGCGCGAGGATTAAGGCTGATTTGACACATGGCTCTGATTTATGTGTAAAACGTATAATAGTCTGTCTTCAATCTCCATGCATGAGTTAATGCGCATTGGTCCTTTCTCGATGTCTTGTAAATACACGATAAAATGGTGGATTTGTTTATTGCAAAACTGGCTTGTGAAAAAGACCGTTCCGGTCGAAACATGTCGCCAATAACATCTAACTTTTGCTAACACGAACCCTGGTGTGCGAGTCCTTTTCTTTGTGCGAACGAGCGCACGGAATTTCTAAACATTTGCAAGCCGATTTTCGCATAATTAGACATTTTCCGCATTTGCTACATAATCGATCATCTACTGCATAATCTGCAGATTTGAACAAAAAAAAACGTATTTTTAGCTGAAACGGCTCAAACGTTACCAAAAATGCAGCGACAAGTGGTACAGCGTGGTGGAAGGCCATTTGCAAACCTGGAATGGTCACCTGTTACTTATTGCTAAATGTGGGTGTTAAATTGGTACTAATGGTGCACAAATCACTCTTGCTTCTTTATGCTCTTCTCTTGCCTCTTTCTGCATTTCCCTTGCTTCTTTGTGCACCTTACTTCTTTTTTCTACAATTCACTTGCCACTTTCTGCACCTGTCTTGCTTCTTTCTGCACCTCTCTTGCTTATTTCTTCTGCACCTCTCTTGCCTCTTTCTGCACCTCTCTTGCTTCTTTCTGTACTTCTCTCACCTCTTTCTACACCCTCTTCCCTCTTTCTGCACCTCTCTTGCCACTTTCTGTACCTCTTTTGACTGTTTATGCATTCTCTTGCATCTTTCTGCACCTCACTTGCTTCTTTCTGCACTTCCCTTGCTTCTTTCTGCAACTCTCTTGCTTCTTTCTGCACCCATTTTAGATTCTTATGCACGTATGTTGCTTCTTTCTGCACTTTTCTTCCCACTTTCTGCACCCTTCTTTCTGTACCTCTGTTGCCTGTTTCTGCACCCCTCTTCCCTCTTTCTGTACCTCTGTTGCTTGTTTCTGCACCCCTCTTCCCTCTTTCTGCACCTCTCTTGCCTCTTTCTGCACCTCTCATGCCTCTTTCTGCACCTCTCTTGCCTCTGTCTGCACCTCTCTTGCTTCTTTCTATACCTCTATTGCCTGTTTCTGCACCTCTCTTGCCTCTTTCTGCACTTCTCTTGCCTATTTCTGCACCTTTCTTGCCTCTTTCTGCACCTCTGTTGCCATTTTCTGCACCTCAATTGCTTCTTTCTGCATCCCTCTTCTCTCTTTCTGTACCTCTCTTGCCCCTTTCTGCTCCCCTGTTCCCCCTTTCTGCACCTCTCCTGCCTGTTTCTGTACCTCTCTTGCCTCTTTCTGCACTTCTCTTGCCTCTTTCTGGACCTCTGTGGCTTCTTTCTGCACCCCTATTCCCTCTTACTACGCCACTCCTGCCTGTTTCTGCACCTTTCTCGCCCTCTTTCTGCACTTCCCTTGCCTCGTTCTGTACCCCTCTTCAATCTTTCTGCACCTCTCTTTCCTCTTTCTGTGCCTCTCTTGCCCCTTTCTGCTCCCCTGTTCTCCCTTTCTGTACCTCTCCTGCTTGTTTCTGCAAATCTCTTGCCTCTTTCTGTACTTCTCTTGCCTCTTTCTGCACCTCTGTTGCTTCTTTCTGCACCCTTATTCCCTCTTTCTACACCACTCCTGCCTGTTTCTGCACCTCTCTTGCCCTCTTTCTGCACTTCACTTGCCTCTTTCTGTACCCCTCTTCAATCTTTCTGCACCTCTCTTCCCTCTTTCTGCACCTCTGTTGCTTCTTTCTGCACTTCTCTTGCCTCTTTCTACATCCCTCTTGCCTGTTTCAGCACCTCTCTTGCCATTTTCTGCACCTCTGTTGCCTCTTTCTGTACCAGGCTTGCCTCTTTCTGCACCTCTCTTCCTTTTTTCTGCACCTTTCTTGTTTTTTTCTGCAACTCTCTTGTCTTTGTCATCATTTCTCTTGCTCCTTTCCGCACCTTTTTTTAATTTATTTTTTTAGAGTTTTATAGAGCGCGAACCAGACCTGTGAGGATATCAGAGCGCTTTACAGGATTGACAGGTGGTAAAAACAGTCTTAGGACGGGTGTATACAATTGGGATAGGAACAGGTAGATGCATTATACAAGGAAAGAAATAATAGGCAGTAACATATCCCGGATACAGTTGGGATAAAAACAGGTAGATACATTATATGAGAGAGCAGTTGTCTCAATTCCCGGGTGGGATGCCCAGAAGTGCTGGGTAGGTATCATCCGGAAGAACCATGGGTAATGCCGTAATAGAAGGAGAAACAAAATCGCTGGGGTGATTGAAATGCAATCATTAAGCAAGGAATTTGAACATAAGGAAAGTTTTGGCCTCCTTTATAAAATGTGCCAAAGATGGAAGTCTTCTGATAGTGGGCGGAAGTGAGTTCCATATTCTTGGGGTGGCCCCAGAGAAGGCCCGATTGTATGTTTTTTTTTTCGGCAAGCGTGCTGGTTGGAGCAAAAGGTCTCTGGCAGATGGTGAGTTTCTGGCTCCTCCGGATATCACGAGTTTCTGGGCGAGAAAAGCTGGGGACTTGGAGTATAGAGCCTTGTGAGTAATGCAAGCCAGCTTGAGTTGGATTCTGGCCTCGAGAGGAAGCCAGTTTAGAGCTTTGAGGTGGGGAGAGATATGGTCAAATTTCTTTGAACCTGTTAGGAGTCTGGCGGCGGCGTTGAGGCAGGCTTTCAATGGGGCCAAAGAGTTCTTGGGTAGACCTGCGAGGGTAGAGCACCCATATTCTAGTCTGGAGATGACTAGTGCCTGGGTTGCCATTTTTAGGTCGGGGTGTTGAGGAAAGGTTTCAGGTGTCTTAGGTAGCTCAGGTGAAATCTGGCAGTTTTGGCCATTGAATTGATATGGCCACGCATATTCAAATTGCAGTCTAGGGTTATTCCCAGGGATTTAGCAGAGTCCACAATGGTAGGAGGGCAGTTTAACGCTGTGATAGCCTTGATCCATTCCTGAATGTCTGAATTGGATTTGGGTGGGGAGATAAGGAGAAATTCCGTTTTTTTTGCGTTAAGTTTGAGCTGGTTAGAGGTGAGCCAATGCACCTTTAGCTTCAAGGCCTCATGCAGGGAGTGAATGTCCTCAGGGGAAGAGATTTTAATGTAGATCTGTGTGTCGTCGGCATACAAGTGATAGGCGATGTTGGCAGTGCATAGCACCTCTGTGCGCGGTTCCAGGTAAAGATTGAAGAGGGTAGGGGACAAGGTTGCTCCTTGGGGACTCCAACCGTGATCGAAGAGGGAGCAGATAAGTTGCCATTGATAAGGATTCTCTGTGAGCAATTCTGGAGGAAAGACCTAAACCATTCAAGAACGGTGCCATCCAATCCCATCCGGAGTTTGAGGCAATCCAGGAGCGTTTCGTGGTTGACCGTATCGAACGCCGAGGATAGGTCTAGGAGGATTAGGAGACAGGTTTTGCCTTGGTCAAGGGCTTGGAGGGCATCATCCACGATGTGAAGGAGGGTGGTTTCCGTGCTGTGTCCAGGTCTGAACCCGGATTGGAAGTCATCAAGTAGGTGGAAGTTGGTAATGTGTTGGCTCAACTGCTGTTGCACACATTTCTCCAGAACTTTCGCTCTGTTGCTTCTTTCAGCACCACTTTACTTGCCTCTTTCTGAACTTCTTTTGCCTGTTTCTGCAACTCTCCTGTCTCTTTCATCACTTCTCTTGCTTCTTTCTGCACCCCTATTGCTTCTTTCTGCACCCCTCTTGCCTCTTTCGGCATCCCTCTTCCCTCTTTCTGCACCTCACTTGCCTTTTTCTGCAGTCCTGTTACCTCTTTCTGTACCTCTCTTGCCTGTTTCTGCACCCCTCTTGCCTCTTTCTGCACTTCTCTTGCCTCTTTCTGCACCTTTGTTGGTCCTTTCTGTACTTCTCTTGCCTCTTTCTGCACCCCACTTGCCTCTTGCTGTACCTCTTTTGCTAGTTTCTGCACTTCTCTTGCATCTTTCTACACCTTTCTTGCTTCTTTCTGCACCCCTGTTGCCTCTTTCTGCACCACTTTTCCCTCTTTCTGCACCTCTCTTGCCTTTTTCTGCAGTTCGCTTGCCTCTTTCTGCACCTCTGTTGCTTCTTTCTGCACTTCTCTTTCCTCTTTCTGCACTCCTCTTGGCTCTTTTTGCACCTCTGTTGGTTCTTTCTGCACTCCTTTTGCTTCTTTCTGTACATCTCTTGCCTCTTTCTGCACCCCTCTTGCCTCTTTCTGCACCCCTCTTCCCTCTTTCTGCACCTCTCTTGCCTCTGTCTGCACCCCTGTTCCATCTTTCTGCACCTTATTTGACTGTTTGTACAACTTTCTTGCCTCTTTCTGCAGTTCAAAGCACAAAATGGTTCCCCACTCAACAATAAAGTATGTAGGATTCAAATGGAGGACAGTCTTTGTATGCACATCAAAGAACTTCCAATTCAATGTTGTTTCTTTTTTCAAAAAGTTCTTTATTGGACTTTCTTTCATATAAAGACAAGTCGGTCGGATAAAATCCAGTAGCCGACGCGTTTCATCCCAGAGGGACTTCTTCAGGGCTACAGAAAAACATATACAAATACATTTAGACTATATACACACATATAAAGAGATGCACACATACACTTTCCTAGTATGATAGTTCAATTTAAACCATTTTGGAGTCAGCTTTTTCTATATAACAATCCATTATTTTTATCGGTTGATACAATTTAATTATATTGTCATACAAAAGAATCTTGACATCTTGAAAAAAAACTAAGTAACTATCAGCTTTATTTAAAAGACAAAAAGCAGAAGAAAATACTGAGTGATGAGGGTGACTATAGAAGGGGACGCATATTCACCTTGGCGAGGAAATATGATGATATAGTGACCAAACCACAGGTGTCTGAAATTAACACTGACAAAGAGACCAGTGTCTCCTCTAGCAGTACCTCGCTTTCTTCACTTGAAAGTGATCCGGGGAGGGTACCAGCAGTGGCCCGGCTACTAACATACCATCCGTTTTTTTACAAGAAGTTCAAAGGTACCACCTAGGGAATCGCAAAAAAGCCACAAACGAAGAACAAGGAGGGTTGGCAAGAAACACAAGAGCGGGATGAAGAGCCAGGCAACAGAATGTGAACATGAAGAAGTAGCCCCCGCAGATTGTCATTCCATAAACAAAATCAATGCTCCCTCAGCTTCCAATGAACTAAGGGCCTATTATGATGGCGGGCGGACTTTCGTCCGCCCACCACCCTAGCGGTGCTGGGACCGGCCACCAGTGGTGCGGCGGTTCCGCACTGGCGATTAGGATGCCACTGCCACCGTGGCGGTGGCATCCTCCATTCCCAGCATTGATCCGGGCGGTGCTCACAGCACCGCCCGCCACAATGCTGGGAATGCACTGTGTGCATTGTCATGCACAAGGTGACAGGCACCATGAGGTGCCTGTCACCATGTCCATGACAATGCAGGGGGGTACCATAGGTACCCCCCCATGTGCACCCCCACCCCCCAACACCCTGGGGGCCCGCAACAGGCCCCCGACAGCAAACTCTGCCTGGCTTTCCATGGCGGGGTCTCCGCCATGGAAAGCCCTGCACCGCTGCCCATTCTAATATGGATGGCGGTGTCTAGCAGACACCGCCACCATATACAGCCCCTTTTCCGCACGGTCAACTGGTCGACCGGCGGAAAACCGGCGGATGGTCTTTCTGTCCGCCTGGGTCCCCACCACCATACTAATATGGCGGTGGGGAAATGTTAGGCGGGCGGTGGAAAATAGCGGGTGGATCGCCACCGCCATATGGGCGGTGGCGATCCGCACGCTATCCTAATGACCCCCTAAGTATTATCAATCTGTCGTCTAAAGTACTTCCTGATCAATTAATGTTAGTGTTATGCAAGGGCCTTAATTATTGTCCAACAAATAAGTGTGACTTTTAAAATGTTCACCAGGACCTGTATAAATTTATACGCAAGCTAAAAATAAAAAAACATTTTGAAGAACATCCTGTTGTTCCATATGTCCCCTTGCCTAGTAGTAACAGTGATACTATCCTATCAATTGAGGATGTATACAACAGACATTTGCTTGCCGCATTATGTGATGAGGAATTGATTGGGAATGTTGTCCAACTTGCAGGCGAACTAGGTATACAAGAAGACTGTACCACTGATAGCGGTCTACGCCCAAATTCAAAATACATGCCTCCTCAATTACATGAGACAGTGATAGATGAATTTTATAACAAAGTCACATGTGACCTTTACAAGTTAGAAGATCAACATCATGAGTCAAAAAAGTGCAAACATAGCACTAACTTGACAAGAAAGGATTGGGAACTTTTAAAAGCACTTAAAGATGATGACAACTTGGTAATCAGAGAAGCTGATAAGGGAGGGAACATTGTCCTTATGAACCGTACAGATTATCTAAGGGAAATTGAGAGGCAATTAAATGACATCCTATGCTATGAGAAACTAAAATCTAACCCTATCTCTCAGATTGAGAACACTATCAATGCCAAACTGTGGGATTGGCATGAATCTTGCCTATTGTCTGATCAAGAGTACAAGTTTCGCCAGGCCCACCATTCCAGATATCCATGCATTTACATCTTGCCTAAGATTCATAAAGGGGGTTCCTTTCCCCCGGGCAGGCCAATAATTTCTGGGAATGGTGGGCCTGCAGAACACATTGCTGAATATGCAGATTGCTTTCACCAACTGATTGTACAAAATCTCCCCTCTTACCTAAGAGACAGTGGGGATCTGCTGTGTGAATTGGAGGATTTTAAATGGGACCAAACTGACTTACTATATGGATGTTGAGAGCTTATATACTTGCATTCAGAAGAAACAAGGACTGTGAACCTTGAAGTACTTTCTGTTCAAGCTTAGTGCACAACATCTTGAACATACATTACTGCTTTTGGACATGTCAGAAATGATTTCAATGCAAAAAAAAATTCTGCATGACAATATGTGGTACCTACAAAAGCAGGGTATAGCGATGGACTCCAGGTTTGCTCCATCTTATGCAAACCTTTTTATGGGTCTGTATGAGGTGGAGCATGCCTGGGGTCCAGGAGCTCACATGTGGAGTGACAATATTATATTTTATGGTCATTACATAGACGATGTGGTGATGATATGGAATGGCACTATTGAGAGTCTAAATGACTTCCATGCATATCTAAATACCAACAAGTTCAATGTGAAACTGACAATCAAATATTCTAACAGCGAAATTGAATTTCTAGACCTGAGACTATTTATTACTGATTCAACTATACAAAGTGACATCTATAAGAAAAAGACCTCATGCAATAGTGTCTTGCATGCAACTATCTCTCTCCCGCGTTCCACCATAAATGCTATACCATATGGTGAAATGGTCCGAGCTAGGCGCAATTGCAGCCAGGACACAGATTTTATCAATAATATCCATAAGATAAAAGAAAATTTCAGCAAAAGGGGATATGACGATGACTGCCTGAGCAATGCGGAGAGAAGAGCGGTGCAATTAAATAGAAAGAGAACATTAGTACCAACTACCAAAAAGAATAAAAATAAAAAACAATATATGTCTGAAATTCTTTTCATCACTGAATATAACTCCTACAGTAGCCATGTATATAACATTTTAAGAAGAAATTGGCATCTGTTATACTCAGAAAGTGTTTCCAAAGGTATATTATCTAAGAAACCGAGAGTAGTATACCGTAAGGGCAGGAACTTAAAGAACACTCTATGCCCTAGTTACATTAAAACCAAGAGTAAGATCAATATGACGTGGCTGCCTGATAAACCCGTGGGTTTTTATACCTGTGGGAATTGCTGCATTTGCAAATTTGGACAGAACAAATTGACGAAATTCAGTTACAACAAATCCAAAGAATATATTATTGAGAGTTTTATCAACTGCAACACAAACTTTTTGTTGTATATGCTATCATATGCTCCTGTAAAAAAGTATATATTGGTAGCAGTATACACAGCCTAAAATTGCGTATACAGGAGCATGTGAGGGCTATAAAAAACAATGATGCAAAATATCCAGTTGCAACTCACATATACTGTGACCACCCAAATGACAGGAACATTATGTTTCATGCCATAGACCATGCAGCAGCACAAGAGAGAGGTGGAAATAGAGAGCTATCCTTGAGACAGCTTGAAGCAAGATGGATTTGCCGCTTGCGCACTGTAAAATCTGCATTAAATATTAACAATGAGTTTCATCACTTTCTATGACCTATATTCAATGCTATTCTTATTCTTACAGTTTCAATAATCTTCCATGGGATATATGTCAATAATGGATTCACAATCTTTGACCTCTTATAACACACATTTGTGTGGTGTAATAACATCTGAATGACAATGCCATCAAGAGAGAATCATGCAGATTGGTTATATTGTTGCGTGTTTTTCATTATGATTCATCTATAAGCAATTTCATTTACTTTAGTTATATAAACCATTTGAGTTACGTCATAAATATGCATTGGCCCCCTTTGTGGACTGTTACCACGTTGTGATAAATGAAATTGGTCAATGCAAAATGAAATAGACGCTATTCAAATCAATGTTATATTCACCTAGGAGATAAGGGTGTATTTGTACATTCAAAGATGGCGCATGATTTGTTAGAATTAGTTGCGCATCGTGAGAGCGTTTTTTGTCTCCTTATACTCAGGCGCTCTCCACCATATACCATAGGAATACAGTGACTCCCTTTGAGAATTATCATCTTGTTGGATTAAGTTGAACTGGCCCTGTTAAACAAAAATAATCGATATTCAAATCAATAGTACATCGACTTATTAAATGTAAATTTGGATAGGGCTATAGGAACACTATAAACTGTCACCGCGTTGGATTGAACTGAATTTCCTTTGTAAAATGTAATAGTTGCTATTCAAATTAATATCGCTAATGCCCGTTTAAAGATGGCGCCTGATTTGCTAGAACTAGTCGCGCCTTGTGAGAACGTCATTTGTCTTTACACTATCAGGTGTTTGACATCGAAAATCATTGTATAAAAATGTCCGCTTCATGGCGTTCTGTTTCAACCCTTTGAAGCAGATGCACTGACGACCTTTGGTTACCAAGCCGCGTGAATAGTAAGTGTGCTCTATAATATAATAGGAGTGTAGCGTTACGTGCCATAATACATTCCATGCTCTCTTTTAACTTATTGGTTCTATGCATATGTGCACACCAATTTAATGTGCTGTTCTTAAAATAGTCTGCCTGTTCTTTCCGAGCTCAAATTGAATTAATAAGTACTAAATGTACGTTATGCCTTAACATGATGTCCCCTGCTTGCAATTTGTATCACGGGAGATGCCCGTTTTAAGATGGCGTCTTACTGCACTTAATTGACCATCTTAACTTAATTCTCTGGTTTCTGTCAATGATGACGAATATGCTCTTTGATCTTAAAAACTCTTTTAGTGAGAAAGACACTGTTAATAATATTTGTAAATACAATTTACCAAGTACACTCAAATTGCTTGATGCTGCAGCGCGTCGCGGATAGCTAATGCGATGTGTTTTTAAACATGGCGCCCTCTGACTTGTATTGCCTGCTACATAACGCTCATGTGTTAACATGGAGGCCGTAAACATGGAGGACATAACTTGCCGCGAGAATAGCTTGTTCTCTCACTTCTGTCAAAAACAATGAATACGCACTTGGATCTCAAAAAAATATTTTAGTGAGAAAGGCACCATTAGCAATACTTGTAAATACAATTCACCAAATCCACTTTGATTGTTTGGTGCCGCAACGTGTTGCAGATAGCCAATGCGATGTGGTTTCAAACATGGCGCCCTCTGATTTGCATTGCTTGTCACATAAACCTCCTGATTCAACATGGCGGTTGTTTAGATACAACTTGTTCTTTGAATATTAATTTCGTTTAGTAAATGAATGTATTAATGACTGCTAGGTCCTCTTTTTTCTGTGTGTTAAGGATACATACACCCGAAATTATATATGTCACAATTTTAAAACTGTAATAGGACATTATAAGATGCATGAGAAAAACATTTAAATTCTGTTGTTTTAGGACACACACACTATATAAAATGTGTGACCCCAGGACTTAAGCCATATCAAAAGAAAGCTTGGGATTGGATGTACGTTTTTCCACTGTGGAGGTATGTTGCTATAATAATATACTCCCAATCACTATTAGTGGATACTAGCATGTGTTCCCCATCGCTATAAGAAAAGAATTGAAGATGACAATATAATTAAATTGTATCAACCGATAAAAATAATGGATTGTTATATAGAAAAAGCTGACTCCAAAATGGTTTAAATTGTACTATCATACCAGGAAAGTGTATTTGTGTGTTTCTTTATATGTGTGTATATATTTTAAATGTATTTGTATATGTTTTTTTGTAGCCCTGAAGAAGTCCCTCTGGGACGAAATGCGTCGGCTACTGGATTTTATCTGACCGACTTGTCTTTATATGAAAGAAAGTCCAATAAAGAACATTTTGAAAAAAGAAACAACATTGAATTGGAACTTCTTCGATGTGCATACAAAGACTGTCCTCCATTTGAATTCTACATACTTTATTGTTGAGTGCGGAACCATTTTGTGCTTTATGTTGGTTTGGAGCTTTTTCCAATTTTGGAGTAGAGAGGGGTGTACTCCTTGGTTTCTTGCACCAGTATTTGCTTCCCATGTACTGTATTGACAAGTGCGGACTGTTCCTGCCTCAACCCTCTGGTCGCTATTATATATTTTCTCTTTCTGCAGTTTGCTTGCCTCCTTTTGCACCTCTGTTGCGTCTTTGTGCACTTCTCTTGCCTCTTTCTGTACCTCTCTTGCTTCTGTCTGCCCTCCCTGACCTCTTTCTGCACCACTCTTCCCTCTTTCTGCGCCCCTCTTCCCTCTTTCTGCACTTCTCTTGCCTATTTCTGCATGGCTGTTGTTTTTTCTGCACTTCTCTTCCTTCTTTCTGAACTCCTCTTGCCTCTTTTTGCATCTCTGTTGGTTCTTTCTGCACTCCTCTTCCCTCTTTCTACACCCCTCTTGCCTCTTTCTGCACCTGTGATCCTTCCTTCTGCACTTCTCTTGCTTCTTTCTACAACTCTCTTGCTTCTTTCTGCACCCCTCTTGCCTTTTTCTGTACCCCTCTTCCCTCTTACTGCACCTCTCTTGCCTTTTTCTGCAGTTCTCTTGCCTCTTTCTGCACCTCTGTTGCTTCTTTCTGCACTTCTCTTGCCTCTTTCTGCACTCACTTTGCTTCTTTCTGCACCTCTGTTGGTTCTTTCAGCACTCCTTTTTCTTCTTTCGGCACCTCTCCTGCCTCTTTCTGCACCCCTCTTGCCTCTCTCTGCACCCCTCTTCCCTCTTTCTGTACCTCTCTTGCCTCTGTCTGCACCCCTGTTCCATATTTTTGCACCATGTTTGCCTGTTTGTGCAACTTTCTTGCCTCTTTCTGCAGTACTCTTGCCTCTTCTGTACCTCTGTTGCTTCTTTGTGCACTTCTCTTGCTTCTTTCTGCACCCCCTTGCCACTTTCTGCACCCCTCTTCCATCTTTCTGCACCCCTCTTACCTCTTTCTGCACCTCACTTGCCTCTTTCTGCAGTTCTCTTGCCTCTTTCTGTACCTTTGTTGCTTCTTTCTGCAATTCCTTTGCCTCTTTCTGCACCCTCTTGCCTCTTTCTGCACCTCACTTGCCTCTTTCTGCACCTCTCTTGCCTCTTTCTGCACCTGTCTTGCTTCTTTCTGCAGCTCTCTAGTCTGTTTCATTATTTCTCTTGCTTCTTTCTGCACCTCAGTTGCTTCTTTCAGCACTTCTCTAGCCTCTCTCTCCACTTATTTTGCCTGTTTCTGCAACTCTCTTGTCTCTTTCATCACTTCTCTTGCTGCTTTGTGCACCTCTGTTGCTCTTTTCTGCACCCCTCTTGCCTCTTTATGCACTTCTCTTGAGTCTTTCTGCACCGCTGTTGTTTTTTTCTGAACTTCTCTTGCTTCTTTGTGCACCTCTCTTGCTTCTTTCTACACCCCTCTTGCATCTTTCTGCACCCCTGTTCCCTCTTTCTGCACCTCCCCTGCCTGCTTCTGCACCTCTCTTGCCTCTTTCTGCACTTCTCTTGCCTCTTTCTGCACCTCTGTTGCTTCTTTCTGCACCCCTGTTCCCACTTTCTGCACCTCTGCTGCCTGTTTCTGCACCTATCTTGCCTCTTTCTGCACCTCCGTTGCTTCTTTCTGTAGCCCTATAGCCTCTTTCTATGCCACTCCTGCCTGTTTCTGCACCTCTCCTCCCCTCTTTCTGCACTTCCCTTGCCTCTTACTGTACCCCTCTTCAATCTTTCTGCACCTCTCTTCTCTCTTTCTGCACCTCTCTTCCCTCTTTCTGCACCTCTGTTGCTTCTTCCTGTACTTCACTTGCCTCTTTCTACATCCCTCTTGCCTGTTTCAGCACCTCACGTGCCGCTTTCTGCACCTCTGTTGCCTCTTTCAGCACCTGTCTTGCCTCTACCTGCATCTCACTTGCCTCTTTCTGCACTTCTCTTCCTTTTTTCTGCAACTTTCTTGTTTTTTTCTGAAACTCCCTCGTCTTTTTCATCACTTCTCTTACTTCTTTCTGCACCTCTGTTGCTTCTTTCAGCACTTCACTTGCCTCTTTCTGAACTTCTTTTGCCTGTTTCTGCAACTCTCTTGTCTCTTTCATCACTTCTCTTGCTTCTTTGTGCACCTCTCTTGCTTCTTTCTTCAACCCTCTTGCCTCTTTTGGCATCCCTCTTTCTTCTTTCTGCACCTCACTTGCCTCTTTCTGCAGTCCTGTTACCTATTTCTGCACGTCTCTTGCCTGTTTCTGCACCCCTCTTGCCTCTTTCTACACTTCTCTTGCCTCTTCTTGCCCCTCTGTTGGTCATTTCTGCACTTTTCTTGCCTCGTTCTGCACCTCTTTTGCTTCTTTCTGCACTTCTCTTGCATCTTTCTACACCTCTCTTGCTTCTTTCTGCACCCCTGTTGCCTCTTTCTGCAACCCTCTTCCCTCTCTCTGCACACCTCGTGCCTCTTTCTGCACCTGTGATCCTTCTTTCTGCACTTCTCTTGCTTCTTTCTACACCTCTCTTGCTTCTTTCTGCACCCCTCTTGCCTTTTTCTGTACCCCTCTTCCCTCTTTCTGCACCTCTGTTGCTTCTTCCTGCACTTCTCTTGCCTCTTTCTACATCCCTCAAGCCTGTTTCAGCACCTCACGTGCCGCTTTCTGCACCTCTGTTGCCTCTTTCAGCACCTGTCTTGCCTCTTTCTGCATCTCACTTGCCTCTTTCTGCACTTCTCTTCCTTTTTTCTGCACCTTTCTTGTTTTTTTCTGAAACTCCCTCGTCTTTTTCATCACTTCTCTTACTTCTTTCTGCACCTCTGTTGCTTCTTTCAGCACTTCACTTGCCTCTTTCTGAACTTCTTTTGCCTGTTTCTGCAACTCTCTTGTCTCTTTCATCACTTATCTTGCTTCTTTCTGCACCTCTATTGCTCTTTCTGCATCCCTCTTGCCACGTTCGGCATCCCTCTTCCCTCTTTCTGCATCTCACTAGCCTCTTTCTGCACTTCTGTTACCTATTTCTGCACCTCTCTTGCCTGTTTCTGCACCCCTCTTGCCTCTTTCTGCACTTCTCTTGCCTCTTTTTGCCCCTCTGTTGGTCCTTTCTGCACTTTTCTTGCCTCTTTCTGCACCCCACTTGCCTCTTGCTGCACCTCTCTTCTCTGTTTCTGCACCTCTCTTCCCTCTTTCTGCACCTCTGTTGCTTCTTCCTGCACTTCTCTTGCCTCTTTCTACATCCCTCTTGCCTGTTTCAGCACCTCACGTGCCGCTTTCTGCACCTCTGTTGCCTCTTTCAGCACCTGTCTTGCCTCTTTCTGCATCTCACTTGCCTCTTTCTGCACTTCTCTTCCTTTTTTCTGCACCTTTCTTGTTTTTTTCTGAAACTCCCTCGTTTTTTTCATCACTTCTCTTACATCTTTCTGCACCTCTGTTGCTTCTTTCAGCACTTCACTTGCCTCTTTCTGAACTTCTTTTGCCTGTTTCTGCAACTCTCTTGTCTCTTTCATCACTTCTCTTGCTTATTTCTGCACCTCTATTGCTTCTTTCTGCATCCCTCTTGCCACTTTCGGCATCCCTCTTCCCTCTTTCTGCATCTCACTAGCCTCTTTCTGCACTCCTGTTACCTATGTCTGCTCCTCTCTTGCCTGTTTCTGCACCCCTCTTGCCTCTTTCTGCACTTCTCTTGCCTCTTTTTGCCCCTCTGTTGGTCCTTTCTGCACTTTTCTTGCCTCTTTCTGAACCCCACTTGCCTCTTGCTGCACCTCTTTTGCTTCTTTCTGCACCCCTGTTGCCTTTTTCTGCACCCCTCTTCCCTCTTTCTGCACCCCTCTTGCCTCTTTCTGCACCTGTAATCCTTCTTTCTGCACTTCTCTTGCTTCTTTCTACACCTCTCTTGCTTCTGTCTGCACCCCTCTTGCCTTTTTCTGTACCCCTCTTCCCTCTTTCTGCACCTCTCTTGCCTTTTTCTGCAGTTTTCTTGCTTCTTTCTGTACTTTCTGTTGCTTCTTTCTGCACTTCTCTTGCCTCTTTCTGCACTCCTTTTGCTTCTTTTGGTACCTCTCCTGCCTCTTTATGTACCCCTCTTGCCTCTTTCTGCATCCCTCTTCCCTCTTTCTGTACCTCTCTTGCCTCTGTCTGCACCCCTGTTGCATCTTTTTGCACCTTATTTGCCTGTTTGTGCAGCTTTCTTGCCTCTTTCTGCAGTTCTCTTGCCTCCTTCTATACCTCTGTTGCTTCTTTGTGCACTTCTCTTGCCTCTTTCTGCACCCCTCTTGCCTCTTTCTGTACACCTATTGCTTCTTTCTCCACTTCTCTTTCTTCATTCTGTACCTCTCTTGCTTCTTTCTGCACCCCCTTGCCACTTTCTGCACCCCTCTTCCATCTTTCTGCATCCCTCTTACCTCTTTCTGCACCTCACTTGCCTCTTTCTGCAGTTCTCTTGCCTCTATCTGTACCTTTGTTGCTTCTTTCTGCAATTATGTTGCCTCTTTCTGCACCCTCTTGCCTCTTTCTGCACCTCACTTGCCTCTTTCTGCACCTCTCTTGCTTCTTTCTGCACCTGTCTAGCTTCTTTCTGCAACTCTCTTGTCTGTTTCCTTATTTCTCTTGCTTCTTTTTACACCTCAGTTTCTTCTTTCAGCACTTCTCTAGCCTCTCTCTGCACTTATTTTGCCTGTTTCTGCAACTCTCTTCTCTATTTCATCACTTCTCTTGCTTCTTTGTGCACCTCTGTTGCTTCTTTCTGCACCCCTCTTGCCTCTTTATGCACTTCTCTTGATTCTTTCTGCACCGCTGTTGTTTTTTTCTGCACTTCTCTTGCTTCTTTGTGCACTTCTCTTGCTTCTTTCTACACCTCTCTTGCTTTTGTCTGCACCCCTCTTGCCTTTTTCTGTACCCCTCTTCCCTCTTTCTGCACCTCTCTTGCCTTTTTCTGCAGTTTTCCTGCCTCTTTCTGCACTTTCTGTTGCTTCTTTCTGCACTTCTCTTGCCTCTTTCTGCACTCATTTTGCTTCTTTCTACACCTCTGTTGGTTCTTTCGGCACTCCTTTTGCTTCTTTTGGCACCTCTCCTGCCTCTTTCTGTACCCCTCTTGCCTCTCTCTGCACCCCTCTTCCCTCTTTCTGTACCTCTCTTGCCTCTGTCTGCACCCCTGTTGCATCTTTTTGCACCTTGTTTGTCTGTTTGTGCAGCTTTCTTGCCTATTTCTGCAGTTCTCTTGCCTCCTTCTATACCTCTGTTGCTTCTTTGTGCACTTCTCTTGCCTCTTTCTGCACACCTCTTGCCTCTTTCTGTACACCTATTGCTTCTTTCTCCACTTCTCTTTCTTCATTCTGTACCTCTCTTGCTTCTTTCTGCACCCCTTGCCACTTTCTGCACCCCTCTTCCATCTTTCTGCATCCCTCTTACCTCTTTCTGCACCTCACTTGCCTCTTTCTGCAGTTCTCTTGCCTCTATCTGTACCTTTGTTGCTTCTTTCTGCAATTATGTTGCCTCTTTCTGCACCCTCTTGCCTCTTTCTGCACCTCACTTGCCTCTTTCTGCACCTCTCTTGCTTCTTTCTGCACCTGTCTTGCTTCTTTCTGCAACTCTCTTGTCTGTTTCCTTATTTCTCTTGCTTCTTTTTACACCTCAGTTTCTTCTTTCAGCACTTCTCTAGCCTCTCTCTGCACTTCTTTTGCCTGTTTCTGCAACTCTCTTGTCTATTTCATCACTTCTCTTGCTTCTTTGTGCACCTCTCTTGCTTCTTTCTTCAACCCTCTTGCCTCTTTTGGCATCCCTCTTTCTTCTTTCTGCACCTCACTTGCCTCTTTCTGCAGTCCTGTTACCTATTTATGCATGTCTCTTGCCTGTTTCTGCACCCCTCTTGCCTCTTTCTACACTTCTCTTGCCTCTTCTTGCCCCTCTGTTGGTCATTTCTGCACTTTTCTTGCCTCGTTCTGCACCTCTTTTGCTTCTTTCTGCACTTCTCTTGCATCTTTCTACACCTCTCTTGCTTCTTTCTGCACCCCTGTTGCCTCTTTCTGCAACCCTCTTCCCTCTCTCTGCACACCTCTTGCCTCTTTCTGCACCTGTGATCCTTCTTTCTGCACTTCTCTTGCATCTTTCTACACCTCTCTTGCTTCTTTCTGCACCCCTCTTGCCTTTTTCTGTACCCCTCTTCCCTCTTTCTGCACCTCTGTTGCTTCTTCCTGCACTTCTCTTGCCTCTTTCTATATCCCTCTTGCCTGTTTCAGCACCTCACGTGCCGCTTTCTGCACCTCTGTTGCCTTTTTCAGCACCTGTCTTGCCTCTTTCTGCATCTCACTTGCCTCTTTCTGCACTTCTCTTCCTTTTTTCTGCACCTTTCTTGTTTTTTTCTGAAACTCCCTCGTCTTTTTCATCATTTCTCTTACTTCTTTCTGCACCTCTGTTGCTTCTTTCAGCACTTCACTTGCCTCTTTCTGAACTTCTTTTTTCCTGTTTCTGCAACTCTCTTGTCTCTTTCATCACTTCTCTTGCTTCTTTCTGCACCTCTATTGCTTCTTTCTGCATCCCTCTTGCCACTTTCGGCATCCCTCTTCCCTCTTTCTGCATCTCACTAGCCTCTTTCTGCACTTCTGTTACCTATTTCTGCACCTCTCTTGCCTGTTTCTGCACCCCTCTTGCCTCTTTCTGCACTTCTCTTGCCTCTTTTTGCCCCTCTGTTGGTCCTTTCTGCACTTTTCTTGCCTCTTTCTGCACCCCACTTGCCTCTTGCTGCACCTCTCTTCTCTGTTTCTGCACCTCTCTTCCCTCTTTCTGCACCTCTGTTGCTTCTTCCTGCACTTCTCTTGCCTCTTTCTACATCCCTCTTGCCTGTTTCAGCACCTCACGTGCCGCTTTCTGCACCTCTGTTGCCTCTTTCAGCACCTGTCTTGCCTCTTTCTGCATCTCACTTGCCTCTTTCTGCACTTCTCTTCCTTTTTTCTTCACCTTTCTTGTTTTTTTCTGAAACTCCCTCGTTTTTTTCATCACTTCTCTTACATCTTTCTGCACCTCTGTTGCTTCTTTCAGCACTTCACTTGCCTCTTTCTGAACTTCTTTTGCCTGTTTCTGCAACTCTCTTGTCTCTTTCATCACTTCTCTTGCTTCTTTCTGCACCTCTATTGCTTCTTTCTGCATCCCTCTTGCCACTTTCGGCATCCCTCTTCCCTCTTTCTGCATCTCACTAGCCTCTTTCTGCACTCCTGTTACCTATTTCTGCACCTCTCTTGCCTGTTTCTGCACCCCTCTTGCCTCTTTCTGCACTTCTCTTGCCTCTTTTTGCCCCTCTGTTGGTCCTTTCTGCACTTTTCTTGCCTCTTTCTGAACACCACTTGCCTCTTGCTGCACCTCTTTTGCTTCTTTCTGCACTTCTCTTGCATCTTTCTACACCTCTCTTGCTTCTTTCTGCACCCCTGTTGCCTTTTTCTGCACCCCTCTTCCCTCTTTCTGCACCCATCTTGCTTCTTTCTGCACCTGTAATCCTTCTTTATGCACTTCTCTTGCTTCTTTCTACACCTCTCTTGCTTCTGTCTGCACCCCTCTTGCCTTTTTCTGTACCCCTCTTCCCTCTTTCTGCACCTCTCTTGCCTTTTTCTGCAGTTTTCTTGCCTCTTTCTGCACTTTCTGTTGCTTCTTTCTGCACTTCTCTTGCCTCTTTCTGCACTCATTTTGCTTCTTTCTACACCTCTGTTGGTTCTTTCGGCACTCCTTTTGCTTCTTTTGGCACCTCTCCTGCCTCTTTCTGTACCCCTCTTGCCTCTCTCTGCACCCCTCTTTCTGTACCTCTCTTGCCTCTGTCTGCACCCCTGTTGCATCTTTTTGCACCTTGTTTGCCTGTTTGTGCAGCTTTATTGCCTCTTTCTGCAGTTCTCTTGCCTCCTTCTATACCTCTGTTGCTTCTTTGTGCACTTCTCTTGCCTCTTTCTGCACCCCTCTTGCCTCTTTCTGTACACCTATTGCTTCTTTCTCCACTTCTCTTTCTTCATTCTGTACCTCTCTTGCTTCTTTCTGCACCCCCTTGCCACTTTCTGCACCCCTCTTCCATCTTTCTGCATCCCTCTTACCTCTTTCTGCACCTCACTTGCCTCTTTCTGCAGTTCTCTTGCCTCTATCTGTACCTTTGTTGCTTCTTTCTGCAATTATTTTGCCTCTTTCTGCACCCTCTTGCCTCTTTCTGCACCTCACTTGCCTCTTTCTGCACCTCTCTTGCTTCTTTCTGCACCTGTCTTGCTTCTTTCTGCAACTCTCTTGTCTGTTTCCTTATTTCTCTTGCTTCTTTTTACACCTCAGTTTCTTCTTTCAGCACTTCTCTAGCCTCTCTCTGCACTTCTTTTGCCTGTTTCTGCAACTCTCTTATCTATTTCATCACTTCTCTTGCTTCTTTGTGCACCTCTGTTGCTTCTTTCTGCACCCCTCTTGCCTCTTTATGCACTTCTCTTGATTCTTTCTGCACCGCTGTTGTTTTTTTCTGCACTTCTCTTGCTTCTTTGTGCACTTCTCTTGCTTCTTTCTACACCTCTCTTGCTTCTGTCTGCACCCCTCTTGCCTTTTTCTGTACCACTCTTCCCTCTTTCTGCACCTCTCTTGCCTTTTTCTGCAGTTTTCTTGCCTCTTTCTGCACTTTCTGTTGCTTCTTTCTGCACTTCTCTTGCCTCTTTCTGCACTCATTTTGCTTCTTTCTACACCTCTGTTGGTTCTTTCGGCACTCCTTTTGCTTCTTTTGGCACCTCTCCTGCCTCTTTCTGTACCCCTCTTGCCTCTCTCTGCACCCCTCTTCCCTCTTTCTGTACCTCTCTTGCCTCTGTCTGCACCCCTGTTGCATCTTTTTGCACCTTGTTTGCCTGTTTGTGCAGCTTTCTTGCCTCTTTCTTCAGTTCTCTTGCCTCCTTCTATACCTCTGTTGCTTCTTTGTGCACTTCTCTTGCCTCTTTCTGCACCCCTCTTGCCTCTTTCTGTACACCTATTGCTTCTTTCTCCACTTCTCTTTCTTCATGCTGTACCTCTCTTGCTTCTTTCTGCACCCCCTTGCCACTTTCTGCACCCCTCTTCCATCTTTCTGCATCCCTCTTACCTCTTTCTGCACCTCACTTGCCTCTTTCTGCAGTTCTCTTGCCTCTATCTGTACCTTTGTTGCTTCTTTCTGCAATTATTTTGCCTCTTTCTGCACCCTCTTGCCTCTTTCTGCACCTCACTTGCCTCTTTCTGCACCTCTCTTGCTTCTTTCTGCACCTGTCGTGCTTCTTTCTGCAACTCTCTTGTCTGTTTCCTTATTTCTCTTGCTTCTTTTTACACCTCAGTTTCTTCTTTCAGCACTTCTCTAGCCTCTCTCTGCACTTCTTTTGCCTGTTTCTGCAACTCTCTTGTCTATTTCATCACTTCTCTTGCTTCTTTGTGCACCTCTGTTGCTTCTTTCTGCACCCCTCTTGCCTCTTTATGCACTTCTCTTGATTCTTTCTGCACCGCTGTTGTTTTTTTCTGCACTTCTCTTGCTTCTTTGTGCACCTCTCTTGCTTCTTTCTACACCCCTCTTGTGTCTTTCTGCACCCCTGTTCCCTCTTTCTGTACCTCTCCTGCCTGCTCTTGCACCTCTCTTGCCTCTTTCTGCACTTCTCTTGCCTTTTTCTGCACCTCTGTTGCTTCTTTCTGCACCCCTGTTCCCTCTTCCTGCACCTCTCCTGCTTGTTTCTGCACCTCTCTTGCCTCTTTCTGCACCTTTGCTGCTTCTTTCTGCACCCCTATTCCCTCTTTCTACGCCACTCCTGCCTGTTTCTGCACCTCTCTTGCCTTCTTTCTGCACTTCCCTTTTTCTGTACCCCTCTTCAATCTTTCTGCACCTCTATTCTCTCTTTCTGCACCTCTCTTCCCTCTTTCTGTACCTCTGTTGCTTCTTCCTACACTTCTCTTGCCTCTTTCTACATCCCTCTTGCCTGTTTCAGCACCTCACTTGCTACTTTCTGCACCTCTGTTGCCTCTTTCTGCACCTGTCTTGCCTCTTTCTGCATCTCACTTGCCTCTTTCTGCACTTCTCTTCCTTTTTTCTGTACCTTTCTTGTTTTTTCTGCAACTCTCTTGCCTTTTTCATCACTTCTCTTACTTCTTTCTGCACCTCTGTTGCTTCTTTCAGCACTTCACTTGCCTCTTTCTGAACTTCTTTTGCCTGTTTCTGCAACTATCTTGTCTCTTTCATCACTTCTCTTGCTTCTTTCTGCACCTCTATTGCTTCTTTCTGCATCCCTCTTGCCTCTTTCGGCATCCCTTTTCCCTCTTTCTGCGCCTCACTTGCCTCTTTCTGCACTTCTGTTACCTATTTCTGCACCTCTCTTGCCTATTTCTGCACCCCTCTTGCCTCTTTCTGCACTTCTCTTGCCTCTTTTTGCACCTCTGTTGGTCCTTTCTGCACTTTTCTTGCCTCTTTCTGCACCCCACTTGCCTCTTGCTGCACCTCTTTTGCTTCTTTCTGTACTTCTCTTGCATCTTTCTACACCTCTCTTGCTTCTTTCTGCAGCCCTGTTGCCTCTTTCTGCACCCCTCTTCCCTCTTTCTTCACCTCTCGTGCCATTTTCTGCAGTTCGCTTGCCTCTTTATGCACCTCTGTTGCTTCTTTCTGCATTTCTCTTGACTCTTTCTGCAATCCCCTGCCTCTTTCTGCACCTCTGTTGGTTCTTTCTGCACTCCTTTTGCTTCTTTATGTACCTCTTTTGCAAATATCTGCACCCCTAATGCCCCTTTCTGCACCCCTCTTCCCTCTTTCTGCACCTCTCTTGCCTCTGTCTGCACCCCTGTTCCTTCTTTCTGCACCTTGTTTGCCTGTTTGTGCAACTTTCTTGCCTCTTTCTGCAGTTTGCTTGCCTCCTTTTGCACCTCTGTTGCTTCTTTGTGCACTTCTCTTGCTTCTTTCTGTACCTCTCTTGCTTCTTTCTGCACCCCCTGGCCTCTTTAAGCACCCCTCTTCCCTCTTTCTGCACCCCTCTTCCCTCTTTCTGCACTTCTCTTGCCTCTTTCTGCATGGCTGTTGTTTTTTCTGCACTTCTCTTGCTTCTTTCTGCACTCCTCTTGCCTCTTTCTGTACCTCTGTTGGTTCTTTCTGCACTCCTCTTCCCTCTTTCTGCACCCCTCTTGCCTCTTTCTGCACCTGTGTTCCTTCTTTCTGCACTTCTCTTGCTTCTTTCTACACCTCTCTTGCTTCTTTCTGCACCCCTCTTGCCTTTTTATGTACCCCTCTTCCCTCTTTCTGCACCTCTCTTGCCTTTTTCTGCAGTTCTCTTGCCTCTTTCTGCACCGCTGTTGCTTCTTTCTGCACTTCTCTTGCCTCTTTCTGCACTCATTTTGCTTCTTTCTGCACCTCTGTTGGTTCTTTCTGCACTTCTCTTGCATCTTTCTACACCTCTCCTGCTTCTTTTTGCACCCCTCTTGCCTTTTTATGTACCCCTCTTCCATCTTACTGCACCTCTCTTGCCTTTTTCTGCAGTTCTCTTGCCTCTTTCTGCACCTCTGTTGCTTCTTTCTACACTTCTCTTGCCTCTTTCTGCACTCATTTTGCTTCTTTCTGCACCTCTGTTGGGTCTTTCAGCACTCCTTTTACTTCTTTCGGCACCTCTCCTGCCTCTTTCTGCACCCCTCTTGCCTCTTTATGCACCTGTGTTCCTTCTTTCTGCACTTCTCTTGCTTCTTTCTACACCTCTCTTGCTACTTTTTGCACCCCTGTTTCCTCTTTCTGCACCCCTCTTCCCTCTTTCTTCACCTCTCTTGCCTTTTTCTGCAGTTCGCTTGCCTCTTTCTGTACCTCTGTTGCTTCTGTCTGCATTTATCTTGCCTCTTTCTGCACTCCTCTTGCCTCTTTCTGCACCTCAGGTGGTTCTTTCTGCACTGCTTTTGCTTCTTTCTGTACCTCTCTTGCAAATTTCTGCACCCCTTTTGCCCCTTTCTGCACCCCTCTTCCCTCTTTCTGCACCTCTCTTGCCTCTGTCTGCACCCCTGTTCCTTCTTTCTGCACCTTGTTTGCCTGTTTGTGCAACTTTATTGCCTCTTTCTGCAGTTCGCTTGCCTCCTTTTGCACCTCTGTTGCTTCTTTGTGTACTTCTCTTGCTTCTTTCTTTACCTCTCTTGCTTCTTTTTGCACCCCCTGGCCTCTTTATGCACCCCTCTTCTCTCTTTCTGCAACCCTCTTCCCTCTTTCTGCACTTCTCTTGCCTCTTTCTGCATGGCTGTTGTTTTTTCTGCACTTCTCTTGCTTTTTTCTGCACTCCTCTTGCCTCTTTCTGCACCTCTATTGGTTCTTTCTGCACTCCTCTTCCCTCTTTCTGAACCCCTCTTGCCTCTTTATGCACCTGTGTTCCTTCTTTCTGCAAATCTCTTGCTTCTTTATACACCTCTCTTGCTTCTTTCTGCACCCCTCCTGCCTTTTTATGTACCCCTCTTCCCTCTTTCTGCACCTCTCTTGCCTTTTTCTGCAGTTCTCCTGCCTCTTTCTGCACCTCTGTTGCTTCTTTCTGCACTTCTCTTGCCTCTTTCTGCACTCATTTTGCTTCTTTCTGCACCTCTGTTGCTTCTTTCTGCACTCCTCTTGCTTCTTTCGGCATCTCTCCTGCCTCTTTCTGCACCCCTCTAGCCTCTCTCTGCACCCCTCTTCCTTCTTTCTGTACCTGTCTTGCCTCTGTCTGCACCCCTGTTCCATCTTTTTGCACCTTGTTTGCCTGTTTGTGCAAATGTCTTCCCTCTTTCTGCAGTTCTCTTGCCTCCTTCTGTACCTCTGTTGCTTCTTTGTGCACTTCTCTTGGCTCTTTCTGCACCCGTCTTGCCTCTTTCTGTACACCTATTGCTTCTTTCTGCACTTCTCTTGCTTCTTTCTGTACCTCTCTTGCTTCCTTCTGCACCCCCCTTGCCTCTTTCTGCACCCCTCTTCCATCTTTATGCACCCCTCTTACCTCTTTCTGCACCACACTTGCCTCTTTCTGCAGCTCTCTTGCCTCTTTCTGTACCTTTGTTGCTTCTTTCTGCAATTCTTTTGCCTCTTTCTGTACCCTCTTGCCTCTTTCTGCACCTCACTTGCCTCTTTCTGCACCTCTCTTGCCTCTTTCTGCACCTATCTTGCTTCTTTCTGCAACTCTCTTGTCTGTTTCATTATTTCTCTTGCTTCTTTGTGCACCTCTGTTGCTTCTTTCAGCAGTTCTCTAGCCTCTCTCTGCACTTCTTTTACCTGTTTCTGCAACTCTCTTGTCTCTTTCATCACTTCTCTTGCTTCTTTGTGCACCTCTGTTGCTTCTTTCTGCACCCCTCTTGCCTCTTTATGCACTTCTCTTGGTTCTTTCTGCACCGCTGTTGTTTTTTTCTGCACTTCTCTTGCATCTTTGTGCACCTCTCTTGCTTCTTTCTAAACTCCTCTTGCATCTTTCTGCACCCCTGTTCCCTCTTTCTGTACCTCTCCTGCCTGCTTCTGCACCTCTCTTGCCTCTTTCTGCACCTCTGTTGCTTCTTTATGCACCCCTGTTCCCTCTTTCTGCACCTCTCCTGCCTGTTTCTGCACCTCTCTTGCCTCTTTCTGCACCTCTGTCACTTCTTTTTAAACCCCTCTTGCCTCTTTATGTACCCCTCTAACCTCTTTCTGCATCTCTCTTACCTCTTTCTGCACCTCACTTGCCTCTTTCTGCAGTTCTCTTGCCTCTTTCTGTACCTTTGTTGCTTCTTTCTGCAATTCTTTTGCCTCTTTCTGCACCCTCTTGCCTCTTTCTGCACCTCACTTGCTTCTTTATGCACTTCTCTTGCTTCTTTCTGCACCTCTGTTCCTTCTTTCTGCACCCCTCTTGCCTCTTTCTGAACCCCTCTTCCCTCTTTCTGCACCTCTCTTACCTCTTTCTGCACATATCTTGCCTTTTTCTGCAGTTCTCTTGCCTCTTTCTGCACCTCTGTTGCTTCTCTCTGCACTTCTCTTGCCACTTTCTGCAACTCTCTTGTTTTTTCTGCAATTCTCTTGATTCTTTCTGTGCTTCTCTTGATTCTTTCTGTGCTTCTCTTACCTGTTTCTATATTCAAATGGGAAGTGCAAGCTGTCAAGTTTAAAGGTCTGCATGCTATCGTGACTGAGGTATATGTCTACTTGGATATGTATTCTCAAAAGTGTTATGCATCTGAAGATGGTAGCTTAAAATGCGGGTAGCTTCTCTTATAATTGGTTAAATCTGCTTAGTTCTGCTCTGTCATATGGTTGCACAGGCAGACATGTCTTATGTATATAGGTGTTATAGATCCCCTCAAATATACTATTGAATACCCCTGTGCCCTGTATTATGAGCAGAAAGAAATACATACACCTTGTTGTACACAAATTTACAGAGTATGATGTTTGAAACACAGGTATTCAAGTATTTGTATGTTTATTTTTATGTAACATGTCACTAGGTAAAAGCATTGCTGTTTTACATATGGTAGGCCTAACATTCTGAGAAGTCAATGAATAGTGAACCTTCAAGAGAAAAGTGAGGTTTAAGACATCTTGGGAGAAGGATTAGTGATTAAGCTACTTTGTATGAGTCTGTGGAAAGGTACAGTCAAAGTAGGCCTCTTTCTGCACCTCTGTTGCTTCTTTCTACACTTCTCTTGCTTTTCTCTCCACCTTTCTTCCTCTTTCAGGACTTCTGTTGCCTCTTTCTGCATTTCTCTTGCTTCTTAGTGCACCTTTCTTGCTCTTTCTGCACCTCTCTGCCCTCTTTTTGCACTTCTCTTGCTTCTTTCTGTGCCTTTCTTACTCTCTCTGTACATGTTCTACCTATGTAGGCATAGTTAGAAATTAGCATTTAAAAAACCTTAGATATTCACTGAAAAAAACCACAGGTTTCATGGACGTTATAGTTAGGCTGACATTTCACTCGTACAAAACCAGAGAAATTCAGCCGTTATAGTTAGCTGAGCAAACTATAACTCGCGCCCCGTCAATGCACTGCTGATGACATCACATATTACATCACTCATGACATGGTCAGTGACATCACTGATGACATCTCAAATGACATCACTGATGACATCCCTGATTACATCATCCAGTGACTGAGTGTTTTTTAAAAGTTTAAGAATTTTATATAAATAACTACGCCAAGGTGCATTGAAGAATGAGTGGGTGTATGAGTGTCTGAATGGATGATTTAGTGGGTGCGTGACTGACTGTATAAGTGAAGAGTTATCTAAAGTGTGTATTCCCCTTTATCGTGACTAGAAGCAAGGGTCTCTTTTTGGGCAAAGGCACCTACCTCTGCCAACTAGAGACCCCCATTTCTAACACCTGCCGACCTTCTCAGGCCAGAACTGCTTCTGAAACTTCAGTACTGACCCTCTCCACCGTATCTCGAACTGACTAATCTTTCATTGACATCGGTATCTGTACTAAGTTCCTGGAAGCATGCCAAAGTTATTCCACTCCTAAAAAAACCTACTTTGGACGCTTCCAAACTGGCAAATTACTGCCCTATTTCTCTTCTGCCATTCCTCACAAAAGTAACAGAGATCCATGTTAATGCCATTCTAACCAGGTTCTTAGGAGAAAATCACATTCTGGACATTTCCCAGAATGTTTTTAGGTCATGGCACAGTACTGAGTCGACTCTTCTTGCAGTCACCGAGCAACTCTGTAGTGATTCTACTTGATCTAAGTGCTGCTTTCGACACTGTTTGTCATGACATCTTGCTTCAGCGCCTGTGAGGGATTGGGGTTGGTGGCTCTGCTCTTACTGGTTCACTTCCTTCCTTGCTCACCACTCTTTTCAGGTGGTGTCCCCACCTTTTAGCTCCAACTGGCAGACTCTACACCACGGTGTCCCCCAGGGCTCCTCCCAGAACCCTATGCTGTTTAACATCAACAATCAGCCATTGGCTCAAGTTGTGAAAGCTCTAGGGTTCACATTGGTGTCTTATGCTGACAACACCCAGTTTGTGTTCTCTTTTTACGGCACTCCTTCATCGGATCTGGTCAATTTCCAAAAAGGTATGATGGCTGTTTCAGAATGCATGGTGGCTAACTGTTAGCAGCTCAATATTAGCAAGTCAGAAATTCTACTCGTAGGCAGGGACGTCCACGACTGGGGAGACCGTTGGTGGCCCTCTTCCCTTGGAACTCCCCCCCTACCAAGCCTGTGATTAAGAATCTAGGCGTCTTGGTTTATAATACCCTAACCTTTGAAGCTCAGGCGAAAGCGGTGGCAGGCACCTGTTTTGGAGGTGCTATGCGGGCTCAAACCCATTTTGATTGTTTTTTGTCCCCACATTCGTCAATTCATTGTTCAGGTTGTTGTCCTCTCCCAGCTAGATTACTGTTGCATCCTTTACCTGGGAGTAAGCAAGCCTGTAATTAGAAGGCTACAGTTGGCTCAAAATGCAGCTGCAAGGTTGCTGTTTTCCCTTCCTAAGTACTGCTCAGCTGAAGATGCTATGCGCAAATTACACTGGCTCTAGATGGAGAAGCATATTCAGTTTAAGGCTCTGTGCACGGCCAATAAGATCTTTTTTTCCCAGGGGGCCCCATCTAATCTAATTTACTGATGCTGTACCTTCCATCACCGTCCATGCACTCTGCTGAACATAATCTAGCCTGTGTCCCATGTGTTAGAAGAGCAAGGGCGGGCGGCCGGTCGGTCGGTCCTTTCGCGATAAAACGCCTGCCCTCCGGAATGCCCTTCCTCTTCCTCTGAGCCGCATTCAGAACCACTCGTCCTCCTAGGAAATCTCTGACAAACTGGTTGTTTGCCATCTAAGTATTCTGCTGGGCCTCCTATTTTTCCCCTGGGTCTCTGTTTCACAGTTGTGGCTTTCTGACAAAAGTAGCACTGGGAAGCCCGGTTGCTGACGAAGCCATGTGCTTTACAAATCAAATAACATAACATAACTGTGTGTTACATCTTAAAACTTTTGTACAGCTTTGAAGGAGAGCTACATGTTTTACGAGGAATCTTCAACATTAGTATACATATATTAAAAGATTCTATTAACCCCTTCGATGCGCGTGACGAGCTCAGCTCGTCATGCTGCGCGGTAGCGCTGTGCGCATGACGAGCTGAGCTCGTCACGACCGTACCCGCGATCGGAATGTCCAGCACACGAGCGGAATTCCGATCGCGGTCAAGGGGTTAAAGAACATTTCAGAAATACATTTGAAACTCCAATTTTGTATTAAAATGTTTGACCACACAGAGTATAGAATGTCCCAATCTGCACAAATTAACATAAATACATGACATGTAAGGGTGGAGCCAAAATTAAGCTGCTCCAATCACGACCACCTGCACTGGGGGAATCTCTCCAGGTGCTCTCCTTGCAACTGAAAATCGCACTAGGGTATGCCAAAGCTCACTCAGCCTTGCCAACTTACTGTTGGCGAGCCACACGCAATAAAAACATGCACCACACCGCAGAATATGTCCCGAACTTCGCATTCCATGCAAAAAGCGGAGTAGCCAAAACTCCGTCAACTCCACTGGCGGAGCGGAATTTTCACCCATCCCAATAATTAAGCTCATTATTACGCAGATTTTGACACTGAAACACATGATGCACTAAAATGTATGTGACTTAGTTGTTAAGTTGCACAATATGGAACAAGAAGCCTTGGGTTCAATTCCTGTTGGTGGTCCAGACCCTCTAGTCCTACACCGGGTTTGACCACGTAATGACCTTTTAAGGGGTGTGACTGATGTTGGTCATACGGTGCCATGAGCAAAGACAGTGCAGGAAGCCGATACCTGGTACTTGTTGTGTAAATATACGACTCAGTGTTCAGTTTTTGGTCATGTGCTCGCTTGAGTATCGCTTATGCAAGTGCTTCCTAGCGGCAGGAATCTGACCCATAGGATAAATGTAAATATTGGACATGTGTGAAATGTTACAGCAACATTATGTGCGCTGTCAAGATATGCAACTTATTTTATTCAGTGTCTGCATTTGCAATCTGTACTACTGCAGCACGTACAAACCTGTCAAGAGTACTTTTTTCATAATTGGTGGTGTGATGGGTGGGGGCCCAAGCCATTGCACGTCCGTGCAGCACCGTATGGGTTTCCCACTTGAGGGAAATGTCTGTTTCTGGGCAAATCATCTCCTCTCCGAGCCGTTTCTCAGTGCACTTCTTTGACAAAATATGGACGCACAGAGTTGGTTCAGTTTGCATTGTGAACTGAACAAAGCCACACATTTAAGAGACAAGAGTGTGGAAAAAGGGTGGTAACTTTATCTGATTTAAGTAGATTCAAATTTACATCCACTGTGATGGAGTTAAAATATGTCTTCCTTTATGGGTTTTGAATAGCAATTAACATCTTGCCTTTTCCCACTTGTCAGAGCGTTTGTGTCAGGTGCCCAGCAGCCTTTAGCCAACATGGTTTTATTTCTGCAGTCAGAATTTATTCTTTCCACTAAAACGTTGATATCTAACAACTCGCTGTCTTTGTTACTACCCTTGGAAACCTAGTAGCATGCACACGAGTACTTGTGTAAAGGATGTATGGAGCTCTGAAAAGTAGTACTGGCGTAAACAAGCCTGTCTGTGTGATACCGCCTTGAGGAGAAGGAACTACTTGTTGCCCGATGCCCGCAGGCGGCAATCAGATCGGCTCACTCTGCTAACTCCTGTGAGCGGCCCCCAACTATTGATCTGATCTATTGACGGTAAATCAAAGGCATTAATGGGAAGGAAGCAAGGAAACGAGCTGCCAGACTCATGAGCTTCTATTGGTTTCCAACTCCTTGACCTGCCGTCTTTGTACTACAGCACTCTTCCCCACTACCTTCGAAGTATATCAGACCCATTCTTTCTTCATTCTGCCACTAAAATGCCTTTTCCGAGAACCTGGCATACATCTCTGTGTTGCACACTTTTACCAAACATTTTGTTTCACAAAACCTAAATATGACCCTGACAGCTATATCTTATTACAGCACATTCTACATTGGTGAGAATAAACCAATTCAGATCTATATTTGTCTCAGGATGTTTGCAGTAAATCTATACATTCTCACTAAAGAAATTGCTGCGTTCGCAATGAAGCATTTAAAGCTTTACCGTTGGACGCTGGCCTTTTTGACTATCCTCGCTAAAACAAATTAGACAAAGCAAATCATAAAATACAATAAAAACAATTTGTTATCATCAATAAATTCATTTTCAATTAAAATGCAATTTCATAAATGAGCATAAACACCCCTGATAAAAACCAAGATAAATAACAACATACATAAAATTATCTAAAAATTGCAAATACAATAGGGTTGGTTTTGCTTGTTTACAATTCAGAGGCAAAAGAAAAGGATGAATATACTTGTATGGTAGGCCCACACATTAAGGACAAATAAAAATAATATGTAAAGTGGCTGGTGCAGAGGCCATGTCACATGAACAAGGGGGGCGTACATATTCTTGAACTATGAGCCTATGGCCCTTTTTTTCTTGAGTATGCGCCCAAAAAGCTCCTTTCACCCAGACTATGACTGAGTTAGAGATCAGCTCTGTCTCACTATAGATTTGGGGTCTGTCCAGTTCTCCCAAAGTTGATTTTGTATAACTCAGCCATGGTATATATTGACAGTAATCCATGCTCAAACAGTCTCTTACGATCTTCCTATTGAACTCTAACTCATTTTAAGCCATATGGAAAACCATAAGAGTATGGGGCAAATTTATATGTAATCTGCAATAAAACCTGCACCCAACTCTTCATGCACTGTCTCTGCGAGTACACTCTGGGGAATCCACAATATTCTCCTAAAGAATTTATTTTCTGCTAGTTGTATTCAGAGACAAGGCTTGTCCTCTGTAATTAAACACAATGTACATTTAATGCTTATGTCTGCTTGTTCTTAGCCCTAATGCACAACTTTGTCACACTAATGTTTGGTGGTGAGTAAGCAAGCACGTATGAGCGTGCGTATTTTATCTGTTGTACCCTGTCATATTTATGTCTCTTCATCCATGTTTCCATGCAGCTCTCTGACGGCAAGTAAATGTGTCTGAGGTGAAACTAGAGGGACCTCCTGGTGAGTTCACTTCAAAGGTGCACAATATTGGCTTTCAGTTGCAACGGGCGGCTGAAGCCTAAAATGTGGAAAGAAAGACCTACAGCGACCGTTGATGTACTTAAAGTACCAATAGGTATTTGGGAGCTAAATGTTGAAGAAAAACTGCTCCAGTATTCGGTTATTCCAACCCCAACAAACTCCCTAGCCTGCAAGCCCCCTTTCTCAGATAAGTGAAAAGCAGCTCATGCATACCCTGCAATACATCTACCTTGCATTCACAAATCAAGCAATAAACAACAAGCAACTTCGTAAACACGTACAGCCGTTTCTTTATTTGTGCTTACCTCTTCCAGAGTTCTCTGGCTGTAAGTTCTGGCAGAAGCTGGTGTGTGCTGCACGTGCTCAGAGCTGATCCGGCGTTGCTGGTGATGGTTGCTACGAGCTCCTAGTGATGCTGAAGGTCTGTCTGCAAGTGTAGTCGATTCTATGAGAAGCAGTTTGATGCCACTGGCTTGCAGGGCTGCATCTAGCATCCTGTTCAAATAGTTTAAGATTCCGCGCATGGGAAACGAGGGCTGGTTAATAAGGGAGCATGCATCCTGGTATATAGACAAAGATAACTTCAGGATATTTTCCTGGCCCACCCGGGGGTACTAAAAAATAAAACACCACCAGGCCTAGCGGTGTAGGGTATTTCTACCCTGCTCCCGTGAGTTTTCTTTTTTTGTTTTCCTTGGGACCTGGGCTGTGTCTTGAGTCCCAAGATGGCTGCCAACACTTCCTGGTTGAAGTGTTGGCAGCCAATAGGATCTCACCATGAGATCTGACGGATCCGTGAAGGCTTCGCACTCTAGCTATCTATATATCTTTTTTCTTTATTAATTCCAAAACTACTGAATGTATTTACACCAAATTACAAATAGGGCTGTTTCTGGACCAAGATCTAGCTTTATGACAAACTTGGTGTAATTTCATCCAGTAAATTAGGCTGTAGTCGTGTCAAAAATCTCTAGGGAAAATTGCTTGTGGAAAATGCATTTTGGGACCCCCCTTTTTTCTCAACCCCTGCTTGACGAATCAACCTGAAACTTTCAGGACTGCAGCTGAAGTGACTGGCGTACCAGTTTTGAAAATTTTGTAAAGATTCCTCAAACAACACCAAAGTTATTAGCAAAATAAAAAATACTTTATCTATGGAAACTAAGTCCTAACTATATCTACCTACTGCCAACTGCCATTAAGTGCACATCATGTAAGTATATTTAATATTTTTTAGGGTACACACACATATTCCTTTTTTCACTTATGGTCGTTGGTTTTCAGTCCTTTTAAGGAAAGTGCCGATGAGGAGAGGGAGAGCAAGTTGGCAAGAACCTGCCAATCGCTCCTTGGTGGTTGCTTACGTGAGGCACTTCCTATTCACACATTTTTACTTATTTTTTAATACACATGAGAAGCACCTTTTGAGCATAGGGCCTGTCTTTTTTTTATTTACACATATGGGAGGGTTCATAAGTAGATATTAGACCCTTTCCCACTAGAATAGAAGAAGTGGGGCCCATTAAATATTTGATACAAAAAGGTATGCAGTTCCTGAGGGAAAGAAAGGAGGGGACAGGGGACTAGTCGGTCATCAGTCCAAGGTTATAGGGGGGGCAGGGGATTCCCCCTATAGGAATTAGGGCCCTCACACACCTGGGTGGGTGTCATGCTTCATCATAGGGCGTGCCCCTCGTCAGGTCGGTGCTGCAATACCTGACGGGCTCCCTATGAGGGGTTCTTTGCCTGTGATCTTTTATTCCCAAATCAACCAGTCCCTGCGACCATGGTGGTTGTTATGCCACCCCACTTACACCCTTTATAGATGTGCTTGCCACCCACTGAAGCTCTCTTTTTAATCATTGCGCCTTGCACTTTTAACTAACATGAGGATAAGTAGCGATCACTGCATTCTGCTTCTCCAGGTGACGTGCCAAGATTTTAACATGTTAATTCTAATTATGTCAATGATTTCAAGTCTAATGTACTTCATTATATTCCTGTAGGTCAGTCCACCACAATAAGGTACCTCACTGTAGGTTTTAAGTTAGGTTCATCCAGGTCACTAACCAGACAACCAACCATTGTGTAGATAGTTTTCACAATTTGGTCCTGATGAATTGCCACTTGATCTTAGGACTACACAGGCAAGAAACTTGTCGACTGCATGACTTGCGCCACTTCTGAACATCATTTCAGCAGTGTGCCACCAGTATTTTTAGTTGGGTGTGGAGGACTTGCTGATTAAAGTATATTCTGGAGTACCTCCATATCCCATTGTATTCCACCACACTGAGCACCTACACTATTCACATCCATCTACACAACAAGGCCCTATACCCAGCCCTATACCCACACTGCACCCAACGGCATTTGGGAATAAAAGGTCTCCGGCAAAGAGCCCCTCATAGGAAGCCGGTCAGGTATTACATCGCCAACCTGACAAGGAGCACGCCCTATGATGAAGCATGACACCCAGCCGGTGTGTGAGGGCCCTAATTCCTATAGCGGGATTCTCCTGCTACCCCTATAACCTTGGACTGATGAGCGACTAGTCCCCTGTCCCCTACTTTCTTTCCCTCAGGAATTACATACCTTCTTGTATCATATATTGAAGGGGCATGTAAGCTGGACCTAATAACGCCCCTAGTCCCTTTATTTTTTGAGATCCCATGAAATATTGACATGATGTGTAGTGCGCAATATGGTGTTTTTTTGTATAAGGTATTGTTGAGTGGCAGGCACCTTTTTTTGTCTATATTTCCCTCTAATGCTCCTTCTTGATGAACAGAACTGATATCCCTGCCTCGGATAACGTTTTCTGCAAACCGTCATAAAAACCACCAGCTTAGGTCAAACAAAAAAAGAATCCTCCTGGAATAGTAGGAGGCATGATTCTGATATTGAGGAAGATACAAGAATCAACTCATCGAAATTCTCCTAGAGACCCACTCAAAGACAATGAGAAGGAACACTGGACCAAGAGGAGCCATGTCCTGAAACAGTTCTCAGATGCAGACAAATTACCCAGGTTTCGATGCCACTCTCCCATTGAAGGCATTCACCTGTGCATCAGCTTCTACAGCAGGACCTAAAGCCTGATTATCCTGGACTCCAGAAGTTACTCCAGAAGTTACGCCATCCTGAGATCGAAAGACAAATGACTCGCATACACTCCACCACTGAGATCGAATGTGGAGTGAGTCCTATTAGTTCACTAGGAACCTAAAGCACTCCAGATTCTGTACTGGTATTTCCATCTCCCTTTCTACTTGAATCTGAGAGGGAGCCTGAAAGAGAAGATTGTCCAGCTATGGATGAACCAGAATCCCCTGAGCAAAGGAAAAGTACCATGCCAGAGCTAAGCCTTTCGTAAAAACCTATTTTAGGCACAGTGTCTGTTAATAATAAATCTGTCAACACATTTTGAAACAATTCAATTCACTGAATAGTGACAAAAGCAGCCAAAGGGGAAGAAGAGGCTTAAACCACAGCCACCTCACCACCTGGACCCCTCTCTACACAATCACCCCCACAGCGATCATAACTTCCACTCAATCTGGAGCACCGACCGACCCCTGCTCCCACCACATCTTCAACCTAGGACAAAAGGAAATTTGCGACACACACTTACCACCATCCTCAACTCCTCCATTACCACTGCCACCTTTCCAGATGTGGAAACACACTGAGGTGAAACCCCTCCTAAAGAAGCCTTTCGCCAATCCCAATAAGCTCAAGAACTACTGGTCTATCGCACTGCTCCCTTTCCCGTCAAAGGTCATGAAAAAATCCATCAACCACCAACTGACTGACCACCTGGAAGGTAAAAATCTACAATCCCACCCAGTCAGGTTTCCGCTCCAACCACAGCACCAAGACAGCCCTGATAGCCGCAACTGGTGACATCAGAGCCATTCTCGACCGCAGCGGGTCGGTGGCCATTATCCTCCTTGACCTCTCAGTAGCATTCGGCACTGTATACCGCCACAACCTTATTTCCAGACCCCACCAGATTGGCATCAGAGGAAATGCCCTCAAGTGGATCTCCTTCTTCCTCACAGGGCATACACAAAGAATCCACCTCCCACCATTCACCTCCGAACCCAAGAACATCATCTGCGGATTCCCCAAGGGATCGTCCTCAGTCCCACCCTCTTCAACGCCTGCATGACCCCTTTGGCTGACATCATCCACACGCACAGAATCAACATCATCTCATATGCTGATGACACCCAAATTATTCCTCTCCCCGTCAACACCAGATGCAACTTCCAGAACGACATGATGAACGTCGCCAATTAGATGAAATTCAACTGCCCGAAACTCAACACAGGCAAGACAGAGGTTCTCATCTTTGGAAAAAACACCTCCCCTTGGGACGACATATGGTGGTCCCTTGCACTTGGACCTGCTCCTACCCCCACCGAACATACTCGCAACCTCAGCATCATCCAGGACAACCAACTCTCCATGAAATGCCAGGTCAATGCAGTAGCCTCCTACTGCTTCCACACCCGCTGCATGCTTCCCCCCTCAGGGTGGTAAGCCACGCTTCACAAACACTGAATAATTGATTAATTGAAACAACACAAAAACAAACATATGGGCAAAAAAGAAATAAATGGCACATTCCTACTGTAGATCAGAAGGATTCAGTACACCTCAAAACTGAAGGAATTGCCCCTGCAAAGTCTCAACAACCCTCAGGAAGCAACAAGAGCACAAAAAAGAACAGGCAGTTCTAGGAGGAGGGAGGAGTTTTATGGGTGGATCCCTAGGGGGAGAATAGAAAGAGAAATCAGCTTTAGAAAGTGATAAGTAGCATTAGTGAATGGGCACATTCACTTATTAAGTACGTACTGGGAGGAGGAAGGGGATGATGAGGTAATATCCTTTTGCAAACTATCAGTATACGCTTGACTTCACCAAAAGCTGCAAAAATAATTATTTTCTACTCACCCTCTCTAAAATATATGGATTTACAATAAATTGTTCGTATTGTACAAGAAGGGTAGGAGTGTTGTGAGATGAGGTCTTTCAAGTGTGTGTGAACTTCCCTGCCTCAAACCGATTTTGTTTCCTTTGTTCCATGAATGCACCTTACACTAAAGCAACAGCCTCCCTTTTATCTGTGCTTTTGATGTAGTTAATGTTTTTGTTTGTTGTGAATGTATCAATTGCTACATATTTAGATGCATCTAGTAATCGACCTTCCTTCCTGATTAGTTAAATATGAGATTCATAGTTTACTTTATGTCTAGGTGTACATTTGAGTGTAGTGATAGGATATGTGATAATGCACACTCTGAGACAATATTTTATGTAACATTATGAAATGAGTTCCCTCTTTCGTATTGCTCTATATTTGCTGTTTTCCTCTCTTTCCCTATCTCACTTAACTTTGCTGCACTTCTTTTCCAAACATTGAATTAGCAGTGCAACTAATGTTTAAGGCTCTTCCTCCTAATTTTTTACCTGTTTTACATCATGGACTTTCCTGAGCAGAGGTATGCTGTTTCTTTTAATTAATGTTGCATTGGAAATTACTCAACTATTGAGTAAGGAGAAGTGGTCTACATGAAGGGGTACACTTCAGCCCTGCTAACCAGGCCCTAGTGTATGTGTTCAGACCCCTTACAAACTTGTTCAATTGGTTACAATCTGATTGGCTTATTTAACCTACTCATAAATCCCTAGTATATGGTAGTATTGCCAAAACTCACAGACTCAACATCATATCCTATGCTGATGGCACACAACGTATTCTCTCCCTCACAGAAGACACCACCAATACCAAGATCAACTTCCACAACTGCATAACAGACGTCGCCAACTGGATGAAAGACAACTGCCTGAATCTCAGCACGGACAAGACAGAGGTAATGATTTTTGGAAACAAAAGCGGTTTATGGGACGCAGCCTGGTGGCCTTCAGAACTCGGACCTACTGCTACCCCCACTGACCACACTAGGAACCTAGGCATCATGCTGGACAGCAAGCTAATCATGAAGACTCTAGTCAACTCAATCTCCTACTACTGCTTCTTCATCCTCCTTATGCTTTGTAAGAGACTTAAATGGCTACCTCAAAGCTCAAGACACACCATCTTCCAGGCCCTCATCTCCTGCCGACTAGACTACATCAACGCTCTCCATGCAGGGATCACAGCTCACCTCCTCTGACGACTACAGACTGTACAGAATTCTGCAGCTAGATTCATCCTGGATCTCCCTAGACATACCCACATCACCGTCTACCTCAGGGAACTCCACTAGTTCCCTGTACAGAAAAGATGACAGTTCAAGCTCCTTACCCATGAATACAAGGTCCTACACAACTGCGGACCCACCTACTTGAACCACTGCCTGAACTTCCATCAGCTAACCAGACACCTCTGCTCCACGTCCCTTTCCCTAACCCTCACCCTCCGCATCCGATGTAGCTGATGAGGAGGTCACTCCTTCTCCTACCTAGCAGCAAAGTCATGGAAGAAGCTATCCTTTCATCTATGGACATCCACATCACTTCCAGAGTTCTTAAAGTCCCTGAAGACCTGGCTGTTTGGCTAATTAACTGGACCCTGCCAGCATCTGGATACCCTCACGGGTGACAAGACGTGCTCTATAAATCTGCCGATTGAATGATTACCCTGTGTACCCACGGCCTGTAAGGTAAATGTCACTAGTGGACTGCAGCACTTACTGTGCCACAACTAAGGTGACCATGTAAACCATGCCTCTAGGCCTGCCACAACAGCCTAGCTGAGCAGTTTTTAAACTGCTGTTTCAGCCTGTTTTTACAGGCTAAGCCTTCCTTTTAAATAATAGAAAGTCATCCCTGAATTTGGCCTTACCAACCCTAAGCCGGGTGCATAGTATTTATAAGTAGGACATATGTGTTTTATGTTTTTACATGTCCAATAGTGACAAAGGCCCCAAACCTGTTTTTCAGGGTAGCAAAGCTGACTGTAGCATAGAAAACAGTAGGTTACTTTATTACACGTAATAAAGCTAACTTCATATTTCGCACTCTCTAGGAAAATACTTCCAACACTCATTATTTTAAAGTTAAGCAGAATCTTGTCTATTTCAAGAATAGTGACTTTAAAAAGTCACTATGTTTCTGCCTAATGTCATTGGTAGACTATTCAGAGTTAATTCCAACTGTCACCTGGCACCCTGTCGGCCCCCTATAAGGAGATGTGAAAGGATCCCAGAAAACAGAATGAAAAGAGCATAAGGTGGGATAAGGCAGGGCTTCCTCCTGACAAGATGGCCTGGATGATATACCCACCAACTGCACAAGCCTCAAAAGGGCATCCCCTGTCACAAGCTGTAGCTCACACCTAGACCTCCCCTTTCAATTGTTCAGATGGTCAAGATACATGGGTGTTTCTCATTTCCCCAGACACACCTTAAGGGTGTGCCCAGAGCTCTGCACAGATAAAGAAAGGTTCTTCAAGGTTGTATTTTGGCATAGCAGTGTACAGTCAGAATGTTTAGGGCCAAACCCCCAGAAAGTGATGTCAAAGGGGGGCAGGTTGCCCTAGGAACATTTTTCTATTGGTCAGGGAATTTCCCCACCTACAAGCTGGTACCTGGCATAAATGTGGCATCCCTAGATACTTTCTTCAGGACATATCTGGGCATGTAGAAGACAGAAGAAGGGCTACACGTGCTGTTGAACTAATGGAGAGAGACCCCAAGGAATGGGCCTGCTCCCACTTGTATCCACGACTAAGAGATGGACTCTAATGGTCAGTTGGCTTACCTCCTGTTACGCCTACTTTTTTCGAGACCCCGACTAACTAGTTCTGAATATGTTTGGTCTAAACCCTGAATATGGTTTTTCCGGAGAGTGTTTCCAAAGCCCCAAGGGGTGCCCACAAGGTCCTGGACTTTTGGCTGGTGTTAAAGTGTACTCATCTGACTATTAAACCTGCAAAACTGGACACTTAAAAACTTTTTCAGTACATTTATTACACAGAATCATCAGAGAACTGGACTGACAACAAAGCTGCAGCTGACAATGTCAAATCGCTGGTCAGACTCAATCTGCAGGTCTTCCCACTGAAAGGAATTTGACTTCCAGAAATGTTTGTAAGTACTGACCATGTCCAACTGATAATGATACCTTCCTGGGCACAGATTCCAGACTTTGGCTGCTCAGAGCTTCCCCACTGTCAAAGATGACCACGCCATGTTTACCAGCAAAGCAGCGGCTCCCACCAAGGATCTGCACATCAATTGGCCATTCTTGTCAAGCCCTCCTTTGGACCCAGCCTGCAGTCTAACCCACCGGCGACCCATTGATGAGGACTTTTCTCCGGAAAATATTGTAAGAAGGTAAACTTTCCAATAGGACAAACCTGGTCCCTGTTCCTGACCAGCAGTAGATTGCAGTAATTTTACTCTGACCCAGTCTTGCACGACCAGATAATGGTGATTGGCACTTAGCGCTTATAGGTGCTATTTTAAAAGTTCTAATAATAATATCTCCACTTCCCTGCATCAGATTTTTGTCATCCGGGTGTCTATTTGTTCTTTAAAGTTTACTCTGTTTTTGTAACTTGGAGTGGGACATTTTGTGTTTGTTTTCTATTTTTTTACTGCTTTGGTACTTATAAATGGTTTACACACTTCTCCAAAGTGAAGCCTTTCGGCTCTGTGCTACAGCTATCAAGGGTTGATTTCAAGTTTAAAATATTGAGACCTAACTGGACCCAGTAAGGAATTGTGGCATTATTACTTGGTGGGGACTCTCATCCCCTCCAACTAATAATCCACTTTCTCACAATGAGGATTCTCGATTCCACATGAGACCATTACCAGTTTATTCAGTAAAGTGTCACACCAAAAATTTGAAATTTTCTCTCTCATAGCCTCTAAGGATATACTTTCCCTTTCCGTTTTACACAAATAACTGTTTCCAGTTTCCCAAACCATCAGTGCTTGTTCCCTCAAAGCCACGCGCAGAGGCATTCATGTAGTGGTCTCTATGCTGCAGTGCACCATGAAACCAAGTTTCTAGCCAAACAGGTAAGTATTAGCATTGATGTAGTCTCGAAACTGAGTATGGGCCGCTTTTTCTGTAATCTTACTGATGAAGGTTAGGGTTGTGATGGACCAGTAATTGGCGAGGTCATTAGGCTTTAGAGTCAGTTTCTTTACTAGTGGGAGGATCTCATCTGTCATGAGAGCTTCTGGGACTGAGTCTTGAATTAGGGAGGCATTGACAATAGTGGGTAAGGGTGAGTGAGCTTCCCAGGTGAGAGCTGTGATGAAGGACAAAGGTAATACACCAGGTAATACTCCATCTTCACAGGAAGTGGCTTTGAGGGAGTTGAGTATGCTGGTGAGATTTACAAGAGATAATGCTTTGAAGGGTTACCATTGGATAGATTCTACAAGAAAGTGTGGGTGCAAGCATAGAAGCAGGATCTGGCAAGGGGTCAATGCAGTGCTTGTCTTGAAGAAAATTCTTCTTCTGTTGGTGGCTTCAATTATGGTTTGAGTATAGTGCTTTGGCTCATGTGATGAGAGGCCTGCTTGTTGTACAAATGGACTTCAGCATCATAAGTTATTTTGGAGTTCATTTGGAGTTCTGTTTTTCATACATTTTCTTTTCTGTATACATTTATGGTCTGCATGGTCTTTTGAGCACTGCTGGTTTTGGCTTGCACTTGTGTGTTTTAGTTGGAGTATGGATGTTCACACGATTTTTCAAAAAAGTCTAGAAAACATTTAGAAAGGCAGTGATGTCAGATGTGGAGTTGGAAGTGCCAAAGAGGAGTTGAAGCTTTAAGTTATCAATGAAGAATTATTCTAAGTATCTGAATGATTAGTCTTCTCTTTTGGGTTGACCTTAGTTTTCTGGTAGGATGCTGAACAGCGTGAGAGGGATAGGGAGGTGGTTGGGCCAGTCCAGAGGTATGGGTGGTTTGCATTGGATTGTTGGTGATGTTGAGAAGACAAGGTTGAGGATGCAGCTTTTGGAGTTTGTTGGTTGACTTCTGAACTACATTGAGTGTTTCAATAAGGTTGAGAGGGTGGTGTGGGCATGTCAGATTAATGAGATGGTGACACAATCCAAGAATTCATCAATGAAGACTTTGTTCTGCCATGGAGGCCTGTAGAGGAGAGGAAAGGTGGTGATCTGAATTGCAGAGTGTGATGTGCCATGTCAAAAACTCCTTCAAATAGAGATATGCCAGATGGCCGTATTTTTGGGAGCTCCTGAGTAATCACCCTGAATGCCTCACCATCCTGCTTCCTCAAGAGCCCCAGACTGCTTACATTACATCCCCCTTGGCCCCTATACATGATGGGACATGGGGACTCAAGCGTTGCCATCTGTTGCATTCTGCCTGGGGCACAGGGACTGCTGACTGGTACAGAACAAGCCGATGGCTGACTGCAATGTCTCCTGTGGCCGGGAATCAGGCCTAATGCAACTGGAGGTTAAGATACCTGCAGCTGGGGATCTGAGGTGTTGCTTGGTGGTCTCTGTACCGAACACCACTGTAGAGCCAGGGACCACAGACCACATTCTGGGGGGCAACGACTACTGTCAGACCTGGGCAGCACCTCAGGCTGCTCTGGATAGCGCCCGGAGCTGAGGACTGGGAATAGCTACCACTGAGTGTGACTGAGAATGCAACAGCAACACACCTGAAGGGGCAGACTGCATGGGATGTAGCACTGTTGCCCACAGTCGGAGTGGGTCCATCGTGGGAGACCATATAGACCCAGCGCTTGATGAGACACCCTGATACTAAGTGCGCAGGCTGGGAGACGCATGTCTGCACTGGCCCAGGAGAGAATGCACACATGCAGTGACTTCATGGAGCATCCCACTGTGCAGTGCTGAAAAGGGCAAGTCCCTGGAAATCTGCCAATGAGGAAAGAGTGAGTGAATGATATTAGCTGTGGTTCCTTGGAGAGGGGTCAAGGCTTGAGACACTGCTTGAACAACCTCTTTCACCAGAGCTGCCCTGCCTATAAGCATGGGTAATTATAGAAAAGGTGGTCATAATGGGGGAAGTATAGGGCTTGACTTCCACAGCAATAGAGTCAGAACAAAGATAGAAAAAACCTCTCACAAGAGTAAGTTTACAATTATGCATTTAGTGCAGTTATTTCCATATATCCTCAATCATGAATATCTACATCAATTCTTAGCGATTATTACAAGCATGAGTGAGCAATCAGACCAGACACTGACAGCTCCTGAGTCCTCCATTAGTGAGAAGGCTAAGAGGTGCAGATAGGCGCCTGGTTGCCGAGTCAGGGCTTGGAGCAGGGACTCCCACAGGGTGACTGTGGATCTCCCCTCATTCCTCTTCCCCAGCGGCCATGACCTGCTGCAGCCACAAGATATTCCTGCTCGTCCTATATGAGAGAACTGCAGATTCACACTTTTGAAGGTGCATAGAGAGAGACAAAAATGGGTAAGAGTCAGAGCACAAAGGACACACCTGGTGTTCAGAGGTCAGGATTGGATGCTCTGCCCCTGCATGGCAGTGACATCAGAATGGCACTCAAGAGTCACACTGAACAAGATACTGTGTGTCATTAACTCTTTCAGGGAGATCTTAGAAACCAAAATTCATAAGGTTTCACTGGACCTTGGCATCCTTCAGGATGACCACTCACCAACTAAGGGCATAGGCCATGTGGAGACAGTAGGGCAGCTGCAACTTTGGGTGGATTCCCTCCAGAAATGTTTGCTGACCCTAATAGACAGAGTGGGAGCCCTGGATCATAGAGCAGATGAAGCTGAGAGCTACAATAGATGACACAATATCAGGGTGGTCAGTTTGCCAAAGGGAGTAGAGTGATCTGATATAGTTTGGTACTTTGAAAAATTGCTTATGGCAGAGGTAGCGTCTGGGGGTCAGTGTAGGAAGCTGACTGTCTACATGGCACACTAAAATGAAGTACACTGTGCAGAGAGTCAAGTGAATTCCAGATTGGCATACAGAGGCAAAATTAGATAATACTAACTCTCTATTTGTGACAGTGTGGGTGAACAGTTAGGCTTATCAGAGGGTAGTGCTAAGCATGTGTTGTACTCACAGAGGCAATAAATGAGACACACATTCAACGAATAATTCCGAGACTACATTAGAAAACCAACACTTCTTTATATATATTTTATAAAACCAAGAACTTCGTTCAAAGGTAAGTACTGTTTAAAATAGCAGGTTTGAAGTAAACAGCTGTTTGACACTTTCAATCACGATTAAAGCACTTTACAGCAATGTTAAGTTATGGACAAAACATACACTGCATACTTTCACTTAACAATGACTTATGGGTCCTTTCCCCAGGATTTGAGGTATCGGGCAAGGTCCATGCAGCACCAACAGGCTACCTCAGGAGACACTAGGGCGTCTGGGTGCAGGGGTGTTTTTTTTAGTGTTGGGAGATTTTGAGTGATTTTTGATACTTTTAATCGGAACTGAATGTTTTCCACATAATGTTAAGCTATGCCGTAAAAAGACATGCAGGATACAGGTACTTATCAGTGACTTAAGGTACCAATCTTCTGGACTTATGGTGAGTATGGGGCAAGGTCCAAGGCAGCATCAACAGTTCACTTCGGGAGGCTCTGGGACACCCTGGTGCAGAGGTGCATTACAGTGTCAGGTGCCCCCTTCACTTTAATGGAGGATCGGTCTGGTCACAAAGAGGTTGAACGCTTGGACTGGGGGTCTAGTGGAACTGAGCCAGCATGGCAGCTCAACTCTTGCGATGTCCAGGGACTTTGGGGCACCTTCGGTTCTCTTCCAAAGGCCCCAGGTTCAACGGGGGCAGTACTGTCCCTAGGCCTCGGGTTTTTGTCACCGGGAGTGGTTGCGGTTGAGGGAGTCCTGCACAAAGAGGTTGCAGGTGGCATTGGGAAGTCCACAGTGGGCAAGTCCGAGGTGAGCTTTGTCTCTGCTGGGCTGAGGGACCATGCTGGCACCATAGGCCCACTTCTACTCTGGCTTGGAGCGATGGGTGCAGTGGTGCTTTCCAGTGTTGGGTTTTTGGCAGTTCGGAGGTCTCACAGTACTTCCTGGGTGCCTACAGTAGGCAGGGGAGAAGCTCCGCCTCACCAAGGGTGACTCTTGGTTCTTTTTTAAAGGCAGGTAGTCCTCCCTGCTTTTGGAGTCATAGCTGCAGGATGAGTCAACTTTGGCACAGTTTTTGATGAGGGATGCAGACAGGCCAGCGGGGCTGGGGCCAAGTCAGCTGCTTCTTCTCCACTTCTCTGCTTTAGTGGATCTTCGTTCCTTCTTTTTCTTAGGTCGGCAGGAATCTAAAGTTCAGAGTCCAGGAGTGCCACCTAAATACTTAATTTACGGGCATTACAGGGAGAGGCAGGTAGTAGCCAATGGGCTACCTACCATTAGGGTGTCTACACCCCTCTATGTTACCACTTCCTTTGGGGAGTGGCCACACCCCTTACCCTAAATGGCTAATTCCCTCTCAAACAAGACGGAGGAAACTGAAAAGTGGGGTCCACATCACCTGCCCCACCTGAGGGTTGGTGCTGGCTGAATGTTGGCTCACCTTCTAATCTAACAAATTTCCCTGCCTGTCCTCCTGCCAAATGTGGAGCATGACAGGGATGTTGTCATCCTCCACTATCTGGAGAAGCTTGGGTTGCATTTCAAAGCCGGCATCACCTTTTAAGCTTCCCTCCTTGGAATGCCATTCTGGCCTAGAGGAGGTGTGAAGCACCTCCACCCCTAGCAGGCATTGTTCCCGGACTCTGAGAGCACAGGCTCTCACCCCATGAGGTCAGAAACATGTCTAGTGGTGGCATGATGGCTAAGACTAGTCAGAGGCCACACTAGTGCTGAGTAGGTTTTCAGGGAACCCTCTAAGGTGACTCCTGTGTGCATGTATTAATAAATTCAACACTGCCATCAGTGTGGATTTATTAAGACGAGATGTTTGGCACCAAACATCTCTGAGTACAGGGAAGCCATCATGGTGCTGGGGAACTCATATTGACGGGTGCCCAGCCCTTATACTCTCTATGGCTTCCCTGTGCACTTACAATATCCAAGAATGGACTTAAATATTGTAGGGCCATATCTGCTCGTGCAGATATGTCTACATATAGGGTATAGTGCACCATGCCTAAGGGTGGTATGGCCTGCAGTAGGGGTGACTTACCAATACCTCATGCAGTGTCTATGAGCATGGCACACAGGGATGGGTGCCATGTCGACTCTCAGTTTTCTCTGCATCAAGACATACAGCCTGCAATGGCAGTTTGTGTGGTCTTGGTGAGGGTTCCCTAGGGTGGCACAATTTGTGCTGCAGCTCTAGTGGACCCTATTCAGTTCCATTGCCCTAGATACCAGGGGTACCATTTACTAGGGACTTATAGGGGTTGCTGAAGTTGTGCTAATTGTGGTACAGTTTTAGGGAAAGAATACTGGTTCTGGGAATCTGGCTAGCAGGGGCCCAGTGAACCTCATTCAAAGTTGTATCAAAAAACAGGCAACAAGGGCACTGCAACAAGAACTCAGTTTCCTACAGTCGGACTCTGTTCTTTGTGCTGGAACAAGCGTACACAGTATCTGTCAGATGCTTGCCATCAAGAGGTCATCCTCGCCTAGTCATGTCTTGCCTACTAGACTTCAGAGGCAGGGACACAATAGTGCAGAAGGCCCAAGGCCATGGTAACCTCCAAGATGAGTATAGCTGAGCGGCCATCTTTCCAGACTGTACACTGCCAGCACAACATAAACAAGCATCATTTTTGGTGGTCAAGAAAGCTGCCCGGCACTTCTTAAATATATGCTCATTGTTCCTGCATGACCTAAGGTAATAATCAATGATCACACCCTGTTCTTTGAGGACCCATCCAGCACTTGGCACTGGCTTCAACAGTACAAAGTGGGAGCAGATGGAGCGGACTGGCACCGACCGATGTGACATTAACGCAAGAGACAGAGGTGATGGTGCATCTGTATGTCAAGGAGGCCGTCCAAACATCACGCCAAGCAAAGTCACTTGGAAGTTGTAGAGGCAGCCAATACGTTCTGCACGTTGTAACATTTGAGCCAGGCCAGAGGCAAGTTGGACACATCCCTGGACAGTGCAGCTTTGGATACTTTCTCAGAAGGGGGAGCAAATGGGGCCTGACTAATGCCCCTGATGGAGGATGACCTGCGATGGTTGATGTAAGAAATTGGGTTATTGATTGAGGGGGATGAAAACCCTACTCAAGCAACAATCACATACTTAGAGGCACTGTGTAAAGTATTTATATAGCACACAAACAATAATAAAATGAAAACACAACACAAGAAAAGTACTAATCAAATTTACTAGAGGAAATTTTTATAAATAAAATGAGACCAGAATGACAAAAATCCAATCAGTAGAACTGGAGGTATGCAATTTCTAAAGCTTTAGGTAGGTATAGCACCTAAAAGCACAAAGCACCAAATGCAGTCATTTGGTCTCGCTAGACTGGGGGACAGTCACAAGTTCAGACCAATCATAATAGAGCGTGGTCCAGATACAGAAACCAGGTTAAACCCAATGAAAACATTACCATCTCAAACTCCAAGCTGTAGAGTCCAGAACTTCGGGATTGCTCCTTTTCTTGTAGAGGAGTACACCCTAATGCCAGCCAGGGGTCCAGGAACTGGGGAGGCACCTCTGGTGTTTGTTGTGTTCCTGAAGCTCAGAACAGGAGGTTAGACAACTGATGCTTGGAGTTACTCAGGTAGCCTGGGATAAAGGGAGCAGGTCCATTCTTCCTTCACAGAGAGCAGGGCAGGACTCAAGCAGCAGAGCAGTCCTCTGGGGAACAAGGCAAGCCACAAGCAGCATGCCAGTCCTCTGGGGAACAAGGCCTGTCTCATGCAGCAGGGCAGTCCTCTTGCAGCAGCAGTACTGCTCTCTGAGGAACAAGGTAAGCGTCAAGACACATACAGTCCTCTGGGGAACAAGGCAGGCCTCAATCTGCAGGTCAGTCCTCTGGATAATAAGTCAGTCCTTCCTCTGTAATATCCAAAAGTCTAGGAGTGCACTGAGGAGCAGCTCAGGAGGGCCAATATTTATACCTGGTGCCAGCTTTTGATGTAGGAAAATCTTCTAGGCAACACTCACAGCTTTTTCTATAATGTTCTTCTTTTCCCCTGCCAAGGCTGCAAAAAGTCCAAGGTGACAAATGTATAGTGCCAGGTTCCTTTGTGTGTGTGTTAGAGGTAGCCCTTTGAAATGTAATTGGGGCAGGGAACAGCTCTGCCCCAGTAATCCAGGCAGGATTGCTCGTCTCTCAGCTACATTCAGGTCCTACTATTCACTGTCTGGGCCCAATACGCTTTCTTAATGGGAGAGTGTTATGATGTAAGTTTTCTTAGGCTCTAAGGGAGATTTGCATGTGTTCCATGTTCTGTGTTCTTAGCTAGATTGTAAGGCCGAGGGAATTCCAAGGTCGGCAGTTAACCCTGGCACCTTGTGGAGGACTGACGCCAGACTGTGTCTTCATTACAGCATATAGTTGAATTACAGACTTCTGGTGTATGGTGAGTGCTTCCTTCAGAACAAGGAGCCATTAACAGGCATAGGCATTTGGAAACTCTTAGAAGGCTTTATAAACTTTTGGGCAAGAAAACACAATTTTTCTAAAAGTAGCATTTTTAAAATTGTAACCTAAAACCTGACCTTATTATTAAAGAGGATTTAAAATTACAATTCATTTGAGTCCAAACATGACATTTAAACCTGTTCGCAATCAAACGTTAGCACCTCCTAAATGTAATAAAGTAATCCAATGTTATCCTATGAGAGAGGTAGTACCTCACAGTAGTGAAAATCAAATTGAGGAGTTTTTCATTACCATGACATGGAAAACTTAAAAACACATGCCCTACTTTTTACATACAATACACCCTGCCTTATGGGCTGTTTAGTGCCTATCTTAGGGGTGGCTTATATGTATTAAAAAGAAATGTTTAGTCCTAGCAAAATATTTATTTTTCCAGGTCGAATTGGCAGTTTAAAACTGCACTACTAGCTCCTGGAATGAAACATGTTTTAAAAGATTATTATAGTGGGAGACACAATGAATGCTGCAGGCCTGATGGCAACATTTAAATTATAGGCCATGGGTACATGGAGTACCATATACTAGGTACTTATAAGTAAATCAAATGTACTAATAAGATGTAAGACACTTCTACCATGTTTTAGGGAGAGAGCACAAGCACTTGAGCACTCGTTAGTGGTGGTAAAGTGCACAGAGTCCTAATGAGAACAAAAACAAATTCAGAGTACAAGAGGAGTGAAGGCAAGAAGTTTGGGGTGACCCTGTAGAGACAGACAAGTTCAAAAAGTGATGTCTACTTGGACTGCTGCAGAGGACAATGCTGCGCAGGGTGGCTCTGCACAGATACCGGGGACGGGAGATAACTGGGCCACTGGACTCTTGAAAGCCTGCCTCTTGAGATACATTTTATTTCTTTGATTCGGTACAAGAGACCTCCCTAGTGGGCAGAGGGTTAAGACACTGGTGTGCCATGGGCATACACCACTCTCATACCTCTGTAACTAATACCGATATGGATACACAAACTGAACCTAGATTGTTGGCATGGCTCATTCTGCGGGAGAACCGGGGTACAACCCTTACTAAGATTAAAACTTGTGTAGGGATTGAGGTATGCACACACACAGCTGGCTTTACATGAAGAATTCATAAAGTACTATGAAGGCTTATACTGCCAATAGGCCTGGACTACAGAGGATGAGGTTGAGGCACTCTTAGATAGTGTGGGTCCATCGCACATGTCAGATGAAGCAGGTGAGGCAATGGGTGGGCCGATAAGAGCAGCTGAGATTAAATCAGCCATCAAGGATGGGGCTTGAAATAAAATTCGGGGTACTAATGTGCTCCCTGCTCATTTTTATCAAAGGCATTGCACCTCGCATGAAAGAGCTATTTAAAGAGGCAATTGATGGAGGCGATTTACCTGATGCCACCAGGAAGGCTCTTACTGTATCCATTCCGACGCAAGGGAAGAAAGTCACAGAGGCATCCTCACATAGGCCCATCTCCATGTTTAATTTAGATTAAAAGATCATTAGCAAAATACAGGTGAAACCTCTGTATCTGTACCTGCTGACATCAATACACCCCGATCACAACAGCTTCATCCCCAAGCGCAACACCCCATATAGAGAATCTAGTGTCTTAGAAGAGACACCTAAAAGTGTTTATGCAGATGAATTAGTTTTGCCCAAAGACCAGCAAAAGGCATTTGACACGGTGCAGTAGAACTACTTGCATGCATTGATGCAACGCATAGCATTAGATGAGGGATGAACTAAATGAGCTACTCTACTGTGCGCAGCTGAGAGCATGAGAGAACAGACAGGCTCCTGTATCTCTGAAGCCTTCACAGTCTCCATGGTGACATACCACAGATGCCTACTGTTGCCTATGCTTTTCACACGGGCGGTGAACCCTATGCCAGTATGGTGCAAATATGTCGGCCAGGGTGGAGCATCCCACTACATGATGGCGGACTCACCATTTCCTAATATGCAGACAACTTGCTCCTGTACTTGCGCAATGCTCAGGAAGGGCTGGCCCTGAGTGTAAAACTCCTAGATCATTTAGGCAAGATCTCTGGACTTTGTACCAAGTGGTCCAAAATCTTTTTGTTCTCAATCTCCCTGGACAAACAACAGGCTCCTACAGTAGTGGTTCAGCTGGGCTTAAAGTGGGAACCCCGAACCTTCAAGTACCTTGTGGTGAACGTTTAGCACAGTGATCAAGATATATGGGAGGGGAACTTAGGGGGAACACTGTGAGCCATGAAGGGCAATGTTTAATTCTGGTGTTTCCCTGCATTTGACTATAATGGCGCAAATAGCGATATCCAAAATGGTGATGCTGCCACAAATTTTGTACTACTTTGCGAACTTCCCTGTTTGGATTCCTCAATACTAGTTTAAGGTGCTAGATGCCCTACTGAGAGAACTGATTTGGACAGGGGATGACATAGAGTCCACTAGCCATACTTCAGCACCCTCCACAAGAGATTGGCTTTGGTGCCCCAGATTATGAGTTGCACTACCTCGCAGCACAACTTCAGTTGCTGGCAAGATGTCTAGATGGCCAAGGAATAGCAGAATTGGGCCACATAGGGGAGAGGAGTCATTATAGCGCCCTTGTCACATTACTAATGGGTTAAAAACCCCTGATGGCTTGACATCCGCAGCTATTTAAGATTGCCTTATGCTGATGGATGAGGGTCCCCCCGAAAGACTACACATCACCCATGATAAGCACTGGTACTTCCATTAGTGGGCATTCCCAACACTGCTGAGGTTATTGACACTGGCTGGTAATCAGATGGTGCATGAAATTCCAAGAGTCTGAGAGCATGGTTAATGAAGATGGCCTTCCAGGCTCCCAGTTCCTGTTGTATGCTGCCCTGCAACGGGCACTAGGGAGTTTATGGGCGGGGCACCACTCAAGCTGCTACAACACAAGGTGTTGCAGGGATTCTGCAGAGTCACATAACTATGCTTGGGATCATAGAACCTTATTAGGCAGGGACTGAGTCATCCTATCACCTGAGTACCCATGAGCCAGGGACCGACTAGCTATAGTGTCTCACTTGCCCTCCTACACACTCACAGAGGAGCAAGTGATTAGACACCCCAAAACACAACACTCCCAACCCTCTCAGGAATCACGGTTTCAGGACACACCCTTTAACTCTCACACTCGTACTAGTCCACAATAAGAACCGACTCAGACGCAAGAAAAGTCTAAAATGTTTATTTTAACTATTGTGCTCTCGTATGCAATATACGTGCCACAGTAAGTAAGAAAATGCCTAACACAAATACGGTCAGCATAGTAAGTAGTCCATAAACTATAAAAGGAGCTGTCATTATGTAAGACAGGGTAGCCTAGCCCCCTCCCCTTCTACAGAAGCAAAGTGATTATATATCAGAATATCTCTGGGTGTTGGCAGCAGACCCCGTACCTTAGCATGCACAGATGAAAATTCTACGTCTCAGGTTCTGTCATGATCTCTTCCCTGGAAAGATCCCTCTCCAAGTGTGTTGTTACCTATTCGTGCATACCTAAATGGCAGAAGTATGTGTTCTCAAACAACAGCTGCATTTTTGGGTTTTGTCTAGGTGCTGAGGCCTGACAATAGCAAAATAACAAGGGGCATTGTTGTTCAAACTTGTCTATGGTGTAAAGACTAACTCCCAGGAAAAAACAGAATGCAAAAACAATGTCAGGTTCTGTGTGGAAGTATGGTGTGACATACATCAAAATACATTTGTATAGTACCGTGCTCATGCTAACATAAGGAAAACGACAATGGGCCAGCATGGGACATATGACAAAGGTACTACTTACAGTTGGGGGTGGCCAAAAACTGATATCCTGGCTTTACAGATGACTACCATCTATGTCTCTAACTCCCCTGCTTAAGTTGGGAACTTACTGGAAGGGAATGGTTGGAGGGGACCTGAGAGACAAAGGGTGGGTTACTGCACTGGCACACCCGCACCGAATGTTTAGGAACACTAGGTTTAAATTCACACAGTTCATTACCTAAACACCACATACCTCACATCCCATAGATTTGACATTATAGCTAGAATGGATGACAAGCAATTTCCAAGGTGTGCCTTATGGACTCAGATTACATAGACATGATGGAACTGCCCTGGTTATATGCACGATCAATGAAAGTGAGGGTAGAGCTCAATTTCTAGACCTGACACAAGTGCTCACCAAACAGGCAATAGAAATGCATTGGAGGCTCCCTGGCCCCCTGCCCTGTTGCAGATGAAAGGAGGAAGTTTAAAAGTGGGTGACAGCAGAGGCCACTCCTCTGCATGCTGAGGAACTATTGGAACAGTGCAAAAATCAAATTACGGACATGTGGGATGAATTGTTTTCCGAGGCCATCGAAAGAACGATATGTATGCACAAATCAGATGTTCCACAGACAGTTGAAAAAATATGTGTCTAGAGTACTGCTCCATAACCCTGCAGAGGGGGAGGTTGATGGTCGCACTAAGGGGGCCGATGGGCACATGCTGACTGTTGGACTTTTTGCCTTAATCCTCCAGTTTTCTGAACCTGTTTTTGTTGGATTTTAGGATTTTGTGCACTTTACCACTGCTAACCAGTGCAAAAGTGCTTATGCTCTCTCTCCCTTTGACATGGTAAATTCGTCTTACACCCCATTGGTACATTTAATTTACTTGCAAGTCCCCAGGAAAGTGGTACTACATGTACCCAGGGCCTGTAAATAAATGCTACTGGTGGGCCTGCAGCATTTATTGTGCTACCCACTAATGCGGCCATGTAAAACATATCTCAGGCTGTCATTTCAGCCTGTGTATTCAGTTTTAAATGGCCACTTCAACACTGCAAAATAAAGCTTTTGCCAGGCCTAAACCTTCTTGTTTAATACATATGTCACCCCTAGGGTAGGCCCTAAAAATCCCATAGGGCAGGGTGCTTTTTATCTAAAAGTTTTGCATGTCCTGGTAGTGAAAAGCTCTTGAAATTTGTTTTCACTATTGCGAAGCCTAGCTCTCAGACATCCACAATATAGAGGACCTAGATGTTGGCAGGATGGGCCATCCTGACTTGATGAGAGGGGCGAGCTTTCACCTGTCACACTGAACTTTAAAGACACTGCCTCAGCTCAGACGCAAAGAACTTCACACTAGCCTATTGTGATTGCAGAAATTCTGAGACAAGGACAGGAAGGCAGGAAATTCCAAACACTTCTGTGGGGATAGGAAACTTCAGAAGACTCTCCCACTTCAAAGATAGCACCTGGTATAAGAATGCAACCCATAGACCAACTTTTCAGATCACTTCTGGACCTATGGCAGACTCAGAAAAACGACTGCTCTCCTACCCTGCTGGAAGGACCGCCTTGCTGAGTTCCCTGATGCCCTGCTGCCTGAGGAAGAAAGACTGGACCTGCTCTTTGAACCCAGCACCTCCAGAGTGACTCCAAGGGCTAGTTGACTGGTCTCCTGTTCTGAGCCATTGGGACATAATAAGCTCCAGAGACCTGCTCTGCATCGGCGCAGGTGCCAGACTCCACTGGACGTGTCTTTGCCCAGCTGCTGGCCTTTGGTGGAGGGAGTCCTGAACCCCAAGGGGTGCCCTCCAGGTCCTAGACCCTCGGCTGGCATTCAAGGGTACTCCTCCTGGCCCAACTGTGAGTGTCCTCAGAACCGACACAGAGCAATGCAGCACGATGCAACTATACACAGGACATCACATTGCAGCCCTCGCAGCCCCTTATCAGAACCGATGCAGTGTGATGCAACGTGATGCAGTTCGACTCAGGACCTCACAATGTAGCCCTCCCAGCTGGTCAGCGGAACCGACGTAGCGCAACGCAGCACGACGCATCAAGGACATAAGGTACAATTCTCAGTGGTACTAACCTGGTACCTGTATCTTGCCCACACTCCATTTCGGTTGGCATGAACATGTGACTTTCTCCCAGTCTTGCTCGACCAGAACCACAGTTGGCATTTTGTGCTTGTAGGCACTATACTTACTTTAAAAACTTTAAAATAGCATATCTCCAATTCTATTGATTGGATTTTTATCATTTTGGTGTCAAGTAGCTAATTAAATCTTACTTTATTTTTCTAAATTGGTGCAGGATTTTTCTTGTGTTGTGTTTTCCGTTTATTTCTGGCTGTGTACTGTATACATATTTTACACATTGCTTTTAAGTTAAGCCTGACTGCTTTTGTGCCAAGCTGCCAGAGGGTTAGTTACAGGTTAATTTATTGACTTTTTGTCGTTCACCCTGACAAGGAATATGGCTGTTGCTTGAGAAGGGCTCATCCTCCCCTCAACCAACAACCCAATTTCTCACACTCCTGACTCTGAATTACATGTTTAAGGATGGGCCAGGTGTGGGTTTTGTTCTGTTTTTCTCTTTTCTTTCAGTTTGCATATGCTAATTCCATTCTTTGGAAGTTCTTTACTTACTATTTTAGATTTCACTGAATAACCTACTCCACCACACCACAGGATGTATGGTGCCACAATGTACAAACTCAATAAACCAAAGAATGGCAGAAATATGACTTGGACGTCAGCATGTGAAAAAAAGTGTGTTCCTTAATATATGGTGGATATTTCAAAAATGCAAGATACATGTGGCTAAAGTTTATAAAATCAATAAAAACAAGTTAAAAAAAGAAGCCCTTGGAGTTGAGTGTCACATGTTTGTCTAGGGTGCAGGCAAAACACACAAGATGATGGACGGAATGCTGCACATTGGCAAACATTCACCCCCAGTCACAGATCTGGGTTTAATCCATCGTTATTTTGCTTCACCACGCCACCCCAGTTCAGACATGGCCATATGCAAATCAGTCTTGACCCTGTGCCTCATGGGAACAGTCCAGACCGAACTGCCAAGCCATGTCTTCCCTGGACCGGAATCAAGCATCCTAGGACCGGTTTCAGGCTATCAGCCTTCATCAGCCAAGATAGCTTGACTCCAGTGGCGTAGTGTTTTGCATTTCGCCCTAAGTGGGAAGGGTATGCCCAGACGTGGGTCCCGTGCTCACTACGCCACTGGAGTCAAGCTATCCTGGCTGATGAAGGCTGATAGCCTGAAACCGGTCCTAGGATGCTTGATTCCGGTCCAGGGAAGACATGGCTTGGCAGTTCGGTCTGGACTGTTCCCATGAGGCACAGGGTCAAGACTGATTTGCATATGGCTATGTTTGAACTGGGGTGGCGTGGTGAAGCAAAATAACGATGGATTAAACCCAGATCTATGACTGGGGGTGAATGTTTGCCAATGTGCAGCATTCCGTCCATCATCTTGTGTGTTTTGCATTTCGCCCTAAGTGGGAAGGGTATGCCCAGACGTGGGTCCCGTGCTCACTACGCCACTGGAGTCAAGCTATCCTGGCTGATGAAGGCTGATAGCCTGAAAACGGTCCTAGGATGCTTGATTCCGGTCCAGGGAAGACATGGCTTGGCAGTTCGGTCTGGACTGTTCCCATGAGGCACAGGGTCAAGACTCATTTGCATATGGCTATGTTTGAACTGGGGTGGCGTGGTGAAGCAAAATAACGATGGATTAAACCCAGATCTGTGACTGGGGGTGAATGTTTGCCAATGTGCAGCATTCCGTCCATCATCTTGTGTGTTTTGTCTAGGGTGCAGGACCAGGAGGACTAATGGATGACAACAAGGTCTCTTTTCTACTTGTATACACAGCCCACATGATGGCAGCTGTAACCTGAGCGAATAAGGTTTTCTAGGACCTGTGAGAGGGTGGGGGTTACTGAGATGAAGAGGGTGTCCAGCTTCTAATATGTGTTGAACTCTGCTACATCTGGTATGTGGAATATTGCAGAGAGAGAGTGAGTAAGCATGATTTGGATTGTGTTCTGTAGTTTGAGGATGTCTTGCAGTTAGAGGAATGTGTATGATGTTGGGTCTGCTTGGAGGATGCTTTATGACCAACAAAAGGTATTTGCCTCGAGCACAGTGGACCTATTGCACAATTACAGTTTGCTGCACTAATGTCCATGGCCATTAATTAGGGCAAGCGTGTTACAGCAGGGTAAACACAAGGACATCCTAATAACCATTCTACATGATCCCACACCATGCTGTTTTTCCTAACTCTCTCATTCAGATCTGTTGGCAAGAAAGCCCCTATGGAGTAATGTCCCTATGGATTCGAGGTAATGTGAAAAAATAAAAGTCAGAGTTGATGATGGCAATGCTATCTGGTTGAGTACCTTAAAGGAAACCCCTAAAATTCACAGTTACGCTGACTCATGATTATTCACATAGAGAGGCAAAGGAGCCATGTTCATTGCGCATCAAACATAAATTGCATGTTGGGTGATTCTCTGCAGCTGATGCTACAATGATGTCTTTATAGACTGGGAACGTTTTCATTACATGACAACAGGAGGCCACTATCTTTGTTACTGTTGTTGGAAATACTGAAATGTATTCATTGTTATTCTTCTATCTGTACAATATCATGATGCATTTTAATAAATTAAAAACATAAAGAATTACATTGTAGGGTTTCTACACTTTAAATAGTTTCAAGGCTGAAGGCTTCGTTTGACAAGTATTTTTTTCCATCTGTATATATTACTTCAAGGGCCACATGTCTGACTGTTTTTAGAGGTCGCAAACGGAGATTCGGGCACTTGCAACCTCTAAAAAGGGTTGTAGCATGTATCAAGCCTATTTTACAAGTCGGTAACCTGTTACCGACTCGCAAAATATGGTTTCTGAGTTGCTATTTCAGAAGTGGTGTGCCCAGAGTGTCCTTTACTAATAGTGAGTCGCAAGGGCATATACGATTGTTTTTCAAACGGAATGTGGTCACAAAACAATCACAATTAACCGCCTACTTCAAGTAGGAAGGGGGTAAGCAACTCTCAAACGGGAAGGGGTTCCCAGGGGACTCCTTTCTCTTTGTGATTGGCAGTGAAAAAAGTTTTTAAGAGCAGGCATTGGTCCCACGAACCACTGCCTACTCTTAAAAATGAAACTGAAATGTTTCAATTTTGTTTTTAAAAAACATCCCATTGTCTTTTAAGGAAAACAGACTGCATTTAAAAAAAATGTTGTTTTATTTAAAAAGCAAACACGGACATGGGGGTCTGCTGTCCACAGAAGACCACCACTCTGTGTTATTGCCCATTCCTAATGGGTCCCAAATTGCGACCTGCCTCATGAATATTGATGATGTAGGTCATTTGCGACCCCATTGGGAATTGCAAAATGTGTCCGAGACACATTAGTACATTTCCTTTTGCAACTCACAAATTGTGAGTCGCTAAAATTTGCAAATTGCAAATCTCAAAAGGAAATGGTCGCATATGTGGCCCCAAATCTCTGAAACATTCACCTTATTTCATATTTGTATAAATTATATTTTCATATAACGTAAATGACTTCTGCAAAATGAAGAATACATTTTATACCTCATTATCAACGTTGTTACAAATTTTCGCAACACACAATTACCCTAGCTGGCATTTTGGTGTGATGTGAGCAGAAACTCACGAGAAGTTACTTTTGTATAAGAAAACAGGCTTTAAGAAGTGAGATTATCACATGTAGCATGCAGATTAAAAGGGGAACTGTTCCTTAGAAGGTAGGTAAAAGAAGGATCTGCCTACTTCTTGAATGCTCCTTCTTCTGGGAGGAGACAGAAGCCGAGTGAATGACGAACAAACAATCCCAGTGGTCGCATGCGGCTAAAGGATGTTTTTTCTCGGGGTCCACTTTCTAATTTAACTTTATCCTGATCGGTGAAGTTGAACTTTGGATTTCTGGTGTTCATAAAACTACCTTTCCTGGAAATTTGGATGAGAATGAAAAAAACATCAAAGATAGGATAATATGGTTTGTAATAAATGGTTCAAATAATAACATACAAGTCATCTTTCCCTTCCACATATACGAAGGCGGGACACGGACTCGGGCACGCTGCAGAGTATGGCGGTCGTGCCGGTCCCCCGTGTGTGGGCGAGGGGCGGGGCGGGCGGGGCGGGCGGTTCCTGCCCTCGCCTAGCTTGGGAGTGGTCCAGAAGAGTGGTGACCTGGAAGCGCAAACAAGTGCTTCCGGGTCATGTTGGGCAAATTGACCGAGAAGCCGGTCTTAACCGGCTTCCTGGCCATAATGACTTTAAAAGGGGGCTGTAGAGTGGTGGATCGGCCTTTCGCGTCGCCGCTCCGCAGCAAACAGCGGGATCGGCTCCAGTCCGGAGGGCCCAGGGCATTTCCGTTGCGGTTTTGCATCCTTGATTACTTTTAAGAAAATGTGAGTATTATTAGCATACAGAGTGCCATCTGCTGAGGACTCGGTGCAATTTGCAACAGGGTGCAATCCCGGAAGAATGTACCTTTCAACTTTCACGTTGGACAAGATAACTTCTATCAATGCACTGAGTATGGAGAGCTGGGCCGAGGCAGCGAGTGATTAGTTAGGATATGTGGCTGCAGTACAGGATGTGGCATCTAATACTGTGCATAGATTTGGGAGCTGGGATAGTTCATATTCGGTGCCACTCAGCGAGTTTTGCATGTAATCTATTTCCGCGCGCAAACCACACAATTATTTTCCGCGTTCAATAATCAGGCCATACAATAGTCTGCCACCTTTGGGCCTGATAGTGTTTGCTGAAGGCCAGCTTCGGGCTTTACAGGCAGGATTTCTGCGCAGTTTCGACATGTGAAGCTAGGGGGTGGGGGCGCACGCTAGCCCCTTCCCCCTCTTGGCGCTCGGTGGGCCTCCTTGCCTCATCAGGGGTAGTAAGTGCTATATAAATGCGCTATATAAATGCAATTACAAGGACGGAACACATGTAAGCAGGGAGGCTTGTATCCGAGCGGGTGCATGTGTGCTCTGCTACAGGTCCATGGATGTCTTCATCCAGTCCGGGGAAGCGGATGGTGGTGGGTGGAGGAAGTGAATTGGTTCCAGCCACTGGTAATCACTTAGGCCGCATTCCGGACCACTATGATGTGGCGCTAAGACCTGAGTTGTCTGCTTCTGGGCTGGGGGAAGCAGGTTTTTTCGAGTCTCCGTTGCAGACCAACATCAGCTGATTCTGGTCCAATGCCTTAAACTAAAGCGTGAGGGTAGGTGGGCTCCAATTGCCCACATGCACAATGCAAGGCTGGCGAGGGCCTCTACTGCCATGGTCTGTAAGGGACTGGTCCTTCTTCCTACTAAGAGGTATCCTTGAGAGGGTGTGGGTTATGGGACATGGCCAGCCTGCTGAGGACCTTTTTCCATGTTTGTCAAGCGGCGGCAGTACAAGGAGTGCCCGGAGCGTAAGGCCTCTGGGTGCCTTTTTTTGCAGCTCTCGGAAGAGGTTGTAATTTGGTGCAGGCCTGGGGGTGAATTTTTTCACATTTTGTTATTCTTTTTCAGACGATGCTGCCATGGAAGGCTCACAGGGGTTATGTGAATCGCACACGAGTTGGGCGAGTGGAACAGCCATTATCTCGTATCGCCCGATCAGGTTGGGTGGTGATACAACATGGAAGTGCTCTCAGTGGGGCCAGCAAGGTTTTGTTTACATCCCGTCCCGCAGGAAGGAGGCTTGCCTTGGGGCGTGTGCATCGATTTCTGGAACGTTGCACCCGCCCAGGTCCCCGCCTGGGGGGTGGCGGGGGCTGGGATGATGAAGTCTGGATGGTTGGTCAATCATGTATGAACAGGTTGAAACAATATTTTTGCCACAGGCAGGTATGCGGAGAGGGCCCTGTCAGGCTGGTTGCAATGTTCCTATTTGCATGGGCAAGGTGGTCTGTGCCTGGGGCACTTTAGGAGCTTCTGTGGAGATAAAAGGTTGGCTAAGTGTTACTGACGGTGATTTTATCTTTGATTTGGCTTGCAGTTTTCACGTCCTGTCCCGCAGGGGGAAAGCTTGCAGAGGTTTTATCGGTTCCGTTCCTGTTGCAGACCAGGTACCCGCCTGCGAGGCACAAAGAAGTGGACATATGGATAATTGGTAACTCATATGTGAACAGGTTGAGAACATTTTTCCTTCAGGCAACTACACGCACAGGGCACGTAATGATCTGGTTCACCTGGGTAGGATGGGTGTAGTGGAAGCACTGATCACCGTGGTAGGATGGCTGGCGAGAAGATGCCCGCAGGCGGTGCTGGCCTGGTCACACATGGTCCCCAGATTTCTGTGGAGGGGGGGTGAGTCTCTGTCGGTTTTTGGACCATTCAAGGAAAAGACTCAACGACCGTATTGATAATCTGTTCCGATCCCCAAAACCTCAGACGATGGTGCATGGGCACATCCACGGGGAACGTTTTCCTGCATGATGGCATACATCTCTCCAACCTAAGTAATGAAATATACCTGGAGAATTTACTTGCTTGGTTAATGGGAGCAGGGAGTAGGGCATGACCTTCTAGGTGCAGGGGGGGCAGATAGTTGGGCAACTATGCTGGCCTGTGGCGTTAAGGTCATAATTGGTGGGCATATTTTACGGTCCTTAGTAGGCATCACCATTGTCAAATGATTACGCCTGAGGGGGGGACAGAGGGTCTCCCATGGAACTCCAGGGGCAGTTACAGCCGGTAGGCTGGAAGGGTGTGGGGGAAGGAACTGGGCATAACAGCACAGCCCCTTATGGAGATAAGGTTGAGGGCATAGGGGGTGCCCGGGGTGAGATAAACTTTGAGCGAACTGGGCCTCCTGTGCAAGGTCACTCCGGTAGGAGGGTGGGAGCTAGCATGATCTTGGACCAGTCATTGACCTTGCCGTAGGCTCAAACGGGGATACGCAGGAAGAAAATGTTATTGATCACTTAGCTTATGACAGGAATGGCTATGTATTAGAAACATGTTAAGGATAGCCAAATGATATACTGTACATATCAATATAATGGACCGGACTTTCTGCGTATTTTGTAAATGGTGTAAATATAAAAATTATTGTTTTGTTATTGTTATGAAGAACATACGGCTGGGGTGTACGACCCTTAACCCAAGCCATGGTGTGTTGTCTTCATTGATGCCTTGAGGAAAAATGGAAGAGGATCTGTGGTTGCCCTAGGTGCTGCCTGTTTGGGGAGGGGGACTCAGCAGTACCTGGCCATATACAAAGGCGGGACATGGACTCGGGCACGCCGCAGAGTATGGCGGTCGTGCCGGTCCCCCGTGTGTGGGCGAGAGGCGGGGGGGCGGCCCCTGTCCTCGCCTAGCTTGGGAGTGGTCCACAGGGGTGGTGACCCGGAAGCGCAAACAAGTGCTTTCGGGTCATGTTGGGCAAATCGGCTGTGAAGCCGGTCTTAACCGGCTTCCCGGCCATAATGACTTTAAAAGGGGGCTGTTGAGTGGCGGATCGGCCTTTTGCGTCGCCGCTCCACAGCAAACAGAGGGACAGGACGTTCTCCAAGACGGAGACCTTTTCCAGAGTTTTCTCCACCCACCATCCCCTGAGGCAGATGTTTTGATGTGTAAAAAATTGCTTTTCTGTAGTTTTAGTAAAGGTTTTAGGAATGTCGTCAATAAAGCAGTTTGTAGTATACTAACTGAATTTTCTTTTAGGGCGGGGTCTTTTGTCGTATTTTATGTAAAGTTATGAAGTATCCTTGGTCAGGCGGTAAGGTCATGATTGGTGGGCATCTTTTACGGTCCTTAGTAGGCATTACCATTGTCAAATGAGGATGCCTGAGGGGGGGACAGATGTTCTCCCATGGAACTCCAGGGGCAGTTACAGCAGGTAGGCTGGAAGGGTGCAGGGGGAGGGGAAGTTCAGCTTCCTGTAGGCTTTTGGGCCAACCCTCGCACACGCGCAATGGCGCAAGAAAACTGGGCATAACAGCACAGCCCCTTATGGAGATAAGGTTGAGGGAGTAGGGGGTGCCCGTGGTGAGATAACCTTCGGGCGAACTGGGCCTTCTGCGCAAGGTCACTCCGGTAGGAGGGTGGGACCTAGCATGATCTTGGATCAGTCATTGACCTTGCCGTAGGCTCAAACGGGGATACGCAGGAAGAAAATGTTATTGATCACTTAGCTTCTGACAGGAATGGCTATGAATTAGAAACATGTTAAGGATAGCCAAATTATATACTGTACATATAAATGTAATGGACCAGAATTTCTGCGTATTTTGTAAATGGTGTAAATATAAAAATTTATGTTTTGTTATTGTTAAGAATAAAATATGGCCAGGGTTTACAACCCTTAACCTAAGCCATGGTGTGTTGTCTCCATTGATGCCTTGGGGAAAAATGGAGGCGGATCTGTGGTTGCCCTAGGTGCTGTCTGTTTGGGGAGGGGGACTCGGCAGTACCTGGCCATAGAGCAACAGTCAACAAGGTGGGATGATTTAAGGCCCACTGATTTCTACCTTAGCTAGACTTACACCGCCTGAACACACGGTGTGCGACTGTAAATTATTAAGTCTGAAAAGCATCAGCCTTACTTGAACAAGAATGCGCGCCTCCTTTATGTCATGTAATTATAAGAGACAATAAGAAAAGTAACATAGGACATGTTAATACTGACACCGAATCTTTTACATTTCAGTGCAACGAACAGCAATATTATTGCATATAGAAAAACATGTAGGTGTCAAACAAAACACAGATCTATAACAATGGCTTATATATCGATGAACAAAGATAACTGTATGTATGTTGTATCCTTCTCTCCATGATTGTAATGTGGGAAATATGTGTATGGTCGATATGTACGCAGACATGCTATGTGGCCGAGTCTCTGCAGGTCTGGCTATTGATTGCAATTATATTTGCTGATGAAGTTGTAGTTGTAAGAATGCCCACATTGATGCGGTCACATGTACAACTTAAGAGGTGAGGATTTACTATTAGAATGGCAACTACCTGTGTATTTTTATTTTACTGTAACAAATTGATTGGATGAGGCGCATTTTACAGAATTGATTAAAAGACCCTCGGGACTATACTCATGCTGAAAGAACAAAGACGGCACCAGTAGCCTCGTGTGAAGAGAAACATCTTACTAAAATACTCTGGCAGGAATTCAAGGGGGAATGCAGGCTATGAAAATGAGAAACATCAACAAGCGCATTGAAAAAACCGCTAGTCATTCTTTCTACTGAAGCCCGCAAGGCATTACCATTAACAATCAGGCCTATTTACTAGGAATAATTACCCATTAAGTTATTTAATTATTTTTTATAACACTTTGATTTATATTCTTGGACATATATAACATATGTGATCAATATTTTGTTAGCAACGCTACTTTAAGATGTAAGGTAATTAACCATAACCCTGAAAATCAGCCTGCAGGGAACATGTCATGTAGGATAAAGAATCTATAGCAAACAACTGGAAATGTTGTAGGAGAGGTGCTGAGGTATTAAAATATGTCATGGGTACATTTTTCAAAAGGGTTTTGTCATTTGTATTTTCATAAGGGATCCAATATTCTAAGTGATGAGTTTAAGGAAAGTCATTTAATGATACCATTCATTTGTTTGATATCTAAAATCACAACTGTTAACATCTAAACGTCTATCGGTTTCATGGTATAGCCCCTTTTATAACACATTTAGAACACATTTAGCTTTAAAGAATGCCACTTGATAAATTGGAATAAATATGCATATTAAGTTACTTTGTAATGACTTTGAGTAGATCAAATTAAAAAAATAAACTACCCAAGTGTATAAACATTTTGCAGTTTATTTTTTTGAAAACAATTGCCTCTCTCCACAAAACGCAGCATTTTAGGACAAAACGTCAGTCTAAACTATTATGCAATTTTTGACTAACATGGGATTAGATTTTTTAGTTTTAAAGAAATAATTGGTAAAAGCTTTTGGCCTGATCCGATTTAAGCCTGTAACTCAAACAGCTTTATTTCACCGGTGGGCAGAGCTCACAGAGTTTCACTCTGCGGAATTCTGTGGAGGTATATAAAAACCAGCACGAGCGCCCCCATGCAGTGCACAAAGAGCGCATGGCCACTCAAGTTGATTTTGCTGCTGCTTGAGTAGACAAGCATTTGCAAAGCAATAGGTCTCGCAATTTCGAGTTTTTGAGCTCTTCGCATTGTAAATGACAATGCCTTTTATTTGTGCTTAAAAAACCTGCAATAATAAAAGGCATTGTCATTTACAACACCAATAGGTCAAAGTTTCTAAAATGCGAGACCTATAGCATTGCAAGTGCTTGTTGCTTACAAGCGCCCCATGCTGCGCTTTCAAGTTAATAGAGGCCACCCCCTTTCTTTAGACGAGCCGTGTCTAAAGAAAAGTCAGCGGCTGCTAATAATGTGAAAGCACAGTATGGGGCGCTTTTACCAAAAAAAGCATTTGTTTGTCAAGTTGACAAACAAATGCTTTTTTTGGTAAAAGCGCCACGCCCATGAAAGCACCCGTGGTGTGCTGAATGCACTGATTGCTGCAGGAAAGCATGTAGTGCCTGCAGTAGGAGAAACCATTAAAGAAAACAGTGCTTACAGACTAAATAAGATGTGCCGTGTAACAACCGAAGTAAAATGGCCAGTCCTCATGGGAGGTTACAAATGAAGAGGCGGTACTAAGGAGGGACTAACAAGCCTAATAACGTATCAGAAGCCAGCATTTACGAAGGACAATGACACAAGCCAATGACAAATATGGGCGGAGAGTGGGTGGGGCTTCAAGTTCATGCTCCAATACAGCATGGCTCGCAGAGCAGCGCATGCGCTGCCCAGTCTCGACCTAAAAAATGGAGGAAGTAAGTACAGATGCCAGTTGTGCGGCACTATGATTTTCAGGATGAATTCAGTTTATTTAGTAGGACTTTGGTGGGAGATGCACCAAAGGCTTGGATCTTAACACGAGAAAGGAATGTGATGATTGGGCTAACTGAAGATCACAGGAAGTGCTGTGGGAATTTGGACATGCTAACTAAGGAATTTAACAATGGGAAATGCAGCTAAGTTGGAAGGCATGGAAATCCTTAAGAGGCCTAGTAAGGGGATAGTGAACATGATGCAGCAAATGAAAATTACCAGTGTCCATTGGAAGGCTCTATGAAAGACCTATAGCCTAACCATCCAGCAACAGACATGCTACAGCATTTGCAGTCCAGCAACCCAGTGCAAGACATCTACACCATGTGCATTAGAGAGTCCAATGCATGGCCTCCCTACCATCTCCCTCACAGAATCCAGTGCCAGGCCCTCTGCACAATCTGCATCACAGTTCCTCTTGTGGTAAGCCTTCTACACCATCTGCTTCACAGGGTGAACTGTATGCCCTTCTACAGCTCTGCATTACAGGATCCAGGGAAGAGTCATCTACAACAACTGCAGTTCTAGCTCTATTATAAGGCTTTCTACATCTCTTATCACAAGATGCAGTGCACACATTCTAAACCAGGTTTCTCTAATGAGTGGCTCGTGAGCTTCTGGTAGCTCTACAACTATCTGTATGTAGCTCTCCTGTGTGCATCCCGGCATACTAATAGAATCTTTGTTTGATTGAATTTATGTATGTTTGCCAAAATTGTCTATTCAAGTAAAAAAATGTGCGTGTTTTCAGAATTCATAAGCTGATGTTTGGGGTAAAATGGCTGAATTCCAAAATATATTATAAGCTGATATTTGAGTGACAAATCATAACTAATATTTTTACTTTAATGCCTGGGGCATTCCAACCATTACTTTTTGTATTACCATACAGAGCCAGTCCAAATTGACAAAACCTTTTTTTTACATTACTGCTGGTAGATCTGTCTGATGCGCTGAGGGGATCACCGCTAGTTATACTGCATATGGTAGACACTAATGTATCTTGTCCGATGTGGTCGCTATTACAACACGAGTAACATAAGTAGCTTGCGATGATTTTCACTGAACATAAGTAGCTCTTACTGCAGAGAAGGTTGGAGGTCCCTGTTCCAAACCATCTGCATCTCAGGTTCGAAGGAAGGCCTCTACAAACATTTGTACCACCAGGTCACATGGAGCAATGGGACTGCACACAGATGAGCAGGAAGTGAGGTAGTCCATGAGGGTTACGGAAGTTGAATGACTAGAATCTCGAAGGAGGACCTGAGTTTTGGAGAGGGACTAGGAGGTGTTGACTGGTCAAGCTTAGGGTGAGGGGAGGACTTAGCAAGAGAGGATTACAATGAGAAAAGTTTGAAACCGTTAATTGATAAGTTTGTCAACTAGGATTAAATCATTTGCAAAGAGCTCTAATTCTGAGTTGATGGCGAACCAGCGTGGTGGTGACAGGGCGAGGTAGGGGTAGACCTAATAGGTTGTACAGAAACCCTCAAATTAGCCGTTATAATAGGTGAGTTTTCTAAGGAATATTGTGTTGATCAAAGCCTCGGCTGTATGGAAGGGGCCATTTAGGCGGCTCTTGCAAATATATACAACTTTATATGGCTGCTGCAGTTGCATCACTTATAAATCATCCATTTATGTAGCTATATTGGAAAGTATGAAGTGGTTCCTAGCTGATGTGGCTGTCAGAGTTTCTTGAGGGAAAGAGATAGGGTTTGGTAAAGAGGTAGTTGCTACAGTAGTAAGACAATAGATGTTCTCTCTATTAAGCTTGTTCTACAAGAGGGAGCTAAGAGACAACCAACGGCAGATTAATAGGAAGCAGTCAGAGATCATTTATTCAAAGAGAATTGTCTTGGGAGAAAAGGAGAAGGCACAGGTATAGGCTTGGGGGGCCCCAAATGGTGCAGAACCTGAATAGGAAGGTACAGAAGCGAAAAAGATCTAGAACGAGCGTCCACAGTAGTAAGAGGGGAAAGAGGAAAGTATTTTCACCCCCTCCTACCTTCGGCATTAGGTAGAGTGATTGCCAATATCAAATTTAGCAGGCCAAGGAATATGGAGAGAACTGAGAGGCAATGATATTAGTGACATGAGAGCAGGCAGGTTCGATTAAGTTAAGAGTCTGACTAAAGGTGATAGAACAGCTTCTGCGTAGTGAACGATAGGCGAGCAGTTGTGGGGTCAAGTTAGCCTTTGGATGCTAAATATATGCATATTTTAGCACCTCTACGCCGTAAAGTGGAGACTCTAATCATTCCCCTCTTCACCCAAAGAAGCATAAACTAAGAGGGAGACAGAATGGAAGGTCCCAGGGTTTTAAAGTTCAGTGTAAACTCACTTAAAGCGATAATCCAAGACAGTTGTTGCTCTCATCATGTTATTTATAGAGATGACAAGTAGAAATACATTCATGGTATTGGCTCAAAACTTCGAAAGCAACACTTCTACACAACTCTTCTCAATTACCAGCTCTAAAAATAAATGCTGTGGAAAAGAAACATGTCCCAAAGCGTTTGGTGCCATTATAAGTTAGGACAACGTGAATGGGGGTAAACAATCATGGTTTTTGCGTTAATTGAATGGGGATAGTGTTGAACTGGACATCCATGGCGTGGTTTTCCCCCCAACATTTTGCCTTCCATCTTCCCGTTTTTGCGGACTTCGTTTTTGCTGGCTTTAGGACTCTGCGCACTTTACCACTGCTAAAGTGCTTTTGCTCTTTCCGTTAAACACAGTAACATTGGCTTACTTCCAATTGGCCCATTTAATTTACTTGCAAGTCCCTTGTAAATTGTTACTACATGTACCCAGGGCCTGTAAATAAAATGCTACTAGTGGGTCTGCAGCAATGACTGGGCCACCCACTTAAGTAGCCTTTTTAAACAGGTCTTAGGCCTGCTGTTGCAGCCTGTGGGTGCAGTTTTAAACTGCCAATTCGACCTGGCAAATTAAACCTATTTGCCACGCCTAAACCTTTGATTTTAATAACATATAAGTCACCCCTGGGGTAGGCCCTAAACAGCCCATAGGGCAGGGTGGAATGTGTTTGAAAATGTGGTCATGTACTTTCAAGTTTTACATGTCCTGGTAGTTTGTTTTTCACTGTTGCAAGGCGCACCTCTCCCGTACAATATCATTGGGATACTTTATTACATTAACCATGCACAGCCACAGAGACAGGACATTATTGTATTGTATTGTAATTGCATTTATATAGCGCTTACTACCCTGACGAGGCGTCGAAGCGCTTTTTCTGCGAGTAGCACCCTACTCATAAGGATTAGTGTTGAATTAGTATAGTGAAATATGAAAGTAATTTGAGTGGTGGATGGCTAAGTCAGTTATTTGGATTCAGAAGGATAGAAGAGGGAAAAAAGGTTTGTATTTACATAGAGCTTGTTACCCCTGATGGGGTGTTGAAGTGCTTTTTTGACGAGTAGCACGCTACTCTGGAACCCATAAAGGATTAGTGGTGAATTAGTACAGTGAAATATGAAATTTGAGAAGTGGACATGTGTAGGTTTCAAAATAATCATAGGGCTATGCCCCTTATGTTACGCTATTAGATTAGCCTTATATAGCTAAATATAGCAGTGGTAGTCATCTATATTGACAACCAACTGAGCTATATTAAGAAAGATGATGATTACAGAATAGGTTAGTCTTGGATAGGTGGCAGCCATTTTGTATACTGGCCGCCATCTTACATTATGGCTATGTTTCAGCACGCGGTGAGCTCTAAACTGCGAACGAGGTAGGCCCAGACAGCTGCGCCATGACACTTGTTGTTCACCTGATAAGTATACGCCCAGTTGTGTTTCTTTATTCAATAAGGGGCGCTGCCTTGCTTATGAATAAGCATTTCTGTGTGCGTAAGTAATATTCTTTTTGCAGCACCTCTCCTACGTTGGGAGGAGCAGGGATGCAGCTGGCTGACCTTGGCTAAGAGATACCGTGTGCCTGCCTCGGGCTGGTGATGTACGCCCTCTGCCTCCCTAAAGTACGCATCCCTAAACCTGTAACTTTCCCTTGTAGGCGTGCTCTAGATGTTTATGACATGTTTGATGTATCATACTATGCTGCGCATGATTATTGAGTCAGTCCATTAGCAAGCATTGCATGGTGCATGTTGTATTTGGGCTCCTCTGCAGAGTATAGATAATAAACTGCTTGTTTGCATTCTCTACTGGCTGACCGACTCTTCATTGATATAGGTAAGGTTGAGAGGTGGTGTAGTAAACCGAGTGACCCTATATGGGTCACTTCCTTCAGTTGGCGCCCGAACAGGGACCCCGCGATTAATCACCCATCACACCCGCAAACGGGTTGTGAGGTCGGGGTGCAGGCTGGTCTAGCAGGCGGATTGGGGGCCCCCAAAAGATAGAGCTCTGTTTCTGTGGCTTGCCCCGCCCGTCTGATCGAGGATGCCCTGCCTAGTGGTGATACGCCGGGGTCCAGAGACGGCGAGACTTTGGAGCTGACCAGATTGGTCTGGAGAGTCGGCGGTAGAGAATCACGTGTGAAACCTGCGTTTGACAGGTGAGTGACATTGTGTACATTTTAGTACTTGAAAATGTACTGGCGCCAGTCCTGAGGTGGTGTTGGACTGAACCGTGCAAGGCAGACTGTTGACCGCCTTTCGGTGTGAACTTGAACTGCTCCGGGTGATTCGGGTGTTTGAGACCCGTCTCATAGTGGTTCTCGGGTAGCAGCGGGAGGGGCAGGGCCATCGGGCTTGTTTCGTGGACGGAGCCACACTACCGATTTGAGGGAGACAGAACCGATCGGTCTTTGCTCCATAAGTGGTACCGGACTGTGAGTGTGAGGTCGCCCATCAAGCTGTATCTCAGTGATCTTGAGCCACAGATGAGATGAGCCTTTGTGGCGAACCTCACGGGCTGTGCCGGACCTCGTTTGACAATGCAGAACCATGAGTTGTACCCTTAAGTATTGTGGACAAGCTACTTGGGCTGTGCTTTAATAGCGAGTTTGAACTGTGTTGTGTGAACGAGTGCTGGGGCTGAATCTCGTGGTGGTTTGAGAGTCGTTTACGGCTCTACGCGCTACAAGATGCGGGATAGGCCTTAGATCGTGTCTAATCACAACAGGGTCGAGCTGGGCTATCCATACACATAACAGAGATTCTTAGGTGGTGCTTAGTGAAAGGCTGTTTGGGCCATGTTGTATCGCATACCTTAAGAGGTCTGTTCGTGCTGATTTTTTAGTGTATTTTGTGTACGATTTTCGGACAGAGAAGTGGATTTGCTTTGGGCTTGCGCAGTGGGAATTGTGTAAGTATCTTATATTCAGTTGCCGTGTTTTAGTAAACTTGGATGTTTTGTATGTCGATGTTGTTGTTCAAGTGATCGACTGGAGGAAACACAACCTGCTCCTCCAGAGGGTACCCCGAATTTTGATATGTACATAAAGCACGGTATTGGCCTTATTATATTTAGCACCTTATGGCATAAATATACGAAGGACAATTCTGATTTGCAGTGGCCACTTGTTGGTTCGTTCAATGAACAAAAGTTGAATTTTCCAGAAGGAAAGCTGTTTTCTAAGAAGAGTAGGCAGTCAATGTTTAATATGTTGAGGGTTTGGCAGAAGGAGGCAAAGCAGCGGCGAATTAGAGAGGAAAAAGTACGAGGAAAAGACAGGCGCTGACGATCGTGCAGAAAGCCATGGCTTATGATAATGCGACAGTAAACAAAGGTGTTAAGTGCGCAGATAGGGCGTTTCGGCTGCAAGGTGAGAAGAGTTATGTCGTTCAAAATGCTTTTGTTGAAGATTTGTTAGACACCCAACCCCCACCACCTTATGCCTCTCTACAGATATATCCTATTGTTCCAGCTTCCCAGGCCCCGGCTTCAAGGGCTCTGGCTTCGGTTCTTGGCCCCACCAGTCCTCCTCCTCCTAACATTCTGGGTCTACATTTGACGCCTTCTGGGTATTATACTGCTTTATCGATGTCCAGGTTGGAGGGTAATAGCTCTCCGTCTGTGGCACCTGTTTCTGCATTTTCTGGTTCGACTTTCTTTACTCCCTCTAGTCAAGATCGTTCATTGATGGTACCTGTCTCTTCATCCACTCTTTCACCGGCAGATGTTTCACTTCCCATGATGCAATTTGACAGAACGCCTGTGAGTGGAATGTCCCCGGGAAGTCGAGCGAAAGTGCAAGAACGCGTGAGTAGGGTGTTGGTGCGTTCTGCAGTAAGTAATCAAGAAAAGGAGATGGTGGTGAATCAGGCTGCGCAGTGGATTCGAAATCCGATCTATATGGTTGAGGATGTATGGAGTGTGATGAGACAGTATGAACCGCTTATGCAACAACTTGCACTTAAGCATATGTGTACAATGCTGATGAGTTTGTGGGAGCAGCGCTTTAATGCTGAGGTCCCAAGGGAGGTTTCTGAGATACGAGATGAAGTGTATGGTTCCGGTATGTATCCTGCTGCTGTGTTGAATAAAGTTACTACTTTGTTAAAATATCGAGGTAAGATGCTTAAAGAGGGTTCCACAGTATTAGCGCAGTTCCCTATGAGAGAAGTTCACCCCATATATCATCCCGAGACACCAGCAGAAATAAATGCAATGGGTGACATTGTTCGACCCCGGGAGGGGGCACGGTTTCATGAACAATGAGTTTATACCCCCTGGAAGAAAAGCAAAGTACTTTCTCTTAAAAATCAGTTGCCAGATCCCAGAAAGAATCCGACTACTTATTATAAAGAACTGACAGAAGCGGCCGATTCAACAGTTATGACGATAGCTGACATTATGTTGTCTTTTGGGTTCCTGGTGCTGATTGATATATGGAGGCAGGTGCACTTGGTGGATCACGTGGTAGAGTTAGGAGCAACATGGGATCAGATAAAGCTGTGGGATCAAGAACGTAAGCCAGGTGAGAAGCCAAGAGCGGAAGTGTTAGCTTTACCTGGACGAATTATTACGTACATGATTTCGTTTATCGCTCCCAAGAAAGTGGATTGGGATAAACTTACAGCATGTTGTCAAAAGAAAGAGGAGAGTGGGTCAGATTTCTTTACTAGGTACGAGGGGGTGTTTTTGGATTTCAGTGGTCAGGATTTGTCAGTGGATGGTGGAGTCCGGCTGTTTGTCGACAGGTTTGTTAATAATTTGCTTCCCGAGATTGCAGCCCGGATGAAGGCAGCGGAATGTACCTAGTCCATGTCCACTCCCTCGGGAATATTGAGTATGGCGCAATATTATGAACATCGAGAGAACGAACAGAGGCAGGTTGTAGAGAAGAAAGGGAAGGAATTGAAGACAAAGGTGTTGTTGCAGCAGGTGCAGGGAAGTAGTGGAAGAGGAAGGGGTCAGTCGCAAGTGCAGCAGCGATGGTCCGTACAGCGAGGTGGTGGAACGAGTGCTCCATATGTAGCTGTGGGACCTAATCAATGTGCATATTGTCGGAAGGAGGGGCATTGGCGAAATGAGTGCCCTGAATTGCTTCAGGCTGGTGGGATCCCTAGAAGAGGGGGTTTTTGGGGATGTGGTAGAGGAACAGGAAGTCAGGGTGAGAGAAGACCAGAACGAACTGAGAATGTTGAAAAGGATCAGAATTACTTTGATGATCCTAGAGGACGACAGTATTGTCGCGAGGATTATGATGTAGATGAAGGAACAGGGATGTCCATCCACAGCTAGGGCAGCGACGGACAGGGTGGGGGATCAGTTTCGGTCAATGTAGATCAACGCGGACCCTATGTTGCTGCGGGTTTGCTTGGTACCTTTCAAAAGTTTTTGATTGACACAGGTGCTATGAACAGCTCTGTTTCCCGTTCGCTGGTCCCTGGGGCAGCTCTGTCTGGCAAGAATAATGTTTCGGTGGGATTTTCAGGTTCGCTGGTTGTTAGTCCCATCTCTAAGCCCCTTGCTTTGGCAATTGGTCCGTTTTCAGTGAAATCCTCGTTCCTTTTGACTTCAAATTGTGGGGAAAATGTAATGGGGCTTGATCTGTTGAAACGGCTGCATGCAACCATTTTCTGTTCCCCAGACGGTGTTTACATGACGATTGGACCTGATGTGGCACGGGCGAAGCAACACTTTGCCAAAGACGCCCCTCTCCCCGATGAGTTCAAGGACGTGCCTAGTATGCTGTGGGCTACAGGTAACAGGGACGTAGGACTGTTGCAGGTACCGCCAGTGTCTATTCAGGTTAAGGACAATGTTTCTCTGCCTCGTATTCCGCAGTATAAAATATCGCAGACAGGAGAGACTGCTTTGTTGAAAATCATAAATGATTTAATTGCGTCTGGTGTGGTTGAGGAAACAGTTTTTAATGTGTGCAACAGTCCTATTCTTCCGAATCTTAAAAAGGCCCCGACAGATTCACCTGATGCCCATTCTGATGTGTACCGATTTATTATTGATCTTAGGGAAATTAATAAAATAGTGGTACCACAATTTCCTGTTGTTTCTGATATCACTTCGATTTTGGCTATGATCCCTCCTACAGCTCAGTATTTCTCTGTGATTGATTTGAAGAATGCGTTCTTTAGTATTCCGATTCATCCAGATTCCAGGTATCTTTTCGGGTTCAATTTATCTGGCAGAAGCTTTGTGTTCTGTCGCGCTCCTCAAGGGTATACTGAAAGTCCTAGTATATATAGTCAAGCCTTGAAAGCGCAATTGGACTCGCTAGTGCTTCCGGTTGGTAATGTATTGTTGCAATATGTTGACGATCTCCTCGTGATACTGAAGAAGGATGTAAGGAAGCCACGGTCAAATTGTTAATGCATTTGGCACAAAATGGACATAAAGCGTCCCTTTCTAAATGTCAGTATTGTCGACAGGAGGTTACCTATTTAGGTCACCTCCTATCGAAGGAGGGTAGAAGATTGACACCTGAACGTATTTCTGTAATCAATAAAATGGGCGTGCCAAAGACACAGAGAGAAGTGCGAGGTTTCATTGGAATTACCTCATACTGTCGACCCCCAACTATTCTCTGATTGTGAAACCCCTCCTTTATTTAACTACGAAAGGTGTGTGTGAACCCTTGCCGTGGATGCTTGAGTGTCAGCATGCCTTCGAGCAACTGAAGCATGCGCTTTGTTCTGCTCCTGTCCTTGGTACTCCTGACTATAGGAAGCCCTTTGTATTGTATGTACATGAAGTGGATGGTTGTGCGTTGAGTGTCTTGACACAGGCTTTCGGTGGTAAGTATCGGCCCTGTGCTTATTTTTCTGCAGTCCTTGACAATGTGGCTAGAGAGTTCCCGAGCTGTCTGAGAGCCGCTGCTGCGGTGGCAATTGCAATCAGACAATCGTCAGGGCTCATTCTTGACACTGACCTAACGGTCATGGTACCCCATTCTGTAGACACTCTATTGAATAGAACGCAGATGCAGCACCTTACTAGTGCGCGTCTGACTGGATATGAGCTAACTTTGTTCGCTCCACATGTCACCATTAAACGATGTGTCACTCTGAATCCAGCCACATTACTACCCCTCCCTTCGACGAGTCATTATGCAGATGCGCATTACTGTATGTACAGAACAGAGGAAGAAACAAAGGGACTTGTAGACCTGACTGATATTCCCTTATCTGACCCCCAAGCGGAACTATATGTCGATGGCTCCTACCTTACGTTACCATATGGCACTACTTCTGCCGCATATGCGATCACCACATTGCGCACAGTCATAGAGACTTCCCGCGTCCCATATCAATCTGCCCAGGCTGCTGAGTTAGTAGCCTTGTTGAGAGCTTGTGAGTTAAGTGAGAAGATGGCTGTTAATATTTATACCGACAGCCAGTACGCGTTTGGAGTCGCTCACAATTTTGGGCGGCTCTGGGCGGAAAGGGGGTTCCTGACATCCCATGGGTTGAAGATACAGCATGGCCCATTGATCCATAGATTGCTGTCAGCTTTGATGTTACCCAAAAGCTGACAATAATAAAATGCAGTGCCCACAAGGTAGTTACAGATGACGTGGGTAGGGGCAATGCATTTGCGGATCAAACAGCTAGAGAAACTGCTAGATCGAAGATGAGTAAGATGTTTGTGGCAGGACCTGCTAGGTGGGTACCTGATAATGCGATGTATGAGAACACTGTAAGTAGTGTTAAGGACATACAGAATGAGGCCACAACAGATGAAGTGGCTGTATGGCAGGAAAGGACAGGTACTCTAGATGAGGATGGGTGCTGGACTGATTTGTCTGACAGCAGGAGATGGCTGTTGCCCAATGCATATGTTTTCCCAGTTGTCACTATGGCTCATGGTCCCGCTCATATTAGCGCAAGAGGGATTTGTAAATTGTTAGACCCAGAGTGGCGAAATTATCTCATTCCCAAGGTAGCTGCCCATTTAGTGAAACATTGTATGATTTGCTTAAAGCATAATCCTGGGAAAGGTACTCCTGTGCCTTCTGGGAATTTCGCACCACCCTCATTTCCCTTTGAGGTTCTCCAAATGGACTTCATTGAGCTAGAACGACTGAATACTTTGAAGTACGTTCTAGTGGTCGTGTGTGCTTTCAGTAAGTGGGTGGAGGCGTACCCTGTGAAGGAAAATACTGCTAACGCAACGGCGAAAGCACTCATAAAAGAGTTCTTCCCTCATTTCGGTTTGCCTGGGGTGATCTGGAGTGACAACGGCAGCCATTTTAATGCCCGAGTCATGCAGTTGGTGTGTGAAGGGTTGCACATAAATCAGAAGTTTCATGCAGCAAATCACCCCCAATCTGCAGGTCTTGTGGAGAAATATAATGGAACGCTTAAGTTGAAGCTAGCTAAGATCCAGGAGAGCACAGGCCTGAAGTGGCCGGATGCGTTACCATTAGCCCTTTTGTCCACAAGAATGACCGCACACACGAGGACTGGTCTATCTCCCTATGAGGTAGTTTTTGGGCGCCCTGCCAGTATATGGGGTGTCCCGCGGCCAAAACGATTTAGTGAGATCGAGTATCCGATGATGCTAGATTACCTGTATGAGTTAACAAAAAATCTTCGTTCTATTCATCAGCAGATCGGAGAGTCACTGCGACCACTTCCAGAGAGTCCCGGACATAAGTTGCAGCCCGGTGACTGGGTTCTGATCCGAAACTTTGCGAGGACAAAGGCAATGGAGCCCCGTTGGCATGAACCGAAGCAAGTCCTCCTTGCAATGATGACTGCGGTTAAGGTGGATGGGAGAAAAAATTGGATACATGCCCACCATACCAAAAGAATACCGCTGCCACTCCCTTATGACCGATGGGTCCAAGAAGGAATCGGAGATCATGAATGTGAGTACGTACCAAGGTTCATCCCATTTTCGGATGCTCGGCTAACTTGGACGGAGACAGAAAAAGAGAACGAAGATGTGTTATTGGAAGCTGTCCCTCCCGAAATAAGGGCAGCATGAGAGTCCTCTGACACTGAACAACGAGTGTTGGAGTCTGGGAGCTTTGTTGAGCCTGAGCCTTTGTTGCTTTTTTCTGATCAAACAGTGCCTGGGTCTGTAAGATATGATCTACGCACAGCGACAAAAGAAGAGCACCAGAGTGAAATAGAGAGTTATGGATTTGAGTTTATGGTAAGAGCACAATATCTATAGTGCCTGCCACAAAAGAGAGACACTGGTGCACTGCTTGAAACATTTAGACTTTCGAGTGAGCTGTGGGTGTTTGCCAGGAGGGCACCCCAGCCGACACAAAGAAGGATTGGATTACTGAGTAGGCCTAGACTGTGAGGCCCCACGCAGAGGAAGTCACCTGTTACAGTATGATGGACAATAGAAGCCTACCAAAGAGGCTTAGAACGGACTTTTGCATAGTTGATCATTGATTGAAGAAGGTCGCAAGTGACTCCATCATTATTGTAGAAAGTAGGTGTTAGATATGTTCCCGTTTGGGCGAGTTGTCGCGCAAGAGGAGCAGCCTCTGGCGGCCCCGCCCTTAGGTCAAAATGATCCTGGATGGCCTAGTTGGACCACTAAAACCAAAGTTGTGGTTTTATTCTGCATTTTTGTTGTTATGATTATATTGTTTGGTGTGATATTTTATTTAGAAATTAAGCATCCAATGCATGTTCTGAAAGGGACTACTCCTGATCCGCCTGAGCATTTGTTTGTTTCCCTGGCTCCACATAAAGAAAGACATAGGCAGACGTATTTTGGAAATGCTTTTCTTCAGATGCTCCATGAAGTACACCAAACGACTAATGCGACAAAGTGTTGGATCTGTGGTTTACTTCCTTCTATGACTCATAAGAATGATCTTCTATATCCTTGCCTCTGTCATATCTAGGGAGTTGTGAAGCATGGTTCCAGCTCCTTACTGTAGTGTATACCCACTCACATGCAGATACTGCCCAACTGACTAAAGAAGATTATGAAGCAGCGTTGGAATACATATTGATGCACCAGGGATACACTTCCGGGAAAGGAGGGAAGGCAGGTACTTTGCATCCAGATGCCTGTATGAATGTTTATGAGCAAAGTGCAAACATTTCTTGGGTAAAAGATGAGATGATGGAGTTCCAAGGGTTTAATATAACAGAGTATTTTAGATCCTTTCATGACAGAAATATCCCAGATAGTGCGGTCCTACCCATTCCAATAATTGATACACCAGCCCCATTTTGTGTAGAAGGGTTTGGGAGTGTCATTGTAATTATACGTTTACATTGACCACGGCAAGTAGTCCACCCTTGCTTACACCCCCAAATGTATGTTTTATCTGTGGGACACATGCCCATGTATGGCTCCCTAGGGGGTGGGCAGGACGCTGTTATGTTTCTTTCCTTCTACCCCCAGTTTACTTAGCCCCATCCAATTATCATAAGGATCATAAGTTGCTGCAAAGGGGTACCTCATTGTCACGAGTAAAGAGGATTATCAACACTGAAGATCTTGATCAGACAGATACCACGATGCAGCAATTTGCTGATGCTATGAAGGGATTGTTGCCTCTATGGGGACCTATGTATAATAGTAGGCGAATTCGCCATCTTACTAGAGTAGTGGAAGCGGTCATTAACACTACTGCTGGTATACTCACGAATATTTCAGCTGAGCTTCAGGCGACCAGGCTCGTTGCTCTCCAAAACCGGATTGTACTTGACGTCATTCTTGCAGACAGGGGTGGAGCCTGTCGTGTGATTGGTAGCAGCTGCTGCGTTTACATACCAGACCACGCCCCTACCGTTTATTCAGCTATTCAGAAACTCCATAGGTTAGCCTCTGAAATACATGAAGATAACGGTACAGGGTCTCTGACACAGTGGTTCTGGGGCCTAATGTCCGCATGGGGATGGAAGATTCTCATGGGTTTAGTAGTAGTTGCAGGGATCATCTTCACTTGTTGCCTTTGTGTGAATTGTCTTCCATCCTGTTGCACTTATTGCATGACTAAACTCACCCCCTCTGTTCCAATAAGTGAGTCTGAAGCCAGGGATGTGATTATGATGCTGAAAGAACTTCAAGAACTGATGGATATCGACAAAGGCATTTTCGAGGACTAAAGATTCGAATTCAATAGAATCTCGCCTTTGTTCTGCACAGTTGCATACCCCACCCCCCCTGTTTCCTCATGCTGACGACTGATAAAGACCCTGCCTGATGGCCTCTGTACTTCTATATTTAGCTTATAACGCTAAAAGGAGGGTCTGTAGGTTTCAAAATAATCATAGGGCTATGCACCTTATGTTACGCTATTAGATTAGCCTTATATAGCTAAAAATAGCAGTGGTAGTCATCTATATTGACAACCCACTGAGCTATATTAAGAAAAATGATGATTACAGAATAGGTTAGTCTTGGATAGGTGGCAGCCATTTTGTATACTGGCCGCCATCTTACATTATGGCTATGTTTAAGCACGCGGTGAGCACTAAACTGCGAACGAGGTAGGCCCAGACAGCTGCGCCATGACACTTGCTGTTCACCTGATAAGTATACGCCCAGTTTTGTTTCTTTATTCAATAAGGGGCGCTGCCTTGCTTATGAATAATCCTTTCTGTGTGCGTAAGTAATATTCTATTTGCAGCACCTCTCCTACGTTGGGAGGAGAAGGGATGCAGCTGGCTGACCTTGGCTAAGAGATACCGTGTGCCTGCCTCGGGCTGGTGATGTATGCCCCTCTGCCTCCCTAAAGTACGCATCCCTAAACCTGTAACTTTCCCTTGTAGGCGTGCTCTAGATGTTTATGATGTGTTTGATGTATCATACTATGCTGCGCATGATTATTGAGTCAGTCCATTAGCAAGCATTGCATGGTGCATGTTGTATTTGGGCTCCTCTGCAGAGTATAGATAATAAACTGCTTGTTTGCATTCTCTACTGGCTGACCGACTCTTCATTGATATAGGTAAGGTTGAGAGGTGGTGTAGTAACCCGAGTGACCCTATATGGGTCACTTCCTTCACATGTTAGTCTGTTATTTTGATTGAAAAGGATAGTGGAGAGATAGAAGAGTGAAGAATTTAGACTTTTTTTTGGGGAGGTCATAGCAGTAGGAGGAGGCTTGGGATGAGTAAAAATATATGTGGAGGGGAAGAGTCAGAGGGAAGAGTTTAGAAAGGCTTGTTTTGGGGGATCGGTATAGTAAAAGAGGTGTCAGATGATGCAAGGAGGGGTAGAGTAGGGGAGAGTCTAGAAAGGGTTATTTTGGGGATCATAGTAGTGATATGGGGTTTGGGATGAATGAGAGAGTGGATGTAGAGGATATATTGATAGAGGTATAGGGTGAGAAATAGGGTAGTGCATTGGATATGCTGAATTAGAAGAAAGTAATAAATATATAGATCCATAAGTACATGGAAAGCATATAGCTGCATAAAGGAGGTAAGTATATGTAGATTAAAGATATTGATGGAGGTATAGGATGATAAATAGGGTAGTGCATTGAATATGCTTTTTAGGAGAAAAGTAATAAATATATATATCCAAGTACATGGAAGATATATAGATGCATAAAGGAAGTAAGTATATGTAGATTAAAGATGCATTAGATAAACTCTGGTTTTCAAGTGTTGTTGTGCTTATGTAATGTTAATGTGACGGGCCTGTAGTCCTCCTTCTCTACACTTGACTTCTAAACCCTGCTAACTGGCATGCGGCACGTGCCTTAAAGGACCCGCTCGGCTACCCACTGGATGTACACTCACGATACGTTCCTTGTACACCAGTGGTAAGCAATAGGACCCACACAAGATACTGCCCAGTAACCTCTAGATTGCTTCAAATTAGAAGAAAAGGGTTTGGTGTTGTAAGGCACGGTTGAGATTAGAAGCACAGTTTCATATCTAAGGGGCAACATCTTTGTTATGTTTGGCACACAAGATAGCTAAGAAAGTGATTGATGAAAAATGCAAGGGGTTCCGCCATCAACAATGGATGAAGAGTTGTAATCAATCAATCAATCAATCATGTCACTTATAAAGCGCACTACATACCCGCGAGGGTCTCAAGGCGCTGGGGGAAGAGGGGGGTGGTGCTGCTACTGATCGAAGAGCCAGGTCTTGAGGAGTCTTCTGAAGGCCAGTAGGTCTTGGGTCTGTCGGAGGTTGGTGGGGAGGGTGTTCCAGGTCTTGGCGGCGAGGTGGGAGAAGGATCTGCCGCCGGCGGTAGTTTTCCGGATGCGGGGGACTGTGGCGAGGGCGAGGCTGGTCGAGCGGAGCTGGCGGGTGGGGGTGTAGAAGCTGAGTCGTCTGTTGAGGTAGGCTGGTCCGGAGTTGTGGAGTGCTTTGTGTGCGTGGGTGAGGAGCTTGAAGGTTATCCTCTTGTTGACAGGGAGCCAGTGCAGGTCTCTCAGGTGGGGTGTGATGTGGCTGCGTCGGGGGATGTCGAGGATAAGACGTGCAGAGGCGTTCTGGATGCGTTGCAGCCGTCTCAGGAGCTATATAATATATACTAATATAGTATATATATATATATATAGTATATAGTAATATACTGTGTCATTCATATAGCTCTTCAACCCCCTGACAATGCCACAAAGCACTTCAATTTACATCAAGTTTCTCGGCGCCTTTTAAGAGTTTATGACTGAAAGAGATGTTGGAGGTAGTTTGGCCTTTTTTCAAGGTGTGAGGTGTGGCAAAGGTGCTGTGCCTAAGAACGAAGGATTGCAGAGTGTAAGAATTGACACTGTCACACATGCAGACACATAGCATGTTTTTGAAGTGGTCTGTATCAAAGTAGAACCTGCCATTGTTGGAACCCTGGGATACATCAGCAAGTCCTCCTTAGACTCTACTCAGGGGCACTCAGGCCAACCTCAGGAGCGCTGTTAGGCAGCCAGTGATGATATAGTGTATGGAGTTACTCAGAAGCCACCTGGACCCAATCCTGGAGCTGAAGGTATTGCGCCACTAGACCATATACGAGTTCACTACATTTGTTTTAAGCTTGCCAACCGGCAGCCATGATGGTGCAGCCTACTAAGAACAACTGGCACCACAGAGCATGCGCCCATAGTTCACTCCGGTAAGGGCAGACAGGAACAGAAGTATGCATTACAGGGGTGGCAGATTTGACATTTGAACCTAAAGATGGGAAAAGGATGCTTGCCTGTAATGAACTCTATGAGGGAATTTGAGAATGAGTTAATTTGTCGTATGTCCTTAATGTATATGCAAGGTTTTTATGCCCAATCACGTATGCAGATATTACTTGTGTGTCTTTTGTTGATGGCGCCGCCATTCCTCCTCCTTTTTGTGCTGATATCGATATATCAAACAAAATTTTGTATCAAAATGTAATTATTTACTATTTGCAAAATAAGAAATCGAGAGAAGGTAGTACAACATAAGATGTGGTGGAGGACACAGACACTAGGGGGTTCCGGGGGGCACTGACCTGCCATTATACTCTAGGTTTCTTGATGAACACAGACAAATGAACGGCAAATTAATGATCCTGAAAGGCCATTTTGGGAGACTTTTTTAAGGCTAAATTTCACTGAACCACAAATAACTCTCCATGTCTTCCTAATATAAAACACAATATGATGTTATTTTTTATCGTCGCAGTCCGATATTTAGGGAGTCATGTCTCACCACTGAGGTGTCGATCTGAGCCAGGAGTCTGGGGTCGTTCTGCTCCATGGCTTCCAGGCACTGAAACATGGCGGTGACGTGAGCATCGCTGAGCAGGAAGGCTGAATCTGGGATGAGAACAACAAAGCAACAATCGGTCTGATGGCATTAAAAACCCCACTACCACCTTTAAGTTAACAACCAACATCTGCTGTGAATGCTGGACTGGAATGAGGCCCGAGTAATTAAAGGTGGCAGAGTTTAATTCAAGCCCACCACCCATCACCCTTATTTTTGCTTTTCCAAGTGAAAGGATATATTCCATGCAGCGGTGTAATGAGTTCAGAGCCCGGGGGCTGCCATGCCCAAGCCCTGAGGGCAGGGTCGGATTGGGATCACAATTTGGCCCGGGCACTGCCATAAAAAGTGGCCCACTTTCGCGGGGTGTGCACTTTCATGAAACACCATTTGGTTACTCTCAGAGGTCTCATTTGCAGAGAAATGTTTGGTAAATTAAGCATTTTAAAGCTTATAGAGCCAGTAACATTGGTAAAGACTAGGAGCACTGCAGTTCTGAAAACTGAGTACTTACTTGCAGTCTTAACACCCTGCACAATGTAGTTAGATGCTCTTTCCCAACAGCTATGTCCTTGACTCTGATCCTCAAATGAATCCGAAATCTAGTCCAAAGTCAAGGGGACAGGGTAAGACTGGAATCTCTGGATAGAACAGTAAAAGGAAGAGCAGCTCTGACCCTCTGCCTTGGAGAATAGAACCTCTAATGACAAACAGTAAAGAAATAAATTTTGCATATCAGCCATAAAACCATTTTGCAAAGCACTAAAAAGAAATGAAATGTAGCTCCCTCACAAATTTTGCACTTTTCCCTGAACGTAAGTACCTTTTGCCGCCTTGTCCCCCATCCCCTCTTTCTTTGTGTGCACTACTCTAGTTAGACAGGGATCCCCAGTTCTGCTGGGCAGTACCAACTGGGGGCTGGGGGAAAAGAGGAGGTGAACAGAGCGGTAAAGAGGCAGTGTAATGAGAGAGGTGAAGTAGAACCAGAAATCAGGTAGTGATAGGTGTGATGGGGAGAGACAAAAGGTAAAGACGGAAAGATCAGGTAGCTAGAAGAAAAGGTACATAGCTATAGAATGAGGAAGAGGTAAGTAGATAATGAGTGTAAGAGATATAGGTCATACTTTATGGTCATAGACAAACACATGTAAACCTGCAAAGTGAACCTTCTTCACTTTTCCAAAGAGAAAATGTATCAAATGCCACACAGAATTCAAAAGAAGCAATAAACACCATCTGTTCTCAGAATCATAGTTCAAGTGACCTGCAGACAACTAGTGATATTGGTTGAAATATTCCATCTGAGTAACAATCCCTCACAATTCTTCACATGCCCTCCATGTGTAAAACACATGCTGTAGCACCAAATCTGAAGTATGTACTGTGGGCCACAATTGCCAACAGCTGCTCAACCTTATAAAAAGCGCTTCGCACTACATGGAATTTTATTTCTTTTTATTTACAGATTTATTTTCTTTTTTATTCCACCCGTTCACCTCTTCCGACTTCTCACTTCGGACGATTGCTCACTGGGTTAAACGCACGTTGTGGAGGTTGGAACCTGGAGTCAGCTAAAATTTTCAACCTTCCCATGTGGATGAAATGGCACCGGTACAAAACACTACTGCTTTCCTATTACATATCCCTTCATTGTATCCGTACAGACGGCACTGCAGCCCAGAATAGTGCTCTCATGGGGTGCACCTGGATGGCGTCTCTGCACCCCCGCAATAATTGGAGTGTATTGTAGCTCCCAGAAGCACCCTTTGTAGATGCTGATTTTTCAGGACGGTACAACAATGTCTCTTGTCATGATGTGCACATCTTTGATGTCGCTGGTATAGGTCTGGACGAGAAAACATCAGTGCTGTACAGTACAACTGCAAAGATGTGCAACTAATGTACAAAGAAATAAAGATTACTAATCTACTATTAACTTCTAATCTTGGGTTCCGGAGTAGCTTGCTACTCATAATAAAGCGCTTCAACTCATCGTCAGGGGTAGTAAGTATATAAATACAATTTACAATATGTAATTAAACATGCGTTTCTGTGGGATGAAAGGCAGCCCTCAGTCTTATTTATGTTTTCGCATTTTTATAACTGCTTTGCTGGTATCAGAAAGGCAACGTGGCTTTTAAGTTCATTTGATGCCACATAGCAACAATACACATAAATACACTCCACATCATACCACATAATTCTAATCAGCATAATTTCACTCAACACCACACAGTTCCACGCAACACAATTCCACTCCACACATTATCATTGCACACAATTCAGCAACACACTACATAATTCAACTCAACAACACATTTACACAACACACCACATATTTCCAATCCACACCACACAATACCACATCATGCCACAAAATTCAACAACACACCACACAATTAAACGGCACAACATATCATTACACAACACAAAATATCATTCCACATAATTACACTCTATGGCACACAATCCCACTCTACATAATTTCAGTACACTCAAAATCACATAATTACTATCCACATAATTCCACTGCACACCATGCCACATAATTGTACACCACATGATTCCACAACTAACAATTCCAATCCAAACCACATTATTCCACACCACATACCTCCACTCCATAACACATGAGTAAAACACATTGTCATTTACAACGCCAATAGCTCTAACTCCCGCAAATGCGAGACCTATTGGCATTGTCAATGCTTTTTTTTATTGTTCTTCATTTTGACAGTTTTATATCATATGAACTCAGCCCATGGCTATTTGAGTGCTATTCATAGCACCAATTACAGTGCACAAGATCAGGTTTTTTATTTAAGGGCCTGGGAGATGGAGTGATTTGCCCAGAATCACAGGATGTTGAGAGCAGATGCCGGGTCTCGAACCTGATCCCCCATGCTAAGGGGATTTTCTCCATCGTTCAAAGTTTTGTGACCCCTTGCGCAGAGGATATTTCTCTACCTTCTTCGGTCATATGGTGTGAGAAACTCTTGAGTTTCTTCATTGATAAAATTCAGCTGATACAAGCTAGTTTTGAGGCACCTAATTCTGACCAGGAACAGCCTCTCTCTCAGAATATTTTTAGTTCTAGCCAAGATGCCCCTGCTCGTCCTCCTCCCTGTCTGAATTCTCTGCTATTGCTCATCAAGACACATTGATTATTTTGAAATCATTGAAATCGGACTCCCCAGCCGATCCCTGCCTGGCTCGGTTGCTGGCAGCAGTGGCAGAAGTGGTTAACCCAGAGGTTAATTCCCTTATCAATTTGCCCCTCCAATTTGCCATGGTTCCGCCTGAGTGGAAGCAAGCCAAACTCCTCCCTCTGCTTAAAAAGCCTTCTCTAGACCCTGCCAATCCTGCCAATTATCGCCCCATTTCCCTCCTTCCGGCCGTGGCTAAGGTGTGCGAAAAGGCGGTTTTTAAGCAGTTGGCCAATTTTATAGAAACTTCTGGATCGCTACATCCTGCTCAATCAGGGTTTAGAGCTACTTATAGTACAGAGACGACGCTTGTGGAAATATCAGAAGCTATCAGAGAGTGTTTGGATGGGTGCGGGAGAGCGGCTCTGATTTTATTAGACCTCTCTGCCGCCTTCGATACGGTGCCACACTCTCTGCTACTAGCCCGTCTCGCAAACATTGGAGTTGTTGGCTTAGCGTGGAACTGGATTAAATCATTTTTGGAAGATAGATCGCAGCAAGTGTGGCTACCCCCTTTTTCATCTGCCCCAAAAAAGGTGACTACTGGAGTACCCCAGGGTTCCACCCTGAGCCCCCTTCTTTTTAATCTATATGTCACCCCTTTGATCTATCTTGCTGAGGAGCTGGGAGCTAAGATCATCGCCTACGCGGATGTTACCCAGCACCTCTTCACATGGAAGGACGCTGATACTTCTCCAACGAGAGCAAGAAACTGTCTAATAGCCGTATTTAAATGGCTTGCAGCAGCTCCATTAAAGTGTAATGAGGATAAGTCTGAAATCCTCTCATATGGATCCTTTCCTCCACAGTTCAGGGAAGCCCTCTGGCCGCCAGATTACCCCCTACCCAGTTCTACGGGACAGGCAATTAAGAACTTGGGAGTCTGGTTCGAGGAGAATCTCCGGTTCTCTATGCAAATAAAGAAACTGGCAGGCCAGTGTTTTGGCACACTGAAGTCCCTTAGGAAGTTTCTACCTTTACTACCTAGGACTGCTAAGGAGATGGTCATGCGTGCTCTGATCCTCAGTCGCCTTGACTATGCCAACGCACTTTATATTGGCCTACCAGGATACCAGCTCAAGAAACTCCAGGTAGTACAGAATGCTGCGGCCAGAGTTCTGATGGGCATTCCGGGCAGGTCTAGCGTAAAACAACATCTGCAGGATCTGCACTGGCTCCCAGTGGCTCAAAGAGTCAAATTTAAGGCTCTTACTTTGGCCCACTCAGCCCTATATGGAACTGGTCCACTCTACTTGAGGAAATGGTTTAGTTTCTATGCCGAAAAACAAAAAGAGAGCGAGGATTTTGGGGTACGTCCTAATCCCCTGGGTAAAGTTACAAAGAAACAATATGGACGGACCCTGAAATAGTGGAGATCTATCAATCACTATGTGTGGTAAGTCCAAGGACCATTAGGTATCTTTAAAAGACTCCTCACACACCAACCTAGTTGGTGTCATGCTTCATCATTGGGGTCCCAACCGGGAGGCCTAATGCCGCCCGGTTGTGCTACGACGCCTGATTACAGCAGAGCAGGTGTAGTGTGAAGATGTGATGTAAAAGTTAAAAATACCTCTGAGAATCCTTACCAAGTAACTTTATTAGTGGCGGCTCAGGGTATGGTTAAAAACTATGTGAAATCAACTAACAAGAAATAATAATCTGTAGTTGTTTTAGGTGATGTGGTCTACATGTTTCAGCCCGTCCAAAAATTCAAATGGGCTTTCTTCAGGACCTAGAATTAAAGTGAGTGGCAAAGTGAAGGCCACGTGAGAAAATAAAGTACCAACACACGCACTAAGGTGTGTGGACCCGGTGTCGGTATACTTACAGACACCACTCAAAAAACCTGTTAGGGAGAAAGAAATAGACAAAACAGGACATGTAACGTTGAGCAACATAAAATGTAATCTTTTAAAGCAACTCAAAATTGCAATCTCCAACATGCCGTAAAGATCGACCTAACCACCATCGTGACAGTGATAGAGTAATGATGATTCAGCATGCACGTGTCTAAGGCATGCTTGGCAATTAAATGAGACTGAATGATCACATAGGGACATCATGTACTGAGACGTGTATTATATAAAACATGTGTCCATGCTAAAGCGTGAATTGAATGATCACATAGGGGCATCGTAAGAGTGGCCAAGATGAAAGCCACATGCTTGTATGTTTCCGAGCAGCGGGTGAAAAATATGCGCTGCATGCCAAGTGCTGGTAAGATAATGCGGCGTGGCACGACAGTGGCGAGTTGCATGTGCGGCCGATCGAGCGCCAGTAAATGCATATATTACAAATTATGCAAAATAGCAAGTATTAAAATGGTAGAAACAACTGTGGCAGCGTAAATTAAAAGGGGTCATAATTACAATTAAAAGAAAGAGTAAGCAGCTAATCGGGACATGGGAGGGGTTTCATCCGATCAACCGATCTGTGAAAAAACATAGAGAAAAACAGGAGAGCGGCTTTTAGTGGAAAGCGGCTTTTAGTAAAAAGCCATGAGTCGTGGGGCAGTACGCCCGTGGTCCACAACTACAAAACCTTACTTGGTTCCGTGAGGATTCCCATGAGACAACCTACTGCGGTCTCCCGAAGTCCCGGTGGGGAGGGACGCGGTGGGAGAACGAAGTTAAATCCAAACTTCAGGCGTCGGACAAGGAAATGACGACGCTACGTAAGGAGATGACGTTTACAAAAAACAACTAGTCTGCGTATAGCAAATAAAGCAGAAGGGCGGCGGCCATGTTGGAAAACTCGCGATGTAAGCGAGATAGAGAATGGCGGCCATCCTTAAGTTCTAGAAGATCACGATGTAGATGCAAAAGAGCCATAGTGTGTGCTCTATATTAGCAGAAATGGGCAAAAAGATAACAAGAGGAAAAGAGAAAAAGGATAGATAATGCCCACGAAAGTGTGTTTGGAGAGTAGTGCACCAGACATAAATAAATAAACAGACAGACAGACAGTGCTGAGCATAGAATGCGCTCAGTATTTTAACCTGAATAGTATGAGGAAAAAATTAGCACAGTATGCACAATTGGGCGTGATGTTCTAAGACAGATAGTAGTAGATATAGATTCTGTTAGATAAATAGCTATTAATTTCTAAGACAGATAGAAGTAGATCTAGATTCTGTTAGATAAAAAGCTATTAAATGAATCTCCTATGCTGATAGAGGTATGGAGAAAGGACTACTGTCTCCTGAGACTTTGCCAGGGAATATTATCGTTAAGTCCTATCAGATGACTAGATAGGCGATAAACCCATCTTTGTTCTTTCTCCAATAGACGATTTTGTATGTTAGGTAGGTTAGGATCTAGGGCCTCAATGACTACCCAGCTGATGTCATTAGTGGTATGTCCAGCTTCAAGGAAATGGCTTGTCAGTCTTGTAGTTGACTTTTTACATCTGATTGTGCTACGATGCTCGCAGATCCTAGTCTTCACTTTTCGATTAGTCATCCCAATGTACGAGAGGTTACAAGGACAGGTGAGACGATATACGACGTGAGCTGTGTTACAGTTCGTGTGTGTCCTTAAAAGCCAGGTCTTGCCTGGTTCCAGTTTCAGACTTTTGGTGGTCACGGTTATATGGCATACACTACAATCTCCACACGGGTAGTGGCCCACAATGTTGGGGAGCCCCATGCGTTGAGAATAGTGTTAGTGGGTTTCCTTTGGGGAGCAGGTCGTGTGGAAACCAAGGCGTCCTTGATAGATCTAGCTTTTCTGTGAGACATCAGTGGAGGTTCCCAGTTCAGATTGCCTGTCTTAAGAATCTGCCAATGTCGTTTTATAATATCAGACACCTCGTGGGAGACAGCGTTATAAGTGGTGACGCACGTGAGTGGGATGGAGGTAGATGCACACTTCTGTGCTTCAATAAGACCCTCTCGATTTTGATTGGGAGCACGCTTGTTTGCTTTATCGGTGATCCGCTGAGGGTAACCTCGCTGCCGTAATCTATTGCTAAGATCAGATGCTTGTTGTTTATAATCTCTTACGTCACTGCAGTTCCTGCGGAGGCGAAGATATTGTCCATAGGAAAGATTCTCCCGCAGGGGTCTGGGGTGGAAGCTAGAGAAATGGAGGAGTGAATTGCGAGCCGTTGGTTTGAAATGGGTTTTGCTTTTCAAAAAACCTCCTTCTGCTTCAATATCCAGATCAAGGAACGTCGCCTTATTGTGATCGAAACTGTGCGTGAATTTAAGATTGGGATCGCATGTGTTCAGCCATGTGCAGAAGGATAACAATGATTCTGTGTCTCCTTCCCAGATCATTAAGATGTCGTCAATATACCGTTTGTAAAATTTGATCTGAGGGATACATGGCGTCTGATTGTCTAGTAGATATCTTGTTTCAAAATGGTACACATAGAGTCCCGCTATGCTGGGGGCGAAAACACTCCCCATTGAAGTTCCATATTTCTGCAAGTAGAGTTGGCCTTCATACTCAAAGAAGTTCTCTTTGAGTGCTAAAGCAGCACACTCCAGAATGAATATCTTGGGGGTCTGATATTGCCAGTCAGATTCATTAAGAGCTATTTTCAATACTTCAAGCTTATCGTCTTGCGGGAGGCTGGTGTAAAGGCTCTCCATGTCAAGACTAACCAGGAAGGAATTATCAGGATTAAAAGCTAGAGTGTCAATTAGTCTCAAGAGATCCTTTGTATCCTTGAGATACGTACTAGTGGACTGTACCATTGGTTGAAAGAAAAAGTCACAATAACGTGATAAGGGTTCCAATAAGGACCCAATGCCCGATACTATGGGACGTCCCGGAGGTGGGAACTTGTTTTTATGAATCTTGGGCAAAATGTAAAAGTAAGGTATTTTACCAGGAGTCGTAACCAGAAATTTAGCTTCCTTGGTTGTGATTTGACCTGAGTGTTCAGCATCTTCAACCAGTGTTTGGATGCGTGTTTTGAGTTTTGCACTGGGATCTTGTGTCAATTTTTCATAGTTCTTAGGATCGTTGAGAAGGCGGGCACATTCCTGTCGATAGTCCTCAAGATTAAGGATCACTGTGCCCCCACCCTTGTCCGCCGGTTTAATGATGATCGTATCATTAGTTCTTAGTGATTCCAGGGCCTGACATTCCTTACTGCTGAAGTTCTGGAAGGTATGTTTGTCTTGGAGACTTTCCACGTCTTTAAACACAGCTTGCTCGTAAACAGTGATTTCTGGTGGTATTGCACATGGTGGTGGCATATAGGTAGATTTAACTCGAAAGTGGGTGTCACCCGGTTGGTCAATTGTGAGCTGTGGTGTACTTTCGAAGCAGGCTTTTAGTCTGAGTTTACGAAAGAATTCTGCCAATTCGCAGTGTAGTCGGAATTTGTCAAGTTTTGCCGTTGGTGAAAAACCGAGTCCCTTTTCCAGGACTGACAAATCTGATGATGACAGAGCATAAGATGAGAGGTTGGTAACCAAACTTATCTCGTGCTGGGTCCCGGTTGTAGATCCTTTGTTTTGCTCCTTGTCAATGTGCCTTGGGTTTGATCGTCTTCCCAATGCACTTGATTTGCTCTTCGTCTCCTTCCGCGGCCTCGGGGACCCCTTCCTAAAAAAGGAAACTGTTGATTCTGGTTCAAGTTTGGTGGCGGTGCAAGAGGCGGATTCCAGCCATATCCATACTGTGGATGTATTGGAGGATAGGGGGTCATGAAGTGCATGTTAGCACCCGGCGGTCCTTGAGCCCAAGGTTGTTGCCAGCCTGTGTGCCTTCCCCTGTTCTGTTGTCTTCTGCGGTAGCTACTGGAACTTGAACCGCTGCTACCAGAAGAGTCCTCATCCGAAGATCCCCCTGAAGCATCTGTTCGTGTGAGTGGTTTGTAGTCGCTGTCCGCGTAGGGATAGGTTTTGGTGTAAGAGAACTTCTTAAGGTCCTTCTGGAATTTATTGATCTTGGTCTGAGTTAGGCTCAGACGAAATCGCATCAGGACTATACTTCATGGCCTGATCCTGACAGAATATTTAAGAACTAACACTGCTCCAAGAGGCTTGATCGTTACTAATGCGCCACGTATCTTTTTAGACGACGCAACTTTCCGCAAGGACTGGGCGCAGATAGCGTGGCGCTGTACACGTGACTGGATGATCTTAATCATACAGACCGCTACACGCCTTTCAGAAGCTATCCTTATTGATATCCAGTTGACAGAGACACATTTCAAGGCCACCCTAACTTCTTTTAAGAAAAAACTAGATGAAACTAATAAAGAAGTTAATGAATACAAGGAGAGCCTAACTCAGACCAAGATCAATAAATTCCAGAAGGACCTTAAGAAGTTCTCTTACACCAAAACCTATCCCTACGCGGACAGCGACTACAAACCACCCACACGAACAGATGCTTCAGGGGGATCTTTGGATGAGGACTCTTCTGGTAGCAGCGGTTCAAGTTCCAGTAGCTACCGCAGAAGACAACAGAACAGGGGAAGGCACACAGGCTGGCAACAACCTTGGGCTCAAGGACCGCCGGGTGCTAACATGCAATTCATGACCCCCTATCCTCCAATACATCCACAGTATGGATATGGCTGGAATCCGCCTCTTGCACCGCCACCATACTTGAACCAGAATCAACAGTTTCCTTTTTAGGAAGGGGTCCCCGAGGCCGCGGAAGGAGACGAAGAGCAAATCAAGTGCATTGGGAAGACGATCAAACCCAAGGCACATTGACAAGGAGCAAAACAAAGGATCTACAACCGGGACCCAGCACGAGATAAGTTTGGTTACCAACCTCTCATCTTATGCTCTGTCATCATCAGATTTGTCAGTCCTGGAAAAGGGACTCGGTTTTTCACCAACGGCAAAACTTGACAAATTCCGACTACACTGCGAATTGGCGGAATTCTTTCGTAAACTCAGACTAAAAGCCTGCTTCGAAAGTACACCACAGCTCACAATTGACCAACCGGGTGACACCCACTTTCGAGTTATACCTATATGCCACCACCATGTGCAATACCACCAGAAATCACTGTTTACGAGCAAGCTGTTTTTAAAGACGTGGAAAGTCTCCAAGACAAACATACCTTCCAGAACTTCAGCAGTAAGGAACGTCAGGCCCTGGAATCACTAAGAACTAATGATACGATCATCATTAAACCGGCGGACAAGGGTGGGGGCACAGTGATCCTTAATCTTGAGGACTATCGACAGGAATGTGCCCGCCTTCTCAACGATCCTAAGAACTATGAAAAATTGACACAAGATCCCAGTGCAAAACTCAAAACACGCATCCAAACACTGGTTGAAGATGCTGAACACTCAGGTCAAATCACAACCAAGGAAGCTAAATTTCTGGTTACGACTCCTGGTAAAATACCTTACTTTTACATTTTGCCCAAGATTCATAAAAACAAGTTCCCACCTCCGGGACGTCCCATAGTATCGGGCATTGGGTCCTTATTGGAACCCTTATCACGTTATTGTGACTTTTTCTTTCAACCAATGGTACAGTCGACTAGTACGTATCTCAAGGATACAAAGGATCTCTTGAGACTAATTGACACTCTAGCTTTTAATCCTGATAATTCCTTCCTGGTTAGTCTTGACGTGGAGAGCCTTTACACCAGCCTCCTGCAAGACGATACCCTTGAAGTATTGAAAATAGCTCTTAATGAATCTGACTGGCAATATCAGACCCCCAAGATATTCATTCTGGAGTGTGTTGCTTTAGCACTCAAAGAGAACTTCTTTGAGTATGAAGGCCAACTCTACTTGCAGAAATATGGAACTTCAATGGGGAGTGTTTTCGCCCCCAGCATAGCGGGACTCTATTTGTACCATTTTGAAACAAGATATCTACTAGACAATCAGACGCCATGTATCCCTCAGATCAAATTTACAAACGGTATATTGACGACATCTTAATGATCTGAGAAGGAGACACAGAATCATTGTTATCCTTCTGCACATGGCTGAACACATGCGATCCCAATCTTAAATTCACGCACAGTTTCGATCACAATAAGGCGACGTTCCTTGATCTGGATATTGAAGCAGAAGGAGGTTTTTTGAAAAGCAAAACCCATTTCAAACCAACGGCTCGCAATTCACTCCTCCATTTCTCTAGCTTCCACCCCAGACCCCTGCGGGAGAATCTTCCCTATGGACAATATCTTCGCCTCCGCAGGAACTGCAGTGACGTAAGAGATTATAAACAACAAGCATCTGATCTTAGCAATAGATTACGGCAGCGAGGTTACCCTCAGCGGATCACCGATAAAGCAAACAAGCGTGCTCGCAACAAAATCGAGAGGGTCTTATTGAAGCACAGAAGTGTGCATCTACCTCCATCCCACTCACGTGCGTCACCACTTATAATGCTGTCTCCCACGAGGTGTCTGATATTATAAAACGACATTGGCAGATTCTTAAGACAGGCAATCTGAACTGGGAACCTCCACTGATGTCTCACAGAAAAGCTAGATCTATCAAGGACGCCTTGGTTTCCACACGACCTGCTCTCCAAAGGAAACCCACTAACACTATTCTCAACGCATGGGGGCTCCCCAACATTGTGGGCCACTACCCGTGTGGAGATTGTAGTGTATGCCATATAACCGTGACCACCAAAAGTCTGAAACTGGAACCAGGCAAGACCTGGCATTTAAGGACACACACGAACTGTAACACAGCTCACGTCGTATATCGTATCACCTGTCCTTGTAACCTCTCGTACATTGGGATGACTAATCGAAAAGTGAAGACTAGGATCTGCGAGCATCGTAGCACAATCAGATGTAAAAAGTCAACTACAAGACTGACAAGCCATTTCCTTGAAGCTGGACATACCACTAATGACATCAGCTGGGTAGTCATTGAGGACCTAGATCCTAACCTACCTAACATACAAAATCGTCTATTGGAGAAAGAACAAAGATGGGTTTATCGCCTATCTAGTCATCTGATAGGACTTAACGATAATATTCCCTGGCAAAGTCTCAGGAGACAGTAGTCCTTTCTCCATACCTCTATCAGCATAGGAGATTCATTTAATAGCTTTTTATCTAATAGAATCTAGATCTACTGCTATCTGTCTTAGAAATTAATAGCTATTTATCTAACAGAATCTATATCTACTACTATCTGTCTTAGAACATCACGCCCAATTGTGCATACTGTGCTAATTTTTTTCCTCATACTATTCAGGTTAAAATACTGAGCGCATTCTATGCTCAGCACTGTCTGTCTGTCTGTTTATTTATTTATGTCTGGTGCACTACTCTCCAAACACACTTTCGTGGGCATTATCTATCCTTTTTCTCTTTTCCTCTTGTTATCTTTTTGCCCATTTCTGCTAATATAGAGCACACACTATGGCTCTTTTGCATCTACATCGTGATCTTCTAGAACTTAAGGATGGCCGCCATTCTCTATCTCGCTTACATCGCGAGTTTTCCAACATGGCCGCCGCCCTTCTGCTTTATTTGCTATACGCAGACTAGTTGTTTTTTGTAAACGTCATCTCCTTACGTAGCGTCGTCATTTCCTTGTCCGACGCCTGAAGTTTGGATTTAACTTCGTTCTCCCACCACGTCCCTCACCAGCCGGGACTTCGGGAGACCGCAGTAGGTTGTCTCATGGGAATCCTCACGGAACCAAGTAAGGTTTTGTAGTTGTGGACCACGGGCGTACTGCCCCACGACTCATGGCTTTTTACTAAAAGCCGCTTTCCACTAAAAGCCGCTCTCCTGTTTTTCTCTATGTTTTTTCACAGATCGGTTGATCGGATGAAACCCCTCCCATGTCCTGATTAGCTGCTTACTCTTTCTTTTAATTGTAATTATGACCCCTTTTAATTTACGCTGCCACAGTTGTTTCTACCATTTTAATACTTGCTATTTTGCATAATTTGTAATATATGCATTTACTGGCGCTCGATCGGCCGCACATGCAACTCGCCACTGTCGTGCCACGCCGCATTATCTTACCAGCACTTGGCATGCAGCGCATATTTTTCACCCGCTGCTCGGAAACATACAAGCATGTGGCTTTCATCTTGGCCACTCTTACGATGCCCCTATGTGATCATTCAATTCACGCTTTAGCATGGACACATGTTTTATATAATACACGTCTCAGTACATGATGTCCCTATGTGATCATTCAGTCTCATTTAATTGCCAAGCATGCCTTAGACACGTGCATGCTGAATCATCATTACTCTATCACTGTCACGATGGTGGTTAGGTCGATCTTTACGGCATGTTGGAGATTGCAATTTTGAGTTGCTTTAAAAGATTACATTTTATGTTGCTCGACGTTACATGTCCTGTTTTGTCTATTTCTTTCTCCCTAACAGGTTTTTTGAGTGGTGTCTGTAAGTATACCGACACCGGGTCCACACACCTTAGTGCGTGTGTTGGTACTTTATTTTCTCACGTGGCCTTCACTTTGCCACTCACTTTAATTCTAGGTCCTGAAGAAAGCCCATTTGAATTTTTGGACGGGCTGAAACATGTAGACCACATCACCTAAAACAACTACAGATTATTATTTCTTGTTAGTTGATTTCACATAGTTTTTAACCATACCCTGAGCTGCCACTAATAAATTTACTTGGTAAGGATTCTCAGAGGTATTTTTAACTTTTACATCACATCTTCACACTACACCTGCTCCGCTGTAATCAGGCGTCGTAGCACAACCGGGCGGCATTAGGCCTCCCGGTTGGGACCCCAATGATGAAGCATGACACCAACTAGGTTGGTGTGTGAGGGGTCTTTTAAATATACCTAATGGTCCTTGGACTTACCACACATAGTGATTGATAGATCTCCACTATTTCAGGGTCCGTCCATATTGTTTCTTTGTTAGTTTCTATGCCCCCTGAAGACAACTGCGCTCCGCCTCACAGTGTCTGGCATCGATCCCCCGATTTCGGCTTGCTAGAATCGGAGGTAGTTCTCTATCTTTCAAAGCGGCCGAAGCTTGGAACTCCCTTCCTTTCGAATTGCGGAGCATCCACGACCCTCGTCTGTTCAAGAAGAGACTAAAAACTTTATTGTTTATCTAATCGGTAGCGTGTCACAGTTCCCTACAGTTTTCTATCTTGGCTCCCGTGCCGGGACACTCATGAGTAGCCGCGCGCGTTATAAATCACCGTAACATAACATAACATCTCTGCAACTCTAACCTTCAGGCCACATACGCCTATGCACACGCAAGGCATGAAAGTGTGAAGATATTGTTTTTGGGAAGGGCTCTGGTGCCAAGGTGACAATGGCCTACACCATGAGCAGTAGAACAGTGAGGCCCCTTAGTTTACTTATTACTCAATCCCTCCCCAGATCTCCATTAGATGAGCAACAGAACAAGTGCCAGTCCCCCTTGAATTACAAAATTTCTCAATCCCTCCCCCAGCCCTCCACTGCCTCAGGACATTGGCCTGGCAGGGGAGGGATAAAGCATAAAACACAGCTGCTTGACAGTCCATAGGGGAGGGGGCTGAGGTGAAGATGGCCCAAGTTAAGACATCACCTTGCCCCCACAGCGAGGCCACATCATAAACCCACCATCCCCGCCCACCATGCCCTGAAAAAGAAGTACTGTGGGCGAGGTGTCAAACACAAACACTGTTTCTGGGCTGCGTGGGCCCCAGGGGGGCCGAAGTGAGAATGGCTCAAGGGCCTGAGCAACACCTGGCCCCCAGGGAGGCCGACTCTCCCATCACCTGCTCCTCAGCCCACCATCAGGGCGATAGCTTGGCAAGGCAGGGGGTCAGGGAGAGGCCACAGATGATCATAGCTCAAGGGGATCATATCGCAAGGCCCCCCAGTGAAGCTGCTTTCCTCTCCCTGTCCAGTGCCTTCTGTGGGCTGAGAAAGAAAAAAAAACGGCCCACAGAGGGCACTGACACACCGGCCCTTCAGCCGATGCCCGACTGCCCGCAGTGCCAATCCGTCCCTGCATGAGGGGCCTCAGGGGCTCTGTCTGTTTGTGGCGCCGGCTGCTCAGCACCTTTGTGCCAGGGCTGGTTTGGGTTCTTACTCCTTCCCTGGAACGCCTGTGGCAGGCACTGGGCGGGAAGGATTTGAAGAAGCGAAGGAGGCTGAGAGGAGTCTTTACCTGAGTAAAACATGAGTGCGTAGGAGCGGTTTCCGAGCAGTGGCCTGAGCTGTGCGGACAGACAGTGGGACTGCAGGCTGTGCTGCAGCCACAGCTCGGCCGTGCTGAGGCTGTACAAGCCGGTGCCATTCCAGAGGCTCTTCTCGTACAGGTTCAGGAACTGGAAAACAGAAGGAAGGCAGTCAACAAACACAAGCTGCTGCAACAACCGCCACGGGCACACACTTCTAGATGCTGGCACGCCCCCCCCCCGGGAGAGACTGGCATGCATGCCTACAAGTAGCCATCTCCAGTGAGCAAACAATTGCTGCTGGACATTTCCTCGCTCAGTGAAAGCACCCAGCAACATCACTCACTCATCCGCTCCGAGTCCTACAGGCACAGACTATGGTTTCTTACTTGAATGTAATATAAAGAGAGATAGTCCATCAAATACTTCAAGTTGAGTTTATTGTTCACACCCACTGGACAATCCACACCAGCAGTGGACGCTACAGCTGACACTCTGCTAAGAGGTCCATGCGTTCCACAGCTGACATGTATAACATTCTTTAAAGGAACAAACAGTTAAAGGGCAAGTTACAACACATCTTCCCTTTTATGAAAAACAAGAGAAAGAGAAAAATGAGAAAAAAGAAAACTGGAGAAACAAGAAATGGAAAGAAGAGAAGGGGTAGAGAGGAAAAGGAAATCAAGGAAAAACATATTGGCTAAACATACTGATAGAAACAAGCTATTTGGGAACATAATCTCGGAGACGTAAAGGTGGTCTCCTAGCTCTGACAGAATGACCAGAAGGGTCGGCTAGAACTCTGCTATCACAACTCCTGGAACAGGAGCTAGGAGAGTCAGTATGAATTCTGCTATCACAACTCCGATAGCATGCAGTCAGAGACCGAAAACCCCCATAGCCATACTCATTCCCACATTTTGAAAGGCGAGACATGTTCCAAACGTCACCACCAGAGAGCATCACAGCATTATTCATTACTTTGATGATGCGCTTAGGACCAAAAAATGTGGTCTCTCCTTTGGAAGACCACACCGCCTTCTTGACAAAAACAAGATCCCCAACCTTCCAATCATACTTCCGAGCCCCAAACATATTATCAAACCTCCTCTTGTAACTCTCCTGATAATTCTTGACTCTTGAGTCATTTACAGAAATGTTCCTATCCTTAACACTCAACCACAACGGGTTGAGTTTGGAACCAGCTGCCCTGCCTCTAAGTTTCCTGAAAGGAGAGAAACCCGTGATGCTGTTGGGAGTGTTCCTGTGAGCCCATAATTTCTCTCTAAGGACACCTCTGAGGGGGGACCTTGATTCAATAGCAGATTGAGCACAAGTTCTTACCAGTCTGTTCATGCTCTCCACTAAGCCGTTGGCTTGCGGAGAGTAAAGAGCTGTGCGCTGATGAGTGATGGAAAGACTGTTCAGGAAACCGGTCATGTCTTGAGAGGTGAATTGCACCCCATTATCGGAAACTAAAATGTCAGGGGCACCCTCGCATGTAAATACATCTTTTAAAAATTAAAATATTTTTTGGGTGACCACGGAGCTCATGCAACATGCAGAGATCCATTTCGAGGTATAGTCAACCAGGAGCACAACGAACCTCTCCGAGGGAGCTAAGACATCAAACGGTCCAACAATGTCGATGGCGAGCTTGGACCAAGGGCGATCCGGTTAAGGCACCGGGGAGAGCGGTGCAGTGTTGATCTTTCTGGAGTTGTCATTGCCAGCACACATCGTGCAGTCTCTGACAGCTTCCTCAACCTGTCTGTCAATCTCTGGCCACCAGTAACACTCCCTGACTCTGGCTTTAGTCAAACTGCGTCTAAGTGGCCCTCATGTGCTAGATTTATGATTTTATCCCTTAAGGAGAGAGGGGGAATGAACCTGTCACCACGGAAAAGTTCTCCCTGCACAATATTCAATTTGTCACGTATATTTCAAAACGCTCTGACAGAACAGGGAACATCAGAAGAGCAGGCCACCCATTCACAATGAGCTCCATCAACGGTCCCCTTGAATCATCGCAAACAGCACTGGCTTTCCACTCTTCCCTATTGAGTGCACACTCTCTGACCCAGGACACAGCATGCTCAGAGGGATTTAACACATGTTTCTCAAGCGGGGACCTGGAGAGGAAATCAGCCGGGACATTCTTAAGGCCAGGTAGGTATTCTACAGTAAAGTTATACTCCCAGAGTCCCTCTACCCATCTTTTGATTCTGGGAGTAGTGCTCTCACCATTCCTGCAGGCAAGGGGCTTGTGGCAGTACGTACCAAAAATGGTAGGCCCCACAGATAGAATCTGAAATGGTTGATGGCCCACGAACAGGCCAATGCCTCCCACTCGATTACAGAGTAGCGCTCCTCTGCTCCCCTCAATGAGCGCAAGGCGAAGCCAATTACTTTTTTGCTGCCATCAACCATCTGGGAAAGTACTGCACCCAAACCCCTTACACTAGCTTCGGTAGTAAGGATGGTTTTCTTAAGTACATCAAAATGCCCAAGGGTCGGCATGCATGCAATCTCGCTTTTTACTTTTTGAAAGGCAGATTCACAGTCTCTAGACCAATTGAACACAGTCCCTTTTTTGAGAAGCAACCTTAAGGGCTGCACAACACACGCAAAATTGCATACAAACTTTGAGTAGTACCAAGGAAAGACTTCACTTGGTCTTTGTTGGAAGGGGAAGGGGCTCGCAAGATTGCTTCCACTAGGTCAATTTTGGGGCTAATGCCTTCACTCGAAATAGAATGGCTAAGGTAAGTTACAGAGCTGACTCTAAATTTACATTTCTCACTCTTTAAAGTGAGTCCTCGTTCTTCAAGTCTGGATAACACTTTAAATAGCACTTCATCGTGCCTGTCTCTATTCTTTCCATGGACAAGTATATCATCTTGAAAGAATAGGACAGAGTCAATCCCTGCCAAAACGTCCTTCATGACCCTTTGGAAACATGCAGCAGCACTCGCCAATCCGAAAGGCATTCTAATAAACCTATAAGCACCCAAGGGCGTTACAAAAGAGGTTAGTGCCTTAGAGTCTTCATGCAGCATGACCTGATGGTAGGCCGATGATAAATCCATGACACTGAACAGGCACGCACCACTTAGTTTTGACAGAGCTTCGTTGATGTTGGGTAGGGGTTGTCTATCCACCCAAATGCAATTGTTTAGGCTCCTTAAGTCCACACACATTCTAATTTTGGTGCCCTTGTCCTTTGGAGCCAAAACAATGGGAGCCAGCCACTCCGAGGTTTCAATCTCTTCTATAACTCCCAATTTCAGTAATCTGTTGAGCTCCTCTTGAAGGGTTTTAACATGAGGTTTGGAACCTTCCTCACTTTATGTACCACAGCTGTTGCACTGTGCTTTAGGATTATCCTGTGTTTGAAACCCTTGAGAAGACCAAGCTTCTCACTGAAAACTCCAGGGAACTTCCGGGTTATGTCCAGGTGTTCACCCTGAGGCGTTACCAACATCACTTGGTCAGGAGCATTCGGATTTAGAATGATTCCAAGGTTCTTCTGGTGCCGCCAACCTAAGAGGTTGTCACCACGCCTGGCAACATAGACCTTGCCGACTGTCTCTCTGCCTTTGAATACAATGGTCTGAATGGAAAATCCAACTAGGTCGATGTTTTGTCCGCCATAGGGTTGATGTCAGGAGGCAAAAGTTTGACATCTTTGAAAGCGATGGTGGAATCCCAAAATTTATTGCTTAACAACGTATAAGGGGAACCCAAATCAGCAAGGACAGGGACAACCATATTAGCCACCAAAATGTCACATTTTGGCATAGAAATATGACCTGAGTCAACCCCTTTAACATCGAGTACAGAGTTATCACAGATATCCGTAATACAGTGAATGGTTTGTTGAAAATAAGCCTCATCATCCTCAATCATGTTTTCTTTGATATTCCTACACACACGGGCGTAATGTCCTTTCTTCCCACAGTTTCTACAGAAGGTACTCCTGGCAAAGCAATTGGGAAAATTTGGCCCATGGTTAAGGCTTCCACATCTCGGGCATTTTGTCTTACCATCTCTGTTCCAATTGAGATTGGATTTTGATTTATCCACTCTGGTGGGGCCTTTCTCACCTTTCACATTTGACTTGGAGACAGTGGCAATTGACTCCAGGGATGTATTCTCAAAGTCACTTCTAACAAATTTGGTGCTAGCATCAGTGGCAACATTTGCAGTACGCATTTCTTTTACCCAGTGAGAGGTATGTTCAATACTTTCCACAATGGCGATTGCCTCTTTAAGATTAGGATTTTTAGAAAGCAACTTTTCTTGGATCTTGGGGTCATTAGTGCAATGCACAAGTTGGTCACGGATAAGCGAGTCTGATAGTTGTTCAAATTCACAGGTTTGTGCTAGAGACTTTAAGGCTGCCACATAGTTGCCCACTCTCTCTCCTTTTTCCTGGGTACGCATGAAAAACTTATGGCGTTCCATTACAACATTAAGGCGTGGCCCAAAGTGTGTTTGCAACAACAGTACACTCATTTCATACACATCATTGGGTTCGCCA